>OX632357.1:22062654-22662654 GCA_951751655.1 Ophion costatus | reverse complement strand
CACATTGTATGTAACTTGGTCCATTTTCAATATTTAAACGTGAAAGTTTTTTCACATTTTTTTGGATATGGATACTTTGAGGAAATGCAAAAAAAACATCGATTTTAATTACTCGTCAGAGTGAGGTCCCGCCTTAAGAGAGAGAGAGGGGGGGGGGGTACCTTTAGGCGAAGAAAAAGTAGGCTGATTCTCATGTTTTCTTCTAAAAGAAAAAGGTTTCTTCATCGTTTTTTAAACTTAGGGTATGTTTCATTACCATTTTTGGCTGTTCCATGGTATTGTTTTTCAATCAACCTTTAAAAATGGTGGATGTATGGCACAGTCTTCTAACCCGCATTTTAAAAATTGGCGTGACTCATAGTTGTAAAACTAATCGACCGATTCTGATGAAATTTGGTATCAATCTTTTTAATCTTATTATCTAAAACACTCTAAATATTTTTGAAAAAAACTAGTATTTTTTCATAGCAAAATGGTCTTTTTTCGAAAATCCAATCTTTTTTGTTCAAAGCATACCTTTAATCGATTTTCAATATTTTTATCTTTTTCTTGGTTCACATTCTGCGTGTGAGTGTTAATAAAAGAGACATTTTTGTTGATTTTTTTCAGCTTAATTTGACAGTTTCACGTACCATTCAAAAGTAATAATAAAACTCTGTATATAATAATAATAATAATATGTCTCTATAATAATAATTATAGTTCTCTATATAATAAAACTCTCTTAAAAACAAACGTCTGAAAAATGGTGAAAGAATATTTACTTAAAAGAAAAAAATCATAAAAATCAGCCATCTTTTTCTCGCTTAAAGGTATCTCCCCCTTAAATATTCCGAGAGTCCATAATCCGTATGTTAGTTTTGTTAAGAAATTCATCAAATTACATCAAAATTTGCTAATTGAGATATCGCAACATTTTGAGGTGCAAAAGCCAGTGAAAATTTTTGCATCGCCCTCAATGAATGATTCCCCGTATGCCATTGCGAGAGGTTAGACTGTACGCGACAGTAGGTAACGATGACGCAAGCAGCGGTAAAGCGCAAGCAACGAATCATTCAACTCGTTTCGGCAAGGTCTTTGTCCCTTTCGGCGAGGCGGCTGTTTGCCGGGCGACCGCGAAGACCAAAGAAATTATTATTGGTCGGACCACCGAGTTCTCACTGAAAACCTCGTCCGACCATCGTTGCAAAGCCGTTCACCACCGAGGGACACACAGCCTCGGTATATTCAGCTCCTCACGAAAAGCAGCTATAGTATATTCAGCTCCTCTCACCGCAGCGTGATTCTCTCGGGTACTGAGAAAAGCGGGCAATCCATTCTCGCCGCATGGGACTATTTCTTAATCATCCTTCTTTGCTCTCCAATGGCTAAACAGTTACGTGTGCCTAGGTACACGTATACTTCAGAGCGTAAGAGCATCGCCATCGTCTTCGTTCATTTTTGTTCGGTACGTCAATGTTCATCGGAAAATAACCATCTTTCGATATATTTGTAGGAAATTAAAAAAAAATTGGAATACTTGAGAAAAGAAGTGGATTTTGACGAAAATGACTGATTCGATACTTCCGGTGACGATAATAAACGAATTATGGGAAAAAATTGAAAATCAGTATTTTTATTTCAGCCAGGAACATGAGGAAGGAGATAAAACGAAATTACAGGACCGAGGGACTTTCCATGTCTAGAAATTTTCGAAAAATTTGGAGTACTTGAAAAGAAAAAATGGATTTCAACGAAAAATTGCTTATTCGACATTTCCAGTGACGATGAATAAACGGATTATTGGAGAAAATTGAATATCAGTATTTTTGCAGCCTAAAGCATGAGAAAAGGAATAAAATGAGATTACAGGGCCGAGGGTCTTGCAGATTTTACGTGGAAGACTTTGTGTATCGAGCTCTTCTACGATCTTTTGATATTTTCAGAAATTCTAGGAACAATTGGGGTATTTGGAAAAAAATGAATTTCAATGAAATTGACTGATTTGATAGTTCCGGTGACGATAATAAACGAATTATGGGAGAAAGTTGACAAGCAGTATTTTTATTTCGGCCTAGAATATGATAAAAAGAATAAAACGAAATTACAGGGCCGAGGGTCCTGCAGATTCGGCGTGGAAGAGCTTGTGTATATACGTGAAGAGTTATTAGAACTCGCGAATGTCCTTTTCAGCGAGAACATCAGTGTGAGTGTATCTGCAGTTTTATTACTCGTGGGGACTCGTGCAGGTTCGAGAAGTGAGAATGAAATCGTGTCGTGACAGTACAAAGCCATGGTCACTTCAGCGCCAGAGAAATGACGAACAAAAAAAAGAGAATTCAACGACGGGGAACATCTTTGCTCGTCTATCAACGTTAATGAGCTGGTTCGTTCGCATCTGTCAGGAAATAACTGCTGATGGGCCGCTAGCAGGATCACTTTTTTCGACATAGGAGCCATTGGGTATTGGTCTGAAATGTCGGACGAAATTCCGTTCTATCTTCTTTTCTATCGATGAAATTAAATGTTTACTTACATAGCTCGATAATCAAATATTGCGCAACTACTGCATCTGGATCGGAAAAATTATTCAATAATTTGTTTTTAATCGATATTTTTCAAAATCTAAGCGCCGCATGTTAATGCACTACTGGTTTCAATGTGAAAATCAATTTTTCCGAAATGTGATTACAATGATGTGAAACAAGAAATTCCGACGAAAATTTAACTTTCTTTCCATCGATGAAATTAAGTGTTTACTTTAGCCTGATAATTCATCAATGTTTACTTTACAGTTTACGTTACAGAAAAAAAAAGATTTTCGAATATGAAATACTTTAACAGAGCGCCAAAATACGACAAAATACTTTTTTTTTCTACTGTTGCACAAATTTGTTGTACAAGGTTATTATAATGTTACTTAAGTTAATTTTGATCCCAATGGTAATTATAAGACTGATTATCTGATCGAGTCATGACAGAGCGATCAATTTTCACGAAACAGCAATCATTGCACTTCAATAGAGGAAGAGAAAAATGATTTTCGAATATAGACACTTTAACCGAGCGCCAAAATACGACAAAATAATTTTTTTTTCTATTGTTGCTCAAATTTGTGGTACAAGTTTTTTATAATGTCACCGAAGTTAATTTTGACCTCAATGGTAATTATAAGACTGATAAAGTGCCTATAATAGCACCTTAGGTACTTGATATTTTTATGTAAAATGTTTCCTCAATAAAGATGACAATTTCATTGTAAAAAATCGTTGATTTTTCATTTAACTTCATGTACAATGTATAAAATATTATGTTTTTAATCAAATTGATGTCAAAGTAACCCTTAAGTTCATTATAATGTTACTTAAGTTAATTTTGAGTCGTAAAGTAAGTAAGTAAGTAATTTTAAGTAAGTAAGTAAAGTAAGTAAAGTAAGTAATTTTGAGTCGGAAAGTGAAGTAAGATCGAGTCATGACAGAACGATCAATTTTCACGAAACAGCAATCATTGCACTTCAATAGAGGAAGAGAAAAATGATTTTCGAATATAGACACTTTAACCGAGCGCCAAAATACGAAAAATACTTTTTTTTTCTTTGTTGCTCAAATTTGTTGTACAAGTTTATTATAATGTAACCGAAGTTAATTTTGACCTCAATAGTAATTATAAGACTGATAAAGTGCCTATAACAGTACCTTAGGTACTTGATATTTTTATGCAAAATGTTTCCTCAATAAAGATGACAATTTCATTGTAAAAAATCGTTGCTTTTCATTTAATTCCATGTATAATGTATAAAATATTATGTTTTTAATCAAATTGATGTCAAAGTAACCCTTAATTTTTTACAAGAGTTTTATTTCAATGCATTGTCAAAGAAACCCCACACTCGAGGTTACTTTGACACTTTAAAAAAATATATATAAAATTGTGGATGTTTGGTGGGGCTTGACTCCCTTGTACATTCGATAGTTTTATTGGAGCAAAAAAGTTGGAGATTAGGATGTTAAACAAAGTTACCTACTAAAAACTTCCAAAACCTGGTCAAAGTAATCCCATTTTACGGTACAGAAAGAGATGGGAGTCCGCGATCTAGAGAGTCGTTGATGGCCAGCACGAATGATCGTTTGGCCAATGTACGCTTGCATTACCTCTCCACGAAATTCAATTACAGCATATATAATTTCCCCGCAGGTAGTAAAACACGATCGCCGCTGCACGGTGATGGGACGTTCCGTCTCGAGTATCTCTCTCTCTCTCCCCATTTCTATCTCAGAGCAAGTATGCATCGTGTCCTCAAGGGGGGAAATACGTATAAATGGTCGAAAATGACGAAAAATTTTAGGATTTTTTTCGATCGTATCGAAATTTTCAGGGTATTTTATTGTACATTATAAGACATGAAAAACATTTTTGTTTAAATCGACTATAAAGGTTCATCAGTAGCCTGCAGGCAATTGTTGCTGAACGAATTTTCGAAACTTGCGGCAGCGATAAAAACAACTATTTATCCGATTCATTTCAACCAAAGGTTTTTAGACACATAATTGCAAACCCTGTCGATAAACCGCCATATTCAAAAAAAAATTAATTAAACAGTCATTTTTTGCATAAAAAACACAACATTTTTTGGTAAAAATGCGATCTTTTTTTTCTGAGTGCCGCCGTTATTATAATATTCAAGTTTTTCAACTTTTTCTTGCTGTATCGACGGCGTACTTTCATGTAGAATGTAATGGTTTTTAAATTTTTTGTTTCAAATTTTTTTCGTATATTTAGCTCCGATCCGAAAGTGTCGAAAAATACTCAAAATTCAAGAGCTGTACATTTGATGTTGGAGTGCCAATCTGCAGTGAACATTTGTTGGAGGATGCCACTAACGGCCGCTCGTAAATGATGTTGCGTTAATTGTTGTGGTCGAGTGGCGACGTCGTCGAGCTATATACGGAAAAGAGATTCTATTTTCTCATTCAGCTCGTATAGCATGCTTCGTTTTAACGCCGAGTGTCTCTTCGTGGCTCTATAAAACACAAGTACTTTGAATTCCGAGTGCTTTCTTGTTTTGCGATCTTTCGTTTTCTCTTCTACTCTCGTGCCTTTAAATCCCTACGAAAGAGACTACGAAAACTTCGAGTATAATGCGGTTTGGGTGAGGATGAAAACGGCTGTCACGTTCTTCCGTAACATCATCCGCCCTTCTACGTTCATATACATACATACATACATATATATACATATATATATATACAGTGCACATCACGAGAGCGTAAATGTCCCTCGAATAAATTGTCTTAGCTTTTCGGATTAAGAGATAATGCCACGATTAATGGGTTATGCAGATTGGCACATTAAAGTTTCAATGAGGCAACAAAGTGGCAAAGGGAGGTAAACTGCTGGACCCACGTGAAATTACGACTCGTAAACCAGGTGAATTGGTATTACGTCGAGAAAAAGGGTTTCGGCTGCTTTATCCGCAATTCAACTGAAACAATATTCTTTAAGGAAAATAATTCATTCGAAACATTGCACTCGAGCATTGCATCGTGTAAGTTTTGTGCTTTTATTATTTATTTGTATCAATTTGTTAGGTCTCAAGTGTGAAATGGACCCACTTAGAATTACGACTCGGAAACCGCGTGAATTGGTATTACGTCAAACAATATTCTTTAGGCAAAATAATAAGTTCATTGTGAAGGTACGTACCTGCGCAAACAAATCATGAACTGCCAGAGTAAAATTTTAGAGATATCCGGTATCACACTTGGTACTTTAACAGAACGTGGTTTTTTTTCTCGTTGTCGAAGTACAATGGAAAAAATGATTTTTTGAAGTATAATTTGAAGTATAATGAAAAAAATGATGAAAAAACGATGATGGCCTTTATAATGAAAAAAAACCGAGAACTATCAAAGTAAAGTAGGTAGCTTGATACGCAGCTTGGACAGTTTATTTTGACAGTAAACTGTTAAACAGTTTACTGTCGAAATAAGGTATATACATGCACAATGAAAAAAAAGCCAACAAATGTCCATTTAAAACATCAGAGATATTGGGTATCACACGTGGCACTTGCGCTAATCGGACATTTCATTCTCAATGGCCCAATACCATCCATCGAGTTTTCATTGTAAAGTAAAGTACCTGCCTCGATACGTACCTTGCACAGTTTACTTTGACCATCAACTGTCAAAGTAAGCCTACGTACCTTCACAATGAAAAAAAAACCAAGAATTGTCAAAGTGAAGTATCACAGATATCGGGTATCGCACGTGGTACTTGAGCTAATCGGACATTTCATACTCAATTACCTAATACCATCTATTGAGTTGTCATTGTAAAGAGTGTCTCAAAATGACCTGACATTTTCATTAATTAATAAACCGTATTATTTATTTGAAAAGCACGAATATATATATATATATATATATATATATATATATATATATATATATTTAATATAAGGTACAGACATGGATGTTACGTGTGGAATACGATATCCAAATTGACCACAAAGATCGTGCGATTTGCCGCCATTAGACTTCTGTCTTTGGGCTTTACCGAAAGGAAAAGTGTATGCCAATGATCCACAGACCATTCCGAAGCTCAAGGAAGCAATTGGACGCACCATTAATGAAATTAGTCCGCAATTATGCCAAAATGTTATTGAAAATTTCATCAAAAGTGTGAACGTTTGCAAACGGGGACGAGGTGGTAATTTATCGGATATTGTGTTCCACACATAACCTCCATGTTTGTACCTTATATTAAAACCAAAATATCAGTACTTTACAAATAAATAATACGTTTTATTGATAAATTAAAATGTCAGGTCATTTTGAGACACCCTTTACTTACCGTTTTAAACAATACGTAATAAATTTCCAATAAAATGCATTCGAACGAAAGGAATTCTATCTTGAAACTGCAGTACACACGATCCTCCGAATCAAGTGAATCAGCCCCGAAGCGAGAAAACTATGTTGGGTGCGCCCTCGTAAGAATGATATTCGTCTTCCGGCGTCTGATAGCGAACGAGGATCTTGCGAAGCCGCTCGTAGGCGTTTACAGCTCGCAGGAGAGTGCGCGCTAGAAAGGAGACGCGAGCAATTATCTTCGAGGCTTAACGAGAGAACTCTGTGCGCGAGATTTCCGCACGTGGGAGAGCGAAGGGAGAGAGGAAAAACGACAAACGTTCGTTGATTTTTCGATTAGTCCGACCGCGCGATGCGTGGGTTTGGTTCTTTACGAATCAACGTGCGGTCTCATTAAAATTTTTGGATCACTGCAGCCGCTGTGGACGTTAAGCTTGTTCGAAAAATTGTGCCCATTGTGGCTCGAGTCGGGATAAGAATGTTTGATGATTGTTTTTTTTTGTCGTTTTTTTTATCGGAAAGGTACGAGGAAGGCAGAAGGTAGAAAAGGGCCGAGACCACTAATATACGGTTACAAAAAGCCTGCGGCTGCATACCTACTAAAATAGTAGCGCACGCCTCCACACGCGACTCCCATCACACTCGCGCGGCTTTGGTCGCCTCTCTTTCTCTCTTTGACGCACTCCAATGAGGGACATGTTTTTTCTACCTTTGCGATTTTCTTCGATTCTATGCCTTGCTCTCTCTCTCTCTCGCTTTTTCTTTCTAACTTTCATTTCTTCACTGCCCCCCTGTCTTTCGCACTTGTCTTTTTATTCTACAAACTTTTTTTAGAGGCCTCTCAATGTTTAAAATAATACGGAAGTCTTCATTACACAAATATAAATAATATGCTACTACTTTTTATATTTTCTGCATTTTCACTCATTACAAAAGAAAATGGAAACCTTATGAATATAAAAAGACAATTTTTTCGTCAACACGCGATTAATTTCTTACGCCATTTGATTTCGAAAGGCTTCCTGCATTTAAAATGATACGGAAATCCATATTATGTGAAAACAAATAAAGTGTTATTCAATTTTGTATTTTCTGCATTTTTAAGGCGGGACACAGTGTGACGGGTCGAAAAACTCAATTTTTTGCATTGTCTCAAAGTATACGTATTCATGAAATACGTGAAAAATATTTCAAGTAAAAATATCGAAAATTTGAGAAGTTACAGATCATTCAGCGAGAGCAGGTAGCGCCATTTATATTTACGTACCCTAAAACTTCGAATCGCGTTTTTCTCGAAACCACTTTCCTCAACCTGGCCGGAATCGTAACTCTAGCCGGAACCGTCCGATTTTTTATTTAAAAAAGCTACATTTCCATAATTGCAGCAGCTATCGTTGTACTCAGACGTTACTTTTTAGTTTGGTATTTTTTCGGCCTCCAAGTATGAGTAAAAATTTCGCCAAAACTACACTTTTGTTGACACCCGCCATTTTGTGATGTTTTTCTTTCGAGCAACGGCTGCGTTCAGCGAAAACTATATTTATATGGATTGAAAAGACTTTTTCATTTTTATTTTTCAGACGAACCATTACCAAGTTGTCCATCTGGCCGTTGGAACACATTTTTTATGCCGAAGCTCTGTTATACCTCAATAACATTATTCATATTTTCTTTTTTTAAATAAAAAATTACACGAAACGAGTTCAATGTATGCTTAAATATGCTTTCAATGTATGCTTAAATAAGCAACCTTTTTCGAAATCCCAGATAAATAATATAGCAGGCAAAGAACTCGGAAAAAAAATCTTTTTCGGCCCGACACAATGACATCGTCCTTCAATAATGACGAAAAAACAGAAATCTTATGAATAAATAGATATTTTATGTTCAATACGTGATAAATGGTAGCTAATGATTTTGTTTCGCGAAGTAATTTAAATTTTTTCTAATTCGTGAACTTGTATGTGACAGTTTAGTTTATCCCTGGAGTTTTTCAGTCATGTATTTTCATGATCTACATACGCTCGTATAAAACACTTAGGCATTTTTCAAACGGTTGTTTATTAAAGTCAATGCAATTGCATTCATTCAACTTTACTTAATGATAATGATGACGTGAAAAAGTTCAAACGAGAAAATGACACCGACATAGACAGAGAGAGAAAGAGAGGGAGGGAGAGAGAGAGGAGAGAGAGAGAGAGAGAGAGAGAGAGAGAGAGAGAGAGAGAGAGAGAGAGAGAGAGAGAGAGAGAGAGAGAGAGAGAGAGAGAGAGAGAATGGGAAAAGGAAGCGGAGGTAAACGATCGGGACCAGGAGTAAACGATATATGGATACAGATATTTATAAGGGAAGGAGGCAAACCTCGTTCGCAATCTGCTCCCGTCTTCTTTTCTCGACCTCTCTTCTCTTTCCTTCTCGCTCTTTTCCGCAGCAAACTCGCTATTATCTATATACGAGAATGCCAAGGTCAGCCTCATTCCGAAGACTTTGAAGCCCCTATCCCGTGCCTATAGTCTGGACGCGGTACTCGCGTATTCGCGGTCATTTTGGTCCAGCGTGACGAGACACTCTCCGTGAAAATGAACCTTTCCACATCAGAGTGCGTTTCGCCTCGAAAAGGATAGTTGAATTTTGAAGCTAATTGAAAGTCTAGCATCGCTCGTCTACGTCTGAATTTCATTTCTCTAAATGCGTTCATGAATTTCACCCGATACGAATTTTCATATGGTAATGGTAATTACCATACGAAAATTACCACACGAAAATTACCAACCGAAAAAGCAGAATGATGAATCAAATGAGCTTGCACATCAAATACAAATGGAGTTTACCGACAAATCCAGTCTTTAAAAAAGTTCTCCCATATCGCAAGTATGCTGTGCCATGACGCTTATCGAATATTAAGGATGTTGAGTCCCAAATCGCAAATGATGATAAAATTCTAAAAATTTGGTATGTTTTTGTATGAAGTATTTCAGAGGTCGTGTAAAAATTTCACGACAATTAGGAAGCTCGTTATTGAACAATTAACATTCAGAAATTAAATGTTGTTTTATGGAAACTGATGTAACTTTGCAATAAGTTTTTTTTTTGACCTCTCAATTTTATAATATCTACAATATACTGAAAGCAACGGAAACAAAACGAAGTTTATTAATACATTTTTTTAAATTTCTTTTAAAAATTGTTCTTAACAAAATATTAATTTTTTAAAAACGAGCTTCCTAATCGTCGTGAAATTTTAACACGACCTCTTAAATACTTCATACAAAAACATACCAAATTTTCAGGATTTTCTTATCATTTTTTATTTCAACCCTTAAGGAGGTTGAAGTAATGATGATAGAATTCTGAAAATTTGGTATGTTTTTACATGAAGTATTCAGGAGGTCGTGTAAAAATTTCATGACGGTTAAGAAGCTGTTTATTGAACAATTAACATTAACATGTTTCATAGGGACTCAACATCCTTAAATCTTCGGAAACGTCAATCACTATCCACGCTTTGTGTTTTTGCGTTATTCGAGGAGCGATCGAACCACCTGCGTCTCAATTCACAGTAATTGTCCTAAATTCGAAAGCCGAGGGGCCTTTTTATTGGGCTACATCTGTCGAGTGGGTCAAAAAAGTGAATTTTCCAAAAATATTTTTATTCGATGGTATCATCTTCTAGTTATATTTCCTGAAAATTTCATTGGAACATTCCTAAAAATAAATGAGCTACAAACTTTAAGCGCGTTTCTCTCGAAACACTGTTTTTAAAATCGGTGGACATGATATCTCGAGAACCACTCAATGGATCGTTGCCAAATTTACAGAAGATACGACGAGAAACATCTGAAGGTCGTTGACGATCTCACTTTTTCAAAATCGATCGTCATTTTCTAATAGTCACCTAAAAATAACGATTTTTTTCATGGTTTTTGTATGCTCGAGTTTCAATTCGTCGCGACGTGGATAAAAAAAAGATTTCAAAAATCGACGATCGTCAATGACTCGTATTTATTATTAGCTCGAGTAACCCGTTTGGTTTTTCCATTTCGGATGGACCGTTTGAGCTGGAGGGTGTCCACCGCCGAACGCCGCGAAAAAAATTACACTATCTTGCGGCGGCCATGTTTTTCTGTATTTTTTGGTGATTTTCTTAAAGGACTCTCAATATATATACCCTTGTGTAAAAAGTGCTTTTTCACCAACCCTTTTCCAAAAAAATGGGTATTTGGCCATTTTTCGGGCGTCTAGGTAGACGTAGCCCTTTAATTTCGAGGGCTACTATACATCTCGAACGTTTCCGTAAGTGTTGTACCGATCCGGCCGGTGTCTGAACTTAACAAATGTCCTTACAAGGACATTTATAGTGATTTCGAATTATTTCGAACAATTACAATAATTAGGACATTAAAAAAGGCTTGCGATAATAAACTCAGGAGGTGTATTTTTGCATACAAGTTTTCTCGTGCGGAAAGGAACGCGGTTTACGAGCCAATTCGTGAGTTCGCTCGAAAGTCGCGATCGTAACCAGTCTGCAGGATTTCTGCCGATCTGCGTAATGCGAAGCACAAGACGTTCATCTTGAGCAACACGGAGAAAAAAAAGAACGCGATCCGGTCTGCAGAAACGTTATCTCGCAATTATCTTGGTCTCTCGCCGGACACACGGGAGAAGAACATTAAGCTTGTATATATATATATATATATATATATATCGAGTCAGGAACTAACGGAACATCGTGAAATTCTCAAAGTTTACAACACACTTTTGCGTAATTAAGAGGAAATGCGAGAAATGATAAATTGCTCGAATCGTGTAAAGCATATAAACGAATATTTGGCCACCCTGTCTCGAATAATAAATTGCATATAAAATGCATTTTTATTCATTCGTCGGAAATTTTCATGTGAACCTCTATTTAGGAAACGTTGAACACCTGCTTCGTTATGATTCTAGCAATGGAAAGAAGGTTCAAACTCTTGAGGACGCTGTTGCCCAACTTTCTGTTCGATCCGGAGCTGTCTCTGTCGTGCAAAATAATTTTTCATAATTGAATAATTATTAAATATTAATGCTTCTGGCAATCAGAGAACATTGCAAATTTTGCCGCTAATTATAATGATTCTCCTTTTATATAAATTTGTCAGAAATTTCAGAAATTATCTACACAAACTTGCGGAGTTTCGGGACCATTTGTTGGCGGCGAGAGAGGGGATAAAAATACAGTTTTCGGCAGGATTCCGAACCGCTTGCGAATAAAACTTCGTGTAAAAATGAATTAATATTGGGCAATTTCCAACTCATAATATTATTGAAAAAGATATTCTGAGCCGAAAAATGATACTAATAGTTACCATTTTTGCAATCAAATATAAATATACTGAAATTTGATTTAAGATAAAAATTATCGATAATACTATGTACGTTGTAAACACCATTACGGATTTTGAAATTGGCGCCAGTTAATGGTTGACTGTGAGTGACGTCACAGTCTATTCAAACTTCAAACTATAGGGTGGCTCACAATAGCCCGACATTTTAATTTATTAACAATACGTATTATTTATTCGAAAAATACGAATATTTTAATTTTAATATACGGTATAAATATGGACGTTATGTAATAGCCGTCTTGTACCTGTTTGTAAACGTTCTAGTTTTTTGCTGCGAGCTGTCACAAATTACCGCTAGATGTCGCAGCAACCGCGTGCTAGTCACACTACAGCAAAGAGCAGAGGCCAAATCGGCGACGATTGCTGCAAGTCCGTGTGTGATGCGTGCGATAAGTGTGCACGTTCACCATGCACCATTCTGAGCCTCATTTATTTAAATATTAAATAGCTAATTAATATTTATAGTTAAATATTAGAAAATTGGTGTATCAATTAGTATATTAAATTTAATTAAATAAATAGTTGAGTATTAAAAAATTTGGTACATCAATTAATACTTCAAAATTGATTCTATGGTAACTACAAACTGTAAAGTTTTTTTCCCAAATTTGGAAAAGTGTCGACCGTCAGGCTCTTTCTGCAACAACAATGCATGCACACGATAAATTTCATCCCAATTGGTTGTATCGTTTGGTAGAAATAAGGATTCAAAATTTCGAAGTGGTCGAAGTGTGTGATAAGTGGCCTCAACGCGGTGCTGCAGTGTTTAACCTACAAAAATTTCGTTAATGTTCGAAAACATACCGTTCGTGTTTCAAATCCATAGAGCTTTTCTAGTATTATCAACGAACGGAGTAGATAAGACATTTTATTTTTGGACACGACATTCCTAACACAATAATGACGGTTTGCTCAGTCTTAAAAGTTAAATCTCACTATTATTTTAGTCCCTCCAGTCCTATACAACTAGTGTTTACAAGGTGTCATGTCTTTTGCCAAATGGATAAATGTTTAACGTCGAACTTGAAAATCTCCGAAAGTATGTTGCAAAACTGATTGATTTTTGGACCGTTAATGCACCATACATTAATCTCCACATAATATACGTATATATATATATATATATATATATATATATATATATATGAATATTCCGATTCTAGTCTCGAAAGTCCTTATCACTTAATAGCTCGATCGGCTTCTCTTCAAAAAGCGGAACTTAATTAATCGGCGATTTTTATCCATTTCCTCCAGCAATCAAATTCTTTGTCAGTATCACGGCCATTTGTCCATCAACAAGTGGGTACGCCCGCGCGTTACCGCCGATACTTTCTACGCAAAAGATTTTTACCATACTCTATTTTTCGCCCACCACGATTGATTGGCATGAAGGGGGTCTTTGTGTGTCGGGAACGATGATGCTTTTTCAATCGCGGCCTTTTATTTCAACGCTGTTTCTATTTCCCTCGGGGAAAGCCAGAGTTCATCGACTGCACTCGATAGTACTTGAACCTCATTGAATCGGAAATTCCATTTCAACTTGAACGCGATTAAAATAAAAGAACAAAAAAAAAACAATACTGCCAAGGAAGTATGTGCAAAAGTAGATGGTGAAACATCGTTGCACGTCAGGACCAAATGTGCATGCGCAATAATTCCGATAAACGTTGCTCGAGGGTAAGAGGCTGAAATTAATCGTACGTCGGTAATAATTCGCCTCGTTGCTCGCCATCGCGATCTCGTTCGATCGATAAACTGTGGTTGAAACACGGTGATCGTGACCCCGTTACTGAATAGACGGGCCGTTTGTCAAGAAAAGTGGTCGACTCTAGGATACGAATGAGCATCCACATGACATCTGTATATACCTTTGTACGTTCTTATCATAGGAATTCCGAGTTCTATCGTAGACTGACAAAATTAAGCACAAAATCGACTGTTCGCAGACAAAAAGATCGTAACTCGCTGGGAAATAAAGCGATGCGGATCAAACTCTTTTGTTGACCAGCCCTCGATGTATATTTGTATGCGCTAAACGACCATACCCTCGGGGATCAAGATCATCCGGGTGGTTGAAAGTAAATTCGCAATGTTCCTCGTAATCCACGTGTATGCGCGACACACACACACACACACACACACACACACACACACACACACACACACACACGCACACGCACACGCGCACGCACACGCACACGCACACGCGCACGCGCACGCGCACACGCACACGCACACGCGCACGCGCACGCGCACGCGCACGCGCACGCGCACGCGCACGCACACGCACACGCGCACGCGCACGCGCACGCGCACGCGCACGCGCACGCGCACACGCGCACGCGCACGCGCACGCGCACGCGCACGCGCACGCGCACGCGCACGCACACGCACACGCACACGCGCACGCGCACGCGCACACGCACACGCGCACGCGCACGCGCACGCGCACGCGCACGCGCACGCGCACGCGCACGCGCACGCGCACGCGCACGCGCACACGCACACGCGCACGCGCACGCGCACGCGCACGCGCACACGCGCACGCGCACGCGCACGCGCACACGCGCACGCGCACGCGCACGCGCACGCGCACGCGCACGCGCACGCGCACACGCGCACGCGCACGCGCACGCGCACGCGCACGCGCACGCGCACGCGCACGCGCACGCGCACACGCGCACGCGCACGCGCACGCGCACGCGCACGCGCACACGCGCACGCGCACGCGCACGCGCACGCGCACGCGCACACGCGCACGCGCACGCGCACGCGCACGCGCACGCGCACGCGCACACGCGCACGCGCACGCGCACGCGCACGCGCACACGCGCACGCGCACGCGCACGCGCGCACGCGCACGCGCACGCGCACGCGCACGCGCACACACACACACACACACACACACACACACACACACACACACACACACACACACACACACACACACACACACACACACACACACACACACACCCAGCAGTAAGAGGCAACAAAAAATTTCTCCCGTTCCCGCTCTCTGGGTTTGGCTGGTTGAATGGAGTGAACCGGATGCGGAAAAACGCAGATACAGAGGGAGACCGAGAGCATAAATTGGAAGGAGCGATCGAGAACGAGACGCAGAGTTACGGGGGTATATCGCTCGAGGGAAAGATACAAGCGGAGAGAAAAAAGAGAAGGAGAGGGAGGGAAGTTCTGGTTACGGTTTGCCGCTCCTGCAGAATGTTAATGCCGTGATTCTAACGGATGAGAGTGGCGCTTCGCCGTGCATCAGGATATCTAACCACCTGACTACATTTTGCCCGCACCGTGGCTTTTCCTCTTTTCTCCTCCTACTCCTTTCTCCTTGATCTTTTTCTACATCCTTCCTCAACCCCTTCATTTCAGGTGCGTTCGGATCTATTTTAGTCACGCTCCATTACCGCGCGACATGGCATTTATGAATTCGGCTTGTGACTTTCACTCAACCGAACGCGTGCAAAAGATTTCGACGGAGCAACATTTGTATCGGGCATTGATCCTTACGAGATGAAGTTTTTGATTTTTTCGATATGAATTTTTTCGTTTTTTTATGAATCTTCTTATTTTTATGATATGAGTTTGATTATATGAATTCGATATGACCACGATATGACTATATTTATATGATTTTCATATGATTCTTTTGGTTTTTATATCATTTTTTATGCGATTTCGATATATATCGTTTGATTTCTTGCGATATGAATAGAATGTCGTGTGAATTCTTTAAAAATAAGGCACTATTTCATATTGTTTAGTACGATTTCTATATGAATCTTTTGACTTTTTCGATATGAATTTTCTTATATGGTTTCCAAATGAATTTTTTGATTTTCACGATATTCATTTCTTTTATGATTTCATTATAAATCTTTTCATTTTTTCGGTACGATTTTATTTTTATTGCTTGCGTGTAAATCTTTTGATTTTGACGATATTAATTTTTATTTTACGACTTCGTTATGAATCTTTTCATTCTTTCAGTATGAATTTTTTATATTAACATATTTTATTCATATTGACAACATTAATTCGTTGTGATTTATTTAAACATACGTAACTATTTAAATTTGTAATATGGTTTCGATATGAATCTTTTGATTTTTTCGATATGAATGAAATATGTTGTAGTTTCTTAAAAAATATGTCACTATTTAATTTCATAAAAACGAATGGGCGACTTGTGGCAGATCGGATTACACATATAAATATGAACACACATACATATATAATATCTAATTTGCATAGGGTTTATTGAAACGGAGCCGATAATCACACGACACGAGTATTACTTGAAAAATAATTGCATTCTTTTTTCTCCCGAGTATTTTAAAACGATAAAATACAAGAAGCAGTTAGCTCGACAAGTACACCGGCGTTTTTGAAATAACGTAGTATTTCAAACGACAAACCGGAATTTACTTTTAAATTTCAAGCAGAGATTTATGTATATTTTCGAAAAGCGGAAGGTTCGAGTTAACGTTAACAACCGTAACGATGGTTTACTTGTGTAGCCCACCGGAGTATACATGTAACCAGATACAGCAGTTGCCGGTGAGGTCCGAGCCTAGAACGGGTCATCTGGCAGCCAAATGCCACGTAGAACGAATGAGGAAACGTCTGTTTGAATGTATTTTCGTGCTAAATAGCACTATCACGCGGTAACGCGCATAGCGACTCGCTCTTGCTCTGTTTCACGTGCCGCTCGGAAAGACACAAACAAATCTCCATGAAAAAAAAACGCGCTCGAACGTACTCGAGCTTTATATGTGATGTAAATTTCGATCGAAAATTGCATTGATCAAACACACACTATTTACCATCCTCAAATGTACTACACGTACATATGATTGCCACAGATCAACTTATCATTTATATCACGAAGAAAACAAATTACACAATAATCGTTTTTCAATTTTTCGTACTTGGAACAGTTTTGTAAAATTAGTAAAAAAAATTGATTGAAAATATTGTAAAAAAAAACACTTGATGAAATTCGGTGTTTTATTTCGTCCGACGTATTTTCACTGCAAGATCTGAATAATTATTAAATAACAACAGCACCTCGAACGATGTCCATTGAACATTGTCCGTTCGCTGGATAGATTTGTTTATTGATGGCCTAGAATATTAAAAATCCTCATTTTCTCGTCTTTTTTCGATCTCTCTTGCGTACCACTCAGTATTGTCTCTCTAACAAGCGAGCTCATTTCCTCGTTCGCAATTAAATGAGAAGCTTAATGGTGCAAGCCCTCGACAGCGCCAATGGACAACGGAAAATACTTCGAATTCCACTGGTGTTCAATGAGAGAGGGCTTTCATTTCCGTTCGTATTGAGGGAGAAAAAAAATCTAGACTGTATCCACAGTCTTCCTCAGCCTCCGTTTGAATCGCGCGATTTTCTTGGAACATCTTTCAACGGAGACAAGATCTTAAGTATACAGGTTGGGTCGCAGGAAAGGGGCGCATTGTTTCGACGACGAAATCGTCGAGACTTCGCAACCTCGGTATTGGAAAAATAGACTATTTACCTAGTACTGCTGTTTATATATAATTCAGGAAGTAAGAGAAAAAAGACTTCTTGGATCGATTTCGCAGACACACGAAACTTTTATAGACTTTTAGATTAAGGAGGTACGATCATTACTACGAATCCAACTTTCGGATTTGAAATTTTTATATGATTTTGACGAATACTTTATGCGCTTATTGCCAAAATTTGAGCTATTTTGAACGTTTAGTTTTTTCGCAAAAAAACTGCAAAGTCGAGCACTTTGAGTTACCGAAGCACGTCTTCTTATGGAGACGGGCAATCGGAAGTGCAGTGATCATGGTTTTTCTGCTCACGTATCCAACTAAGCTCGTTGGAAAACTGAAATTCGATAGATAAGATATAATAGATATTGAAAAAAAAAAAAGAAAATCAAACTTCATAACCCAGCTTTGTTTTGAAATTAATTTGAATAGAAGCTGCCACAAAATATGCAAACAACAATTTATGGAGTTTTATCATTTATCACGTATCAATAATACGTATAGTTATATTCTGCCCATCGTGTTAATTTCGCTGAGGTAATTCAAGCCTATTTTAATAGGTTTCCGGCTGATTTTTTGGTCTTTTTAGTCCGTTTTTATGGTGGATATGTTAATATTATTATTACGAAGATTACTACCGAGTCGTTGACAATCTAATTATTCAGTTTTTGTTTGTTTGCGTGCAAAAAATTGATCATTTACCACAACATTTGGCACACTATAATCGATAATACGAATAATCAACATAAGTAAACATAAATCGGAGCAGCTGTGGGTAAAATAAAATTAGACTCTTTTTTTGACCCCGTGGAAGTGATCGTACCTCCTTAAGTAAAAATAGTTCGAGAAAAAAATCGCACAAGAATACTATCGTTTTCTTTTCTTCAAATATCTGTTCAACAATCACAAGAAACAATAATCAAGTGCCCGCCGTCAACTTTACTGAATCTTATATATGTGATGAAGCATGGAAAATTATTAGACACCTATTTTTCTTGATCGACGGAAAAACGGTTTTAAGGGGGAAACCGCTCCCCAAAAAGGCGTGCCGTAGGGTAATTTGTCAGTTCCACCTTCAAGTAGTCCACCCATCTAAAAGAAACGAAAATTAAAAATTCTTATGCTGTAAAGGGATGAAAAATCCACTATAGGAGTATCGAAAAAAATAAAAGTAAGGGCTGTCAGACTTTTCTTTGAGGGGTATAAAATAACGATAAAATAAATTTTCCGCCGATACAAAAATACGCGTTAATAGTTTTCAATGCTTTATCACATATATGAGTAGCAACAAAATCGAAGCCGGGCCCTCGAGGGATGTTCCTTGTCAGTACAAAAACTCACATCTCCCACGTCATTACTTTCAAGCTACGACGGAATTATTTGTTATCGTTCAACCAGTCCACTAATTAACAATTTTCGAAATTACTGTGCTAATAAGTGACGGTCAACTGGTAATTCAAACTGGTTCGGGAAATGTTTGCTTCCCGGCTACAGATTAAGGCGTTACCCCCACATGTAGCGCAAAAAAAGGCCTTTTTCATGAATTTTTTTAAAGAAAACTACAAAACTTTTCTAATCGATCAATATACCATCTTAAAGAACACATCTTGAAGAACTTTCAGTAATTTTTTTATTTAAAAATATTACATTGTTTAGTGGCAAATGGCCGTCAATGAAATAATGTTTTTATATACACGGTTTGCGGTGACCAACATTGCGGCGAAGTGGATCATCTGAAAAAAAATGCGGATGGATTTAGTCAAATATAAGTATAAACTAGTCTTTAATCGAAGGATTTTAAAAAATACTCATTTTTCACAAAATGGCGGACAGTCAAAGTTAATGGTTCGATTTTAACGAAAAAAAAATCGAACGATTAAAGATTACATTTTTATGTATTAAATAAGCCTGCAAAATTTCAAGAAGATCGGTTCAGTAGTGTTCGAGTAATCTTGGTCACCGACTTCAGAAATGCCATTTTGAGAAAAACGCGTTTAAAGTTTCAATTTTAGTTTACACGAAGAACGGATTCTTCTCTTTCAACGCTCATATCTCACACAGTCAATTTTGTTCGGATCGACTTGAAATTTTCAGGACATATTCTGAGATACTTATACTTCAAAAAAATGCAATAAAAAAACGATTTTTTCAAAATTGCAAGTGGGGGTAACCCCTCAAAGAATTTCATCAACGTCTCGTAAAAGAGCGGCTACCTCCAAAAGCTCACTGAATACAATTTCTTACACTCGTCACGGGACGCTTAGAATTTATTTTTTGTTTTTTGTTTCCCTATTCTTCCCAATGGTCATTTCTTTCCTGGACCAGTGCAAGCGAACGGTAAGTATCCGAAATCTTATTATCGTGAAGGCCGTTTAATCGTTCGCAAGGGACAGCTTACGAACAACCGGGAGAAAAAAAGAGAGGGGGGGCACTATTTCTGGATCACTTCAAAGATAAGAAAAATCTTATTTTATCACGTTTAGCTATATACAGCAAAGTATTAGGTGGGAGAGAAAGGAGGTCGCACGATTCGATTTCCTTTCGACAAAATTGTTCGAAGTTTAATCTGCAAAAGTGCCATTAGGATTGACTAAACGTGCGCATTGCGAGTACCAAAAGGAACAAAAGATCGAGAAAATAAAAAGTATAGGGGATTGAGAACTCGAGAGGGCGTAAAGTTCCAAGTGCAAAGTCTACTTCTCGCCGGAAGACTTTTTTCGTAAGGGCCTCTCTCTCTCTCTCTCTCTCTCTCTCTCTCTCTCTCTCGTCGTTTCTCCATTTCTCTTCGACTCTCATTTTCTCTATACGACTTCGATTTCCTCTCATCTTCCAATTCTTCCCGACTCTCGTGGTTTCTTTTCTCAATTCGCCCACACGACACAAGCTCGAAAATATATAAATACGAGGTACGTGCGGAGTTGTGGAGCTTGTAGAATGAACCAGACTACAGCAAGAGGCTTTTAGGCTCCAATATACGTTTCGAGAAACTATCGAGAAGAAAAAAAAGGAGAGGCACAAAACTTTTTTTTTACAAATCTCATGCTGCATTTAATCCAAATAGCTGCGACTCAAGACAAGAGAAAATAATAGGGAACCCCCCTCGGAGATGTGGAACTCAATTTTTTTACTTCTCCATATTTGGGAAATCCAAAACGTGCATCGGTGGCTTTTCCAATAAATGTAAAAATCACGAGTATCACGAAGCAAACTGCACTAATTGATGCGATGGAATATTAGGATTTTTGGAGCATGGCTATTACGTTGGAGTAGAACATAAATTTAAAGGCTAAATTTGAATTAATTAAGAAGTTTTCAATAAATTTGAAACAACTTCAAATGAATTTCAAAAGGTTTTAAAAAAATGACAAAAATATATAAGTTCAAATTGAGTAAAAAAAAATGATAAAAAAAACTTTTAGAAAATTTGATTAAATTTTGACAGTTCAGTTCGAGTCTAATCGAGAGCGCCTGAAGATTGTCAGAATATTTAGAGCGACGTTTGAAAAAAAAATAAAACCTGAGCAGTGGATTTCCTGCGTTAGGCTGGTTGGGGCCAGCAATTAGATGGGTGTCCACTCAGTTGCGAGCTGACTATAGAGCCAGAGGCAGCTCGACTAGCATTCCGATGGTGATAAAACTGAAACTCGCAAAAAATTCCGCCGCCTGTATCGACGGAGGTTTTCCACAGTTTCCCTGTGCCCTCTTACAGACACGATACAACGAGTTCATTATTAAAAAGTGTCAAAGGGTACAAGAACTCTTGAATAATTCAATTGTTATCTCTGAAGAACCCTAAAGCTATACGTAAAAATATGAGTTCGTGGACGTGCGTGGTTGGATAACGTGCTCGTCGATAACCCGATGTATCGCATAAAATGTGAAACGAAGCCCTAACCAGGAGCAGCGTAAGCCTCACTCTTTTGTCCCCAACACAATCAAAGTTTAGTACTCTCCTTCCACATTCACTATAGAACCATAAATTCCCCATATCGAACCCTCGCTCACGTTCATCCGATATCAAGAAGGACTTTGCTACTCCTTTGCAGACTTTTTCCAAATTCTATTCACATTTTTTTTCACTCTACTCTTTCACGTTCGCGTTCATCCCCTTTCCAATCCCTTCTTTCATGGAAAATCCGTCACCGTTGATAATCTCGTTTACGGCGTGCGAGAGTCATATGACGATATCGCATTAAATTCAAGGCTGCGTCTACTCTCATCGATATTCTCTGTTCAATACTGCAATATTTATCGAAGAGTTGTCGAAATGGAAAAATGGAAAAGGATTTGTCGTCATTTGGTGCAATTCCTGGGAATATTTGAAAAATAACGATGTAGAGAGTTATATTTGAGAAAAAGGGATGAATGATAAAAAAGAAAATCACTTGTGTTTGAAAGAAAATAAAAAATACTCGCAAGTAACGTCACTTTGGAGTCCGCCTTCGATTTCGTTTAAACTCTTATGGTAGTGCAATAAAAACAACTAGATACGTATATGTTTACCGTAAAAATCAAGAGATGAACCACCCCTTCATTTTTCTTCCTCGCAACCCCCATTCAGAAAATTTTAGGGGTGGACAGCTGTTCGCCTATATATTTGACGTCGTTTGGCAAAGTTTCGACGGGATCTGAAGAGCCGTTTCAGAGATTTTTGGTTATCTATAATTGTTCTACCATACCGACCGCGATGAGGTGTCATTCCGTCTTAAGGATGTTGAGTCCCTATGAAACATGTTAATGTTAATTGTTCAATAAATAGCTTCTTAATCGTCATGAAATTTTTACACGACCTCCTAAATACTTCATGTAAAAACATACCAAATTTTCAGAATTCTATCATCATTACTTCAACCTCCTTAAAGGTTGAAACAAAAAATGATAATAAAATTCTAAAAATTTGGTATGTTTTTGTATGAAGTATTTAAGAGGTCGTATTAAAATTTCACGACGATTAGGAAGCTCGTTATTAAAAAATTAACACTTTGTTAAGAACAATTTTTAAAAGAAATAAAAAAAAAAATTATCAACAAACTTCGTTTTGTTTCCGTTGCTTTCAGTATATTGTAGATATTACAAAATTGAGAGGTCAACAATAAAAACTTATTGCAAAGTTACATCAGTTTCCTTAAAACAACATTTAATTTGTGAATGTTAATTGTTCAATAACGAGCTTCCTAATTGTTGTGAAATTTTTACACGACCTCTGAAATACTTCATACAAAAACATACCAAATTTTCAGAATTTTATCATCATTTGCGATTTGGGACTCAACATCCTTAATAAATGTTGATTAGTTCAAAAAGTAATGAAAGTTGACTGACTCACATATGCATTGTTTTATTTGAACATGTCCTCACCGTTATCGTCTTGCCCCGACTTCCCCTACATCAGTTTCAACATAATCAAACGCGGACACCAGTGTCCCTGTCAGTTGGTAATAAAAAATCCACACTCAATTCGTTCCGTAGATTTCTCAATTCTGCTGAAAGCCCCAAGTTATAAAGTTTGCTCCCATCGATTCCAATCTCGATAAGGTATTTTAATTTGTACCCAATTGGTCCCTTGGAAAGGGCTGTTTCTGATATTGTTGGTATGAGCGTTAGACGCAAAGGGGGTTTCACTTCCCAACAATACTTCAGATGGCAGTGAGCTCAGTAACCGACTTGCGGTAGAGAGATTCGATTAAATTTCAATCTCGATAGAATCCGGAAAATCAGCGCGGTCGTGCTCGAATAGAAGTTGAATATGAACGGTGGAGGTTTAACGTCACGTGCGGCTCATGAGGTGGTATATCAAACACTATATACATCAATTATATACAGGGGGCCACGTACAGAGCGGCAATATTCCCGTAAGACTGGGGGTATATTCGCGCCCCGTCTCAAGTACGGTCCATTTCCTCAAGCCCTGCAACCTGAATGAATAATTCACGGGCATGCTTGCTCGAATAATTGATACACGAGAGTCCCCGAACCCAATGGACGGCAGCTCCACCGTATTTTCCGGATCGTCGGTAATGCACCCTGAAATGTTTCATGCCAGTCGCAGCGAGACGTGCGTGCCGAGCTCGCGTATCGCAAAAGGGCTACGTCTGTATTCATCTCGTGACAGTCCGAAGGGCGTGCACCCCATTGTTTCACCCCGCAATTGTCACGAGATACGCCCATCTGTCTATACCCCACATATGCATGTTCTGGCAGAGAGGGGGGGAAGTGTGCAAGTTTACGATGGTATTAGTTGAGCCGGGCACCCGCACGTTCAACGGCCACTCAATTCCAATCCCTCGCGACACGTTTCCACTATATATCCGAGTTCTACTCTTCTATGACGTGATAGTCCTACGGTGATCCTACGGAGTAGCTCACTATCCGTATGATTACCTACTTTAGACTATTCCGTAGGATTTAAACATTATAAACAACTGTTTTCTGTATGACGTTGAAGTTTGCATCGCTGGAATGCAACGATACTTCGTATCCATTTCTCATTTCTTCATTTTTATCATTACCCAAAGGCTTTTTGTGCCGCAAAGTGAGGTTGTGCATTTATGAAAAGGGCACCTTCGTAGCAACGTTTGAGTGATATTCATAGCCCAAAAGGGCCAAAAAATTGAGCGGAGCAGAATGAATTTTCGTTGCATTCCAACGATGCCAAATTGAACGTCGTGATTATTTTGGTCGTGTGACTCAACGTTGATTTTTTTAAAAGTATTAGCATGTACGATTTTTCATAATTTTATGTTCATTAATTGTGTAACTAATAAAATTAATTTTTATTATTGACTAACAATTTCATAATCATTTATTATAGTCAAACAATTTTATAAACAGTACAGGTCAGAAGTTTTCGATTACTTTGGATAATTGTAAAATTATGTTGGAATAATATAATTCGTCTTATTTCTTAAGGTCTTAGGCCACAGTAATGGATACAAAATCATATGCGAATTTAACAATTTTTTTCGTATGAAAAAGTGATTCACTTATAAAATTAATTACACATCTATTTAGTATGAATATCAAGCTGTTGGAATTTTTTTTTCGATGTACAAAATGGCCGACTACTCGAAACTTCTCGAATCAGCTTTTTTCCAATTGGCGTGACAAATAATTTCAACAATTTTCACTCGATTTACTGCAAACTTAAAAGTTATGTTTCTAATTGCATTTCGCAGAGAAGTACGTCCGAAATTTCTTATTAATCAAAAACTATTCATTTTATGAGTAGTTATAACGAAATTTTCCACTGAAAATTCATTTCTTAATTTCAAATACCTACAACTTGTGAATAAAACAATATTTTTTAAATTCCGTACGTACTTCTCGAGGTACTCTAATGTAGATTAACGAGAATTTTTGTTTTTGTTCTAGGTCAAAAATTGTAGATGCTAAATGTAACGCCGCGGAGCGCCTAAAAAAAGGTAACAAAAGTAAATATTAGTAGTTGGCCATTTTGTATATCGAAAAAAAAAATTCTAACAGCTTGATATTCATACTAAATAGATGTGTAAAATTTTATGAGTGAATCACTTTTCTGAAAAACAAAAGTTAAATTCCGCACATGATTTTATACCCGATACTGTGGCCTAAGGCTTTAATTTAAGAAGATAGCTGTATTGAATGAATTATATTATTTTAATAAAATTATGCAATTATCCAAAATGATCGAAAACTTTTTACTGGTACTGTTTATATATATATATATATATATATATATAGAAAAAAAAATATATTGTATATATATACACACATCAATATACAAATATAATATAAGCAATATACTTGCAAGTATGTATATTCATTAATATATGAATTTATTAACGATTCGTAACGAAACGAATTGTTTTACTTACATAATTAATTGATATAAAATTTTTTCAACTCGACACGTAGCTATAATCTATAGAACGTAGTCAGCGAGTGATCGCAGACATCGATCACTTATGGATTGTTATGAATTCGCTGTTTCCACCTATTTGTAGATTTTTCTAACGCATTTAACTGCAAAACAAATAAATCGGATTAGAAATTCAAATGAGTTAAGGGGTAAGGCCACTGTACATTTTTTGAAAAATCGATTTTTATTTTATTGGCTTAAAAAATAGTTTAAACCCTCTAGAATAAGAAAAAAAGGTCCTGTGCGAAAAAAAATTTGTTGTCCTTAGGAAATGAAGATCGCCGCCAAGCGTGTCAAAACTTGCTCCGAAACGACTGCAATTATATCGGAGATGGCGATTCCAAAACTTTCAAAGGCATCGTGGATTCGAAGCCTTATGAAAATGTTGATGATAAAAAAAAAGAGTGCATAGATCACGTGCAAAAAAGAATGGGCACTCGATTGAGAAACTTAAAAAAAGGAACAAAAGGTCTCGGGGGAAGAGGAAAACTCACTGCCAAATTGATTGACGAACTAAGCATTTATTACGGCTTAGCAATCCGTCGAAATTCCGATTCCATCAAAAATATGAAAAATGAGATCTGGGCAACCCTTTTTCACAAAATGTCAACGGATGAAAAGCCTCAGCACGAAAAATGTTCGGAGAATTGGTGCAGTTGGAAGAAAGCGAAAGCAGAAAATGCCTTGGATGCGTATCATCACAATCAGCCAATGAGTGAGGAGGTTTATCAAGCCATCAAACCCATCTACATGGAATTGAGCCGAGACGAGTTGCTGGAGCGTTGCTTGGGGGCCTATACTCAAAACAATAACGATAGTTTCAACGCTACCGTTTGGAGTTTGGCCCCCAAATCATCCTCAAGCGGAAAAACTGTACTAGATATTGCGACGGATATAGCTGTTTGCATATTCAATGGCGGCTTTACTAACGTCTTGCAAATATTCAAGATGTTGGAGGTGGAAATTGGTGTACAGTTATATAATTTCTGCATCGAAGCCGACGCCAAACGCATCACGCACGCGGAGACATCTCTGAGCGACGCGGCCAAAAGTGCGCGCGCGCTCCAAAAATCAACCAGGAAAAACGAAGAAGACGAAAATTTGGATATCGAAGGACAAATGTATGGTGCTGGGATTGCAGACTAACGGTAAAAATTTTTTTTAACTTCTTTTTTTAATTTTTTCCAATAAAAAACTATTCGCAAAACTTTAAACGCGTTTTTCTCGAAACATGGTTTTTCAAAATGGCACGCAGCATAACTCGAACAATTTTCATTTTTTTTACTTGAAATTTTAACCAGATGTGAACATTTACATTATCTTGAGAATGTCGATCGGAATTTTCAAGAACTTTATTTATTGATTTTTTATTAACAAAAAACTTGCCGTTTTTTTCGTCAAAAATCAATTTTTTGTTCAAACGCACGCCAAATCCACAAAAATTGATACTTTTTAAAATCCGATCGACATTCTCTAGCTATAGCCCTCTAGATTAATGGTTTTTTTTTTTTGTTCTAGATTCAAAAGTGCACCAGTGGTGCTGCGTGCCGCGGAGCCCTGGAAGCAAAACATGTCCCGGGAAGATAGCTGTGGAACCGCCATTTTGTTTTTTTTTACTGTAAAAAAATGTTATAATAAAGTTTAATGTATGCCCGATAACACCATTAAAA
Source organism: Ophion costatus (assembly GCA_951751655.1). Classification (NCBI taxonomy): domain Eukaryota; kingdom Metazoa; phylum Arthropoda; class Insecta; order Hymenoptera; family Ichneumonidae; genus Ophion; species Ophion costatus. The sequence goes on along the minus strand of OX632357.1, from coordinate 22,635,296 downwards.
GTTTTTTTTCAAATACCTTCAATTTCGGGAGCAAAAAATTAGTGAAAAAACCTGTTTTTTTGGGCCGTTACAGTGGCCTTACTCGTTAAATAAATTTTGCTTATGCGCGGGCTACACCGAAGATTAATAAATTTGGCTTAATTTTGACAACAATTTCATTAGCCCAAAACGAACTGTGAATCGACTTACAAGAAATTTCTGTTTTGGTTGGTGGCAAATAGTGAGAGGAAAAATCGTAAGTGAGCGGCAAATAGTGAGAGGAAAAATCGTAAGTGCAGCAGACGTCTCAGATGGAACATGAGTCATGCGCGTAACATCACATATTGCTAGTCGCATCCCTGCAACGTTCGCAAAGTCCCCTCAGGAAAATTACGAGTCGTCGTGCTGTGCCCTCCCTTTCCCTCTCTTTCTCTGTCGTACTTTTCTTGCTGTGGCAAGCGGGCGTATTCTCTCGACCTTTTTGCACATTAGCGTCTTCGGCAGAACCTCGCAAATATCTCAACGTCGTCGCGAGAGCACTCCTCCTCACACCCCCTGCCCCATCGTACTCCGGAAAGGGTTCATGAGACTTCGTCCCTCGCCGAGAAGCATTAGTCGTTCGTGCACCTCTTTTGCCTTCGCATTCTTATTTTTCATTCCCTCCGTCCGTTTTTTCCCCCACACTTTCGAACGTATCAGACACGGGAGAATCGTGAATCGAGCGTTACGCAGGAATCGCATGTGCGTCGACAAAAAGGAGAAACGACAATAGGTAGGAGAGAAATATCGATGAGGGGAAAAATGGAGACGTCAGCGTGCACACGAAAAATTCGCACCGTTGTTGCTGCTTAGTCGGTGGATAAATTCCCTTACAGACTCTCATCGCGAGTTTTTTGTTTGTTGAATAAAATAATTAAATATTTTACTTCGCTTCCTTACGATTAACATTTATTTCGTCCACGCTTTCGTGCCTTTGAATGGATTATCACGAGGCACGAAATTATTGATCAATTGAAGAAGTATCTTTGCTTTTATAGCAAAGATATTGAAGAAATTTGAGAAAAGCATCTTTGCTTTTATAGCAAAGATATTGGAGAAATTTGAGAAAAGCATCTTTGCTTTTATAGCAAAGATATTGAAGAAATTTGAGAAAAGTATCTTTGCTTTTATAGCAATGATATCGGTGATTAAGTATCCTTTTTTACGATGAGAAAAAGTATCTTTGCTTTTACAACAAAGATATTGGAGAAATTTGAGAAAGGTATATTTGCTTTTATTTTTTAGCAGTTTTATTTATTAGCAATGATATCGGTGAATAAGTATCCTTTTTTTACGATAAGAAAAAGTATCTTTACTTTTATAGCAAATTTTTTTTTTCAATCGGCGCACCCTGTAAAATCAAATTTTACCGTAATTTCTAAACAAATTTTTTTTTGGTTTTCGTATTAGCATTATAAACGATGTTTTTTTACAAAGTACAATAATTTGTATTTATACAAAGACGCCAATTGATGCTGTAAAAAAATTGAAAGCCGGTTTAGGAAACAAAAGAAAATTTTTTTACCAAGTATAAAAATTTATGTTTGCATACAGGGTAGTGAGGTCATGTTTTTTTAACGATCTTGCGCTGAGAATTTGCGACTGTGAAAAATAGTATTTAAAAAGGGTTTTCAAAACCTGGTCGAAAAAAAATACAGCGTATTTTTGTGATGAGTAGTTTTTGCCACAAAAATTAAGCATTCTGGAATAAAAATACAAATCCGATTTTGAGCAAAGCAGATAAAGACTATTATAATCCGAATGCGAAGCACTCTCGAAAAACGCCTTTTCTGCATCCCGGATCGAGAAAATAATGATAAAAGATGCGTTTCAAAGTGGATGAATACACTTCCATCAATAAAAAAAAGTTTTTTGCGCGTATTTCGTATGCGGCATTTGATTATCTCTGTTCCCCTAAATACGAAATAGGATATTAATTTATTTCCGGAATGCTCGATTTTTTCTAGCAAATACTCCTCACAACAAAAATACGTTATATTTTTTCGAAGAGGACCTAAAAAATCACTGAACATACTATTTTTTCCGCAAATATAACTTTTTTGGTTGCAAAATCTCCAAGCGAGATCCTTGAAAAGCACGTGGCCACCTTATAATTATCGTATGTACGGAAATATATGCAAATACTCCGTAAAGATTGGATGAAAAAAAATAGATTCGAATTAAATATTCCTACAGCAAAACGAAGATATTTTTCGATCGCGTAAAACTGTCATGCCTCATAATTTTTCAATTCGTTGATGCAAATTTCGTACAGCTGCTGCAGGTGAAAAAGTTAAGATAAAATACGTTGTGACATTCAAGTTTTTTGCAGCGACCTCACGGTATTTCAACAATTTCATATTATTTAAATTGTTCCCTTGATTGAAAATTGTATTTACATTGCGCACTTTTTAGGTCAAGTGTTATTACCGTCATTCTTGCAACGGGATGAAAAAGACAATTGAAAAATTCCATCGTTTCGCAACGCCTCGTGATGGGTTGGACACGCTTGCAGGGTCGAAGGAATCGTCTCGGATGGATAATGCTACGCGTCAATATAGTATAACCCGATCATCAAATACTGTTGTCGGATCATCAAAGCCTGCGATCACGTGGACTCCGCAGAGCTCACACGATTACGGTAATAAGCTGTCACGTCGTGCGACCTATCAGGCCTGGTCAATTACCCAAAATTCCAGCGATACGTACCGGGGCCACAGAGCCCTTTGACCCTGTCGGCGAGAGATCCATCGCCTCGAAGACCCTCGAGCGTCTGTACGGGGAATCTCGTACTGTTTGAGTGCCGATGGAATTGCTCCTACGGGAATCGTAATTACCGATGCAGCCTAATCTAATCGCCTGATTACGTAATTGCGAAGATTTTTATTACTGCCACGTGCTTTTCTTTTACGGTGCTAAAATTGTGCGATTGATGGAATTGCGTAGAATTTAACGGAAATCCGTTTGCGTTCCTGTCTAAATACGTTTTCCATCGAACCGAACAGAAAATTCTTCCAACTAAAATACGCGCATTGCTTATCAAAACTGTTGTGAGTGCGACGAATCAACGTGGTAAGAATTCTCAAACAGCCTTCATCTAACAAAAATCCCTGTACAGATGTGGGTGTATTTTAAGGGGTTACCCCCACTTGCGGTTTTGAAAAAATCGATTTTTTTATTGCATTTTTTTGAAGTATAAGTATCTGAGAATATGTCCTGAAAATTTCAAGTCGATCCGAACAAAATTGACTGAGATATAAGCGTTGAAAGAGAAGAATCCGTGAATTGAAGAACTGAAATTGAAACTTTAAACGCGTTTTTCTCAAAATGGCATTTCTGAAGTCGGTGACCAAGATTACTCGAACACTAATGAACCGATCTTCTTGAAATTTTGCAGGCTTATTTAATACATAAAAATGTAGTTTTAATCGTTCGATTTTTTTTTTTCGAAAAAAATGCCCGTTTTATAGCCAAAAAACGGTCGTTTTTTTCGTTAAAATCGAACCATTAACTTTGACTGTCCGCCATTTTGTGAAAAATGAATATTTTTTAAAATCCTTCGAGTAAAGACTAGTTTATACTTATATTTGACTAAATCCAACCGCATTTTTTTTCAGATGATCGACTTCGCCGCAATGTTGGTCACCGCAAACCATGTATATAAAAACATTATTTCATTGACGGCCATTTGCCACTAAACAATGTAATATTTTTCAATAAAAAAATTACTGAAAGTTCTTCAAGATGTGTTCTTTAAGATGGTATATTGATCGATTAAAAAAGTTTTGTAGTTTTCTTTAAAAAAATTCATGAAAACGGCCTTTTTTTTGCGCTACAAGTGGGGGTAACGCCTTAAGGCTCCCCAACAAATTCGTGCACGAGATCACGGAAGGATATTTCTATTTATGATATCCAACACATTTCGGTTGAGATTTTCGAATAAAAAATTGCATATTAACAACACGGCTCCTCGAATTCGAACACGTGTTTATTTTTATGATTTTATAATTTGTCATATATCGTTTATAATTTGAACACATGATAATGAGGGGCAAAAAAATAAAAACAAACCACAACCTATAGCCGGCATAAAATTGCGAATGAAATACGTCGTTACTCCACTTGATAAATGGCCGGAAATTTCATAAAAAATGAAATTCGCTCTCTCTGGTGTTCGACGCCGTAATTCTCGCTTTAACGTTCGAACTTGATTTCGAATGAATTTCTACGCTTCGCTTCTTCCGCCCCTTCCATGCATATGCATATATTTGCGTTGGAGCGAGAAGGCGAAGAAAAATGCTTCGATTTCCGTTCCGTCATTTTTTATTTTCCCTTCTGAGTAGGAATCCCTCCGAGTATATTTCGAGACCTTCCTTCCCTTTCTTCCGTCTGACAAAGGAACTCTTTGACTAGGTATATATGGTCTGGAATATACACAGCGCGGCGAAGAATGGCGTGTGACGTTTGACGCGGTATCGACACTGAGCTTTTTTCCGGAAAGGGAAGCCGCGTTTCGAGACAGACTTTTCGCCAAAGGTCTTCACCCTTCCATCTATACGCAACAGTTCTTTCAGTCATGGAGTGACTCCGATGAAAAAAGGAAGGAAAGTTGAGGGAGTGGGAGAGAGAGAGAGAGAGAGAGCGAGAGAGAGAGAGAGAGAGAGAGTCGTTGGCATCCAGACGACTTTCGTCAGAATTCAGCTACTATACATTTTTCTTCGATCTATACGTATATATCACGTTTGATGCGGCAATCGATACGTGTACTTTGTGTACCGTAGTCTTTGAGAATCTACTGCAATGCGTCGAAATGTGCATAACAAGTGAGGTGAAGAGACACGAGTCTTAAAAAACTCAGACAGGGAACGCTCTGGTTTCGTAGATTTTTAAGATGTGATCGATGTCTTCGCGATCCCTCGAAAATGTGTCTATGTGGTAGGTAGACTATTATTCACATTGAAGGCCTCTGTAGGAAGATTTTCTTTACATCGGTATGCGAGCTAGATTTTTTAAATACAATTAATAGAAGTTTCAAAATATTTTGTTGCTTCGATACAAGTAACTTGAATGGGCAGAGACTTCACGGTATAATACACGTGAGCTCCTGATCCTATACTTATATCGAACATCCTCTTTTTACATTTATTTTAAGAAGGCTCGAGCGTCGCTTTAATCAATGTCGAGGATGTTGAGTTTTTGCAAAGACACGTCAAATAGGGGTTTAACTTCGTAGATTCCACAGGGCAAAATAGGTACATCGTTTCCGGGAGAAAACATGAAAATCTCGGCAACTCAGCACAGTTTATAAGGGATCGCGAATCGTGCTCGAATTTGATTATTAACTGTACGTCGACACACCGAGTCATGTCGGAATTGAGGAATTTGAAATAAAATGCTCACTTTCTCAAAATTGAAAGTTTTCAATAATATTTTATAACAGTTCAATTCGATGCTTTCCAACATGTTTGGCACGCTCCCTTTAATACTTTATAACTAAGCCCTGGATTGATTTTTTCAAAAACTAAGCAATGCGTTGAAAATTTTTTTTCTAAATTTATATCTACCATTAAGGCTGTTGAGTCCCTATGAAACATGTTAATGTTAATTGTTCAATAAATAGCTTCTTAATCGTCATGAAATTTTTACACGACCTCCTGAATACTTCATGTAAAAACATACCAAATTATCAGAATTCCATCATCATTACTTCAACCTCCTTAAGGGTTGAAATAAAAAATGATAAGAAAATTCTGAAAATTTCGTATGTTTTTGTATGAAGTATTTAAGAGGTCGTGATAAAATTTCACGACGATTAGGAAGCTCGTTATTAAAAAATTTACATTTTGTTAAGAACAATTTTTAAAAGGAATAAAAAAAAATGTATCAATAAACTTTGTTCTGTTTCCGTTGCTTTCAGTATATTGTAGATATTACAAAATTGAGTGGTCAAAAAAAAACTTGTTGCAAAGTTACATCAGTTTCCATAAGACAACATTTAATTTGTGAATGTTAATTGTTCAATAACGAGCTTCCTAATTGTCGTGAAATTTTTACACGTCCTCTGAAATACTTCATACAAAAACGTACCAAGTTTTCCGAATTTTATTATCATTTGCGATTTGGGACTCAACATCCTTAAGTCAGCTATTTAAAAATTTTTATGTTGTTTAGTTACCACGGGTTAAACCTCCGTTGACACGCTAGGTCATTTTGAAGGACAACTTTTAAATAAAGTGCTGACGTTTCTAAAATAAAAAAAATTAATCATTTTTACAAGATTTCAATTCTATATTTCCTGAATTTCAGTTATGCAGACACATTAAGAAGGGCCAAAAGTGTATTCTTGATTTTTCAAAAACGAAAATAGATCGGAGGCGCGTTAAGGGGTCTTCTCACTCTGGACGCTAAAAAGGCTATTTTAATGAATTTTTTTGATAGGTTTGTATTACAGATATTGATATAAAAGTTGTTACACTTAATAAATATACTTTCGAAATACATTAAAAATTTTTTTTTATTAATTTAAGTCAAACAAACGGTTTTAGATTCAGTATGTTAATGGCTATAGCGCATATCATACGATTTTCGATATATGCAAAAATAACAAAATGGTGGACATTTGTCGAAAAAACAAAAAAAACGTGATTTTTTCACCGTTTTTGACGAAAAAATAGTAAGTATCAAAATTTTAAAAAAATATCGATATGCGCTATAGCTATAGTTATAAAGAATATGTGGTTAACATTTTATAAGGATCGGTTCATTAGTTTCGAATATTTTATTAACAAGCCGTCGAAAAACGTTGTTTCGAGAAAAACGCCTTTAACGTTTATTTGGGTTACACAAATACGTAAAAAAATGTTTATGTTTTTCGGAAGTGTATTTATCAAGTGTAACAACTTTTATATCAATATCAATAATATAGACCTATCAAAAAAGTTCATGAAAATAGCCTTTGTTTAGGGTCTGAAACGAGAAGACCCCTTAATGGCAGGTAGTGAGCTGCGGCTGAATTCGGGTTTTTTTTTATAAAAAATTATACTAATTTACTCAGTATTTCGATAATGGTTTCCTTATTGAAAGTTATGGAAACATCGATCTTCCATTCGTATTTCACCTGCTTCTAAAAAAAGGCCCATGCGTCAACCTTCATCGTCCAATCACGTTCGATCCGCTGCAAAATATTGCATTTTTCATAAAAGCCTACGACTATAGGTGTGCATGCAGTCAACATGAAAAACTCATTTCAATCACCGTGCATCGCCATGTGAAGACTTCCGGTGCCCAAACAAACGTTTCGAGAGCTGTGTACAATGGAAACAAATATATTTGAAAACAGCAATGACCATCGACGAAATTGACGAAAAATGAAGGTGGCTGCTGTGATTGCCGGTGAAAAATGTTCAATCGAAGGCAATCGATAATTTCGCGCACGGGTGGAGAATTATATCGTGAGAATCGAGTGCGTGCTTATCCAATTGTGCATTTCGATAGACGTAGCCATTGCGTACACACTGTTGCTAGGTACGTAATAGTAGAGCGAGTAATGAAAGCAATGAAGGAGGGCAGAGAGGGGAAACCGTTCGAAGATGAGGATACAGTACCAACAAGTATAACCGGGGCCTTCGACGTGTCTATTAATGCAGGTGGGGTAGCAATAACGATGCTAATTGGATGCAATAATATGCCGGTCGTCTCCGGTGAGTCTCAATTACCGCCGGCTATACGCACGCACAGATCGCAAACTGCACCCCAAAGCGATATTAATTAAAAAGAAAATACTAGCCGGTTCCAACAGCCGATAGCACCATTCCGCTAGAACATTCGAGCAAATTACACATCGTTAATTTGTCTTTCAACTCGGCAAACAAAAGTTTTCTTACTTTCTCTCGCTCGATAACTAAAAGATTCTCCGAACAAAATAACGGATAAGGTTACCCCCCCCCCCCCGCCCGCCGCTCGAGCTGAAATTATGCACAAATCTTCCTTTCAATATTTTCAGACAACCCCTAAAGGGATTTTTGACAACTCGCAATAGTTTGCGAGAATTTGAATTTTAAAGTTTTTTTTACCGCGCGCCGACTATATCTATATCTGCTCCGTCTCCATTCATACATATATACGTATCGCGCTCTTCGTATCGATCAAACAACAATACCCAAACAAACTTAAACAGATACAAACAAACCCAAAAACGAAAATTGTTGCGCGTCGCCAAAAATCCCTTTAGGGGTTGCCTTAAAATATGAAGAGGAAGGTTTGTGCAAAATTTCAATTCGATCGGGGGGGGGGGGGGGGGGGCAGAACTTTACCCAAAATAACTTCGTCTTTTTCATTTGACACTCATGAGCAAAGGCCTCTGTGAACATTAAACGAAACCGATAGTCGCTTGAGACAACTCAAATTGAAGAGGCAGGTCCAACATAAAATGCAGGAATCGCAGATTCGAGGTACACTTATGATTACAACGATTGAACTGTTAGTAAAAGTTTGGACGCGTTTTTCTCGAAACAATGGTTTTCAAGACGGTGTACACGATTTCGTGACATCTAATCAACCGATTGACTTGCAATTTGGTACAATTATTCAGTTTAATAGTAGTTCAGACTTGGCCAACGTTTTTCTTCTTGACATTAAAAAAAAATAGTTATTAGTAGTAATGTAATTTCCCCTGGAAAAATAAAAAAGAGTCCCATTTTTTTCTTGATGATTGAAACATGATAAAGAAGAAAATCTCTTTCAATTCTTAACTAATGTGATCTATTTAAAGAAGAAACTCTTTTTTTAGACCAATCAGGTGGCCAAACCAAGTATACTATTGAGCCCCTCACGTTCCCAGGTCCTTCACGACATTATTTATAACTTCTCTAATTATCAATGTTTTGCATGAAATTTAGTGCACAACTTAATGTATACAAACAAATAAATGTCTATACAATTTTTAAATCATCTTATCTATTCCTTCAAAATTATCCTTTTCAAATAACCCTGATTTTTGGGTCATCACAGTAGCCCCACCCCGACAAGAGAAGGCGTTCATTTGAGGGAAGATGGCAAGAAAAATATCACGTTACACCCATCGAAAATTAACCTGGTAAACTTTTCCATTCCGCCAACGTGAATGGATAATAATAATGTCTGTTTTTAATCCTAGCTTCCGTCCACGGCTCACATAATTGAAGTATCAGGGATCATGCTAATTTCAAAGTGCGGCGGTATAACGTTTTCGTAGGATGCAATGCATGGAGAATACGTAATTAATCGTTATTCTCATTTTTCGCCTTTATCGCTCTCGCCTCGCGAGGCTATAATAATAATAATTAGAGATTTTAACGTTCGACATTGCCGGCGGAAAAAACTGTGCCCTCGTCCTTCCCTATTGCCATTTTTCCTCTCTACCTCAGCCTTTCGCATTCCGGCCCTTACAAGGTCCCCACAGGAAATCTCACAGTCCCAAGGGACAAATCGAGTCCTACACACACGCAAGCAAATACATCGAGCGTACTCGTTGTACAGTACACCGTTTGGCCGTTTCGTGAATGGTAATTTCCATGGTATAATAGTCACCCAGTTAAACCGAGCGTTACATTTATGGCTGTATCCTCTGCCTCTCTCTCTCTCTCTCTCTCTCTCTCTCTCTCTCTCTCTTTCTTTCTTTATATATATATATATATATATATATAAATTTCTCTCTGTCTTTCCCTCCCGCACTGTCTGTCGTTTTGCATAAATGCCGTTTATGCATGTACCGCCTGATGGGAGAGAAGGGTGGACTATGTGGGTGGTGGTGGTGGTTCGGACGACAGTCAGTGGGTGTTGAATGCGAGTGGGATTCACAGCCACCGAGTGAACGAGGGCCATGCTGCACAAGGACGAAGACGACAACGACATCGTCAGCATTACTCCAGCAGCTTGAAAGTGACGTTCCCCCATAATTCTCTTGTCTTGTGCATTCAACTCTTGCTATTCTCGTGCAGCCTAATGACAATCAGTAACTGCGAAGGGTGACTTCCGAATATATGACAGTGACACGTCCCTTGCGTTCTCTCTCCCTCAAACGCATACAGAGTGACTTTTTGTTTCCCACTTCTCCTTCCTGTCTCGTTTCAAAGCGACAGCTTTGACAGCGTGAAATATTTCTACATTTGGAAGGTACCGGTGGGTTTGGCAAAAACGTTTCCACAGCCCAATAGCAGCATCTGTGATACCGAATTACTTTCAACTTGCTGTTACAAGATAGCAAACGCAATTGCTCGCCACTTTTAATCTTTACAAATGACATCCGCGAGTGGAACAAGTGAGTAGCAACAATTCTTTGCGGCACGGGATGCATCAGCATTCATTCCAATCAAGATTCTCGGATAAAGTTCCGAAAAGGCCATACCTCTAATTAATTTGGAATTTCGTGTACCTATGTATTTTGACTCGCTGTTTACGAATATCATAGTGACAATATCCGTAAATTTTATTTTCAAGGTCAATACTCACGAAAACTCATTTTCAACAGTTTTTCTGTTTTATCTTAGTAAATATTCATTTTAGGGCAAAATGTTTTTTACAAAAGTTTTACCATATGAAAGTATTGATCTTTTATGTTTTATACAATTTTTATCTAAAACCATTCCGTTTCGAGGAAAATAGGATAATGGTCCAATAAGTGAAAATTGCTTAGCTTCATTAGGTTCGATATTATCTACTTATCTATAGTAACGGATAGGCAACAGCAAGAATATAGACAATGTTCAATAGCCCATACAAACCCAAAGAAAAAAACCAAATTCAAACGGAAACAAGACCAATAAAAAAATCCAAACACAAATCTAAACAAAAAAGTCCAAACAACCCAAAGTAAAAAATGCAGAAATAGTATATAATACAAAAAGAAACTAAAATAAAAGAAGAAAAAAAATAAAAAACAAAAAGCAATAAAACGTGTACTTTAAAATGGATAGAATCACAAAAAATGCAAAAATAGTATATAATACAAAAAGACACTAAAATAAAAGAAAAAAATCAAAGAAATAAAATAAAAAACAAAAAGCCAAAAAAACACGCACTTTAAAGACTAACCTCCAATCTTCCCGCGGTAAAGTGCGTAAGTAGATAATATCGAAACTAATGGAGCTGAGCAATTTTCACTTATTCGACCATTATCCCATTTTTCTCGAAACGGAATAGTTTCAGATAAAAACTATATGGAACATAAAATATCAATATTTTCATAGGTTATAACTTTTGTAGGAAACATTTATCTCCAAAATGAGTATTCACTAAAATAAAACAGAAAAACTGTTAAAAAATCAGTTTTCGTGAGTGTTGACCTTGAAAATCAAATTTGCGGGTATTTTCACTATGATATTCGTAATCAGCGAGTGAAAGTACATAGCTACACGAAATTCCAAATTAATCAGAGGTTGGGCTTTTCGGAACTACACCCGAGTATCGTGCAGATCGTTCTTTGAGCTTACTCGTAGATAAAGATAAAAAAGAATCAGGTTTCAATACGTGGAAAAACAATCAAGGTCGATATTAATCGCGTTTGGACAAATGCCAGATTCGTACGGTAAGATTTCTTCGCTACGAAAGACTTATCGGGTAAGTCAGTAATCTGAACAACCGACGAAAAGTTGGACGATCGCGCGAAGAAACTACGAATTCCATTGCTTCCCAGTTTCCACGGGTGGAAAGATATCCTCGTATTTCTTGGGGCAAATCGCGCGAAGAACTGTGGATAAACCACGTGTTTGCGGAGCAGGGGCGATTCTCCTTGAGCTCATACACATCCGGTCGTAAAGTTCATCGCGCGGATACGTAGCGTTTAGCGATTATGAACGCAGCTTGAGTTTGCCAAAGTGGGTTTCGCGTAGTTGGGGAACTTGTGGCTGTTAGGTCACACGGCAATCGAGTTTACATACACATGTATACACGCGCACGTATACAGTTGACAACCAACAGTGGGACCAGTAGAGAGGAAATTTGTACGCTTCTCGCGCGGTCGTTTGCTTAAACGCCGAGTGCCGGTAATCGGGACTTCATCGGGCTTCTAAAACTCGCATCAGCAGCGGCGCCTTCGCCTCGCCGTTGAACTAACGCGGCAAGCCTAAGCGCTCCCTTACCGGCCGCCGGGGCCTGTTCCTCGATTCGAGAATGGGACTTCAGCGCATGAGTCCCAAAGAGAGAAAGAGGGGGGGGGGGAGGCGCTGGTGGATGGGCTGCAACGTCATAGACACGCTGATAACAGTACAGGAGTTTCTGTGATCCGATCCGTACGGATGTACTGCTGAGTTGCTGTCAATATTGAGCTCACCTGGTATACTCTGTCATACGCATACCTCATGGTTCAAATTTGGAAAATCAAGCTCCTGCACAGCCAACAGCAAATCGTCATCTCCACGACGTGATGGCTGCTTCCGTTGAGTGGACGAGTTTATTACCGTATAACGATAGGATCAGTTTGATAGGAACATTGCTGATTGCTATATTTCGGACTGTTGAATATTAAGGGAGCTTTCCAGTGTGAAATTTTCAAAAAATCGATTTTTTTTTTTTGCTTTATCGAATAGTATACACTCTTCCGAATATTCCCTGAAATTTTCATGCCGAAATTCAGATTATTTCGGTTACTGTACAGCATTTCTTGGAAGAAGGCAACGGAGCGCTACAGCTACAGCGAAACTTTGAACGCGTTTTTCTCGAAACAGCATTTTTCAAAACGGTGTCCAACCTGGAGGGGAGAGTTTTAAAGCTATCGAGTTGAATTTTTTACAAAATATTCTTAACGTCATTGTTTATCGTGCTATGGAAGCTTTTTTTTTTTTGACATCTTCCTATTTTTTTGTAAAAAAACTGCCAAAAAAATGCTAAAATCGATACTTTTTGTTCAAACCGGCGCCATTTTTGCAAAAAAAAAAAAAAACAAGCCTCCATAGCACGAAAGCCAATTATATACCGATCAATAATCTTTTTGTGTTTTTTGTTTCAGATCAAAATTGTGACCCCCAACGTGGACACCACATCCAAGTGCATTTTCTGCAACAATTGTTTCATCATTTTTATAGATATTAATTAATAAATAAATCGATCTTTAAAAAATTGTTTTGTATTCTTCAATACCCAATTAATATACAAAAAAAAACCAGACCGATTAGATTATTTTTTCTTTAAAAAAAAAAATCGCGAAAAACAGCGATTTTTCGGGCTGTCACACTGGAAAGCTTCCTTAAAGTTTCCCGGACGTTTTCGTAGGAATCCGCATTCCTCTACTCTGGTCTTCGTCCACTCTAGACCTGGAGCAGCTCTTCACGAGTGATAAAGTCACGTTACCTACATCTCGCATCGCGCTAGACCGTTCCTGCATAGAATGCGCCCTCGCAATCGTCGTTCAGATACTTCCGATCTTTATGGCCTATCTTACGACTGGGTGAATTCCGTTTGCGGATTAATAGCCTCGCGCTTACGCGGTATCATCGGTGAAGTTTCCGCTGCTCAGATAAACCTGTTAACGAGATACCGAGGGCCGAACGGTCGCCCTACGGAAGGAAAGTCGAGTCGGTACCTCGTTGGCGGGGATACGAGGACCGTTGGTCCTCGTATCGAACTGGGTTGATCTGGGCAGGGCACGCGGAAGTGGAGCTAGCGGATTCCTCTCCTACGAAGCTGAAGACATCCGGAATGGAGCAGACAGCAATGCCTATGATCCGATGATGGTCCAGTTTCTTCCTCTGCCTTTGGGCCACACATGCTGCCATAAATGTTTTATGGCGAAAAACTTATTTCTCTTGTTCTTTCTTTTTCCCTCCGCTTCCTGGTTCACCTACCGAACGGAACGTCGCAAAGTGCTCGGCCATTGGCTTCTCACTCATACTCTTTGCCCTTTCTCCTTCTTCTCAGCGATTCGACACCTCTTTCGGTTCATTTTGAGGGCTTAATTTTTTTTCGCGAAGCTCGTTTCGTGTCGATAATTTCACGACCACGCTACGCTTTGCAGAAATTTAGCGCTATACAACGCCGGAGGGACTGGGAGGACGAGCAGCTCGAAGAAGCGCGAGAGGCCCTGTCCCTCCTTTCCCTCTCGCCCTTTCTCTCTCGCTCCTCGTCTCGTCACCGTGGTCCAGCGTTCGGATGCTCCGGCGTAAGCTATGGCATTTTTGCGTAACGGTAGTCATTGGTTATAACGCGCATAAATGCCGCAAAAAGCTGGACCATCCTCGGCGCTCTCTGGGAAGCTACCGTCGTAAAAAAAAACGAGGGTGATGCCTGGTCCGGCGTCAGGGTACGAATAAAAACGAAACGTGCGTTCATACGAATATGCATATCTACACTGTAAAAAAAGATATGAAATTTACAATACATTTAAGATACAAAAGAATTGAATTTTACGAACTCAGTAGATGAAATTAAATTTAAAACACTTGTATCGTAAATTTAAAATAGGAACATGAAATTCTAACGTGGATATAGAATTTAATAGATGGAACATGGAATTTCAAAGACAAGTTTGTAAATTTGTGGAAAAAGTATTGCATTAACCCGTGCCTTAAATTAAAGATTACAACAGTGGTATATTAATTCAAATACAAAAAACAGAGTATTGTAAATACAAAACGCGCTCAACCCACTTCGGCCGCTCGCGACGACCGATGGTCGCGCGTAGTTCGCGTAGCGTCCGAGGGACGGCGCCTTGTTCCGCACTTTCCCATAGCCACTCGCAGCTTCGGTCGGGCATATAACCCGGCCACCGGCTACGATCGTCCTGGGAAAAACAGACGCGTTTGCAACTCGTGCACGCGTCGGAGTGTCACAAATTCGTTACCTCTCCATATCCACGCCAGAGACGCAGTTCTTGAACTCGCCTTTCCGGAAGGAAATTATTTTTCCCTTTTTACGCCGCCAGGTATTGAAGAAAGAAATTTCACAAAAATCACCTTTTTTATCTCTAGCTCCCCCCCCGTCGAGGAGGATAAATACGAGTCACATTTTCAGTGGGCTTAATTATCAATTTCTGAAATAAACTTAATACTAAGGATCAGTAATTTTAATACACACCCGTATGTTGATATTAGCAAATGGTTCTTGAATTTAATATACACTCGTATATTGATATCACCAAATGGTTCTTGATTTCAATATACTTGGATGTGATTATTTCTTTACACGTGCATTATTTTTCAAACGCACAAGTATATTAATATTACGGAGCTACACTTTCATTTTTCAAATAACCTGTTTTGGATTTTCAAAGTCGTATCTGAAATTTCATAAGCGGTATCCGCATAAAAACTTCCTATACTTGTGTATTAATTTTCATACAGAAATTTTTTACAGTGTATATATACGTACGCACCTATACGCGAACACGTAAACTGACCTGTTCGGGTGATTCGGTGATGAAGGAGTGGCAATATTGGATGGTGAAGTGAGCCCTCGGTTCTCGTGCAAGGAAGCTGAATTGGGCGTGCTGAGGCTCACAGGTTGCGTACGAGATGCGCCTTAACGCATGTGCCATTTGCACGCACTGTAAACGAAGAAAAAGAGTATTTTAGTCGAATTTCCTAGAAAGGGGGATGCAGATTTATTACGTCGGGCAAAAAGTTGCCCGACGTACTAAAAGACGTGCAAAAGCCATGCGACGTAGAAAGTGTCTGGCTCTCGGTAAATTAAGAAGATAAAACACGTCCTGCGTACATCGTATATTGAATGAGCGGAATAATTATGGTCGTGAAGTGGCAAGCCACGGTTTTTTCTTCGTTTATTCTTTTACATAGGGTAAAATGAATCAATATTTCAGTGCGTACTCCAATTATTTCTGTGCGTGATAAAATGCTGAAGAGTTTAGAATAATTGACATATTTTGTATACCTATATAGTACTTTTGTGGCGATGCTTTCAACAAATTTCAAGGCCGAGTATTAAAGCAAGCAATAACGATATGATCAAGTGTCTTTCGGGAATTGAGAATATGAAGCCCGTCTTGCGTTAATTGTATATTGATTGAGTGGAATAATTATGTTCGTAAAAAGCAACGTTCCTTTTTTTAATTGGGTGGAATGAATCAATATTCATGAATACTTCGGTATTTATACCAGGTATTTCTATACGTGATGAAATGATAACGAGTTTGGAATATTTGAAAAATGCCATGTACACTGCGACCTCTATTGTCGGGACCTCCACAGATGCAACGAGCCCCCACTATGTGCCGAATTTCGATTGGTGCAGCGCATGGTGGGGGAAGCGCCAGGCCCCAGCGGAGGCTCGGAGCATGCTAGACCATTGATTTTCAAAGTGCCCCCACTTCACGATATACGGGAGGGGGGGTTACCCTAATATCGTTAAGATATGACAGATGGGACGCGGTCATCTCATTTGTCACAGAAAGGGGGCGTTGAAAAAAAGTTTGGGAACCCCTGTGCTAGACAATACGTCTTTAGGGGTACTGCCATCAGCTACCCCAGCTGCGCAGACTCGGCTTGAGTGGATGGTGCGCAACCTCCATTTTTGGAAGTGTCATGCGGAGTCGGTCTCGCCGCTGTGCCGATAATAGAAGTCGCAGCGTACGCCTACAATACAACAACAACAGTGCTTTCAAGTATTTTGTTCTCGTATTCTAAATTCATTAAAAAAAATCCTCCGCTACAATAGCCAACCGGGCGACGGCTTCGACGAGATACTTTGAGCTTGCGTTGGGTCGTTCTATAAATTTACCAAGCTCAAGATACGTTTTTTTTTTCTGAATTAAATGTTCCACTAAATCGGACTAAGGTAATAATTGGAATGCTGATTTAGACACACTGAGCCTGAAAAGACATTCCAATGGCGATTCAGCCAAAACAGGCAAGAAAAAAAATGAGACAGAGGGGCTGCACGTGAGCGTTAATTCAGGGGGACCGCGCAGGGATTTATTTCTCGAAGCGTATGCGAGTCGAGGGCAAAAATGTCAAGGAAAGTAGAAGAAAGACGGCATCATGCATTCCGGTTCAACGTGTGTCCAGCAGCTGTCCGGTAGGCTGAAGTAGAAAACGTCGGCGTGTAATCTAGAGTTATATCTTCGAGCGTTGACGCGCGTAGGATTTCCCCTTACTCGCCAATCTTATACACTTTACGGCGGGATGGTGCCTCGTCCGTATTTTAACGGGCACCGGATTAATCCGTTCTGCAAAAAGCTTCGCAAGAAAGAGGGGTAGCGAGGAAAGAGGAGATAAAAAAGAGAGGAAATGAAATAGCGAGAGGTAGAGAGGTTCCGGGAAATGCACAGATATACGCTAGGTCCATTTTAGAGTACATTACAAGCACGGGAGAGCATAATGCACGTCTAAGTAATTTTCGATGCATGCTTCGTATTCTTTCCCACTGTTGTTTCTCCTGGCTGTCCTACCAGAGAGACATTATGGTGAACTTGTTTATATGTATATATATATATACAGGGTGGAACATTTAACGTGACCACCCCAAATATCTTCGTTTTCTTTAGAGTGATGAAAACAAACCCAAACAGCCTCAACAAACCCAACTAAACCTAACGTCTTTTGGTGAAAAATCATTTCAAGTCCATGATATCATAGGTCGTTGGATTCGTCTGAATGTCAGCTACAAAATCTTAATAAAAAAAAACATGTTACCACTCGAAAAACCATTGATGACCTTGAGAACGCCAAAACAATGACTTTGACAAAAATGAATTTTTCACCACTGTATCAGCCCTTCGAAATCAATCATATTGCCTCCTGACATTTTTTCCGTCACTCTAAAGGCAACGGAGATATTTCGGATGGTCACGTTAAATGGTCCACCCTGTATGTATATATATATATATATATATATAATGGATTAAAAACGAAAAAAGAACTCCCGCCAGAATTCTTCGTTTTTCTCGGTAGTCTTTCTTCTTCGCTCGTTAAACCTACTGAGAGATGGGCATTTGGACCATGTCTCGATGAAAGCTTTATTTTAACTTTTTTACGCATTTCGTGGAACAATACAGTTGTTGACGTTTATAGTGGACGTTATGGATCAACGACTACAGAAAGTCATTTTCTCACGATGACTTATCGTTCTAAAATGTACCTTCCGCAATCATAAAAGAATACTTATTGTATCGTGCTTTCCGAGTTATGCGAAAAATCTTTGGACTTTGGGAAACCCAATGATAATTGTTTAGCCTCATAGACCCTCGATACTTTACGAAAGCTGTTTATTTCTGCTCGCTTATTTATCGCAAAGTGAAAGACAAATTGGCAAACCACCATACCGCACATGCGAAACTGTAATCTCTTGCGAGAAAGTGGCCATCCTCGTTAAAAGGCTGGCCCTCATAAATATCAGTTATGCGTATCAGGAGTAAGTTGGAAGCGATATATGTATACACGGAGATTGCGTTAACATGGACATTGAGTGTGTACACCGGGCAGCTCGTTAGCAAGCACTGTAAATCTTCTGCAAGTCTGATCTGACGAGTGTGGGATGAGACCCTTAAGCTGTGAATAAAATGCAAAGAAACAGAGATAGTGGATTGGAAGAGTTGCTCTGTAACAGGGCAACAGATGCGAGTTCCTCAACAAGCAGACGAGCTTTACATTGAGAGATCAGAGTCACCTGGTATACTATTTGTATATCTACACACGCTGCTCTATATATGTATATAGAGGGTGTCCTGTTATTAATGGATAAGCCTGCAACTGTCGATATGGCAGATCATGTCCTGCTGTATCCTGGAGTCTCAGTTTAGTAGAAGACCCACGATTTTCGAGATAAAAATCATCTGCTTTTGGTTTTTCGCATGTCATTTCTACAAATGATAACTTTTTTCGACCCGGCTCTTTAGAAAATACTTTTGGTTATTTGTTTTATTTAGAAAAGTCTCCTTTTTAACCTTAAATGTTGAGGAAACTTTATGAAAAAAGATCTTATGCAGAATTTTCATACATACTAATTCGAATATCTGACTTTGGTAGCCTGCGGTGTAAAAAAAATGTATTACGCATATGGTGCCAATTACTTTAAAAAGTTTCTTAGTTATTGTCGATTCATATCATTTGTAGAAATAGCATGCGAAAAACCGAAAGCAGATGATTAAAAAAAAAAAATAACATGAAGATCCAAATCTCGAAAACCGTGGGACTTTTACTAAACCGAAATTGCAGCATATTGTAGGACATATTCTAACCTAATGACATTTGCAGGATTATCCATTCATAACAGGACACCCTGTATACATATATATATATAATGAATCCCGAAGAATATACGTATGTATATATATATATACGTATATTCTTCTGCATTCAAGGCAAGGTCGATATTTCCACGTAAGGTTCGTTAAAACGAAGAAAAGTACACTACCGAAGATATGAAATATTTATGCCGTCTAAAAAAAGGACACTGGGGAAACCAAGGCTATAGGTAATGTAACGTTTATTTAAAGCCATGACGAATACTTTGATATATCACTGAATGAAAATTTACAGGACTGGGAGTTTTTCACATATCAATTGTGTATTTCTGAATACTGAAGTAAATTTTCATAGCCCCCAGTTACTCCTGCCTCCATAGCTTTTCGGACTATATCACTAAAATTGTAATAAGTACCTGCAATAGGGATCATGCACCAAGACCGGAAATTGCCACCGAGATGTACAATTTTGAGAACGTTGTCTCCTGCTTTACGAGGCGTTTTTTCAAAGAGAAGGTGGAGATAAAAAATTATTACTTCTTGTGCCGATGTATTGTTGTAATAATTTTACAGTCTCATTACGCATGGTTGTTACTTTTGATGTAGAACATTCTTTATGGGTCGCATTTCTTGTATACACGATCCGAAGCAGTTGAAAAGAGACCATTTTCCAATAACTAGCTGACAAATTGTTCGATAATGAATTATATTGTTATTTTTGTCTGAGTTTTAACGTATGACCTTGCGGATTTTTAAGTATTATCCGTTTCCAATTGAACCTTTTTCTTTCACGCCCTAGCGACACTTTGCTAACCTAAATCTAATCTGCCTCGAGGTTTTAAGGCGAGGGACACCACCGTGCCGGGTCGAACAAAATTAACTTTTCATGGCATTTTCTCAAAGTATAAATGTTTAAGAATATGTGAAAAAAATGACAAGTTAATAAATCGAAAATTGACTAACCTACAGACGATTTAGTCAGAGCAGGTAGCGTAACGATTTACGTAAATGTACTAAATTTTCAATCGCGTTTTTTTCCAAATAACTTTTATCGACCTGGTTGAACCCATAACTCTAGCTATCATTGTCCGGTTTTGAAATTCAACCCTTCGAGTGCACACTGCGTCGTTTTGACCCCAAACATTTTTAGTGTAAGTACGTACTTCTCGACGTATGCCCCACTTTGAACGAATTTTTTGGGATTTAATTTTCATTTTCGTCAAAAAATAAATTTAGGGCCATAAAATATGGATCATTCACTACAAAAAACGTCTCTACAAAAAAAAAATGCATATTTACCGGTATACAACGATTTGAAAAACGCCTTGGGTCCGATTGACCCAAGATGCACTTATGGGTTGGCGGCGGAGGTGCGCACTCGAAGGGAAACCCAAAGGGAAAACCAAAATTTCCGGAATTGCAGTAGCTATCGTTGGCCGTAGCTATTTTTTTTATTTAGTGTTTTCTAACCCTCCCAACGTAAGTAAAAATTTCGCCAAAATTACACTTTTTTTTAGTAGCCGCCATATTGCGCATTTTTTTCGAAAAACGTCGACGTACAACAAGAGCTACGTTTACATAGATTATAAAACTGTTTTATTTTCACTTTTCAGAATTATCGATCCGAGCGTTGGACCACATTTTTTATCCTGAGGCTCTATTATATCTCACTAACCCTGACAATTTGTAATTCTTTGAAATTAAAATTTACACGAAATAAGTTGAATGTATGCTGAATAACATACATTTTTTTCCAAATCCCAAATAAACAATCTAGTAGCAAAAAAATCGAAAAAAAAACGAAGTTTCTCCTCCTTCAACCCCAAACCCAAACAAACTCGAAGCACCGCCCGGGCCGAACCCCGACCACCCACCCACCAGTATCGGTCCATATTTAAGGGCCTACCCAGAGGCCCGAAAAAATGGCCAAATTCTGAATTTTGTAGCTCATTCAATTTTAAGAATATCTCAATTAAATTTCCAGGGAATATAGCCAAAAGGTGATACTATCGAATAAAAATATTTTTGGAAAATGCACTCCTCTACCCACCTAGGTAGATGTAGCTCGTTAATTATATTTGATACAATGGTGGATTGAAATTATATTCCCTGAAATAATTCCTTCTAAAATAGTTTTATCTTCGTCAAAAGCATCCTGCCGATTGGTTTCTTCAAATTCATTTACACTTATCAATTGGATATAAATCCGAGGACGTGTTGAATTGAGTTTTAGGCGAGACTTGTCGTCTTTAGGAGTAAAGCGTCGAAAAAAAGTATTATTCACGAGACGATAGTCTCGAGGATGGATTCGAGTGATTATCTCACTCTCCCTTTTCCATGCAAAGAGACGAGAGAGAACCGTGGGGTAATCGAGAACCCGTTTAAACGTCTTGCTACCGGTAAAACCGGTAAATCGTTCGTTTCTTCCATCTCTTTCTCTCACACACACCTTGATTGCTCGCAAGCTGTTTTCCGCTTGTAAAACGTTTCGAGATAATGAAATTTTCCTTTATGAGAGTAAGGGCCATTGGCCATTATGTACGTGGGAGATCTTACGCAAATTGGCCTTTCGTGTATACCGAGGATCTTGACGTAGTCATCTGGTCGCGTATATTGTGACGTGATTAATGTACGTAAAATAACAAGGGAAAAACAAGTATTTGCACGTGGGCCAGAAGATATCATATTTGCACCGTCTCCTTCTCCACGTTTCCACAATTTACGAATAGCATATACGATCTACACGACAGGCAAAGAGAAAGAGTGACAGACGAGAAAAAAAATAACGAAAGAGGTCGAAATCGTGGGAATTTCGTAGTTTCCTTCGTACGTAGTCACCTCCGCCCCCTTGCTCGTTCGGGCGTATGCATATTTCATTAAGCCCTCGAATTTTCGAATTCAAAAAGTAATCGTAGCTCAAAAATCTGCGATTGCCGCATCCTGTGCATAGTTTTTCAAATAATTGTAAAAACAGCAACGAGACGACATTTTTGACGAAAGCCAAGTTAAAAAAAAGTTCCGAATTTCTTCCAGCTTCGTACGGGTGCCAAATGGGAGAAAAATGAGGAAAGCTTCAGCGAAAACGTGGCGGAAAAAACGCGTAAAATCGTGGTAGATTTGGCATGAAGAGAAGTCAGCGAGGATTTGTTTCTTTCCGCATCCTCTCGATATCTTCTGGCCGAGTTTATTTTATATGCGAAGAAGAAAGAGGAAGAAGAAAAAAATTCTTCATGATCTGTGTATTCAGTCGAGATGACGGCAGTACGTGAGAAAGATATAAACGTTCCTGAGACACGAAGACCATCAATAACGTGCCAGAATGTTTTTTTTTATTTTTTCCGCTCATTCCCTTGCTCTCTCTCTCTCTCTCTCTTGCTTTTTCTGTTTCTGCAGTAGTCATGAGTCTCTCATTCCCTCTGTCTCTTCTGGTGCATGTCGTCTATCCACCATTTCAGCACGTGCCCACCAGACGCCAAGAAAACTCGGAGGAAAATCTCTCTCGCCATTCTCTAGTATTCTACGTCATCGCGCGACACGTTCACGCTGCGATTTCTTTCCTTCTTTCAGGAAGAGGAAGAGCGTGATTTCTTGTAGGACAACTCATCGGTACACGAGTATTCTCTTGTCCCTCTCTCGTTGTGTCATTTTAGCAAATTCTTGCACCTTCGAACTCATTTTATTCTCACTCTGCATTTCTTTGGGCCTCCCTCCTTTGACTGTCATCTTGACGGTGTTATTGACGGTAATTGGAGCTCTTGCATATTCGGCTAAAGAGGCGGCCATTTATCGTATATTGTGTTCCACACGTAACCTTCGTGTTTGTACCTTACATTAAAATAACAATATTCGTACTTTTCAAATAAATAATACGGTTTATTAATAAATAAAAATTTCAGGTCATTTTGAGACACCCTATATATTGGTTTCGAAGAAAGTGATTTTTCGACTTTTACAACTAGGCATAACCCTTAAATGTATTTTAAAGCTTCCGCTTTATGTTTTTCCACTTTTCTTCCATTCGGAACGGTAATTTTTTTTTATTTCGGAAAGTTCGAGAGCCTACATTCGACTTCTGAAAAAAAATGATATACCCGTCGTGTTTTTTGCATATAAAAATACATGAGTGGAAGGAACGTAGACGGGGTGGGGCCCAAGAGCAGTTTGTCAAGGCCAGAGTAACCAGCCTGAAACGAGTGTCGCGATTGCCCCCACCCCCGTCTCCGAAATATCTATATACATGGCAATTTTTCTTCGTTATATTTTTAACGTCGTTAGAAGGTCCGGTTTGAAGTAGACAAGCGACAAGAGGTTTTCCGGTATTCTTCGCCGTCCCTCGTGTAAACCCGAGGACGGAAGTGTAGGTGACCAGGGGGCGCGACAAGGTTGAAGTACACGTGAAAAGTCGACTTATTTTCACGATGAAAATACTATTGTACTGGTCAAAGGTCACCAGAGACGAGAGAGAGAGTGTGTCTCAAGAGGACACTTGTGTTGCTCGGCAGAGACGAAAATAACCAGAGAGAAGTACTTTCATCAAATATATCAGAACCGCCCGCTCGCCACGACTCGGTGCTCTATTTTATTTCGTATTTTTTTTCGGCTCCACCAGATACTTCATTACAGAGATGAGAATTTGCGACGACCTGGAAAAGGAGACGTATGAAGAGTGCAGAATACAATTCTATCGCTTTTGCATAGCAATAAGCATTGGGAACATTCTTGAAATAAGATCGTTTCTTAAGGATTTCCTACGTTTTGACACTCTATCATAACGCTGGCGTAGAAACCGACACTGGTGGATGGCTGGGCGGGTTTCGGTTCCGGGGGTCCTTCGAGTTTACGGTCGACCTCTAACCAGGTAGGTAAAAAAATTGCATTTTTTCCAACAATATTGTTATTTTACAATATCACCTTTTAACTATGTACCTTAAAAATTTCATCAAACTATTCTTAAAATTGAATGAGCTGCAGCTTCTAACAGTCGGCCGGGCGAGCGAGCAGCACCATACTTCAAGCTTTAAGGCCTTAGGCCACAGTAACGCGTATAAAATCATGTGCGAATTTAACCATTTTTTTTCTAATGAAAAAGTGATTCACTCATAAAATTGATTACACATCTATTTAGTATGAATATCAAGCTGTTAGAATTTTTTTTTTCGATGTACAAAATGGCCGACTACTCGAAACTTCTCGAAACAGCTTTTTTCCAATTGGCGTGACAAATAACTTCAAAAATTTTCACTCGATTTACTTCAAATTTAAAAGTTATGTTCTTAATTGCATTTCGCAGAGAAGTACGCACGGAACTTCTGATTAATCGAAAACTTTTCATTTTATGAGCAGTTTATGAGCAGTTATAACGAATTTTTTTACTGAAAATTCATTTTTTAAGTTCAAATACCTACAACTTTTGAATAAACAGTCTTTTTTAAATTCCCTACGTACTTCTCTAGGTATTCTAATGTAGATTGACGAGAATTTTTGTTTTTTGTTCTAGGTAAAAAATTGTTGATGCTAAGGATGGATAAAAAAGAAAATATTAGTAGTCGGCCATTTTGTACATCGAAAAAAAATATATATATATTTTTTAACAGCTTGGTATTCATACTAAATAGATGTGTAATTAATTTCATGAGTGGATCACTTTTTCATACGAAAAAAATGGTTAAATTCGCGCATGATTTTATACCCGTTACTATGGCCTTAAACGCATTTTTCTCGAAACACTGTTTTCCAAGTCCGTGGACATGTTATCTCGGTAACCACTTGATCAATTATTTCTCAATTTACAGGAGATACGACGAGAAACATTTAAAAGTTGTTGACGATCTCACTTTTTCAAAATCGATCTTCATTTCTCAATAGTTACGTAAAAATGACGACTTTTTCCACAGATGTTGTATGCTCGAGTTTCAATTCGTCGCCACGTTGTTTAAAAAAACGATTTGGAAAATTCACGATCGTCAATGACTCGTATTTATCGTTATCTCGAATAACCCGTTTGGCTTTTAGATTTCAGATGGACCGTTTAAGCTGGAGAGTGTCCACCGCCAAACATGCCGGCGGCCGTGTTTTCTTGCTCTTCTGTATTTTTTGGTGATTTTTTTCCAGCCCCACAATACACCTTTG
Source organism: Ophion costatus (assembly GCA_951751655.1). NCBI lineage: Eukaryota > Metazoa > Arthropoda > Insecta > Hymenoptera > Ichneumonidae > Ophion > Ophion costatus. The sequence continues at coordinate 22,609,981 of OX632357.1, read as the reverse complement.
TGTTAAAAAATGGGTCTCTTTTTCGCCAACCGTTTCCTAGAAAAAATTGTAATGTGGTCACTTTTTCGGGCTTCTAGGTAGCGAACGTACATTCAATGCTTGCGTCCTGTATGAATTATTTCGCGTTTCTCCAAATGGGAGCATTATTAACAAGGGTTGAAAAAAATTGACAAAAAAGACGGCGGGGCTTCAAGATTTGTGAGCTGTCCGGGTAAAACTCCTCAAGTTTGTTCGGTGTTGCTTCAACGGAATGCAAATAAATAAATCGTTGACGTCGAAAACTCTGCGTTGACTGTTTACGGTCTCAACTTCGAGCCAGGGAGGTAAAAAGGGGATGTTTACCAGAGAGGGAGGCTCACTCCCTGTTTCTCGCTCTTCTCGAGCTCTCCACTCGCGAAAAGGAGAGACGAAAAAAGCCACACTCGAGTGTGGTTTTTGCCGCCACCCTCCGTGATAGGCGCAACGGTAAAAGGGAATGGCAGGCATGAGACGAGAAAGCATAAGGTCACCTTGGGCTCCGGACCTCATTGGCGATAAAACTTGTTAAATAAACAACTACGAAGCTTCCAGTATTCTGTCATTTGTGAAGCAGTCTCTCCTTTCTGCACTTAAGCTAATACGAGGTAGGGTGTACATTTTACCAAGCTCTCCCTCTCTCTCTCTCTCTCTTTCTCTCTCTTTGGATGATATCATTATATCATTATATCATTATATTATACTTCATTATGATTATTATTATTTCTATTTTCTCTGTTAATGTACTCATTATACTTTGCCTCGATGTGTTACCACGGCATAATAAAATCAATCAATCAATCAATCAATCTTTCTCTCTTTCTCACTTTTTGTCTCTCAATTAGCCCTCTTTGAGAAGAAGAGATTTTTTTTAAGGTGACCTATCAATTACCGATTTTTTTTCAATGAGCAACTGATGATGTCGTTTATAAGAGTATGCGAATGGCGTCTGTTTCACCCTACGTTGCCACACTGGATCATTGTGGCCCGGACGAATTTGAAATAAAATGCCCACTTTCCTAAAATTGAAAGTTTTCAATAATGTCTTCCAACAATTCAGATCTATGTACTTTTCGAATTTTAATTATGCAGACGTATTAAAAAATGTTTAAATTGACCGAGTGTGTCAAAATATTGGTCAAATATAAGTGTGTCGAGGAAGGGTTAAGATCGAAAACTGATAAAGTACATCGTGAAAGGAGATCGACCAGTGATGTGTAATAATTATTGAACGCAACGATCTCTGCGTCGTATGTAAATACGATAAATTTATAACATGGCATAATCTCTTCGGGAAACTTCCCGTGTTGCATGAATTTCCATATGCTTTCCATGCTAAAATGAACTCGAAAAAAAAAACGTCCAACCAAGGCTAAAATATTCCGCGTGATACCGTACACTGGAACAAGTGCAAGAGGCGAAGAGATTACCGCCAAAGTTCACACCGAAAACGAATCGCACCGGCGGGTTGTATCGTCCCATAGGGTAGAAAAGAGCTTCTTCTGGCTCACCGCGATATCGCATGCGGACCACTTCTAGCCTGCACTCGAGTTTTCTCAGCGGTATTATAGTCTGCCTTCTGGGATTTCTCCAAACTCCGTCGCAGAGTCACAACTTTCGGCGGTACAACGTATGCGCGAGCAACCAAGTTCCAAAAGGATATGAAACAACAAGTTTTCGCGCGAGATTTCTGTTTTTTTTTTAAAGCGAAATAGAAAAATAAGATGAGCAGAGAGAAAAAGAGTAAAGAGTGAAGATTTTCCATATAGTATGTTAAGCCTCAAGGACATTCTTTTTCCTTATACCCTACGAACGATCTTTCAGCTTCAGCAAGTCCCCCCCCCCCCCCCCCCAAGGATTCGAGGACACGCATTGAATCTCTCAAAAACACTTTTTCTGCGTTGCATTAATTTCCCCAGTTGAGACTTTCAAAGGATGAATTAAAACCATTTTTCTCGAGAAACATGTGTATTTTTTGTTGTGATTCGAAGGGCTCTCCAGACCCGAAGGACGGTGCGTTGAATTGCCAGTTGGGCAGCCAGAGCAGGCAGGAGCGAAGGGCTACTTTGAAGGAAGGACCTAATTAATTTTTGAAAGGCACCCCTCTCGCGTTGCTTCATGTGCGTACCTCGTTCGACGGTGATGTGCACTCGGGAAAGACGAAAAATTGGGAAGAGACCGTAGGTGTGCTGCGAGCATACAAAAGGGCGTAGACGGGGGCACATCACACGAGACGTTAGGCGATTCACGGTCTTTTTTGGTAGTCACCTATCTGCAGACACACGTACACGCATATCTTCCGATGTTGTAGTGCAGAAAGACTGCATCGTCCATGCCGGATGTTGGATCATCCGCCTTTCCAACTTCGGTGTGTACATAGACGTGCAACGGTGGGGTAAAACCCATTACTGGGCAAAGGAAGCTTAACGGACATTGCGGGGTTGATCTGTTCACGTTGCGCTTGCCACACGCTCTCTTTGTGCATCGTGCACGAGAGAAAGACTACTGGAAAAACCATCCCTCTCGTCTTCCATAGTGGCGAACCGTGCGAGTACCGTATACATGTAGCGAATGAGTTTATAAGGGGATGATTCTTTCAGATAATAATCAAGAGTTCAGTCGAATCTTTGCGTCCCCTAGGCGCGGCAAGGCCTTTTCTTCTTCGATCTTCATTACAAGGCTCTTGAACAATGAGCTACGCTTTTCTTTTCGGCCGATGCTGCTTAGAAACGAAATAAGAGGGTATTGCTGTTGCTATCGAATAACAAGATCCTCATCAAGATTCACAAGGTTTATTCAGTTGGATCATCCCACTGGTCCGATAGGCCTACTAGGGCAGTTGTCCAGTAGTACCTAGTCTTCATTAGCAGCGAAGAACGCTCGTTTTGGCATCATCCGCATCACTGAATGATTAAAATAGGTAGGAATGTTGATCCCAAGCTAGACATAAAGATAGGACAAATAATGCACTGTTTGCTGAACCGGACTAACGACACGGGATCTTGACGGGCGTTCACTTAGCCAGGGAGGGAGATAGAGAGAGCGAGGGAGAGAGAGAGGGAGAGAGAGAGAAAGAGAGAGATAGAGGGAGAAAGAGACAGCGATACGGTCAGCAAGGTAGAGTGCTGTTTCATGTATGCATGGGTGAATCCGTATGTGAAACGAAGCAAACAAATCCACCACCAACGACCTCAAAGGACGATGCATGCACAGCTCTGCCACAGTAGACTGTGTACGCGCGTATGCTTTTTTCTTCCCTGCGTAGATAGCCCAAGCTGAAGTTGGAGGTTTCGCTCTCAGTTCAACTCTGAATGGGTATAGCCGACACACGCGGTTCGGGGCAAAAATACAAGACTGCTGAACGTGGAAAGGTCGAGGGCGACCCTTCCCGATCACGATATCCTCTACCTGAGCTTTAAGCATTCGCCCGTCAGACTTTATAATGCATATACACGCACAGTGATACCCGCAAAGTTGGCTACATGAACTCAAAAGGTTTCTCATGCTGGGGCTCGATGTTTGCCATTCGCGTTCCTCCCCTCTCCCCCCTTCGGCTCCAACGCGCGGCACAAACTCAAAAGCCTTGCCCAAGTTCCAGACCGTAGGGAAGGATGGCAGGGGGATGGGGTAGATGTGTCTCCAGACCACTCCAGGCAAGCAATATTCGCGAATACGAAGATGGCGATTCCCATCGCCCGTCCGCGTTCACACGAATGAGGCGAAACTCTTTGATGTTTCTCGTTAGCCGGAAGATGATCCCACACATCTGATGATGGATTTTATTTGCAAGGCACGGCTTGCCGAGTTATTGGGTAGCTTTAGAGCCGTTGATGATGTAGGCACTCGCAATCATCAAGGACTTTGGGCTTCAGTTCCACGTTTCCACTGTGTCTCATTGGTTTTTTTTCAGTTACCCAAGGCTCAGCCTCCAATGATAAGAAAGAACAGGGTAGTTGAGGGTCCGTTATGCCAATCACATGGAAATTCTTGTCATTGTATTTAACCAGTTCTAACACCGCAATCGAAAGTCCTCCATTACCGTTTTCTTTAAAACGCTACCGAATGACATCGATTATAACAGCTTTCCAGCTTTCCTTTTATGATGACAAGATGACAAGACACTTGACGAATAAAGATCGGCCGATAATTTTATTTATCCGACGAGATTATTATATTCGAGGTTATCACAGACATTTTTGCCATTCTATTTGCCGTTTCTACCACCTCGATGCTAATAATTATTTCTCTACCGATATTGCCCGGTTTACATATAGTCGAGGAGGGCCAAAAACGCACTTTGAAGGCCGAGCATACGCGCGGATTTTACAAGCAAGTCCGCAGGGACTAATTACGGACGGAATGCTTCAGCGCATCGAACATATTTGTTCGCACTCTCGTAGGTATGAAAAAAATCATTCAGGCTGCTGCCGATGGGTGTGAGTATAGACCTATATATGTGTATGTGTGGGTATACGGTAGACTTTTTTACAATATACCAGCGCGCCTTTTATATTGGAGCCGTCGAATCATTTATTTCTATGTTCCCTCGGCCCACTTCTCCTTCGCTCTATGTTTGTTCTATGATTCCGTGATTATCGGCAACGCACGCCTGACTTCTCGCCTCTTGTTTATCGCAATTTTGTACGTGCTTTTCACCCCAATTCATAATACAAACGTACGATAATTTTGATTGAAAAAGCTCCCCACAAAGTGGTAGTTTAACGATATTTTCCGCATATTCTCCCTCGTATTCAATGTACCGACGTGCAATAATTTCCACGATACCTTTATTCTGCAAATTGCGATGAAAACTACTCGATTTGTCGAAAAGTCCGTTCAGGCTTTTTCTATTGACGCACACACTTGTGTGCATGCGTGTACGTATGTAAGCGCAGAAAAGTACTCTTTACAATCGAGGAGTCTTTTCTTCCTTCTGACTCTCACGATCCGTTTGCCCGAACATTGTTCATTGTCACTGTAAATCGGTCCCCTCACCCTCGTATATTGCGCTCGAATCACGATCGGGCATTAAATCGTGTCGGGCGGAGAGTCCAAGCGCGCAGGAGCAAGAGAAAGAGAGAGAGAGAGAGAGAGAGAGCGAGAGGAGATCGGTGGGACATGTGGGGAGAGTGCAAAATTGCGCTGAAGGTAATTGAAGGGTAATTTGGTCGTTCGGTGTATAAATCACAATCACAATAATCTTCCGCAATTACTATTAATTGCTCCTCTCTCTTATGCCACCGCGTGTGCATGAGTTACTTCGTGCCAACTCTACCAGCTTCATTCTTCATTCGGGATGGTTCGATTGAAGGGAAAATCGATCTTCGATACCCAACGAGTGCCGTTTTTTTTTTTTTGGCGATTCGAATAGGCTGCTAGTGTTCTCGAAAGCCGAAAAGCGGAATGTCTGTTCATTCTTTTCCGAAGGCGGTTATCAATTTTGCACAAATGGCTGCATAGTTTGCGGTGCCTAGAAGCCCTCGAGGATTCGTACTTTTTTTATTAGCCACTCTGCATGATAACGAACACTCTGCATTCTTCAACAATGTCATAGCGCTCGCTCGAGAACGCAATTCGGCATTCGGATCGTGCATCGGGAGGTCCGCGAATGGATTCTACAACTGGGTTCTGGTGGGGAAATGGCAAAAGGGATGTCTTGCACATAGCTTGCCGGCCCGAAACTTAGCCACTTTGGCCCTTTCGCTTCCCAGCCATTTTATGCGCCCGTATACGCGTATATCTTCAAACATAGGTATAACCGGATGAACGCGATGCAGGTCACGGGTACGATTATACCGCGGCACAGAAGCAGAAAGCGCAACTTCTCTCGCCGTGGCAATAACAGCAGCGGTGCGTCAACCTCACTCTCCCGTTGGCTTTTACGATCACTGTTTCAACCGTACGAATCGTAAATAACGCAACATTCCCCGCACGTACCTACGTATATCTTGGACCCGAGTCTTCCGCAAGAGAGAGAAAGAAAGACGGAAACACGGTATAAGGGTGCTCCCCGTTTCAATTCTCCTTTTGTCGTTGCAATAGGATAGCGCACAGTCGTACGTGTGGCTCAGCCGCATTACGGTGACATAAAAATTTCGGTCGGGAAAATGCATACAGCGATGCGAAAGCGACTCGCTTCGATATTATTGCGTCTGGAGATCCGCGAATAGCTCAATAACGTCGCCACGACGAGGGCCTCTGAGTAACTACGTTAAGGGGTAAGGCCACTGTAAATTTTTTGAAAAATCGATTTTTTTTTATTGGCTTAAAAAATAGTTTAAACCCTCTAGAATAAGAAAAAAAGGTCCTGTGCGAAAAAAAATTTGTTGTCCTTAGGAAATGAAGGTCGCCGCCAAGCGTGTCAAAACTTGCTCCGAAACGACTGCAATTATATCGGAGATGGCGATTCCAAAACTTTCAAAGGCATCGTGGATTCGAAGCCTTATGAAAATGTTGATGTTAAAAAAAAAGAGTGCACAGATCACGTGCAAAAAAGAATGGGCACTCGATTGAGAAACTTAAAAAAAGGAACAAAAGGTCTCGGGGGAAGAGGAAAACTCACTGCCAAATTGATTGACGAACTAAGCATTTATTACGGCTTAGCAATCCGTCGAAATTCCGATTCCATCAAAAATATGAAAAATGAGATCTGGGCAACCCTTTTTCACAAAATGTCAACGGATGAAAAGCCTCAGCACGAAAAATGTTCGGAGAATTGGTGCAGTTGGAAGAAAGCGAAAGCAGAAAATGCCTTGGATGCGTATCATCACAATCAGCCAATGAGTGAGGAGGTTTATCAAGCCATCAAACCCATCTACATGGAATTGAGCCGGGACGAGTTGCTGGAGCGCTGCTTGGGGGCCTATACTCAAAACAATAACGAAAGTTTCAACGCTACCGTATGGAGTTTGGCCCCCAAATCATCCTCAAGCGGAAAAACTGTACTAGATATTGCGACGGATATCGCAGTTTGCATATTCAATGGCGGCCTTACCAACGTCTTGCAAATATTCAAGGTGTTGGAGGGTGAAATTGGTGTACAGTTATATAATTTCTGCATCGAAGCCGACGCCAAACGCATCACGCACGCGGAGACATCTCTGAGCGACGCGGCCAAAAGTGCGCGCGCGCTCCAAAAATCAACCAGGAAAGACGAAGAAGACGAAAATTTGGCTATCGAAGGACAAATGTATGGTGCTGGGATTGCAGACTAACGGTAAAAATTTTTTTTAACTTCTTTTTTTAATTTTTTCCAATAAAAAACTATTCGCAAAACTTTAAACGCGTTTTTCTCGAAACATGGTTTTTCAAAATGGCACGCAGCATAACTCGAACAATTTTCATTTTTTTTACTTGAAATTTTAACCAGATGTGAACATTTACATTATCTTGAGAATGTCGATCGGAATTTTCAAGAACTTTATTTATTGATTTTTTATTAACAAAAAACTTGCCGTTTTTTTCGTCAAAAATCAATTTTTTTTTCAAACGCACGCCAAATCCACAAAAATTGATACTTTTTAAAATCCGATCGACATTCTCTAGCTATAGCCCTCTAGATTAATGGTTTTTTTTTTTTTTGGTCTAGATTCAAAAGTGCACCAGTGGTGCTGCGTGCCGCGGAGCCCTGGAAGCAAAACATGTCCCGGGAAGATAGCTGTGGAACCGCCATTTTGTTTTTTTTTACTGTAAAAAAATTTTATAATAAAGTTTAATGTATGCCCGATAACACCATTAAAAGTTTTTTTTCAAATACCTTCAATTTCGGGAGCAAAAAATTAGTGAAAAAACCTTTTTTTTTGGGCCGTTACAGTGGCCTTACTCGTTAAGGGACATGCATATAAGCTTGAAGTTAAAAAAACAGATCGATTTTCAATATTTTTTGTTCGTCTCAGGTATTGGGATGATAAGATCTGTCGCACACAGATAGTAAATAGTCTCGACGCGTCACCGTTTTTTTTTATTGCAAAATATATACAAACAACGTAATCATTGTTATTTAATCTCAGGGATGTAGCCTCCGCACGGCTCGGTCGCGTACATGATTCCGGTGAGTGGATTCATCTAAGGTAAAAAATGGAAAAATATACTTTTAGTATAATGGTCGAGCTACGGACGCACCGGATACTTTTACGAAATTTTTAAAATTGCACGAATTGCACTGTTTTTAAAGAAAAGGTTGATTTCCGACCAAAAATAACGACTTTGAACGTTTATTATTAACAAACGGAGGAAGATATGAAAAAATTATCCGGTCAGTCGATTGAATGTGGTTTAAAATATGTCCAATCCAAATTTGAAGTAAATCGGACGATTAGATTTTGAGATATGACGTACGCCATATTGCAAAGTACACTTTCGAGATAAACGCAAGTGAAGAAAATGTACTAAATCTACTTTTTCCGTATACAATTTTCGTATAAATGTTTAAGTCTGCTCAATATCTTTGGTGGTTCTTTATGGTTTCGGGTACGGGCAATACGAATAGCACATTTATTTTGTTCTAGAATGGTTTTTTTTTCGTTATTAACAAATTAATTGTTATAATGACGATTGTAACGAAAAAGTGCATTTTGTAGAAAAAAGTTCGAAATAAAAGATGTTTCTTTTTTAATTGACAATAAAAAATATCGCTTTCATTTTTTTGCTAGCTCTATTAGTAATAGACATATGAACAAGGAACGTTTTTATGGGAAAGGCGGAACGATGAGTGAACAGGACAAAACGATGAGTGAGAGGTGATGCGATTAATTTTCGTCGCTTATATCACCATTCCTAATAGAGCTAGTAAAAAAGTTAAACATCTTTTATTTAAAATATCCATCTACAAAATTGACTCCTTCGTTTCGATAGTTATTCGAAAAAATGTATCGCAAGGAAGTGCCATGGTGTATGGATAAAATCCATACTTGCTTGAGATGAAATCGTAATTTTTTGTTTCGTTTCTTCAATCTGCGATTCCTGCACCATGTAACAATCAAACAGCCAGGTTGGACAAAGTCATTTCAATGCCCTTAGAAACCATGCAATGCACCGCGCAGCGCTAGCGTCGTAACGCAACGGGACGTTCTGACCTGCTCTACTAAAATCGCCATAACTCGGTCAATTATTGGAATTTTTACAAAAATCTTTGAACCAAATCAAAGTCAAGACTTTACACAATAAGCAAATAAAATAAATCAAAAGTCGATTTTTTGGAATTCTAAGGTTATGCATATCCCTTAAGCGGGTAAATAATGGACTTCGTTATCCCAACATTCAGCACATTGGTATTTCTTTGAACAGTGTTAATTTTTTTACCGAGAAAAGGGAAAAGGTAGGTGAAGGTGGGGCAAAATGAGACTTTGGGCAGAACGGATGTAAGCTTGTGTGTGTATCGAGTACATTTTCTTCAGTCACCTCACTTGAGCAAGAGTAAGCGGAACGTGTCGGTGCGTATTTGAGCATTGTGGCTACTAAAAACGGTATTGAGTGGATTTTTATTGACTTTCTTGTTGAGGTACTCTTTACAGGAACCCGAATATTTAATAGGTAACTGATTTTCGTCTATAATCAAGAAAAAATACCCTGTGATCAAAGTTGACCCGGACTGGTACATTTAAACCGCGCGAGTAAACCGAATCGGTAAAAAAAAAATTCTCAGTTGGTGCAACCTTCTTTGATATTCGTGTGAAATTTGAGCGGGATACGTCCATTAGTGTGGGTTTGATAGCCAGTTGTTTACGACGCCGAAAGTTTGTCTGGCGATTTTCACACAATTAATGGATTTTTCACCACGATAATGCGCCGTCACATGCCAGCCTGATTGTGACTGAATTTTTGGCCAAACACGAAACAAAAATCATCGCTCAGCCACCGTACTCGCCAGATTTGGTTCCCTGCGACTTTTTCCTGTTTCCGAAACTCAAATATCCGCTCCGGGGAATGCGCTATGAGTCGATTGAGGCCATAAAAAGAAATTCGCTTAAGAAACTACTTCTGACTTCCACAACTCCGGCGAAAATGTAAAAACATATAGCTTTGAGGGGGTGGATTTGCCATTGATAGGAACGCGGGCAAAACCAAGGGTACAGCTGGTTAGTGAGTAAAAAAAAGCACTGCAAAATGTCACGCGAATGGAGAGATTTACTTTCATTCCGTATGTGATGAACCCGACGGGGCGTAGTCACTAATGCCACGGGCAGTGTCCAAAGACCACGTATAAAAATATATTTTATTTTAACATCAGTCCACGGGTCCAGCGCGATTTTTATTTTTACGAGAGGGAACGCGCAGGTGGTCAAGCGTAATTTTTGTCACGGAAGGAAAAAAATGTCAGGTCGTGCAGAGATTAACATTGCTGAAGGATATATGTGGGACTAGCAGGGGCAGGGAAAGATAAAAAAGAACAAAAATCAGTGATTTTATCCGGAGGGTCCAAAGAGTAGACCGGAGGGAGTCTCCATACGTACGACGAAGTACTATTCGTGGTATCTGTCCGTGCAGTGACGCATGAAATACGACTTGCGCATATCAATATTACGAGATGCCAGCGTAATACGGGATGGAGAAGCTGGTACGCGTACATATGTGCAGGATAACCCAGGACGTTCCCAGCGTGTAGGGAGGGACAGGACAATATAGGCAGGGAGACATCTAAAATCCTCCGAAAGCTCCCTTTCTCTGCCTCTCATTCTCTTTATGCATACGTAGCTCCGTAGATATAATACACCGTTACTATGGACTCATTGGAGCTCAGAGTACGCTTGCCGAAGTCCCTGCTATGCATCGTACATCAAAACCACCATAGCGTTATCCTTCTCTCTTCCTCTCGGCTCCCACGCCCCTACGGCGCTTTGGTAATCCCGTGGGTACCATTGTTCCGACGCCGACGCAAAATACAAATTAATTTCGAGGACCCCCCAATGCAATTTTCCACGGGCTCGCTAGCAAACTCGAGAGCATTTATAAACGCGTCGTTTTTCGTACACATGTGCATGCTATCGTTCAACCAATCAATTAATCGACCGTAAATTGAAACGCTAAATAATTTCACTGTTCGACGGTATGCAAAAAGTGGGGTTGAAAGAAAAATGCTACATTTATATTGGCTACGTTTTATTTTCCTCGTCTACAATAGATTGTAATTGCCATTTGTTCAGGAGAAATTATATTTGTAACCAGAGAGTGCCATACAAATGCCCAGGGAAGGGGGGAGGGAGCATGTAATTGGAAGTTGAAAGGGATATGTTGCGTTTCGACTGATGCGCCTTTCCCTTCAGCCACTTGATTTTCCATTTGGAGATGGACTAGCCAGACCTTGGGATGATCCTGAGATTAAGGCAGCCGAGTTGGAGGTACCCTGAGGATTCATTGTTCGTCGCATTTCTTGTGTCATAAAGAAGATGGTTTCTTCGCTTCTTGACATTCGAGTCAGAGGAGAAATGCTGTCAAGTGACGTCGAATTGTATCCTAACACGTGGAGAGGTTGGAGACACCGTTTCAGTACGGGGTGCGCTCCGCGAGCTTCCTCTCGGTACGCTCGCCGGAGGCGAAGTGGAGAGAGCGAACGTCGGATCGACTCTCTTTATATAACGCTGGAAGCGAACGCGATTGGTCCGACTCCGCGGAGTGGGGGTCGGCCGAGCGCTGGGTGACATACTACAATTTGTGCACCGGCAGGACCGCGGTTGTGTACTGCGATTGATGCACTGATAGAGATCGCACGTTCTGCATTGTGATGGTGGTAAGGTTTCCCCTCAATACTCGGATCATCAAAGGATAATTAATTCTATGTTTTGTGGATACTGGGATATCAGAAGGTCAGTATTTACTCATAAATACGAATATACAATGAAGTACTAATTTTACAATATGATGAAGTAGTCATTCAGGGTTTCTTCGTGAGAATATATGGGAAAGTAAGTACACCTATTTTACGTAACATCGACAATATTTATTATTGGATTTCAGGTCTGATGACAAGAATAAACACGTTTCAACTAGAGATAGACACGCCCGTTCGAACGACAAGTAAACTATTCTCGGCATTGCATCAAACTGTTTCATTCGCAGCTACTTTTTTCCATTTCAACTTAGGAGGACGGTTCGCGACAGCAGCAAGCCAGCAACTGAGCTTAATGGGTTATACTTAGTTGTTGCAGTCGAAAACAGCTAGATTTTTGGATTAAAAAAAAATCCGCCCGTATTTCTTTTTAATATTAGGTATTTGAAAAAGTATCGTCGGAAAAACACTCTATAATCATGTTGTGTAAAAAATTGAACTATAACCGATTTACAGCTGATGTCCGGGAAGCGCCTCTCGAAAACGTTTTTTACGGTGAGCCCTTTTGAACCAGGTTATCTAATATAAAAAAATCCAACAGATTTCGTCAGTATATTAGTATATCCCATGATTAATCAAACGAATTGCCGAAATGTCAAATAAAAACTGATGTGTGTTCCAAGTGAGAGGATTGATTTTTTCGAAAAAAGGCATTTTCCGTTGGTCAAGTCGAAAATATACATCGGAAAAAATCTTTCGAGCAAATACTATATTTTTATATCTAGAAAAAGCCCTAAAAATTTCAGAAAGTTCGATGCACTAGTTTTTTCGATATATTGCTCACTGACTTTGAAAACATGCTTTCGAGAAAAAAGCGTATGAAGTTTCGAACGACGCTCCAAGCATTCCAGCGGGCGTCAACACAAGAGCCTATCAATCTGTCAATTTGGTCCAAAGACCTCGAAATTTTCAGGGAACATATAAAAGATGATATACTGTCAAAATATATTGGTTTAAAAAAAGTGGTTTTTTGACTCTTACAACTAGGTATAGCCCCTCAAGAGGTACCCATGCGACGTCTGAAATAAAAACATGGCACCTCTTTTCACATCTGTTATTGCAGTTCTTTTAAATACAGAAAATTGATGACCATGATGACTGGAATTTGATTGATGGATGAAATGAAATGAAAATACAAGTAACATTGCCAGATAATTTTTTCCGTAAAAAGGCTTTAAGCATGATCCTAACCTTGAACACGAGTAAAATGGTTAGGATAGAGGGATAGAATGAGCTGGGAGGGAAATCGATTTCGCAAATTAGATGGCAGTGAGTTTGGAACCTATGTGACCACCGTGTGTACACATCCATAACATGTAGGCATGCCCGGACACGCGCATCGCCCTGTGATAGCTAAGAGGACCAGCGACCAGCGGTGGGTTTGTCGATGAGGCATTTGAATTTATATTGCATGCAGCGTAACCCTGTGTCTCCCCCGCCCCCCAATATATTCCAGGATACAGTGCGAGGGTTACGAATAACGCGTGCAACTTGTGGGAGTATCGGTGCGTGTGTGTCGCATACGTGTATACACAATCATTTGGTACAGTTCGTTATTCGAAACGAGGTACACAGGAGAACGGGATTGAAACGCGAGGGAAGTGTCGCGATAGCATCCCGGAAGCCTGTGCAGCACACGTGAGATCTATCCCTATCGTAACTACGCACAGTGGTCGTGTGCATATGGTGTTTTGTGTAAAGTTGAATGATCTTCGATCACAAAGAACTTTTAGGTATGCGGTCCATTTCGGATGCTCTATATTTTTAAAAATGTAATAAAAAGGGCACCTGAATAAATCGAAATAATGGAAACCTGGGTTAAAAAAAAAATATTTCTCGCTGGAGAAATCGATTGTTCTGTGATTAGATAGGTTTGAAAAAATACTGCAACAAAAGATGGTTCTTTTTTGTTTGAATTTTGAAAATGCCTTAGACACATGACGGAGGTAACGTGAACCCCATAACCGACCCCCCCTCCCATATACAGGATAATGGGATTCGATCACTTTGGTTATCGTCTGAGGATACTCTGTTATTCGTTTATACACGAACGGAATGGGTTTCGAATTGTGTCTTTTACGCGAAAGGCCCCATAGAAATTGAGCTCAGCCGCCGCGGGCTATTGTCGGCGGGATTGTTTCCAGCGGCAACCTTTGAATAAATCGATTCATCGTTGTTGTAGGACGCAAGCTTTCCGAACGTTAACGCAACATGCTACCGTCGGAGATTCTGTGCCTTTACCTCCATCTCTCTCTCTTTCTCTCTCGCTTTCTCGCTCCCGCTAGCTTCACTTTACATGTTAATTAGTATGGTATACGCCCTTTTATTTCCTAGTAGTGGCTTCGCGGATGTTTTGTGAGGAATCTTGTTCCGCGACCGATTTACTCACAAAGACGTTATTTTCGGAGAATAGGAAAACAGTTCTCATCGTAGAGTACATCGTGGGGTTAGGAACGGCATTGAAGCGAGAGCGCACGCAAATGCCGAAAGAAGAATTTTGTTTAGATATGAGACTCGAAGAGCAGATGACGTAAGGGAACAGGAGAGAAGCTGTACTGGTGGACTAAGCTTTTGAAATAAAAGTTGCTCTCTAATTCAGCGAAACATTGCGTTCTCTAGAGTAAGTCAGTGCAGGCTAAAGCTAATACGAAACTCTGGCGCCCAATTAGTATAAATATTATATCCACGAGTATGAGAAACTTCCGCTGAATGGCACACTCTGGAAACTGAGTTTCAATTGCTGACTTTACAAGGTTTTCAATTATGCACGGACGTTATAATATTCTCACGCTTTTTATCTCCAAAGGTTGGAACCTCAACTTGTTCACGATGTCATTGTTAAACTTCTATTATTCTTTTCTTTGAATGCAGAGCCACGAATGCACTCGATAGTGGTAAGATAACAATAATTCCGAAGGACGAGTAAATTGTAGTAAAAAATAGGAGTAAATATTGTTCTTCGATAATACGTGCTGAATTTAGATGCCTGGTTTAAAAAACCTACGAAATTCGAGAATGGCTCAATGAAAACTGTTGAAAATTTGCGGACTTCAATTGAGTGAGTCTTGTATGTTTGAAATTGCCGAAATTTTATTATACCGTCGAGGTCTTTTTCAACGGGTTGAGTTAAACTGGAATGCATCATGTACTTCCAGAAATAACTGTATAGTCGATCCAGATAAGGGCGAAACTAGTTCAAACTAGAACGTACTGATTAATAAATGTGAAAGTCAGTTAAAACTCGTATTCCCTAGGGAAATCTAGTTCTAACGGAATCAGTTCAAACTGTTTGGGTTCGTTTGGATCAATAACCAAATACAATCAATCCAATAAACTCAAGCAAACTCGAACGTATTCGTTCATCAGTAAATTCTAGTTTTCACTACGAAAAACCCGAATAAACCGAAGCAGACTAACTTTCGAATTTATTTATCGGTGCACTTTAGCTTTCGCTAGGAAAAACTAGTTATAACAAACCCAAGAAAAAAATTGTTTGACTTCATTCGACACAATAAACCCCGACAATTAAATTCAACAAATTTATTTATCACCGAATTCTAGTTTTCCCCAAAAAAGCCCAATCAAGCCCAAACAATAAAACCCTAACACACCAACATTCAGATTTATTTATCAGTAAATTCCTGTTTTCACTAGGAAAAACTAGTTGTAACGAATGCGTTCAGTCGGAACTAGTTTCCACTAGGTAAAACGCGTTGAAACTAAAAGCGGGTTTTACCGCTAACGTATATAACTTCTGCGTATTACAGCTGGGATCACGTGCTTCGGATAACGAAGTTCAGTTTAATTTCTCATCAAAACGAACGTTTCCGTCAACGAACAATTCCGTTGCGATTCACCCTTCTCATCTCGATTCAACCATTCAGTGTCAACCTCAATGCAACGTCAGCTTCAAAAACAGACAGTAGAATTGTAGAACTGTAAATCTAGCTTGTAAGGTAACGGTACCAATGCTCGGAAGGTTAAGAGCATCCTTAGATTGTAGGACCTATTTATTCATTTATGGACCGTTTAAAAAAAATGACCGTATCTAACGGCAAGCTCGTAAGTTCTAGTTTTCAAAACACATGCATTAACCGGCGGAAAGTTAAATATTTTTGTATTTTTATACGTTCAAATGTTCAATAGTACCAAATGTACCAATTTTCGGACGGCTGTTAGTGTTACGTACCTATGTTCGGACACTATCATGACCCAATTGTCGGACACGTCCCTATTGACTAACCCTCCATTATGAGGTCCTAGTTTTCGGACATGCAAAAATTGATTTTTATAGTTACAAGGTTTAAATTGAACAGGTACGTGAGAACTCTTTTTTATTCATTCATATGCTGACCATCTATTATCATAATTTTTTGGCGACTCGGTGGTAAGCAATAATTCAATATATAAGTAAACACAGTAACTCTCCGGACACATTTCGAATATATAAGTAAGAAAAAGACGACATCGATGCCGTATAACCTCGCGGAAAGCCGGCCACATAACCACAAACTTTGTTTGCGTCGCGACTAGCTACGTTACGTATATTATCTAAATATGGGAGAGATGTACTTATCAATTGACTTTCTCTTCTTTTTCACTTTTTTTTTAAAATCACGAACTAAGTTAGTAATAAGTCATTCGTCGCGAGGTACGCAGCGAAACGAACTGTCAACGCTTGGCGTCCGGCGATTCGGTCTCTGCGACTACGTTCTATCGTACCAGTAATTGAACATGAGATTCGACCTACATGCGTGTGATAAATGTCCGAATTAGTGAGACGCTGAATTTATTATATAAAACATTATCCAAACCGATATGTAACGGCGGCGTCGAAAAGTCGGTTTGATTCGCTTTCGATTGGTCATAATTCTAGTCTCGAAATCGATAAAAAGTAGACCCCTATTACTATCACACATTATCGCAACTCATTAGCTCTTTGGGTTAGAAAAGTGCATTCATGACATGACTGACGCAGACTCGTTAATATAAATTGTCAACTTTACTACTAAAATTCGCCATTAGCGTACCATTTTCCAGTAATAAGTAATAATTGAAGGCTGAATAGAATGCAAGCGTCACTTTTCGTTACCTATCGATTATATACCTGATATAGTGAAATATTCGAACTACTGTCCGAACAGTGGGACCCGACCGAGCATTGGGACCTTAGGGACAGACCTTAGGAACAGACCTTAGGAACAGGTACCTTAGGAATAGACAGGCTTAAAAATGTTCCATTTTCCAAGCTGTCTGTTTCTACAATCCACATGATCCACGAGCTTTTGGAGTTAGAAATGCTTTTTATATTGAAATTATATACGTGGGTATTTCGAAGTGTGAGTAAAATATAGCGTTGTGTCAATGCCCATGACCATATCCCGCGATCAGAATGATTTAAGTACGACCGAGGACGGATATTTTCGCGCTAAGCCGGCGAAACTCTTTTCAACGGAGTTTAGACACCATAAAACGCGATGATATATCGTTGGGGACGACTATTGACAAAGATACGACTCCCAGCGGGGAACGTGGAAAGGCTGTAAGAGAGTGCTCAGCCTCAGGCTTCCCGATTCCTCGAGTCGATTTGCCGTCCCTTCGAGCACTCCTTTTCCCCTTTCCATCCCTTTCGCTCTTCCAAGATTTTACCCTCTCGCCGATTTCCACGTCTCGCAATTTCTAGCTTTCCACCCGCTATTTCCGACGTACCCTTCTCGCGCTTGCTTCCATCTACGATTTCGAACTCAAGGCAGACTCCCTCTGTGCCAATCGTTCCCTCACTGTTCCCGTTTCCGCCTGTTCTTCCCGCTGCTTTTTCTTCTCCTAGCATTGAGGAACCCGGAAAAAACGAGCGATGGAGAACTTGTTATCCCCTCGTGTGACACAGCTCTGTGCAAGGTCGTGAAAGAGGATGAGGAAAAATCGGGAGCAGGATATTTTCATGGAGTGACGTCGCGTCTACTGTTCGACTGAGCACCGGTTGGAATCACGGCAAGGAAGACGATCGCCCATTCTCCACAGTACGTCTCGTCAATTCCAACGTATGTGGGGTAAGCACCACATATCCTAGGCCACAAGACGCTCTATGAGGTTCGAGGTAAACGAGCGTTGAAACGAAATTGGGGAGAAAAAGAGCAGAGCCCGCTGGCTACGTATATCTATAGAGCGTCAATTCGGTTTGGGCGAACGTAATGACGGTCATAAGAATTCACGGAAGCAGTCGATAATCTCTGCTACCCAATGCTTCCGCTTTTCTGATACCGTGACGAAAGACAGGAACGAAAAAAGTGCATTTTTGCAAGAGGCGACAATCCTTCGGAATTTTCCACCCATTCCGACTTTTCGTCACTTCGGTTTCGCGAGTTCACCTGGCAGTTCTATCATCGTAAAACAATCGTCTGTAGCACACGCTTCGGCAGAAATAAGGGGACTATCCATCAACGAAAGTTCTCGACGTTGCGGTTTAACTTCTCCCTCAAGTCGCATATCGTTATGCGCGGTAGTTACCAAAGAATCTGTCATAAACGTTTGGGTTATAGTGCGCGAGGTTACGAACGATCGCGTTGAAACATATTTCACGTGAAAAAGACGGGGAAGAATTTTTATGCATTTTTTTGTGCGCCCTCGAGTGTGCCGGGAAGCCATGTCTTTCCGTCTTTCTTTTTGCCCTGAGTGGAGAAACAAGCCACGCGGTAAGAACACGCATTAGATCGGAAGGAGAAACGACTCCAGCGTGCATTAGAGGGTGATGGAGATGATGGAAAGAGAGGATGGAAAAGGGGTAGTACCGAGAGTGGTATATCGTGGAGTGAAGGGTGATGCCAAGGGTTCTATAGTCCCATCCACCAGTTGGCATCGCCTATACAACGCGTACACTTCACTCTTCGACGGTCGAGCGTACACCACCCGTTTCTACTGGAGGCAAATCCGTCTTCAAAAGTATATTTACAACTGAAACGCTCCAGAATGAACGTAAGCATAGCGAAGCTCTTCATGATAGTCTTCTACTCGCAGTTGAACTTAGGCCACTCGTGAGTGAAGAGCTTCGGAGTGATCTCGAAATCCTTCATCGTTTCGTCGTTAGAGCACAAGAGACGTGGCCATTTGAGCACCGAAAAATAATCTCTGACGTGTATTCCGAGCAGTATTCATGCGATGCACAGACATGTGATAAACATTTGAACATTCGATTCAACATTGGTTGAACCGCTTCAACACGTCACTTGAAGTTAGATGTCTGCATGAACCGATTCGTTAACAACAGTCATTTCTGACCGTCAACATCTCCCGCAAATAGATCACTTAATTAAGCTCGCTTCACTTTCAACTTTGGTAGCACCGGGTAGACTTTGGAAACATGTCGGAACGATAGTTGAAGGTTCGGAGCTCTCTAACCATGCCCGTACTTCGCGAACTTCCTTCGTGAACGTTCCTTCACGAATGAACAACATGATAGATTGCAGTATAAATAAATTAGTCGTTAGAAGTTTGCTTCGATCAAAAGGAAAATTCCGGAGAAAGATTGAAGTTATAATATTGCTTTAGTAAAATATAAAGGGCAAAAAAAACGGCGAGGTAGACGAGGTTGTCCTCGTCATCTGGCCTAGAAGATGAGAGACCGGGTACTTGGCGCATATTGCCTTTCACCCCCTAGAGTCCTTGCGCGCCGTGAATAAGCACTTTTGCCTCACTCCGCTTGTCCTCGTTTCTTGGTGGGATGCTGTGCCTCGCATGATATCCTCGCTTGGCCGGATATTGCCTCGAAAGGTGTCACCGACGCTTGAAGCGGAAGAACTTATATACGAAAGCGAATATATAGGAGAATAGGGTTTAACGAGGGATCTCATCTCATCTGTTCCCGAAGATGCTTCAACCCCCTGCGCTAGCTGAAACATTTTTGACGCTACATCCTTTTTCCCCGGAAGATATTGATGAAGGCAAGAGCTCATCGTGATCACTATCCATTTCTGATATTTCCCGAATCTACGAACGCAGTTGATCGCGCTGCTTAAAGAAGCGCCATGAAGGCAGAGTGCAATTGCATGGTTTTGACTTTTCACCTTCAGGGATGATCCATCCTGAAGCACAAGTTCGAATTGGTCGATCCAGCGTGACTCAACATCGCGATACATCGCGAAGTATTCAAATTAATGACGCAACAATGCTTGGATGTCGACCACTACGTTTCTCTTATGGTACGATCGTACGCGCTGGCTCGAAGAGGCAAGTGCAACGCTCCCGTATCTACATAATACGAAATCTTAAACACACGTTTGCAGACGGGACCACTGAATCCCGAATGACAAACGAGTCTCTCCCTCGCGATTTGTACACGTCGCGCCCTCTCGCTGAGCAGGCAATGGCGAGACTACAAGGGGTTGAATAGGGCCGGTGCGAGAGGCACCATGAGAGAAGTTTCGAATTCCGGACTGGGTGTTGGTGTGTGCTTGGCACAAAGAGCGAGAAAATGCTGCAGCAATGGTTCCCCGTTGAGTTTCCGGTGTTGAGTAACCAGTCTTGCGTAACGCTGGCGAAACCGTAGCCGAATGTCCGGCACTGTCTGGCCACTGCCCACCTTATTCCCTGTATCGTAAATTTCCACATCCACGGATGAGAACGACGTGGCGATTGTCCATACGAAGATCGATCGTCGCAACGTGTCGGTGATCATGTTCAGCTACTCTCGCGAGTCTGCGAAAGACCGCGATATCGAACGATAGATTTGATTGGGTGACAGATAACTCAGCAAGTATCTCACTTCGATATCAATATTGGTACAGCACCCGATGTCGCGTATGTAGGAGAGAGTTCGACAAGATTATAACTACGTGTATTTATAGTGCGAGCTCTACGTGCTGGCGAATCCACGAGTGGTTAATCGTGTAAGCCGTCCGACCAACGAAATGAGCGCCCACATTCGTCCACGTCCCTACATATACCAGACCATTGGGTAAACATATTTCGCCTAGAATTCCGGACACTTTAACCCCACGTGGTAATCCGGAGCGAGGATTAAAGTGCGTCCATTCCTTGCTTATACGTCTCTTTCTCTTACGTGTATGCAGATGGGTAAATTTCGTTACTATATGGTGAATACGTTAATCCTGAACTTCACCTTCAACCCCCGGAGCTCGGTCGTTCACACGCGAGGACACCTATGTATGTCCACCCTATTAAACCACGGTCCCCTCATTACGCCATCGTATTTAGTCTCATTGGAGTAAATCCTCGACTCATTGGGCCATGATCGCAGACGAGGGATAATGATATTAACAGAAATATTACTACAGGCTTATGGAAATATTGACACTACATTTGTTACGGTGTCACGACGGTGGGTGGAAAACGATGTACACGTGGAAGGTCATATCTTAACGGGCTACATCTATCTACGTGGGGTAAAAAATGCCATTTGGGTTAAAAATGCCAGGTGGCAGCACCATACTCGAAACGGTAAACGCGTTTTTCCTCGAATACACTGTTTTTGAAGTCCGTGGACATGATATCACGAGCACCACTTGATGGATTGTTTCCAAATTTACAGGAGATGCGAAGAGAAATATTTAACGGTCGTTGACGATCGTGATTTTTTTAAATCGATTTTTATTTTTTAACATTTACCTAAAAATTACGACATTTTTCATTCATTTTGTATGCTCGAGTTTCAAGTCGTCGCCACGTTGTTAAATAAAAATTATTTTGTAAATCGACGATAGTCAACGACTCGTATTTATTGTTAACGCAAATAACCCGTTTGGTTTTCATATTTCAGATAGACCGTTTAAGCTGGAGAATGTCCACCGCCAAACGTTGCGAAAAAATGTCATCATCGGCCACCGGCCAGGTTTTCATGTTTTCTGTATTTTAAAAGGCCGTGAATATATGTACCTTTGTATTCGAAGATGCGGTTTTTTTATCAATCGTTTCGGAGAAAGAAAATTTGCAATTTGGCAGTATTACCATCACATCGTTACCAAGAAGTTGTGTGATTTTTATTCGGTCAAATTACACTCTGTAAACGACCGATCATTTAGTTTAGAGTTGCCGCATGAATATATGAAGTGTTACCTCGTGTACATTGCGAACGGAGAGTAAAAATTGCGATTTCGAGTTTCCGAGTGTGAGTGTACGTGTGCATTGTGGCAGGCAAAGTGATGCATTATTAAAATATTTCGTGTTTTTTTTCACTTTCGTTGTTGTCTATTGAATCGCAATTAATTGGAGTTTCGTAAACGAGAATGAGCGTCTGCTCGAATAATTGTGCACTCGTGTGAACGTTGAACTCAGCCTTCGTAGACACGAGGAATGTCCCCGTGGATGGTGACACGATGAAGCTTCCGTTGGAGCCCTCTGGGCAAGAGAGTGCTCTCATTAAAAGAGTTTCGAAACATTCACGACCTCGTAACCTTGACGCCTCTCTGGAGTAGAGAGAAGGTTGGCCGGGAAGGAAGAGACCGAGGGAGAAAAAAGTCCCACCCTGTACAAAAAGTAAGTACTCGTCGGTGCATTGGCCTGTCGTGAAGTGGAAAAACTGCAGCCACGTTTTCCTTTTTCCGTATGCTGCACAGGTTTCGGTCTCCTCCCTTTTCCCTTCTAGCCTACTACGCCCTTCGGTAACGACTCATCCGTGCTGCTTTTCACGACTCACAATCAGTATTTTACCGTTCGTTTCACGTTCGCACTTAATTAACGTATGCTTTCAATGCTGGCACGTTTACGTAGAACTCCCATTCGAAGTTACAAAGTTCCGAGTTACTACTGACACACCGTTGAGAGCGGTGGGCGAACTTTTTTTTTTTTTACGAATCGTACTTGTCCCCGTTGGACCACAAACGTCTGATGTCCTTTCGTGTGTTAATTTGGGATGATTTTACATTTTCTGTGATTTGTTATACTTCTTACATGTCGCGTAAGCGCTTTTTTGACCTACCGAAAAGTTACAATGTATTTAGCCGATGAGGATCATCAGAGCTTGCTGGTTGAGAAATTAACACATTTTTCTATTTCTTCAACAATGCTCTTTGGGTGGCCAGGGCGTTTGTTATAAACGAAGATAATGCCAGTAGGTTATATTTAATACGGACTAATGGGGTGAAGTATGGTAAGCATGCTGACGCATATTGACGATGAGCTTTCGTATGGAAGGTTCTCGACGTGAGGCCGGTACTATATTTCTGTCTGCGTTTCACAGCATGTTCCGTGCAGGTCTCTCTCTCTCTCTCTCTCTCTCTCTCTCTCTCTCTCTCTCTCTCTCTCACCCCATTATCCTCGCGTGCTTTTCTATTCCGTGACTACTATTGTAATAATAATCTTATTTGTAACAATGCCACGTGGCCTAAAGCACCTCGACCCAGCTGCCTCGTTTTCAGCATTCAGTCGGCTTCCTTCCCCGGCTGACCCTTTGGGAGGTCATCAGCTCGATTCCGAGACTTTAATGCGTCTGCGAGACCCCGAACGAGCTTGCTTTGGTAAAACATTGATGCTCGTGGAACACACCCACACACAACATCAACATAGGGTGAACATCAATTAGCTGCACCGATCACTTTACCAATTCAACGTGAGCTACATGGGCCAACATGACAGGGTTGGCCAAAACGACAGTTGTACGTTGTTATCTGTCACTTGTTCGAACTCGGGCTAGTATAAACATTCGCGTATAATAATCTCACGGTTCAACTAAAATATAGCACAATCTCAAATGTATCCGGATGTTTCTTGACTGGATATGCAAATGGTCATGCGAAGCGCACTGTCAAAAAATGACGGCAGTGTCCTCGTGTTTTTCTCTTTGAATGTCTACGACGGGATCATTGCCGGATCACACATCCATGAATCTCATCAGCAGAAGACGGAAGCCACCCTATGGCTGCACTTGATCTTGAAGTCTCCAGATTTCAATATTTACCGAAACAATCTTTTTAAAAGTTTGGCAACTCAAAAGAAGTAGCCGCAACCAACGTTCGGTACATGTCCAGATGGGCAGCCGTTTCGCTGGTGGACTTTCGCACAGCCGTACAAGAGGAGCGAGAGAAGTCGCCGGATGGGACAGGAACGGCAGAAATCCTGTGACTCGAGGGATTGGACAGAGTCGGACGTTGCTCAAAACTTGTGGCCATTACGTGAGTGGCGGGTCTCGGTTCTCTTCGTCGTCTACGTCGTTGGCGGCAGTGCGAAATGTTAGGCAAAGTAAAAAGAAGCTTGTACAGTACGAGGAAACTAGAAGGAGCCAGAAAATCTCCACAGCAGACCTATATGTACTTTCCACAACCCTGTTCCAACCCCCAACGCTGTCCGTAGGCTGAGAATGGGCTGGAGTGTCTTTCTCCTGGCCCATCCAGCCTCTGGCGTAACCCGAAGCACCAAGAGCTCCCCCACTGTGTTACTCGGAAGAAATCCGAAAGTTTTGGCCCAACGGAAATATCGGAGACGGGGAAAGACGATAGGGAAGAAGGAAGGAGGAAAAAGGGATCGGCAAGAATGGGTGTGGGCTTTTGTAGCCGGGGAAGGAAGCCTCCGCAGGAAATCCGACGAGAGTTTATATTTCGCAAAACACCAAGAGCCCAGTTGCGAATAACTAAAACAGTCAAAACGCATTCCATCATCGAAATACAAAGCAAGCTCTTCGTGTCAGCGACTGGTACTGGAAATTCCTCCGTGCAAGTATTGTGCGAAGTTTCACGTCTCGTTGAGGCGGCAACGGATATGGAAAAGGAGTGGAAATGAAGGATGAGAAAGAAATTGGGCCGAGAATATGGAATGTAAGCGACCAACTAGGCTTTCGTGGGTGAGGATGAGCGACACGTTACACGTGGTTACAAGTACAGACTTTTCGATTTTGAACTTTAGCGATGCTCGTGAAACGAACGCCCATCTATCTCGGCACCTTAGACTCGCCAGAATGGTACGCCCTGTGTTGAAACAAGCGAGATGACTGAGCCCGAGACAGTTGTTTAATTAGGGTATACGAATAACTGGAGACGAGGGTGAAAAAAGCACAAGAACCGCCGACAGCCACGTAGTCTTTGCTTCTCCGTCCTCTCGTTAGAGACAAATTGGCCAACTTCGTGATCTCCACTGAGACCACAATGGACAAAGTGTAGACACTTTTTCTTCCACTTTTATTTTTCGTCGTGCACACACGAACACTGGAATCCGGTGGGTATTCCTCGAGACTCGCGTGGAACGCGATGAACGACGGAATCCAAAATGAAAAAAGAAATATATATGTATTCACACAGAATACTGTAATTGATATGAGGCACTGAATCAAGGGGCCCTATCTCGCAGCTTGTCGCGGCATTACTCGGATACACGAAGAAACTTACGGAAACAAAGTTTTAACACGGCGTAGAAAGTGCGTAACCAGGTGTCGTCGAGCGGCTCGGCGTCGGAAAAAAAACCTAAGATAATCGTAAGGGCCGAAGGGATTGCTCGCGCATTCCGCGACACAGCTTCGGAAAGTAACCGGGAACAGAGCTCTTTGGTTTGGAAATATGAGAAAAGTTGTACCCGGCACATCCGGCTCGATAAAGGGGAAACGCTGTAGATAAAGAGCGAGGAGGGATGAACGAGCCGGAGAAATTTACGAACCGATAATTTGACGAGGAAAATGCGACCGAATCGCATGTTGCTCTCGTGCTACTCTGCTCTGCCTCGAGTCTGTTTTATATTTTCTCCTCTTTTTTTCTTCCTTCAGCAGTGGCAATAAAACTTACGTTACCGGAGTATACATACCGGAAACTTAATAAATCTCGAGTCTGCAATAAAAAAGTTGACGGCCTCAGGAAGAGCGATCTGAGGCAGGAAGAAAGAGATTGAAAGAAAGTCCGTGCTGATAGCTTCTTTTCCATTTTGTCTTATATTCGTAAGCTCCATATTTTTTCTGTTCTTTCGTCATGATGCTCATGCCCTTCTCGTATTCCGGTTGACTCTTTACCGTACCCGTTTACAATTAAATTAATGGACGAAATATATTTCCCTCAATGAGCTTTCCGAGGATATTCGTGGACCGAAGCACATTTTAGTAAATGTATTGTACCTGATGTGCAACATACCAGAAAGGAATGGGGGAGAGGAGGGAAAGAGAGGGAGAGAGAGAGAAAGAGAGAGAGAGAGGGAGAAAGACAGCAAAGCATTACAAGGGTGCAAGAGCTTTCTGGATGATTTAGAAGCTGGAGTGAGTGACGGGTGTTTCGTGGCCCTGACTTACAGAACACCGTAATCACTTATAGTGGATTTCTCTCACTGTCTCTCGCATGGATACGAGCTTCAAGTGGTTGGGAACATGAACACGAGAGACTCGTCGCCATCGCAATTCCTACCCCGACTAGGTAAAGGGGACATCATAAATCTCGTTTGCAGCAACAGCGTGTACATCTTGCAGAAGCGACATCAAGAGAACTAGACATGTCTCGTAATAACTAATCATTCTGCTTGTAGTCCAAATTCAATTATGGAACTTGTATAGTTCATTTCCATCTCTGGACAAAATTTTCACATGAGGATTTTGCGTATTTAACGGAAAAAAGCAAGTGCGAGGAATGTTCCCGCGGTAGTAAATCTTCCGTCGAATTCCCACAGGCCAGGAAAAAAACAAAGGGCTATAGAGAGTGGAGAGTTATCAATCAAGAAACCCAAACCGATGAACTATACGTTCGAACAGCGACGAGGGTCACATTAGTCTTCTCAGCGCGTATTCATTCGCACTGCCAATCACTGCGAAGACATAAATCCCAAGAGATCGCGCGAGGGCGGTAAAAACTCACCCTCGAAATGCCTCTTCTATCCTGAATATCTAGTCGAAGGAGACTAGATGGAACTGCGGAGGGTTTCGAGACGATAACTTGTACATTCGAAGCGTGGTGATCGTCGAACTTCGCTGTCGCATTCGTGACTAACGAACGCGAGCATGGTTTATGCAGTGCTACCCTCCAAATCGATACATGGATGCCACAAAAGTGTCAAAAATCATTGTATTTTGAAAAATGATGATCTTCGTCCGCACTAGGGCCTTCAGTTTCAGCCTTTCCTCAATGTTATACTTTGAATCGACTTTAGGGAGGTACGATCATTACAACGAATCCAATTTTCGGATTTGCAATTTCTATATGATTTTGACGAATACTTTTTGCGCCTATTGCCAAAATTTGAGCTATTTCGACCGTCTAGTTTTTTTGCAATAAAACTGCAAAGTCGAACACTTTGAGTTACCGAAGCACGTCGTCTTATGGAGACGGTCAACCGGAAGTGCGGTGATCGTGGTTTTTCTGCTCACGTATCCAACTAAACCCGTTGGAAAACTGAAATTCGATAGATTAGATGTAATAGATATTGTAAAAAATAAGAAAATCAATCTTCACCGTGTAGTTAAAGCACTAAATTACAAGAAAGTTTCAATTTCCGGTTGAAAATGGTCAGAACGACGAAATAGCACCCACACACTTAGCAACGTCGCGAGTGCCAGCTGATGCGTTTGGCGAACATAACCCAGCTTTGTTTGGAAATTCATTTGAATAGAAACCGCCATAAAATATGCAAACAACAATTTATGGAGTTTTATCATTTATCACGTATCAATAATATGTATAATTATATTCTGCCTATCCGGTTAATTCCGCTGAAGTAATTCAAGCTTATTTTAATAGGCTTGAATTTCAGTACGTTAATATTATTACGAAGATTACTACCGAGTCGTTGACAATCTAATGTTTCAGTTTGTATTTGTTCACGTGCAATAAATTCATCATTTACCACAACATTTGGCACACTACCGTCGATAATATGAATAATCAACATTAGTAAACATCAACCAGAGCAGCTGTGGGTAAAATAAATTTAGACTCTTTTTTGACCCCGTGGAAGTGATCGTACGTCCTTAACAATGGCTGTGAAAGACACAACCATCAAAGTCGCGAGGGCTGCTTTTCTCGAACCAAGGATACATTGTTTCGTCGAAAAATAAAACAAAACCTTCGCATACGGCTGAAGGGCTCCGGTTGATTTTTTTTTCGCAGCATATCAGTGCGGACCAAGTTGGGAGAATGTAAGAGCCTAAAGTGCAAAAAGAGGTTTTGCTACTGAAGCTCTCAAGCTACCGCGCGATTTCGCAGCGCTTGTACGGCTTGACCGAGTTTCTTTGTGCACCAGCTTGCTAGGATACTTCTTCGTGGTTTTGGTAAAAAAGCACGCCCGAACACATAGGGATTTCTTCGTTTTTCAAGCACGTCGCTTTTGCGGTTGCCTCTTCATCTGGTCACGTTTTTTTTAAACCCTTTTTAACATTCGAAAAGAGAATGCCTCGGTGGTTGTAGCTTGGCCGAAGACCGTGGTACACCGCATGCCTTGCTAAAGTATAGCGGTAGTATTACTATGGACCACTTACTTTTCCATCGGGACTGCATACTTTGATCCCGGCTAGAGAGACGATCAGAAGAACCGCCGTAGACCGATCACTGTACTGAAACACAAAAACAATTCACATCACGGTCAATCATCGCGCAAAAATTGAGCAAATCACTCGCCATTGGCAATCAACGTAATTGGAGCTACAGGCACTCACAGCTTCGGGATTGAGAAAAAAGAGAGGCAATGGCTAACAATGGAGCATCCTGGCGACTCTTGTCACAAACCAACAGATGCTCTCGAACTCTTGGCACTTTTACCCCTCGTGCTGTATGAAACTCCCTTTCGCGTGAAAAGAGGAGATACTTCGACTGGGGGACACGAAAAAGGAGGCAAACTCGGCAGCCTTGACTTGCCACGGTAGCAGCGGGCCGTATAGTCTAACCCCGGGATTGAAAAGTCGGCAAAACGAGAGAGCCGCGGACCGAAAGTCCAACGGGAAAAAGTGGGCAGCAGGGGGGAGGCGATACGACGAGAGGACGGAGCACGAATAACTAGCAAACAAGGATCAGAAAACGCTGGCATTGGTAAGAAGATAGAGATGGAACAAGTTCTGGCAAACGATGGATGAAGAGTTTTCGCGGATGACGCGAGGGCACGAGGGGAGTCTTTCATTGTCTTAAAACCCACTGAGGGTGACGAGGACACTCTCCCATCATCATCATTGTAATGTTCGTTTGGTGTATCATGGCTGGTGAGATTATTGTAACGCCGAGGGCTCGTTTTGCCTCAGCGAACACCCTACGCACTGCGAGTCGCCTCTACTCGAAGATCTGGTAAAACGGCCCGTGTGCGGCACATGCTTGGACGGCAGCGAGAAGTACGTGGTACACGTACGTAGATGGTGTCCGTAGCAATGTTAGTCGTTTTGTTCATAGTTGGGTCGTTGCGGATTCCTAAATGCCGTAGGCATCCACGTTTCACGCTTGTTCTCCCTACTCGATGTCTTCGTCTGGCGGTTTCGCTCTACGTAAACTTTTCATCCCGAAGATTAATATACGCCTTATGGAATATGGCAGATTAAGGGTGGATTTCAGGATGTCTAGCTCGGGGCGAAATCATCACGAGGCGGGTGACGACCGACTTGTCATACGATGGGAAATCCGGTCGGAGGAGGCGCGAAATTCATCAAGAATATCGTGTATATAGAGCACTCATCATGGCGGGGAGAACGAACCTGGTCTCAACCAGACGGCTTTTCGTTCAGTCTGCCGGAATCGCTGAGACAAATAAATATCATGCCATACTGATGGAACACGAATATACCTTCTCAACCGCACTACACTTATTCTAAAAAGTAGGTGGGGGGTAGTAGGCTACAGTTCTTTCAAGGATCCGTCAAAATAAAAGTACAGCCGTTTCTTGACTTATCTTCGTTTGTAATTGAACTTTCAACATTTAAGTTTAATATAATTTGAGAAAATGAAACAAACTCCCATCAGAAAAACCTTAAAATGACTATTCGTTTAAAATTACGATTGGTTATCTCTCCTGGAGTATTCGGGTGTGATGGCCATAGAAGTAGAGGTGAGATGGCCAGCATTATGCTCTCGGTTTTTTCTTTGGTTTTATGTTTTGATGCTTGTTTTTTTCTTTTGGCCTCATTTAGAACATATATCATCGAAATCCGTATAGTTTTTATGTACCCCAAGTTGGCACACTATCCACTGAAGCCAGTATTCGATGAGACGAGTTTCATAATAATTTTCTCCGCAACATTTTTTGTCATTGTCCTTATATCGTCTTTCTAAGGTCTTGCTAGGTATTTCGTCGGTCCCAGTGGCTGCACGAACCGATAATTCATCATTTTTACAGCACTACTAGTTGCTTTTAATGATTTTTTATCCAGTTCCTTCGTAGAGCAATTGCTTTTTCTCTTGTACTTATTAGGCATCAAAAACAAATATAGGAACAATGAATTACTTGAACACATTACAACTAATACTATGGCCATCATACACCGACTGTACGTGGCCATCTCTCCTAATCTCCCGGGAGAGATGGCCACATCCAAAATGTAAACAAATAATAACAATACACGCATAATCTTGACGTTAAAACAAAGCACTGTTCGTGAACTATTCAAGAAATACAAAAGTAACCATTAATTTTACAAAACAACATCACCACACCGTAAAACATGAAACCTTCGAAAAATGTTTGCAGTAGCCAGAATAATTAAAAAGGATTTTAATTAATTAACATTTTTGTTTGCCAAACGTTTGCTTGTACACTTACACCTGCGTATGACGCGAAGTGAATTGAGCAGTAACAGGTGAAATCTAGTGCGCGGTTCTATGAAATATTTCTATTGGTCATCTCGTCCTTATGGCCAACTCCCCCGGAATTACCCTAGACAACTACACAAATTGTCTCTTGCTTCCATAATACTCAAGCTGATGCCTCGGAGAGAAGGACCACAGTTTCTTGCAGAAGCAATTCGATTCGTCTAATAACCGAAAAAGGGGGCACCATTGGGAGAATGTATGGAACGAATTCGCCGGAGGATGATACCAAATGGTAGAATAAAAAAATTAAGGGTTGTTTAAAGGGACGCAGCTTGGCCGTGTTGTGCTCCACCGGGTTTTGTGGCCTTTCGAAACACAGCCGTTGTCTCGGCATCTTTGTTCAAGCCGGGGGTGATTAAAAAGTCGCCGAGTGAGACCCGCAGGCATCCCGCAGCAATATCAGCTCACACAACTGGTGGAAAGAACGCCGGAGAGGCCGAAAGAAGAGAGTGAAAGAGCGTGAGATAACTCGTTGCGGCTAGTGGCGTTCCGCAACAAAGTGTGTACAACCATTAAGTGCATCCGAGTGTGTGCCAAGCGCAAAACGAGACAGATCTCTCGGTAGGAACGTACGGAGGTCTTTTGCACTTACGTTGCACGTTTACTCTACGTGTTCCAAAGGTCTCTCCTATACTGCAGCTTTCTTTGATTTTTCCTTCTCGTTTACCGTATACTGTCTGATACCGTTGCCCTTGCGGAATTAAATTTTCTTTGATGCCGGGTAAGCTGACGTGCTGTACTTCCCTTTTTCCCTATTTTGAAAACCTGGACTTCAGATTTTAATTGCAAACGTTACTCGGCCAACCGAGTCAGCTTCATTGTACTTCGTAACGAAAAGCCTGATCCCAAAGCAGCGATAAGCCGTCAACACTTTGGATTATGCATTATTGCAGAGCATATAGGTGATTTTTAGCGTGATCATTCAAAACCTCCAAGCTTATTGATCATTCAACCGTATAGCAGAAGTCGCGATTTGCACCATTGTCGTGTTAACCTACCGAGACATAAATTCCAGCCAGTTCGATCATTCGTCACTTCTAGGCTTTTCAACGTGTCACATCGTTCCCTATAACTTCCTGCCATTCGAAACGTTTGCGAAGTTTTTCCGACTTTCTTCTCTCTCCCCGATGAATGCCAATGGCGGAAATGACACGGAATACCGAAAAACGCCGGAGCCTCGAGACACTTCGCCCTTTTTCTTCCTTTTTCTTATCGAGGATCCTGCTGCTGCCGTCGACGCGAGATGCCAACGAGGATAATTGGTTTGTCGGTTACAGAGGAAGAAGGCCCGACTGACGGAAGAGCAGGGCCCGAGCGAGTTTGAGGTACTACTACAAGCCAAACGGTTCCGGAAGCACATTGCATCTCCACCCCCTGACAGGGGATCAGCCCAAGCCGGCTTCTGCTGCAGTTGAAAAAGCCCGAAGAAAAGAACGGATTCGGAGACTCGAGGCCATTGATTTCCAGATCTTTTTCCATGCCGCTATCAAACGGAGATTCGTTCACGCTCCAATTCTCAAGGAAAAGCTTCAACTATCACCGATGAATAGATTTCACGTATAGGGAATATTTTTTTATCGAAGTATTCGTCATAATACTCATCCTATAATCATTATTGTAAATTGATCTGTAAACAAGGTTCGTATTCGAGCTGCTTCTTTCATTCCGTGTCTCCAAAGGCTAGACTTTCACTTTAGACGCTAAAAAAGGCTATTTTCATGAATTGTTTTGATACCTGTAGGTTTATATTACGAATATTGATATGAAAGTTGTTACACTTAATAAATACACTTTCGAAATACACAACAAAAATTTATTTCAGTAACTATATATAGACGAAAATGGTAGATAAAAAAATGTCCTCAAAAAATTGTAGGTCTGCGCTGTTGATGAAATCTCGGAGATGGATTATCCGAAACAAAAAAATCAAACGATTTAAGATTCAGTATGCTGGGGGCTATAGCGCATATTATACGATTGTTGATGCATGCACAAAAAAAATGGCGGACATTTTTCGAAAAACGGGTTTTTTCACCGTTTATGGCCAAAAAAAATGAGTAAATATCAAAATTAAAAAAATCCTTGATATGCACTATAGCTATAGTTGTAAAGAGTGTGTGGTTAAAATGTCACAAGGATGGGTTCAGTAGTTTCGGAGATTTTATCAAGAAGCCGTCGACGAACGTTGTTTCGAGAAAAACGCGATTATTGTTCGTTTCGGTTACGTAAATACATTAAAAAATATTTTTTGTGTATTTGTTTATGCTAAAGTGTATTTATTAAGGCCTTAGGCCACAGTAACGGGTATAAAATCATGTGCGAGTTTAACAATTTTTTTTCGCATGAAAAAGTGATTCACTTATAAAATTAATTACACATCTATTACTTTTTCATACGAAAAAAAATTCGCACATGATTTTATACCCGTTACTGTGGCCTAAGGCCTTAAGTGTAACAACTTTTATATGAATATCTATAATAAAAACATATCAAAAGAAATTCATGAAAATAGCCTTTATAGCGTCCGAAGTGAGAACATCCCTCAATTAACGAGATCACGAAAGGTTCGTGGGAATCCATCGAATTTAGTGACTCATCCCTGTCGTCACGTAGAGCATTGATCTACTTCGTTATGTTGCCTTTTCTCCTTTGTCAGGCTGGTTCTTGGAACAGAGTGCGAGGTTTTAGGGGTGCATCGGATATCGTCCGTTATAAGGAAAAGGAGGGTGTGTTTCTCCTCGCCACAGAGTTGAAACGGTCTTTCACTCTGTACATTAGACGGAACGAGCGAGCCATCGGCGAAACGAACGACGAATTTATGAATTTATTCGGAGTATCGTTCCTGGGCACGACTGCTCTTGCTACTCTCACGCGTGTCAAGGGTGCATGATAAATAAGGGACAGTTCGCAGAGTTCAAGTGCTGATAAACCTACGTCACAGAGCTCGGCGTTACCCGGTGACTTTGAACACGAAGGGTACAGACGGGTGGGGCGAACGAGACGATTTCACTTACGACATAAAGAATTAACAACCAAGTCCTGGATTGACATTGGCGTGTCCATCACAATTTGACTTTACGACTTGTGATGGTGAGGTTCTTTCACTCGGTCGATTCTGTGAAATGTACAAAGCCATGGAGTCAACGATGGAATCAGATTCGTATATATTCCGTCGTGTGCCGAGGCCGAATCAAAACCTTCATTGAATAAATTGATCTAATGGCTCGCGTGGAGTGCTCGATGTCGACCGGAACAATGGGAGAATCGTTGATTTCGCTTCCCGTTGGCGGTGTACAGTGTCACTCTCCATTTCGCTTTTATGCATTCGAGGCGGTAAAGATTTTTAAATTCACGAATTTCGGGCACACGGGGGATGGTCTTTTGAAATAAAATACGTTTATAGCGCGCTATTCGAAGCATAGGCGGCTAAAACCATTTCGTGGCCCCGGATAAATCTTTTCAGGATGCCCTTTTCAAATGGGTGAACAGGGACATTCAGTCAAAAAATTCGTACGCGCGGCTGTAAAACGTTTTATAGAGGGCTTTCATTACGGCGGACGTTTCACGAGTACGCTAGAAAAAAATGCAAATGTTTACCAAAGCTACCGGGGCCGTCGGATCATCAGTCAGAATTTCACGGATCTTCGTTTCCTAGGTATCTTTAAACGAATATTTATATTTTTATATGTTGTTTTGTCGAAAAGAAAAAATACAAAAATGAATTCGAGCACCAGATGAATTCTGTACTATAAAAAACATGGTTGGAAATGACTGGCACGAATGGGAAGGAAACAATGAATAAAAAACAAATCAAGGCAAATGGTATTTTAGGATGTGTATTATGAGATGAGTGAGTCGTTTGGGGCGACGAGTGATTGGGCTGCAATTCAACTTGACACCCCCTAGTCAGAATGTGCATGCCCTTTGTTTCCTAACGCTGATGGTACGTCTCGATTCATCAGAATTTCCGTCATACGACTCGATTCACACTCTCCCTTGATTTCCTTCGATACTACACGTGAAACCCATTCTATATTTCGCACCCATACTATTTCTTCATCCGGACGCTTGGAACCCTTTGGTATCGCGTTTCTGCGCCTATTCATACGAATTCGGCTCCTAATTGTCGGATGTCCAGCTCACCTACTCATTGCCCACACAGGCTTCGTTCTCTTTCATCATTCGTGTGTTCGCCCACCTGAAACCGTAGACGATAAATCATGTGCATCGTGTCACTTGTAATTTCTGGCCGAGAATCGATTGTTGATGTAGTTCTTTAGCAGCGTCTACTACAATAGTGTGAAAGAGTTCTTCTCATAGAAGATTGTAAGGTAAATGTCCCAATTATTGAACAGCTAAGGATCTGGGGGATTGAATTCGGTGAGAAAAAATATAAAATAAAGAAAAAAACCATCGCTTTCATGTTTAAATGATACTTTGATATTTTTACATTCGAAAAATCACCCTTTAAATTATTTTTAAATGATTTCAAATGAAAAAAAAAGAATAACAATGTGAAGCATGCAAATGCCCCAATTATTGAACACTGGAACTGCCTATGTTCCTAATGTTGAAGAGGCATGTCGCAGTCATTGAACACTCTCGAAAATTCTTTTTCCGTTCTGAAAATATTATTTTGGGTACAATATTAAGAAATAAAAGCAAAATCAAACACTTTATTTTATTTTTATTTTCAGCTTCCTCGTTTTTATGTTCTGTTTTTATTTGATTTTGTCGCAGCTTTCTTGTTTTTCGACTCCAGCTTGATTTTCTTTTTATTTACCGCTCTGCACATAGTGCGGTTTTTACAACTTTCGCACTATATGCAGAGCGACGTCTTTTTGTCGCCATGTTTATGCCGTTTTATTGAGAAAATGTTGTCCCTGAAATATCGGAGCAAAAAATATTCAACATTACATTCGTATTTTAAGGTTACATTTAGGTTATATTCTCTTTTTACTTTTCTTTTTATGTTTATTGCACGAAAATACAAATAAAAAATATATTTGACGATCTTAGAGTTATTATTAAAAGAATAAAGGTAAGTTTATCCAGGAACTTACAGTTTTTGTTTGAATAAATCCGATCCACACGATCTGTCACACGTTAACTGTCTCGATGTTTTTACGGGTTTAACGACGCCATCTTGGAGAATTCGAGTGTTCAATAATTGGGACACACGGCATTTTCTATGTCCCAATGATCGAACACCCTATTTTTTAACAAATAATTAATTATCATTTTTTTTATTGTTATTTGTGAGAAATTTTCTGAGGAACCTGAAACGCCTTTACTTTTTGAGATGTAACAGTTTTTGAATTTTGTATGCCCTTACCCATGAAGCGGCGCGTCTTAGGAAAAACGATGAGCAGTTACCACGAGACGTCAAATCGGGTCACCGTTGCTGATTAAATAATTTTTTTCTCTATTAATTAAAGCTTTTTTGCACAAGTAAGGTAACATTTCGATAGCTAAAAGTTCCATATATGTAATGAAATTTTTATAAATAAGTAAATGCATGCAGGTAAATGAGAAATAATAAAAATACAAGATAATGTTCAATAATTGGGACCTGTTCAATAATTGGGACATTTACCTTAGGCTGCAGGGAGAATTCGATGGGTTATGTGCGGTGAACTTTTCATTGATAAAGAGTCTAGACTGAGATCGCTGCTGCGGATGAAAGGACGGTCTATTCACTCATTCCACTGATTGTGAGTATTCTTCTGAGCAACGATCGCACCACGTCACACTACCATTTGCAAACGGCTATACCCGCAGTGCTCTGACAAGGAACATCCCTCAGGTGACACCCTTCGATTTTGTTGGAATTTGGATATGTTATAAAGCACCGAAAAGTAAGCGATACTTATTTTTTTTTCATCGGCGGCAAAACGGTTTTAAGGGGTGAATCAACCCCTTAAAACGAAAAACGAAAAACACCCCTCGAAAATAGGGGTGTTTTTCGTTTTTCCTCGATAACGTTATCGATCTCATATCCAATGTATAGTATACAAAAAAATAAACATTGATGCAATTTGAAATTTTTTTATATCCCGTACCGTTAAAACGTCATTGACGAAAAACGAAAAATATCCCCATTCTTGAGGGTGCGTTTCACCTCTTAATACCGTTTTCCCGCCGATAAAAAAAAATACGTATCGCTTACTTTTCGGTGCTTTATAACATATCCAAATTTCAACAAAATCTAAGGGTGTCACCTGAGGGATGTTCCGTGTCTAACTGTTCAGTAATTAACGTTCGATTTTGAATGTGACAAATTGAGAAATGTAAAGCCTTGTCTAAATTCAGAAGTAAAGACTTGTATAAATTCATCAGATCATAATTGATATGTATCATATATTGAGTAATTAAGGGGTTATGCCTCGTTGTGCAAGCCGAAAAATCACTTTTTTGCAAAAACAATATTTTTCGACAGTGTATCATCTTCTAAATGTGTCCTGAAAATATCAAGGTGATCGGATCAAAATTGACAGTACCAAATTAAATGTACGTTTTCAATGTCGGTGAGCAAAATATTGTAAAACTAATGCATCGATTTTTCTCAATTTTTTAGGGCTTTTTCTATATGTAAAAATAGGAGTGTTTGATCGAAAGATTTTTATTCCTATGTACACTTTCGGTTTGATGAACGGAAGTTCTTTTTTTCGCAAAGATGAAGACGCTCAGTTTAAACACGCGCTATTTTGTTTTTAATTTCATATTTCAGAAATTCTTTCGATTAATCGTAGGAAAAAAATTACAGAGTTCTCTTCAGATGATATTTTTTCAAATACCGAATTTTTGTAGAAAATTATCATCAGTTCTGAAAAAGCTGTTATTTAAAAAAATTATTTAAAAAATATTTCAATTTAAAAAAGAAACAAAAATGAGCTGTTTTCGACTGTTACAACTAGGCATAACCATGCATTTTTTTTAAATCGTGAAGGTGCGTCATCAACCTTTTAGACCCACGTTTTGGTTTATGATGCGCCGCAAAGCCTTTGCATTCAATTTCGTAAACCGTGAATAGGAAGAAAAATTCGCGTTATTTTTTATTATGACTTCCGTCGTGGAAATATACAGCGCAGACAAGTCCAAGTGTCAACGAAGTGTTTCGGAAGGATGTGGTTAATGAACGCATAGCACGTTGATAGTTTGAGAAGTTCCGATCTAGTGGTTTTGATCTTTGAAATTAAACACGTGGGCTTCCCGAGAGCAAGGTGGATAATATTGAGCCGAAAGCTGCAGTGGAAGCGGATACGTGTCAAACTACGCGTGAATTAGTAGTAAAGTTTAACGACCTTATCCCAACAATATTAAACCATTCAAAAAAAGTCGATCAGGTTGAGAAGCTAGAAATCGAACATTTCATTCTTAAGGCCTTAGGCCACGTAACGGGTATAAAATCACGTGTGAATTTAACAAATTTTTTTCGTATCAAAAAGTGATTCACTCATAAAATTAATTACACACCTATTTAGCATGAATATCAAGCTGTTAGAAAATATATATGTATTTTTTTCCATGTACAAAATGGCCGACTACTAATATTTTCTTGTGTTATCTTTTTTTTAACCGCTCCGCGGCGTGACATTTAGCATCCACAATTTTTTACCTAAAACAAAAAACAAAAATTCTCGTCAATCTACATTAGAATACCTAGAGAAGTACGTACGGAATTTAAAAAATATTGTTTTATTCAAAAGTTGTAGGTATTTCAACTTAAGAAATGAATTTTCAGTGAAAAATTTCGTTTGGGTTGGCATTTCGTTTCGAAATGCAATTAGGAACATAAGTTTTAAATTTGAAGTATATCGAGTTTCGTAAATCATACGAAAAAAAAAATGTTAAATTCGCACATGATTTTATACACGTTACTGTGGCCTAAGGCCTCAATGAATCGATTGAAAAAACGTTTGCATCAATGAATTTCCGTGCAACTGCAATGTCACTATATATACAACAATTCAAATTTAAACGTTTATGAAATTTCGTATTTTCTTGATTACCGTTCTGAAACACAGGTGCCAACAATTTTTTTTTTTTACACCTCATCTCCATAAAAGTCCCTTTCTGTCCGGTATTTTGGAATGAAAATATATCGACGATTTCATCAACAATATTGAAAGAACGATATCAGCGTTTTATCCAGATACTCTAAACACGTGCAAGAGTTGTTTACTCTGATATCAAATATCCCAAACCAAGAACAGTAGATTTCTTTCAAATATTACGAACAGTAAAAATTACTTTATTTCGTCGACTCAACATTTTGATAACCTCGGACGAAAGAGGCCAGAGACGTGTCTAAAACAAATTAATAAATCAATCCTTACTAAATTATCGATCAGCTATTTTCTGTAAATGGAATTGCCTACGAATTTGGACGAAATCGACACTAGTTCTAAATCGCGACCATTACATCCAAATATTCGATGCTCTTTCATCGAACGCTTATCAAGTGTTGAAAATCAAGTTCTCGAACAACTAAGATTCGCTAAGATCAATAATGTATGATTATTGCAAAATAACATATTATAATTCGTAGAAAACATGTTTAAATAATATAATCTCTGGGTTCGCTGGTGCTAAGTAATTATTTGTTTGCGTATTGGTTTTTCAATATGGCTCGTAAAAATAGAGCTGAATTGATTCGTTAACTGGGACGACACCTGGCGAGTATCTTCATCCTGCCAAAATAGATCAGGGTAATACACCGGTGAGCACAGATATTCGAGTCTCTGCTGTGCCGAAAATAAATAACCAAATTAGGCACTCGTCTTAAATTGACTTCCGCATATATTATTGAACAAATCAGCGGAAGACCCTTTCAAGAATAAACGTGACCTGAAATATTGCAATGGATCCGACAACTGACATATTTTCGGATCCCTATGAGAATAGAATGAGATAAAACCAGCACGGTACTGAACGAAGCAGCCGGTAAAGACTTCGCATTATAAAATCGATATAGATCAACAGATTTCACGAAAAAATGGACAAATTGTTAACGCGGTACGATCACTTCCACGGGGTCAAAAAATAGTACATTTATTTTACCCACAGCTGCTCTGATTGATGTTTACTTGTGTTGATTATTCGTATTATCGACTATAGTGTGCCAAATGTTGACCGTCTCCATAAGACGACGTGCTTGGGTAACCCCAAGTGCTCGACTTTGCAGTTTTTTTGCGAAAAAACTAAACGGTCAAAATAGCTCAAATTTTGGCAATAGGCGCATAAAGTATTCGTCAAAATCATATAAAAATTTCAAATCCGAAATTTGCATTCGTAGTAATGATCGTACCTCCTTAATCAATGACATCGGATGCTTCCAGAAGTGGTGTGTGAAAAAATGTGAAGGCAGGTCGGAAATTCCAGCTGCGTGTATATCTGCATATACGTGTACTATGTATACGAGTATGACGCACAGACACGCATGCATAAAAGCGACGAGGAGAATTTCGATAAAATAAAACCATGCCGAAGAAAGGTATCTCCCAAACGGTAGCCGTTTGTAAAATAAAAGCAAAACGTTGTAACGCGAGGGCCCAGACCTCCACCCCTTCTCCCTAAAAGGTCCTCATGTGGAGGGAAAGCCAATGCATCATCGCTTCATATATCTCATTCCCTCTCAAAACAGTCGGGCTTTCTCACTAT
This sequence comes from Ophion costatus, assembly GCA_951751655.1. Lineage (NCBI taxonomy): Eukaryota > Metazoa > Arthropoda > Insecta > Hymenoptera > Ichneumonidae > Ophion > Ophion costatus. The sequence continues at coordinate 22,569,787 of OX632357.1, read as the reverse complement.
TGTAACCCCCTCCCCTTCTTTGCCCCTTTCCAATCGTACATGTACAAGCGCTGGCCATTTCTCGTTTTAATCCGCCATTATGAAACGTACTGGCGTCTGACGGCAACGGACAGGTATCGGAAATGACGGACGGAAATTAAACCGATTCGGGAGAGGTGGAAAGAGAAATATAGACGTTTGCGGGACTTCAATGTGGACGTCCTATTTCTATTCTCCCTACAAATTCGATGGTTTCCTATATTCGAACTCCGAAACCTCATATAGGGTCGATCAACTAAATAATAATTTTTTTCCTGGCTATTCCACTTTCCTAAATATCCTATGACAAATCTACTTTTCTGTTGGATGATGATTTCGATGGCAAGAATATTTTATTTAATTTTCACCTGATTAGGTACTGTTATTTTATTGATCTTCCTGCTCAATAAGTTTGACTTTTTTTTCTAATTCATCAAGGCCTTATGTGCCTGTGGATGGTTGGAGAATAAGATTTTTTTGGAATTTTTAAAGATGCTCTTGAAGGCATCAAAATGAGGTTTACAGGATTTGGTTTACACATCTGTAGGTACTCAAATCAGTTTTTTATTTTCCAAAAAAATACAAAATGGCCGCAGAGAGACCGGTAGGAAGAGGACGCCTTTTTTTAAGGCACTGCACGAGTGGTCTCGCAAACGCACCTAGAAGTTTATTTTCCGTAATCTACACGATTTTTACTTGGGAACTATACAATTATTACAAATCTTGATGTTTGTAAATTTAGCACGATTTTGAAAAAAAAGTCACGTTTCCGACCAAAAAGTGGCCTTAGTTTGATTATAAAAACCGTAATTGTTAATCGACCGTAAGAATAGTGTGTACGGCGCTAGAAAATCTGTTTAAGGGGTTAGGTCACAGTAACGGGTATAAAATCATGTGCGAATTTAACATTTTTTTCCGTATGAAAAAGTGATTCACTCATACAATTAATTACACATCTATTTAGTATGAATATCAAGCTGTTAGAAAATAGATATATATTTTTTTCGATGCACAAAATGGCCGTCTACTCGAAACTTCTCGAAATAAGTTTTTTCCAATTGGCGTGACAAATAACTTCAACAATTTTCACTCGATTTACTTCAAATTCAAAAGTTATGTTCCTAATTGTATTTCGCAGAGAAATACGTAAGGATTATTTGATTAATCGGAAACTTTTTATTTTATAAGCCATTTATGAGCGGTTATAAGAAATTTTTCACTGAACATTCATTTCTTAAGTTCAAATACCTACAACTTTTGAATAAAACAATATTTTTTAAATTCCGTACGTAATTCTCTAGGTATTCTAATGTGGATCGACAAGAATTTTTGTTTTTGTTATAGGTAAAAAATTGTGGGTAGTAAATGTCACGCCACGCAGTGCCTAAAAAAAAGATAACAAAAGAAAATATTAGTAGTTTGCCATTTTGTACCTCGAAAAAAATATATATATATATTTTTTTCTAACAGCTTGATATTCATGCTATTTAAATAGATGTGTAATTAATTTTATGAGTGAAGCACTTTTTCATGCGGGAAAAAATGGTTAAATTTGCACATGATTTTATACCCGTTACTGTGGCCTAATGCCTTAAGCTGCAGGTGAAATTTGAAGTCAATCGGTAGAAAATTATATGTGCTACGAGTCTGCCCGATTTTGAAAACGAAGTTTCAAGAAAAACACGTTTGAAGTTTCAAAACCCTTTTTCTTCGAATCATATTATCCTTGGGATGTTCATACATACCTCAATCATATCATTCTTGGGATGCTTACACATCAATGAAAGCCAATGAAAACAAAAACGATACATTTTTTTTTTCGAAGCTACACAAGGCCCTGATGCAACCTCGCCGGAAATAATCCAACGATTCAACTTTTTGGAGAAAATGTTTGGTAGAATCCAGCCTTAGGAGGATTATTTCACTCAAAATCCTAGCAGAAATCTGTAGGATCTGGGTTAAAGGAAAAATTCACCCCACAATGTGAAAAAAAACGAAAGAAATTAAGAACGAAACAAAATTGTTGCTTTAAATACGAGAACCATTGACGAGCCGATAATAATTTGTTGTATAAGAAATTCCACGTTCGGAAAGATTTAAAAAAAAAACAGAGAATAAATCCTATTTGCATAAACGTAACGACCACTTTCCAGGGTGCTCATACGCCCACAATTTTGAGGTGCAACATTACGAACTGTGTCTGCAATAGACTTTGTAATATACGTAATATACAGCAGAGCATGGGCGCACGTGTGCCCGGGAGTAAAGCCGCATCAGTCTCGGAGCCGTGCGGATCCAAACGCTGCGGGTTGCCATGGATATAAGCCAAGCGCGAGCAGCCTCTAATGGAGACGAATCTGTTCAGCCATGATGAGTTACATAGTATAGGCAAAGCAAAAGCTACACGACCGAATTTTTCAGCCGCTTTACAATGCCCATGTGTCACAAGAAACGCTTTCGAAAAAATCATATTCTCGTGATGTGAATTTCACCCGGGTAGGTATTCTATGAATATGCATCATATCAGAGAACGAAACGAACGATGTGAAGATAGGTTGACAGCGAATGGATATGAATTTTATACCATTTTATGCGACAAGCGAGTTTTTCTGAGTAGCTTAGCACAGACATCAAATATCTTGTCATGTGATACGCGTATGCGAGGCGTTCGTTCAACATACGTTCTCGCGCCAGTCGTGGAATATATTTTTTCTCAGCCGACAGCCCGATCAAAGCAGAATAATATAGTTATATTCTGCTAATTGATTTCTTAATAATTGCAATCATCAACTACTATTCCAACTACTATTCCATACCGACTATATATGTGTGTGTGTGTGTATATATATATATAATGTAATGTAATGAATGGATAATCCTGCAACGATATGTCGGATCATGTCCTACTGTATGCTGGAATTTCAGTTTAGTAAAAGTCTCATGGTTTTCAAGATTTTGGGCTATATGTTATTTTTCTTTTTTAATTAGCTGCTTTTGGTTTTTCGCATGCCGTTTTTTACATATGACAACTTTTTGATACGGTTTTTTTTTCTTAAGGCCTTAGGCCACAGTAATGGGTAAAAAATCATGTGCGAATTTAACAATTTTTTTTCGTATGCAAAAGTGATTCACTCATAAAATTAATTACACATCTATTTATTATGAATATCAAGCTGTTAGAATATATATATATTTTTTTTATGCACAAAATGGCCGAATACTCGAAACTTCTCGAAACAAGTTTTTTCCAATTGGGGTGACAAATAAATTCAACAATTTTCACTCGATTTACTTCAAATTTAAAAGTTATGTTCCTAATTGCATTTCGCAGAGAAGTACTTACGGAATTTCTGATTAATCGAAAACTTTTCATTTTACGAGCAGTTTATGAGCAGTTATAACGAAATTTTTCACTGAAAATCCATTTTTTAAGTTCAAATACCTACAACTTTTGAATGAAACAATATTTGTCAAATTCCGTACGTACTTCTCTAGGTTTTCTAATGTAGATTAATGAGAATTTTTGTTGTTTGTTCTAGGTAAAAAATTGTGGATGCTAAATGACACGCCGCGGAGCGGCTAAAAAAAGATAAAAGAAAGTTTTAGTAGTCGCCCATTATATACATCGAAAAAAAATATATATATTATTTCTAACAGCTTGATATTCATACTAAATAGATATGTAATTCATTTTAAGAGTGAATAACTTTTTCTTACGAAAAAAATTGTTAAATTGGCAGATGATTTTCTACCCGTTACTGTGGCCTAAGGCCTTAAATATTTTTGGTTATTAGTTGTATCTAGAAAAGTCTTCTTTTTTCTCTTAAATGTTAAGGAAACTTTACGAAAAAAAAGATCTTATGCAAAATGACCCTGTAAACCATATTTCAAGGTCGAATTCGTAAAAGGGCGCGAGGGATCGACCACTTCCTGTGTTTACGTGTCGCAAAGCATAAAACAGCTCGTACCACTCGCTAGTAACATCATTTTTGATATTTTTTCATTTCAATGTAATATTTGCAATAAGGGGACTTACAGTCGTGTAAAATCCGATAAAAAATAACTAAAAAACAATCGTTAAAGAATAATACCATTTCCGAATCGACAATAACTGAGCAACGTTTCGAAGTACTCGTCACGGTATGCGTAAGTATACTTTTTCTTTACACCGCAGGCTATCAAAGTCAGATGTGCGAATTATTTCTATGAAACTTCTCCATGAGATCTTTTTTCCATAAAGTTTTCTCAACGTTTAAGGTTAAACATAAGACTTTTTTTAGATGAAACAAATAACCAAGAGTATTTTTGGAAAAACCGATTCGAAAAAAGATATCATCTTCTCTCGAAACGGCATGCGAAAAACCAAAAGCAGATGATTTTTTTCAAAAAAGAACACAAAGCCCACAATTTCGAAAACCGTGTGATTTTTACTAAACTGAAATTGCAGCATATAGTAGGACATGATCTGACCTATCGACAGTTGCACGATTATCCATTCGTTACAGGACACTCTGGATACATATATATAAATATATTGAGATTCGAAGCCAAACAAATCAAACGGTTATAGAAATCGATCGGTGACACCCTCTTCGCTCTTTTTTGTCTATTTCTCTCTCCCTCCCTGCCCCCTCACTCTTATCGACACACCAGAGAGATAGACAGAGGGTCTATCGCGTCAACAGGCCTGACCACTCCTATCACCAACTATCAGCACCCTGCACGATCAACCACTTTCACGTGGCATCGAAAAGCATTAGCTGAAAGCCACCGCATCACCGTCACGAGCTACACCAGCCATTCTCTACCCTGCATTGCAGACACCCCTGCCGTGCTGATGCTCCGACCGGGTGGCTATTTACAAACGTAATAGGGCGCGTAACGGAACAGTCATCAGCTGATTGACACCCTGAAGAAGAGAAGGCGGGGAGGGGGGGGGGGGGGTGAAGAGAATTTCGACACCAATGGCAAATAGAAAGCATCGGTTTGATGTATATGAAACGAAATTTCCAATCGGTCAAATTTGATCAACGTTCGGAAACGAGAGAAGCGAAAGAGAGTCGGAGGGCAGTGTCTGGTTCGTCCATTAATCGCATCCACATACGCGCTATCGTAGATAAATTTCATGCAAAAATGATAACGTCAAACCATTGGGTAATATTTTTTTAATCATAACGCTGCCATCTCTCTCGCTCTCTTCCCCTTCTTTTTTTGGTTGCATTTTTTTGAATATTCAACTTCTCGCTCGTCTCGTCTGACTCGTGAGTTATCAGCTCGCAGCAAAACTTTTCTATTCATCGTTAAAAACAACGGAGTTTACGCTCCGGTGATTCTGAATGGCAGTCCGGTCCGTTCGACACCCTCTATCTCTTTATACACAGTGCGATATATACGTACACATATATTTCATATTGATATGGTTCAGGAACGTAAAATCGAGCGCGTAAAATTGTGGCGATATTTGATGTGTACACATATTCGTTTATGCACAATGGAAACATCACTCACGATGATTCCAACGTGAAAATGATATATGCCAATGCCAATCCTGAATTCCAGTTTGCATTGAGCATTGCTCCATTACCCGCCGAATAAAATTCTGATTGTGAGACTAATGCAGAACTATCGTAGAACGGAATAATCGATTTTTATCTTGAAAGCGAAGCAAATGTAGAATTCGATCGTTCTTCATTCATAATTCAATGAAAATTATTTTCTTGGCGAAAGGGAAAGGGCGTGGGCGATGAATTTATTCAGGCGATAATTGTAGACTCTGGAAGAATTTTTACTGAATGACATGCATGCATGTGCACACGATTTTACAACGAACGAAATGAGAATATGAGAAATAAAACGATCGATTTTGAAACGGCTTATTTAAAAGTCACTTGCAGTGTTGTCGTGTACTCCAGTTTTAAAGACACAAAACATTAAGGGAACATTTTTGGTTGTAGAATTTTTTGAAGATTTGCAATTCATACTGCGATACGAATTAGCGAGTCGTTAAAAATTCTCGTTCGTGATCGCTAAATATCGTTCAATCGGATTATTTATAAGTGCGCGATTTTTTGTGAAAATGAACTGCCAAGTAATTTGTATCGCTATACGATTTATGTTTCGTAGCATGGAGACAGAAAACTGTGGCCGACAGTTTTCGCGAAACGGGAAAAAAAATCGGTGACACCCTCGATTATTCGACAGGCCAGCAGTAAATTTTATTATTCTCGTCGTCATGTGGCACAACAGTTCGGTGGGGAAATAAAATGAGAACGAGAGTTCGAATCCGGCATATTATACCGGAGTGAGTCATTCGTTACGCATTGCACTTTTGTCTATACATCGTATAGAGCGTTCCAGATGAAAGCGACCTATTCGTACAGTCCACGTTTTTTTAAGTGCCGTGAATAAAAATAAATTGCGAGAACCAATGTTTATAAATTTGTCAACAAAAATAGGGTTCATCACGATTTTTTTAAAATCCACATCTATTGTAATGCCCGGAAGTATTATGTGTATAAATTAATAAGGTGCCTTTTGTAAACCTTGTTTTTCAACCCCACAGACACCGAATTAGTTGATGGATAATAATAAATAGTAATGAATAAGAAAAATAGACACAATTTTCATTGACCATCATTTTGAAGATATAAAAGTAGATAATAAATATAGATATACGTAGATATAAATAAGATAATAGTAGATAATAATAAATAATAATGGATAAGAAAAATAGACACATTTTTATTGACCATCATTTTGAATCTTTTTATCAAGCAAATTACTCATTCCAGATAAATTCGACCTATTTGTACAGTCCAGCAAATCCAAACAAGTTGCATCAAATTAAAAAAAATACAAGAACCAGTGTTTATAAATTTATAGACAAGTATTGGTTTCATTACAATATAAATATAATTTTTTTTCACGCTTTTTCACTATTATCATGTTCGAAAGTACGATAAGAAGAATAAACCGTTTTTTTTTCATTGATCCTAGGCTTACATTTTTTTATCACGCAAAGTTCTCGTTCTTCGAAACTCTGTACGGCGTTTCGAGGCAAAAATGAATGCCGAACTGTCGTTTCGGTTTGAAACGCCCCGTACGCGTAAAAAGTTGCAAAGTCAGAATCGCGTGAGCTATTATGAAAAAAAAACGATCGTTGGTGGCGCGTGTACGTGTAATGTGGTCGTTGGGAAAACAAAAAACGGCAGAAAAAATTGAGCGAGACGAAATGAAGGAGAGAAAAAAAGCGATCGCAAGAGGGAATTGATGGAAGGGCTCCGGTGTACCGGACAGCGGAGTCACTGCCCCTTTCCGGTAGTCCCAATGCGTGTGCCACAATTTCCGCGACGGCAACGTATATGCATGCACATACATATATGTAGGTATAGGACGTCCTATGCCGAACAGTGGATCTTTGAGATTCGATATACTCCATTCTCTTTAATATCAGATTTTCGCGTTTTGAATTAGCAAAATTAGTACCACAAAAAATAAAACTGTACGCCATAACAATATTAACGTGTCTTATAATTTTTGGAAAAAAAGTTTCCATCTTTTACCATTGAAAATGCTTTAAAAAATGTATATGTTTGTTGAGGGCCGCTGGGTATAAGGGTCTGCGTTAGCTGAATGTCACAGAAAACTAACGCCACCCCCACTTCACTGCCACTGTATTGTAGTAGGGTGGGGGGAGCTGCGACATTATGAATGCCTGTGATTGGTGGAAAAATGCCCTCTCCCCACCCAATTCTAATCTTGTTATTAATTTAAAAATCATATTACAACTTATGCCACAAATATATTACAAAAATGCGATAACAATTACTATACAAACAAACCTAAACAAACAAACAAAGCCAAACAAACGAAAAGCAAATCCAAACGAACCCAAAATAAATCTGTACAAATCCAAACAATCCAAAACAAACCCAATTATATAGCTCAATGTTATGATATTCTTGCAAAAATAATAAAAACCATCTCATATTATTTCCATGTACCTGTTTTTTATTACCCGAAAAGACTGATTACATTTTCAATGCCATCAAATAGTTTACCTTTTTGCAAAATCTGAAGATTTTTCAAACTAGTGCCAAATCAAAATAACATAATCGTAAAAATGCTATTTTTTGCCTGACCATGACAGAAATAACTTAAGGGGTTACCCCCACGTGCGATTTTGAAGAATCCGATTCTTTTTATTGCATTTTTTTGAAGTATAAGTATCTGAGAATATGTCCTGAAAATTTCAAGTCGATCCGAACAAAATTGACTGAGATATGAGCGTTGAAAGTGAAGAATCCGTTGTGTAAACGACCGGCCAATTGAAACTTTAAACGCGTTTTTCTCAAAATGGCATTTCTGAAGTCGGTGACCAAGATTACTCGAACACTAATGAATCGATCTTCTTGAAATTTTGCAGGCTTATTTAATACATAAAAATGTAGTCTTTAATCGTTCGATTTTTTTTTTCGAAAAAAATGGCCGTTTTATAGCCAAAAAACGACCGTTTTTTTTCGTTAAAATCGAACCATTAACTTTGACTGTCCGCCATTTTGTGAAAAATGAATATTTTTCAAAATCCTTCGATTAAAGACTAGTTTATACTTATATTTGACTAAATCCATGCGCATTTTTTTTTTCAGATGATCCACTTCGCCGCAATGTTGGTCACCGCAAACCGTGTATATAAAAACATTATTTCATTGTCGGCCATTTGCCACTAAACAATGTAATATTTTTCAATAAAAAAATTACTGAAAGTTCTTCAAGATGCATTGTTTAAGATGGTATATTGATCGATTCAAAAAGTTTTGTAGTTTTCTTTGAAAAAATTCATGAAAAAGGCCTTTTTTTGCGCTACAAGTGGGGGTAACGCGTTAAAACTTGCTAGGACTAAGCAATTATTTTATTTGCGGAATGCTAATTGCAAATAAGCAAGCAAAAGACAACAACATTTTCGCACTTTTGCCATATCAATTAGAGAAAATTCTCACCATAAATTACACACAAACAGGTCTTTAGGTACGGAGGTCCCCATACGCACATACACACACACACACACTCACATATATATTTATATATACTTGTAGGGGAAACGTGACGTACGAGGAGCCCCATCGATATGTTCGACCGATCGACGACCAGCGTCGACGTGTTCTCGTTACTGCTAGCCATTAGTCAGTCGTTAAATCTCTTGGATAGTTTAACGATTGTGCGCTAAACGTGTGCATGCATAGTTGCCATTCTCCACAAATCCCTGCGTCTGCGTCGAATTTGGACGTTGACCTTTTTTTGCGGCGAGGCTTGACCACGCCCCTGAATCGTCGATCAATCAATCACTGATGGGCCTTGGCGTGGTTGATAATAGGGAAGATAGAAAGTGGTGGCAATGCCAAGAACAAGTCACGGTAATGTCCTCCCCCTTACAGCTGTGCATCATCGAACCATGATAATGAGAAGATTGTGCAAATTTCGTCGGGAACTTTGGTACAAGCAACGAATTTTAATGTTGAATGGGAACCTTGTGTTCCTGAAGTTAAAATATTTCGTTACACATCAACGAGCGATGGAAATATATCTTCGAGAATATAAATAATAGGTTGTAAAAATATATTTTTCAAACTTTGCCCTAGATATATTTAACATACAGCTGAAATAATACAACTGAAGAGCTTAGTTATTTTGTATTTATTTAAAGTATGTGAAGGTGATGTTATTTTAAAGTTAATTAAGTATAAATGTATCCAAAGTATAAAGAAAAGTATTAATTCAATTAATGTACCGTAAAACAGTGGAAAAAAATATACAGGCCAATGGAGAAAAATGAAACATGTTGGTACCACAGAATCAAGTCTCGTTTTCGAACAAGCTTAGGACGCTCTTGCCAAAAATGGGGATAAAGTTCCGAAAAGCCCATACCTCTGATTAATTTGGAATTTCGTGTACCTAGGTATTTTGACTCGCTGATCACGAATATCGTATTGAAAATACCCGCAAATTTGATTTTCAAGGCCAACACTCACGAAAACGGATTTTTAAAAAGTTTTTCAATTTTATTTTAGTAAATATTCATTTTGGAGAAAAATGTTTCTCACAAAAACTGTAGCCTATGAAAATATTGATCTTTTATGTACTACGTAATTTTTTCCTAAAGTCATTCCATTTCGAGAAAAAGTGGATAATGTTCCAATAAGTGAAAATTGCTTAGCTTCATTGAATTCAACATTATCTACTGATCTATAGTAACGGATCGGTAACAGCAAGAAGATAGATAATGTTCATCAGCCCATACAAACCCAAAGAAAGAACCAAATTCAAATCTAAACAAAAAAGCCCAAACAACCCAAAGTAAAAAAAAATTAAGTTAAAAGCCCAAGCGAGCCCAACAAAAAAACCAAACCCAAACAAAAAATGTAAAAATAGTATATAATACAAAAAGAAACTAAAATAAAAGAAAAAACAAAAAAGCAAAAAAAAAACATGCACTCTAAAGACTAAACTCCAATCTTCCCGCGGTAATGTGCGTAAGTAGATAATATCGGAACTAATGGAGCTAAGAAATTTTCACTTATTGGACCATTATCCCATTTTTCTCGAAACGGAATGGTTTTAGATGAAAACTGTATAGAACATAAAATATCAATATTTTTATAGGCTAAAACGTTTATAAGAAGCATTTTTCTATAAAATGAATATTTACTAAAATAAAACAGAAAAAGTATTAAAAAATCAGTTTTCGTGAGTGTTGACATTGAAAATCAAATTTGCGGGTATTTTCACTATAATATTCGTAATCAACGAGTCAAAATATATGGGTACACGAAATTCCAAATTAATCACATGTTTGGGCTTTTCGGAACTACACCCAAAAGATGTGGTCATTTTAATAACAACATTCAAAGATCTACATTTTTTCTAGGACGATAAAAATTATCTGTTAAATAACTTTTTTTTAACTGTTACTCCCCACCTCCTCTTTTCCACGTGGCCTTGTCAATCAAAAGACTCGAAAAAAATTGGACATACCTTAAAATCACATGCTAATAATAATAAATAATAAAAAAATGTGAATGTTGAAAACGTACAGTTTCGTCACAACTGTTGTGATCAAGGAGATCAATTTTGGTCGGGAAAAAGTGGTGGGTGACCGCCGTAAAATTAAATATCTCTTTCGATCGATTTTGGATGAGACGGAGCGTGTGCATGATGTGTCCCAGAATTCCGAACACGTAAATCACCCTCACACCCACCCGTCGCGTTATTTTATTATCGCTCAGCGGAGGGAAAGCAAATGGGCGTGATGCAGGGTGGTTGGGTGGGTTAAGTGGTGTGACTTTACGCCCTTCTTTGGAGGCAACGTACGCGTACAGTCGGTAGTAATATGCATATGGTATACGAGGGTTATCTCTTTTGGTAGTTACTCACTTCGGGTACACAGAGGGCGTGGCTCTCTGTCTGCCGGGGGCCGATCCTCCGTCACCGTTATTCCGGCGTATTAGGCAAGAATTTAATAACGTGCCAATATGTTTTCCCGCAGAAGTGAGGAACGACACCGGTGACTGAGGAAATTCGAGTTAGCGTGGGCACCAAACGTCTGTACGGAACGTTACCCGTCACTTCAACCGCCAAATTTGCAAAATAATATTTTTCGACGACAGCCCATAGCTGCGTGAACATAATCGTATCAATACCATTTTTCAAATCACCCCACTCGGTAAACCATACGAAGGCTTCGAAAAAACGTAGACATTATTTATATTGAACGCAATTGAATTAAGGATGTTGAGTCCCTATGAAACATGTTAATGTTAATTGTTCAATAAACAGCTTCTTAATCGTCATGAAATTTTTACACGACCTCCTGAATACTTCATGTAAAAACATACCAAATTTTCAGAATTCTATCATCATTACTTCAACCTCCTTAAGGGTTGAAATAAAAAATGATAAGAAAATTATGAAAATTTGGTATGTTTTTGTACGAAGTATTTAAGAGGTCGTGTTAAAATTTCACGACGATTAGGAAGCTCGTTATTAAAAAATTAACATTTTGTTAAGAACAATTTTTAAAAGAAATAAAAAAAAAATTATCAATAAACTTTGTTTTGTTTCCGTTGCTTTCAGTATATTGTAGATATTACAAAATTGAGAGGTCAAAAAAAAAACTTATTGTAAAGTCACATCAGTTTCCATAAGACAGCATTTAATTTGTGAATGTTAATTGTTCAATAACGTGCTTCCTAATTGTCGTGAAATTTTTCACACGACCTCTGAAATACTTCATACAAATACATACTAAATTTTCAGAATTTTATCATCATTTGCGATTTGGGACTCAACATCCTTAAGATAAAAAGAATGCGGTCGTATTGGTTTTTTAATTGTAATTCGTGCAGGGAAAATGTAGTGTTCAAATAAACGTGGATATTATTCATGGGAGGAATTAACGCTACGATAATGCACTGAGTCATTTTGACCGAGATGCATTTTTAGCAAAACACTCACTTTTCCGAAATTGTAAATGTTCAATAATTTTTTGAACCCATTTCATTTGATATTTTCCTATTTTAATTATACAGACACACCGAGAATAGTTCATAGGTTTGCGAAATAAATTAAGTAATTCAAGTATGCCAAAATGGGATTTCTTCAAAGAAAGTGTATATTTTCGTTCGATAACATTTTCACCACGGTATTAGCTTTCGTGCAAAGTGTTTTAGATTTTTATGCTGTTTTCTAGAAACGCATTTTTCAGAGGCTCTTTAATTAATATTGATAATTTATACTCTATAGTTCATTCGAATCGCAATACTTTTGCTCAGTGCCTGATCCCTTACAAATTACCCTGTTTTGTGTGTGTGTGTTTGTATATATATATTAGGGTGGTTAAAAAATACGATTTTTTTTCTCGACGGAAAATTGAAGTATGTTAAGAAAAAGACAGTTTTGCAAAATTTGAGGGTTCTAAACAGTAGTAGAGCTGGAGCGGTTCTAACTCAGGGATCTCAGGGGGGAGCGGGGCGGGGGAGTCGAGCGCGGGGAAGCCGGGGTATGCATGGCGGGGGGGGGGGGGATCCTGCATGCGGCAACCGAGTGCGGGGTTCCGGGGGGGGGGGGGGGGGTTCGAGAGTGGGGAGGCTAGTTTTTCCGGGGTAGCATGTCAGCCGCGGGGGGGGGGGGGGGGGGATCCTGCATGCGGCAGCCGAGTGCTGGGTTGTGGCGGAGGGGGAGGGGGGTGTTAAAGAGTGGGGAGGCTAGTTTTTGGTGACGATGTCTTCCAGGCGATAGCTGGACCCGCGGGCGAGAGGGGGAAGCCGCTGTCGACTCTGTGGGGGAGGGGGCATCATAGAGTCGCGTTTCCTTGAAAACCCATAAAATCTGATAATTTATTATCAACATTATAGATGTAAGCGGAGCATTTTTGTCTAGACTATTCACAGGAGTATATATATATAAAACTTAGCCAAATGTGTGAATGTGTGTGTGTGTGTGTGTGTGTGTGTGTGTGTGTGTGTGTGTGTGTGTGTATGCGTGCGTGTGTATGTGGGGGGGGGGGGAACTCCCATCTATGGCTAGGAAAATGGCCCGCCAAAGCCCATAAAATGCTTTATTTATTGCATGCAGCTGCAGCGTTATTCCAAAACAAGTTTCAACCCGTCGAGGTTTCATTCCACAACATTACGTCAAGATGTTCAGATGTGCGAGTATGTACGCAGTGCATCCGGCCAAGCACCCCCTGGACTTGACCAAAAACGAGCTCGAACAAGTTCCAAAGGTCTTGCTCCTAAAGTATTGGGGTAACTTTATTGGCTTACTGTGGGATCGTTTGCCGGAGCATCATCAGAATGATAGTGAAGTGATATCGTATCTTCCATGCATGGAGCATTATAATACGCCACAGATGAAGGATCACATTGATGGTCCCCCACCCCAACGTCGGGACTGTGGAAAGTGTTGCGAGGGGGGAAATGCTCTACGTGCGGGGTTCTTCGAACGTGTTTGAACCTGTTAAACGCGCCTATGATTGGATAAGTGGGGAGAAGTTTTTAAAATCTGAGTGGAGGGGCTACGAGGGAGCTTATGATTTCATGGACCAAGCTCAGACTGCACTATTCCACCGCACCATCAACTTCTCCGAAAAGAACTTTGAAAAAGAGTGAAAATGGATCTCTCAAATATCAACAAAGTCAGCCTGATGGCGGAATTCCTCCCAACGAAGAAGCTGTCAGAACTCCACGTCCATACGGATCATCAAATCACGGACATGAGAGCTGTACAGACCAAGTTTGGAAAACGCTACATCGTGGACGTTGCAAATGAGTTTGCCGTCTTCTTGCCAGCGCGGCTGGTAAAGGCCTTCGATCAAGATGTGAAAATGTTCGAGAGTATGCTGCAACTGGCGCGCAATGGTCAACTCTACATGAAGTACATTGGTGGAAAATACAACAGCGTCGAGTTCCGTCGAGTCTGAGTATGGTGGAAAAGAATGCTCGTGAAGGCCCGGCGGAAACAACGAGTTCAACAGCAGCCAGCATCATCATCACCATCGTAGAGTGCAAGGACTGTTTGCATCACAGTCATCATCATCACCATCGTAGAGTTTTCGACGCTCGAGTCTGAGTATGGTGGAAAAGAACGCTCGTGAAAGCCCGGTGGAAACAACGAGTTCAGCGGCAGCTGGCATCGTCACCATCGTAGAGTGCAAAGACTGTTTGCATCACAGTCATCATGATAGAGTTTTCAACGCTTAGTGCTATGTAAAAATGTACAAAAAAAAAAACTTTTTCATCGAATATAATGTAAAAAAAAAAAAAGAAAAATGTCGTCAAACTGTATTCGCCATAGATAGTGGAAATAAATGGAGAGAACGATATGTGTTCAAAATGTTTTTATTCATTTAAAAAAAAAAACCCTCGCTCACACAACGCTTCGTATACACTCAACCAGCTTTTCAGTGATTTTACATTTGCATGGGCGCAATTGTATTTAGTGTTGGAGGAATGATGCGGGCATTTGGATTTCGTGATTTTCGGCAACTTCTGCAGCGATGGACAGTCCAGAGTCTCCAGATCGATGACTTTTGTTGCTGAATCCGTGAATCTCGATAGCCATGAGCACTTCTCGAATCCCTTGGCATAGATGGTAGGAGCTCCTTGCAAGATTCCTCGAATTGTCGTTCTAGCTGCATCGTACGGTATGCCGCTGTGTTCCCATCGTATTCCATGGAAATTGCGTTCCAACCACTTGTTTGTCATTTTGTACTTGGCCGGTAGAGAGTCCCATGCAAATGGTGCGTCGAAGGTGAGCGTCAGCGGTTCAGCATCCTTGTCGTGGAGTTTGATGATGGACATCTCCTTCAGGACAAATTTGTTCGTGGGTCTCTTGAAGCCCTGTACATCGACGATAAGCTCCATGTTGACTGATGCGGGTGCGAATCATCAGCATGATTTTATACCAATTTTTTAACCCCACCGCTGATTGGATTGTACTCGACAATGCGATCATGGAGGATCATGCAGTAAGCTGAAGTTTGTGGCGGAATATTATTTTTCAATTCGAACTCAAGACGCACGTCAACAGGGCCGGACTTGAGAGAATCGTTTTGTTTTGAGCAGTCAATGACAACGAGGGGGGCTTTTTCTAAAAATTCAATCCTGCTCAGCCATGGTTCAGCCTCTTTGTTGTAATAGGTCGGTTGAAAGTTTGCGTACATCTCGTAGAGTAGAGCATATTGATTTTGGTCAATGTTCAAATTCAAATTTCCATATGGATAGCATTGTGAGTTGAGGTAAAGTTTGACATCGCTCAGGTTACAATGATCAAAGTGGCTGGCATTTTGTTGTTTCTTATTTTTCCGTCCCGTCTGCATGGCGAGTATGACATAACGTGGCTTCTCCAGTTGATTCGAAGTTTTCACAGACCACACGTGCTTAGAGGTGGCAGGCAGCAATGGATATTCATACAGTTCCCATGTTCGGAAACTCATGGAGATTGGTGCATCTTTGGCGAGAAACTTTAACAGCTGAATTTTTCGCTGATCCGAGACTGTTACATACGGTACGAGCCATTCTATTTTATGCAATACGAGTTTGTAGTCTTCGGCGGCCGTTTGTACAATGGCATTATCATCGGTCTTTGATCTCGTGAGAATCAACTCGTGCTTGGCATTTACGACAATTTTACGATAATCTTCGGCAAAGCCGAGGAGCATGCTGAGCGGTATACACACATCAAAGTTTCCCGATACATCTACAATCTGCTTGGTCTCTTCGACATCGAGCCATCCAGTGTTCTCGAGCATAGAACTTTTGGCCGGTGAGAGAGACGAATATCCCTTAATTACACTCGTAATGCCAACATTCTTATTACGATCGATTTCTATGGCATTCAATTCATATCGCACTTCCTCAAACAAATGACAAATGGCATTGTTGACGAGACTTGTAGCAGCGGTTGGCATCCCATCACGCTTGGATAATTTCCCACATATGTGTAGGGAACTCTTGCTTGGCAGGATGGAGAGGTCTTGATGTTGGATGGCAATACGGATTTCATCGCTGTTATTGAAGGTTGAAGATGCATATGGCTGATGAGCGTGAATGTCGCAATGGATGATGGATTCATCAAAGACCACGGGTGTCTGAATGTCTACGATTTCTTCTTCCATTTCACGCAGCAGATGCACAGAGCACAGACTAAATAATTTTTTACACGCTTTCGCCACGCACTTTGAGACCCAAACTCTTCAAGAGTAGCACGTTTTGAGGTGTTAGCACTTTGGGCGCTGGCCGACGACTGATCGTTTTTATCCATGGTTGTTTATTGTTATTGGAAGATCTATTGAAGACTATACCCATCACGACTTTATATGCAGGCGTATGGTGATTACTTCACCGCGGAAATTTACCAAATCACCGTCTTGATCCACTATGCGAAGCTGTATCGTATCAATCGTTCGACTTGTAATCGGCAGATAAATTACATGTGAGGGAACTTCAATGATCTTATAGCCCGGTGGCACAGATGGAAAGAATTCATGAATTGTGTGTACTTTTTGTCCGTTAATATAGGCACCAGCGGTAATGTTGCACTCAACGCGTAGGGCATTCACTTTGAGAATGGCTACAGGAAGGTCAGATTCATGTCTTTTATTGGCTTCCAATTTGCGTGCGGTGAAGCCTAGTAGATGTCCAATAGAATCTGTCGGCTCAAAATTTACATCATGATCACACTCGATCTCACTGCGTAGCGTATTATTATTGGGTTTAATGCTGATGCTGATGTTTTTACGCGAGAGCTCTGCTTGTACAAACGTCTCGATATCCTCTATTTCATAACTACCCGTAGGTATCGTCAACACCTCTTCTCCCACGTAGAGTTTATCGTGACCATCGTCGATATTGGGAATAGAGTTGAAAGTCAACAATTCCACGAGACCGAGAGTATAATTTTTGTGTGGCGAGAGTTCGATGGGGGGAAAGTATTGCACCTCGAGTATGGATGATGAGCCAGAGATGGTCAATGTTAAACTTTCATCCATGATGCTGGTAAATTAACAACTGAATTCTCCACGTCATTTCCCCCCTATATATAGTGTATATTTGTCTTTGTGCTGTAATTGCCGACAAAGAAATTTGAGACACAAATGTCCACATTCAATCGTATCATACTCCTGATATCCAGTATAATTATAATTTACGCTACCAACACGAAAATATCTCATGAGTTCGGATGGTGGTGGAAGGTTGCCGAAACTATCAAAGTACAGGACTTTCCATCCAGTCTTTTTGTAAGCGACCCAGTGTGTTCCAGGACCAACATTTTCATCCAAATTTACGATTGCTGCTTCACATTTGAGGGGCCCGCTCGCTGGCAATGTATCGCGCATGTAAACTCCACGAAAATGTGGAATTTTTAGGATTTTCGCATATTTGAGAAGATCGATGTCGGTGAGAGGTTGGTGAGGTAGCGTAACTTCTAGTTTTTTGGCTTAATATGAAGACCCAATCCCTGCTTATATGGTTTCAGATGTAAGCCTTTACCCAATGCGATCGCTTCAATTGTTCGATTATGGCGCTTACTTTCATCCAATTCACGTTTAGCTGCTTGAGCAGCATTTACCGCTTTAGCTATGCTCGCCGCACCACCTGACAAAGCACCCGCAGCGCTAAGACCCGCAAAAATGGGCACGAGGAACGGTAATAAACCACCAATTTTATGGGGTACAGGTAGAACTCGAGGTGTGCGTACTTTACCACCTTGCATCTTTACAGCTGCACGAGCACCCTTTAGAGCTGATTTAATAATCTTATGTGGATCATCACTTTGAATCATTGTCTTCTTCGCAGCGCCAATTATTTTTTTCAAACAAACGCCACCCTTGCGGGCCTTTATCCCCATACCAAATTTTCTCTTTGTCTTCATAATATTTGCCACGCCCCAAGCACTGGCTTTTTCACCGATACTAGCGTCTCGCGCACTAACTCGTTGCCAAGCCTGTTCAGCCAACACTTTATCCGCCAAATGTCTCGCTTCAAGATTATCCGGATTTTTCGAATATGCAATATCGTGTTGTTTGCAAGCTGCATCCAATAGATTAATGCCCGGATCACCACGAGCAAGACGCTTGGCCAACTTTGTGCCTGGTCCGCAATATTGATAACCAGGCAGATGCAATTCAACGGGTAGATTGTTGATTAGGCGATTGACGACACCTTTACCGCTATGAACGATCATGTCTAAAGACAATACTCGACTGACGGCGAATCCGTATAAAAATGCTATTTATATGATTTTTCCGTTAGTCCTGTGCGAGATGGCATCCAAGAAGCAAACTCACGGAGGTAGCCTTCCCGTGATAAATTTCGATGAATTTGTCGAAGATGGCCGGGAGAAAAGACAAAAGCGTCATGGACAGTTATTGCCGGATAGCATACGTGCGGTGTTTTGTGGTCCATCAAATTGTGGAAAAACCAATGCTTTGCTCACTCTCATCATCCATCCCAATGGCTTGAGATTTGAGAACATTTATTTGTATTCCAAGTCGCTGAAGCAACCAAAGTACAAGTTGCTCGAACAATTACTTGAACCTGTGCATGGAGTTACATATAATCCATTCAATGAGCATGAACAAGTGATTGCACCAAGTGATGCACGTCCCCACTCTATATTCATCTTTGATGATATTGCGTGCGAAAAGCAGGATAATGTTAGAGCATTCTTTTCCATGGGAAGACACGAGATTGTAGACAGTTTTTATCTTTGTCAGACGTACACCCGTATCCCCAAACATCTCGTGAGAGATAATGCAAATTTCGTGGTGCTTTTCAAGCAGGATGATATGAATCTCAAACATGTGTACAACGATCACGTTAATACGGATATGACTTATACATGCTTCAAAAACATGTGCATGAAATGCTGGAATTCCGACAAGTATGCATTTATCACGATCGACAAAGATAGCAATATGAACGAGGGTCGATATAGACAAGGTTTTGATGATTTTCTCACCATTGATAAATGAATCGTCGCTGGTGGTTCAAGAGGCAGTATTGTGCACGCGTCGACAGTGACAACATGAAGAGCGAACAACTGTTGAGAGAAAAAAATGTATTGCGTGAAATTGCCAAGGCGAGCGATGCAATTAGACGAAAGCATCGAATGATGAAAATTGGCAAAGAGAGTGATGAGCAGAGAATGCGAGATGTCTTTAAGCCTATAGTCAGACCATTGGAGAAATTGGTGTCATACAAAAACGGTGAGCCGGCGAAGGAGGAAATCAAGGATGAAAAAGCCGACGATAAAGGAGGAGATGCGATAAATAGTGTGAAACATGAATTGAAGAACGAGACACACGATTCCTTCAAGAGTGAAACACAAGATTCTTTCAAATTGATATACGAGGATGATGATGATGATGAGTCACAAAATGTCGATGACTTAATCACCGAATATCTCCTGCTGTTACGAACAAATAGAAAAGCAAGCCTGGATGTATCATATGGTGTGCGGAATCTCTCAAACAACCGATTAATGATTGGTGATTCTCCGATAAATTTCGACTCTCAACATATTCGTGTGGGAGATGTGAATTATGCGAAAACTGTTGGATTAACTGAGCTGCTGTTTAAAAAAGTGCCCAATATCGAAACTCTCACACCAGACGATTTGAAAAACTATGAAAAAATTGTCATTGCGACGAATGCTCACAAAAAATTTTATAAGCCTAGTGCGGCCATACGACGTAATACCTGTCACAAATTCAACACTTATATTGCAAATATAGCCGATCACCACGTGGGAAAGGGTATGCCAACGTATAAGCTGGCTAGAAAAAACGCTCAATTGGACTATGTATATTGGGACAATCCCAATGAGCTGGTAGACCGTCTTCGTCTACTTCTGGCATCACAAGCAGCCGGAAATTCGGCCCATGCGAATGAAATTATATCGATTATCGAGGAATTGCGTGAAGCTGAAATAATTTATTAACTCGGCGTCGGAAAATTTATGCATTCTCATCATGAGTGTCGATGTGTTTGGACGCCAATTGCGTCAGAGTGTACTCCTCAGTAAGCAAGGTCCTCCAGGCCGACCTGGGATTGGGTTTAAAACCACCGCAGATGGTCATTATGACGTGGGGCAGAAACGATTGTGTAACATCGCTAATCCGGAAGGACAAGACGACGCCATCACTCTAAATACTTTACACAAAAGATCCCGAACTATCATTAAGAACATTCGCAAAGAAATGAACGAGAGTAATCAGCTGCTGGTTAATGGACTTGAAGCTACGATAAGAGATATTGCAAAGACACTCGAGGCCAATGTCAAAAATCTACAAGATTTGGTGATTCGTAATTCACGGACCATTGCTGCACTGGATGCGCGACTGAGTGGACTAGAAAATGAACGAGAAAAAGAGCGCTCTCGTGCTGGAGCTACATAAGCCTGCTCGACGAAACTATCCGCGTCGACATGTGGACATCCGTGGCTTGGATGAGACCTGGCAAGCTGATCTCGTCGATATGTCATCGTACGCACATCAAAACACCAAACATAAATTCCTCCTCACCGTCATCGATACTTTCTCAAAATTCGCCTGGGCCGCACCAATGCTGAGTAAGAGTGGTAAAGATGCAGCAGCCGCAATGAAGTCGATACTCGTTAAGGGACGCATACCACAGCACTTGCACGTCGACGCGGGAAAAGAATTTTACAATTGTCACTTTAAATCCCTAATGAAAAAGTACAATATTCACATGTATTCAACATATAGCAACTTGAAGGCATCCATTTGCGAGCGTTTCAATCGTACATTGAAAAATAAGATGTGGATGCAATTTAGTCTTCGTGGTAATTATAAGTGGATCGATATTCTTGATAATCTAGTAGCTGAATATAATGATTCCGTACACCGTACCATTAAGATGAAACCGAGAAATGTCAACGCGGAGAATGAGAAGGAAATATTGCGGCAAGTTTTCAATAAGACTCAGCCGCCAATAAAAACACCACCGAAATTCACCCCTGGCGATAAAGTGAGAATCAGCAAATTTAAGAGTGTTTTCGAAAAGGGTTACACGCCAAATTGGACAACGGAAATATTTACGGTATCTCGTGTGAAGAAAACGCATCCAGTGACGTATCGTTTGAAGGACCATAAAGATGAACCCATCGCCGGTGGTTTCTACGAACAAGAGCTTCTCCGTGTCAAGTACCCCGATATCTATCTGATAGAAAAAATTTTAAAGAAGCGCGGTCATCGAATGCTTGTAAAATGGCTGGGTTTCGACAATGCCCACAATAGTTGGATAAGTAAATCTGATTTGTAGTCGTCAATAAAAAAAAAAAAAAAAAAAAAAAAAAAAAAAAAAAAAAAAAAAAAGGCCAAAAACATTTAGACTTTTATGACTCTCTTTCTACCCGTCAACGTGGTGCGCCACAGCAGGCGTTTTCTCTCCCTCCAATCCCTTCTTCCCCCTACTCTCGAACAGTGTATGCGGGAAATAATGGGTACACATGGATTACAAAAGCCGCTTCCTTTACTTACCAAAGTCCATTGTTACAAAATCAAATATGTACAACAAACAAGTTTTACATCGAGTTAATGTTTACAAAAACATACACAATTTTCACAAGTTTTATACATCAAGTATTTACAAAAATGTACACAATTTTACATCGAGTTTATATGCATGATAGTTTGTTACAACGGTATGCTGTAATGCCCCCATCGTAGGGTCTCAGAGGTCCCAGGTATGATATACCGCTTATCATCATGAGGACTTAGAGCGATTTTCGTCTCACGAATGGTGTAGACCTTGTGCAACTTCGATCGAATACACGTTTGACTACGCATCATTTCAATGTCTTCCTTCAAGCATAGGGCATAATCGTCAAACGTGATTGTCCTCGCCACAACATTGCTCTTGACACCTTTGACTTTTTTAGTGTCCTTCTTACCCTCAACACGTGTCGCATACATTTTCGATCGAAGTCCAATGAACTCGGTCATAATTGCACCATTGCATTCGTCTTTCATGAGACCGGGTACCTTCTTGTTGACAAGCGGCATATCATACCTATTGTCCACCGGATAATCGCTCGTATCGAATTTTACAATGTCGCGCTTCATGTCCATGTACATGTCATCGCTCTCAATGTTATATATGAGACTATCCGTATCGGTATACATGATTTTACACTTATCCCGATACAGAGGCACCATATACTCGTGATGAAATCCATACAAGCACGTTTTGGATATGTCGAGTATGCACATACCCACATATATCGGCTTGTTGAATTTCACCTCGAGATTGCGCAATTCTACAGCAATAAGGTTTTCCGAAAAAACACTTCGGCTGTGGAAGTTTGGCTTCGAAATCATTGCCTCTGCGCCATACCTGCCCTCCCATTTTGTTAAAAGCTTTACATCTACATGATTGCGCACATTCTCCATCGTTTTGCCAAACACCGCATTGTTCATCAATTTGAATAAATTCTTTTCAAAATCGTTTTTGGCCAGCGTTCGAAATTGCGTATTTAACTCGATATATGAACGTAGCCATGGGGATTGTGTGAATTGTAATACCCTATGGATTTTCGTGAGGCAAAGTCCATGTCGTAAGCACTGCTGTAAATTTCGATAGTGAATGATGTAGCGTTTTTTATCACAGACGGTTGCTAACAGCTTTTCCCCCTGCTTACCCGGCGGTTTTTCATGTATTGGACAAAACGGCAGGTCTTTGTGCGCATCATGTAGAGATTGTGGATATTCCAAGTCGACTTCAAGGATGTAGCCTGTTGGTGAATCTAGCGCGATGGAAGATGGATCAAACTTGGACACGTCGTTGACCCATCGAAAATCTCCGTATGGCAAAGGTTGACACATTGCCCATCCATACAAATTGTTGACGTCAAAATACATCAAGTATGATGATGCTTTCGATGGATCAAACGACTCCATGTACTTGTTATTAGCGTGTGCATATCGGTTTGAGCATTGACTGAGACCACCGCGTATACCCCGCTCAACGAATAAAACCATGTCGATGTCGGTTAGTAATTCAAACTTGACATTCGAATGTTTCAGCATTGCATCCCAGGTATACCCCGGCAATGTGTAGTAATACGCGGGATCTAGGCCATAGCTCTCGATGCACGTATTTCGAAAGTTTTCGAAAATATCAGCTAATAACAAGACATCTGTCTTCAAGTATAAATCGCTATAGTCACCCAGCGTTCGAATGGAGAACCGCTCCCAAATTTTCTCAGCATGTGCATACTCACTCTCAGATACTGTAGCATCTGTCAGGGAACTATAAAATGCGTCCCGTGATGGTAGGCAAGTGTCGTCTAGCTTGGTCACGTCATCAATATACTCATAAGGGAAGACCCCTTTTCGCGTCAGCAAACTGAAATTGTCCGTCGATAGCGTTGGGAATTGCATGCGTAAAATTTTGAGTTTGTCCTCGGTCAAAAATGAGGCTAATTTGTCGAGACTGGTGCTGAGGAATTTGTATGAATCGATGAAGCGCAATTGGATCTTCTGTTTTGAATCGTCTGTAATTTCAACATGCTTCGTGAAGGAGATGTATTTCTCCTTTGTGATTGGAAGCACATCGGTTTTTCCTTCGAACGCTGTGGCTACTTCCTTGATTATAAAATGTGCATCGTAACCGGATAAATTGTGAAAAACTATGGGAATGAAGAATGACTGTTTGTAGTTTAAATTGCAATTAGAATGGGCAGGGCCTCTATAGCGTCCAGTCAGATGGTAATGATCTCGAACGCGTACATCTTCTTGCGCGAATGGTTTCCTGCATATATGACATTGGGTCGCGTTGCGAAAACTGGCCCACTCGCTCGGTGTCAGATAAATCATTGGGACGTTGTCGCAGAAAATTTCTTTTATGCGCAATGCTAGTTTTTTCAGTTCTTCGACAAACCACGAAACGCAATCGACACTGCGACGTGAGTGATATGAAGATAGTGTTTGATCATACGCACAACACACGTAGTATCCTATACTAAACACTTCATGATGTTGATACATATCTTTTGCTTGGTTCTTCTCATCAGTCTTTGCTAAAACACACTCCAAATCGGCATACACAATGAAGGGATGTCGCTCTTTCCGGCTAAAGTTGGTGAATTGGAGCCACTTGTTGGCGTCATTCGGTAGTCGGATCGCGCAGTCGTTTATTGCTCCACAATCGACCTCGTGCGACTGCAATTTATCCTCGGATCCGAAGTAATGCAAACACCTGCAAAACAAACAAGATTTTTTTTTTTATCAATTTTCTCCTTTAGTAGATATATAATTTTGTACTAATAATGCTAAATTTACACACCGATCGCATATATATTTTTTATGCTCCCTCTTGCTCAGTTGCGCCCTCACGAGTCTCGACAAGTTCTTGATCCATACGAAATGCCCCACATTGTCGTCCTCAGTATCTTGCATGTACAGCAAATTGATGTGCTTCTCCTTCTTCTGCTGAGTCACGCGTATCGGAACAATGTCCTTTTTGTTGGTGGTGGTGGTGGTATACACGTTGATGGATAAATTATTTTGCAGCTCAAATTTTTTTATTTGGTGTATGGTTACCGGGAATTGAATGCCCTGTAGATTCAGTATGCTTGAGTAATGTGGGTAAGATGACGGACGGTCACTGTTTCGTTCAGCTGGGTGTAGAGCAGCGCCAACTGCCCATGCGAAACATGCATTATCGTTCGATTTGACGTTAATCACAGCCCGCTTCATTATTATTTCCCGCGGCAATGATATGGAGCACCCAGCACGCATCGGATTATACTTATTCACATTTATCGTGAGGTTAAGTATTTTCCGCAAAGCCCAGCCACTATCTTGTTCTTGAAATTCATCGAGTTTGGTTAATAGCTCCATAACGCATTGCTGGTACCACTCATTCAAATCGCTTGTGTTAAATAGTTCACAGTTTCGCGTGTTGACACTTTTATTGGCATGTTTGTCTCCACTCGCGAATTCGCCATTAAACACTGTATTAACTTTAATACTGTTATGTTTGCAGATAGTATTTTGCACATGTTGAAGCACCAGGTCGCGAGCATCGTTGAGAAATTGCCGTGGTTCGATGTGATTGCGATTGATTACGGAACCGGTCAATATTCGACTATTGAAGGATGTGTCAATCTCTCGCCAGATTAGCCCATGATGACCGTGTCCTGCACCCGTGTGTATAAAATGATTACGCACAGAATTCCTCAACCCTTCCAGTCGCGCTATTTGGGCTATCAATGACTGTTGAAGTCCAATTGATAGTCGCCGGCGCTTAATGCGGCTTTGCGTTTCCAATTCTTCGATAAACTCAACGCACCGTTGTTCCCACACAGCAAAATCTTCGAATGAACTTAGGAGCGCGGCTTGGTCGTGCAAGATTTGTTCTGACTTCTCCGCGTTGCTCTCCATATTTGATGAAATGAGGCTTCCCAAAAGAGATGATGTTCACTAACTGACTGCTCGATCGAAAGTGCCAACACTTTTGAGCGCAGCAGATCATTAAGCATGGTTTTCCCCTCTAGACATTTTCCGTCTTTCCCTATCATCTCGGAAAATATCACCAACCCACGAGAATGTTCTAATATGGCATTGGAATGCCGGGAAAAATAAAAGAGCATCTCAGTCAAGATGCGTGTAGTGAAAAAAAAAATTTATGGGCTCTCGGCGCTCAAGTGGTCCACGGTCGAAGCCTAAAAAGGTCTCCGATCCATAGATCTCCGAAAGTTTATAGTTTTTCAACATAAACACCGCGTTATCGTATATGCTCTGAATAGCGGAGCAAAAAAAAAAATTCTAATAGCTTGGAGAGTGGTGTTAACGAAGAAAAAATCCTTAACCATGGGAATAACTTGTCCAGACCTGCATGATCTCAAGTGTCGGCATCAAGGTTCGACGTTGCACTCTCTGTATATATTTCCATTCAGAGATGAAAAACTAAAGCCCGGTAAAATGGAAACGCATTTTTTCCCCGGATCACTGTCTTCGTCGCTTGCTGTCGTAAAATTTTATGGGTTTTCAAGTGTGGACCTATGGAATGATGAGGCCCGAGTTGCACATGCGAAGCGATAGGGTATGACGGCCCCTGGCGCTCGACGTAAGAAAAAAAAAAGAGTCGTAAAATTTGAGACTTTTCGGACGAGGTGGTTGAAATGTTGACACACACACACACACACACACACACACACACACACACACACACACACACACACACATTCACACATTTGGCTAAGTTTTATATATATATACTCCTGTGAATAGTCTAGACAAAAATGCTCCGCTTACATCTATAATGTTGATAATAAATTATCAGATTTTATGGGTTTTCAAGGAAACGCGACTCTATGATGCCCCCTCCCCCACAGAGTCGACAGCGGCTTCCCCCTCTCGCCCGCGGGTCCAGCTATCGCCTGGAAGACATCGTCACCAAAAACTAGCCTCCCCACTCTTTAACACCCCCCTCCCCCTCCGCCACAACCCAGCACTCGGCTGCCGCATGCAGGATCCCCCCCCCCCCCCCGCGGCTGACATGCTACCCCGGAAAAACTAGCCTCCCCACTCTCGACCCCCCCCCCCCCCCCGGAACCCCGCACTCGGTTGCCGCATGCAGGATCCCCCCCCCCCCCCCCCCCGCCATGCATACCCCGGCTTCCCCGCGCTCGACTCCCCCGCCCCGCTCCCCCCTGAGATCCCTGAGTTAGAACCGCTCCAGCTCTACTACTCTAAACAATTTTTTAGATCGTGCTCAAATGCCTTTTTTCATGTTTTTTTTCATGCTTATCGGAGTATTAAGTTTTTTTATCTCGATGCAGAAAATGTTAGTGCGTGTTCCAATGTAATGTTTATTTCAATATTTTTTTACCATAAACAATTTATATTTGCAGATTAAGAATTACTATATGTAATTCGGTTGTGAAAATTATATCAATCCCTTGATAAAGAAGAACACAGGGTTTGCATCATTGAACGTCGAACAAGTGTGCGTGTTTTTTGGAGTAATATGTTGTTTTGGAGTAAGAAAACAATTGAAGGAAAAAAATGGACGAAAAATCGAGAAAAAAAGATAAAAAGACGTTTGAGCACTACCTAAAAAAATGTTTAGACCTCTCAAATTTTGTATGAATTCATTTTTTATAACGTAGTTACATTTTCCATTGAGAACCATAAAAAATTATTTTTTTTAATCACCCTAATATATATATACGCATGTATCAAGAGGTTGCATAAAAGAGAATTTTGTGGATTCGAAATTTTCAATTAGACCCAAACTGACGAGAAACTTCACATTGGGGCCGCCTTTGATTTTGTTGAAACTCGTTTATATAGTAGAGTGCAACCACCCCTTAAAGTGAAGCACGTCAACGACTGATTTTGCAGTTTCACTTGAAAGCAGTCCCCCGATTTCATTAGAACAGGAACACAAATTCTTCAAATGCAAAACGATCAAAAATCTACCATGGGTACATTGAAACAAATTGAACGCTGAACCAATCGTTTATTTTTCCTTGTCTCATCCCACCTTTTAAAGGGACGCATTAAATTAAACATTACGGGTAACACTTTGAAGAAGGGACAACATGTAAGTTTACGCATTCATCCATTATTGCCGAATAGCAAGCTTAAGGGGGAAACGTTCTACACATTTTCGACAATTTTCAATAAAAATCGAGGGTTCTGAGAAAAATGAATGGTGAATTCGTATTCAGGGGGTGAAAATTCTTTGATATGAACTTGCGAAAAAAGAGAAAATATTTAAATCCATTTTACTCCCATCTTGGCCAAAAATAAGTGGCTTCACTGAATCGTCGATAATTTATTTTCTGATTCGATCTCGAATCCCTCATTGCATAGTAATTGCGGTAAGTTGAACCAGTTGATCCAAAAGTTTCAAGAATTTCGGTGAACCGACTGGCTCGAAAATGGCCCATGTACATTCTTATATACGTACGCGAAGAGGTACATCGGGATGATAAATCAGTGTGGGATGCGGAGAGGCAAAGAGAGTGCCAGCGAGAAGCCACTGGGACTGGTGGTTCTCGTAGACGATGGTGAAAAACGCTCGCGGGTATGCCGTGGGCGTAACTGGATACGGATACTCGGCTTGCCGTACGCTCATCGTACACCTTTTGCCATCCTATACATATACATTTATATCTGTCTGTGGGCGGAAGGTCAGCGTAATGGTAGTTATAATTAAAATTAATTATCCTTTCCTCGGGCGACCTCTGTTACGCTCTCCGCACTTTCGCGATAACGGGAAAGCTTCCGTATATATATTTATGAGCACAACATTCTCGAATGACAACGGGAATGATATCACGTTGCAATTATAACCACTAAACGTGAGGTATGAAAGATAATACCGAAAACGTTAAGGCGGAACACTTTCGCAATTGCGCAACGTGTGCGGTAATTCAATTAGGAATTTGGCTCACTCGAACGAATGTAGGTGCCTTAGGAACTTGATTTGTTTTGGACTCGTACCGCCTTCGAATCAGATTTTCGAAATTCGAGGTTACAAATGTCGAATAGCGAAGCACAGTTTGAAAAATCGTCAAATTGCTCGAAAATCAACAATCCGATATTATAATATTGCAAATTTAAAATTTTTTATCTCATTGTTGAATTAATGTTGTTTTTCGAACACGCAGAAAGGTGCATTAAAATTAAAGTGTGTGATTTTCGAACGTTTATCCGCCATTTAGAATTTGGGAGAGACAACTCGAAACATCGGATATTCTTAGGTCTTTACCGTCACTGAGTTTCATTGAATTTTTGTTCACCATACTTCAATTTTTTATTAACAACAGTTTGAAACTTTTGACTTTGGCAAAGTTTCGAACATGTAGCATACACCTCAATAAGTAACCCTAATTTTTTTTAGATTCTGTGAAAACCTAGAATACTTCGGGAACCCAACTGTTCCCTAAAAGACCTGGTGTACACATCGTAATCGAAAAATGCATTATTTATAAATACGAAGGGCAACGAAAATACTTCCATTAACCATTGGACGGTTTTGACCCGGATAAATTTTTAATGAAATGCTTACTTTTCCATAATTGAAAGGTCTCAATCATTGTTCACAACAATTTAAGTTATAACTTGCCGATTTTCAATTATGCAGACACATCAAGAAGTGTTAAAAGTGTACTCCTCAATGCTTAGATGAAAACAGACCGAAGGGTAGTTGATGGCAGGTAGATGAAATACCATCCGGGTCAAATTCACCCGGTGTGTCAAATTCGCGGCCAGAGACGAGTGCGTAAACCGAAGTTTGATAGTGCTTGACTAACGACGAACATCACTTAAGTGTCCGCCTTCGATTTTGTTGAAACTCATTTTATGTCATAAAGCATTGGAAACTAATAGAAACGTTTTTTTTTGCGGAAAATCGTTTTTAAGGATGGAAACGACCCCTCAAAGTATGTCGCCCCTTTATTTAATTTTTTTCCAATTATTCTATAGTGGATTTTTCATCGCTTCACATGAAAAGAATTTTGGTTATCGATTCATTCAAACCATTTCGATTCATTCAAATGGACTGCTTGTGGGTTAAACTGCAAAACCACCACTCGACCAGCTTTTCTTTGAGGGGTGGTTTCCGCCCTTAAAACCATTTTTCCACAAATAAGAAAAAATACGTGTCCAATAGTTTTCAATGCTCCATCATATATACGAGTTTCAACAAAATCGACGGTGGACACTCAAGTGATGTTCCATGAGGTCACTAAATACTCCGCTTGCTGGAGGCTCTCTCAATTTAGCCACCCGAAGACAGCATCTCCCAATCCGTGATCCAGTTATGCACCATCATACCAGCTAGTATTGAGGCACTCATCTAGAGATCCAGACCTCGATTCAGAACTTTCAGATTCAGATTTGATTCGATTCAGGAAAGCGGGTGATGTTCGATTGGAAGGTGATCCAGATCAAATGTTATCTTTGATTAATGTGCGTCGGTTGATCAGTGCAATATAACCGCAATTGGTATCTCATAGTTACGCGAAGAAGATTTCATTTGAAGCCAGCAAAACTTTATTTCGGTACTTATCCATCAAGCTATCTTCCATTTATTTATCATTCAGGGCCTTCCTTCATTGGGGTATTCTTTCCCTTCTTTTCCGCTCATCTTTTCATCGCTCCTTATTACATTTCCGAGGCAGAAAGCTAAACTTCGGTGGATATTTAAGTCCCTACGAGGGACGTTATAACCGATATTAAACGCCAGGAGAGCCAAGGAGGCGAGGAGAAGTGCCAGCTTTGCTCTCCCGTCCGAGGAATAGTCGAGACGGTGAAAAGCAGAGCAGCGCGGAAAGTCTACCGCGCTATGGGAATATTGAGGCTCGGGAACGAGGTCACCGGGATATTTATGCCGCTGCGATGCTAATAGCGGTGAGTGAGAGTCCCCGGATGACAATGAGATCACAGAAGTAGAGGGAACAGTCTTGCCGAAGATTCGCAACTTGTTCTTTCGTGAGAATTCGCCCTGTCGCACCAGCGATTAATCATTCTCGTGACAAGAGAAAAAACGAAGTTCCAGCCTGCAATCAGACGTAAATGCCTACAACCGGCAATGAAGATTCATATTCTTTGTCTACACTCGAAACGTTTCATATTCTTAAAAACCTCGTGAATTCTTCCTCGACCATCCGCTATGCGTTTCAGCGAGTCCAAATTATGATGGATTCCAGCTGGGGAAAACCGTTGAATTTGTTTCAGATGATGATGACCACTTGGGAACCACGATAGCATTTCCCGAAAAATCATTGCATCATGAGCAAATTGTTTTGGCTTCGTAAAACTAAAGGCAAAATATAGTTAACCTAATGCCTCTGTGAGTAGTAGCAGTTTAGTGTTTTTTTTCTTTTCCATGTTAAGGGGTGTATACACCTTGTGATTTCTCTGATTACCTTCAAAAAAGTATAATCGACCGTTATTCACATGTATACATGCAGGATGGCCGATTTTGGATAAAATGGAGCATTACAAATTGAAATTAACCTTCAAATGACATTGATGCCTCCACCGGAAGAGTTGAGAATCATATTTTTCCCCGGACAACGCTTGTTTAAGGGGTATGCCTAAGTATAAAGGGTATACCTTAGTTTAAGGGGTATGCGTAAGCTTTAGGGATATGTCTAAGTTTAAGGAGTATGCCTTAGTTTGAGGGGTATTCCATTGCTTAAGGGAGATGTCGTTGTTTGAGGGGTATGAAAAATGGCAACAAAAAATGGTTAAATATTTACCCCCATCAAGGTTGTCGTTTTTCCAATACTTCGCCGTTCCACTTCAAATGACACAGAATCAAGCAATAGTTTATTTTTAACGATTTACATCCATGCCATGATCATTATGAGCACATTGGGCTGTCTTGTTGGTCAACCCTTGATACTTTTTTCCGAAATATGTTTACATTTATTCAAAGATAAAAGTCGCGGCTCGCATAACGTTGAGTATGGGAAAAATTGGTTATTACGAGGACATTCCTCGAATGCCTTTCATTCGTCTTTCCACTTACATGGATCTACATATTGTAAGCTTCACTCATTGCATTATTATCCTTTGATGCAAAAAAAATCATGTTTCCATGCATTTCTGATTTCAACTTTGCAACACTTCGTTTCACACTTTAATATCGTGCTTCCGTTTCATACCAATCACGCGTTGAAGAATACTTCGCGATTCTTTTTCAAATCTACGACGAAAACTCGTTCAACTCTCGTCGTATCTCAGCGCAATACAGAATAATTGCTTCGGTGTTCCGTAATCGTTGAAGTTGCCGCGTTCTCAAGCGTCGAGAGCGAGAGAAGAACGACGTTGTTGTACGAATCCAAGGAGGAGTTGTAAATTCACCGAGGACGCGGGGGCGAGCAACGATTTGCGTGAATCATTAGCGGCTAATGGTCCCAGTCTCGAGTTGAGGATGAGGAGGACAAGGTGCAGCTGGGCGGATTGAAGAGAGGGAGAGCCAAGAGAGGAGAGGTATCAAAAGTAAAGTACTCTCCGGTGTCCCTGGACGGGGATGAAGAGAAACGTGGGTCGAAGTTCCATACGCCACAAAGATATCTTCCTCTTTTCTTGACCAACACCCGAGGTAATCGCTAACTTTTGGATATCGGTCTCCGAGTGCAGTCCAACGTGCGGCAAATCACGATTTTTGCACGTAAAAAGCGGGGAGAAAAAAATGTACCGTAACGTGGGGTTAACTTGCACAGGTTTTGGAAGTTTTTTGTAGGTAACTTTTTTAAAACTTCCTAAATTCCAACTTTTTTTGCTCCAATAGAACAATGTGTCCTTTGGGTATCAAATGTCTAAGGAAGTCAAGCCCCACCCCCCGCTCACAATTTTTTATATATTTTGTTTAAGGGCTCTGTCGACTTAAAAAAACGGAAAAAGGCTAAATCGCAAGAAATTGAGTTACAGAAAGAGGCAGAAGGAATTATGCATGGTCCAGGCATTGCTGATTAAGTGTAAGTCAGATTTTTTAAAAAGATTTTTTATAAATTAAAACTTTAAACGCGTTTTTCTCGAAACAACGTTTTCGGACCGCTTGTTAAAAAAATCTCAGAAACTACTGAACTGATCCTTATGAAATTTTAACCACATATTCTGTACACTTATCGCTATATCCCGTACCAGAATTATTACAAAATTTTTATTATTACTATTTTTTTTGGCAAAAAACATGTCAATAAACACGTTAACATTTTTTTTATCCGCCATTTTGTTATTTTTGCATATAAATGAATATTAGAGGTACGGGATATAGCCACTGTCACATTAAACCTAAAACCATTCAAATTTTTTGTTTCAGATGGGCCGTTGTTCAGATTTTACCTGGCATTTTCACACTACAAAAGTGGTTAAAATCGATAACTTTTTTTTTTTTGTAATTTGAGAATGTTTTTGTTAAGCCCAACAAATTTTATATCAATAAACATAACAGTATTCTTTTAAAAAATTAATAAAAATAGCGTTTTTTTTCATGCATCCAAAGTAGACAGAGCCCTTAAATGCCAAAGTAACCTCGAGTGTGAGGTTACTTTGACAAGGCACTGAAATACAACTTATGTCAAAGAATAAGGGCTACCTTGACATCAATTTGGTAAAAGATTCGATATTTTATGCATTTTACATTGAATTAAATGAAAAAACAACGATTTTTTACAATCAAATTGTCATCTTTATTAAGGAAACACTGCATAAAAATATCAAGTACGTAGGGTACCCTTTTTAGGCACTTAATTAATCTTATACTCATCATTGTGATAAAAACCAACTTGAGCAACACTACGATCAACTTTAGCAGCATTATAATAAACTTGAACAACAAATTTCAGCAACAATAGAAAAAAAAGTTAAAAAAGATATTTAAACCGTACTTGGGCGCTCTGTTAAAGTAGCTCCAAGTCTTGTCAAAGTTACTCCTAATGTAAATTTAACCCCGTTTCACGGTACTCACTTTTGACAGAGGAAACTTTATACTCAACGATACGGCGGAAGGGAGCAATTTTTCTTCTCTTCGATAAGTCGAAATAATGACGTAAACTTTGTACCGAGACAACCAGACGCCGAAAAAATTATTATATTATTCGGGGAATAATTATTTCTTGAAGTGCCACTCAATGGGAACAGTCCGCGTTAGGGGGACGGAGGGCGAGCCTCGACGAGAGTGGAACGCATTAAAATTAATTCTTTAAGGGACTTTGAGGAGTCGGCGCCGCCGCTACCACCGCCCGTCGACGTCGTCGTCGTTATTGAAAGATTGGCATCGAGTAGAAAGGGCGAGGTACCTAAGAGACGAGCTCTCATCTCGAGAGGTACAAGAGTATTACAGTAATAGTAGAGAGTACATAATGATGAATTTACAAAGCCATTGTGAGTATTCAACAACGTTCTCTCTCCCTGGCTCCTTACTTTCCTCCTTTATCCCACCACTTCGCCCCCTTGCGATCGAGCAATTTAGTTTTTCGAACATTTTAGAGAGCATTTATTTTAGGATATATGAGAGAGAGCATTTATTTTAGAGAGGATTTATTTTATCGCACAACCGCTTACTTATTTCAGTTCGACGGTATACTAACCATGAAATAATTGAAAGAAATTATAAAAATACATCTTTTTTTTAATTTTGTTATAACGAACCAAATGACTTTTGCACCCTCTTCGGTCGCTTATCGTAAAAAAGTAATTAAACACTTAAATTTCCGTTCAGCCGAAATTCAAGATTTTTTTTATCTCAAGAATTTTTTACCCGACTTCAACTAGAGATCCTCCTTTTAGTGAACAAAAAGTCAGATACTGCATTGAGATACTCAATTCAAATCCTAGCGCACTGAACCAATGCACTATCCGCAGAGCTTAGGCCACAGTAACGGGTATAAAATCATTTGCGAATTTAACAATTTTTTTGCATGAAAAAGCGATTCACTCATAAAATTAATTACACATCTATTTAGTATGAATATGAAGCTGTTAGAATTTTTTTTCCATGTACAAAATGGCCGACAACTAATATTTTCTTTTATCTTTTTTTTTAGGCGCTCCACGGCGTGGCATTTAGCATCCACAATTTTTTACCTAGAACAAAAAACAAAAATTATCGTCAATCTACATTAGAATACCTAGAGAAGTACGTACGGAATTTAAAAAAATTTGTTTTATTCAAAAGTTGTAGGTATTTGAACTGAAATGAATTTTCAGTGAAAAATTTCGTTATAACTGCTCATAAACTGCTCATAAAATGAAAAGTTTTCGATTAATCAGAAATTCCGTACGTACTTCTCTGCAAAATACAATCAGGAACATAACTTTTAAATTGGAAGTAAATCGAGTGAAAGTTGTTGAAGTTATTTGTCATGCCAATTTAAAAAAAAGCTGTTTCGAGAAGTTTCGAGTAGTCGGTCATTTTGTACATCGAAAAATATATATATATTTTTTCTATCAGCTTGATATTCATACTAAATAGATGTGTAATTAATTTTATGAGTCAATCACTTTTTCATACGAAAAAAATTGTTAAATTCGCACATGATGTTATACCGGTTACTGTGGCCTAGGGCCTTAAGTAATACTGCAAATTCCAATGTAAATGACAAGAATATCTAGGTAAAGAATATTTTCCCGGGCTGGCGAGCGTTCAGCCCTTTTTGCCTGGTCGAGAAACCAACGGGTGCATGGCAAATGTAAATGCTCGGATAGCAGAGACAGGGGTGGAGGGCAGAAAGAATATTCTCCTTGGCTATATACGCAAAACGATTTAGTGGCGATTGGTATGCGAGACCGGAGCGATGAGGAGGAGAAAACAGAGTAGAAGAGCACGCCTCGGAAGGGTTGGAAAGGAGGTAGAAAAGCAGGACGAAAGGTGGCCACCCCAAGGGACACTGAGTGCTGCAGCCTCAACGTAGACTGCAGTGTTTTGTTGGCTGTGAAATCGTGCCCTCCCTACCCCCTATCTCTGCTCTTTCTTGTTTTTCCGTTCCCCTTGGGTTAGCGTGGAAGGGATGCTGCGGAGGGCAGGTAATAGTGGAGAGGAGCAAAGGGGGTGGATGGCGACGTTGATGCGGAGCTTGCACATAAAGTTGAGCCGGAGCTTTGGTATTCCATGTTTGCGACGCAGTACGGTAACCTACCCCTTACGAGTCTGCACGTTTCTTCACCAATCTCATCCCCCTTCTAATCTTTCGTCACCTTCTCGCCCACTATCATTCCCTTTCGCGGCTCGCTTTCTCTCTCGCCCTAAAACCGCCTGCCCTCTTCTGCCGTGCTCTCTCGAGTTTCCACAAGATTTGCCCTCGTACCTTGCACGGCTCGTGTTCTCCCGAAGCTCTCGTACTTCATAGCCAACTAACCCAGTGGCAGGCAAACCTCCCTGCACCTTCGAAACTACCCCTCTTGTTGGCCAGACTTTTACTCCACCGCGTATTCTACAGGAGAAACACCCTTTGTAAGGAAACGAGGTGATCCAGCGAGAATTCGCGAACGTTCGAAGCTGCTCAGTTACGGGGAAAAATTGTTTTTGGCTCTACGTTTTTCTTTTCCTCTACGATTGGAAAAAAATGTTACATTCTTGCTGAATTTGTGGTGTTTGGGGCAAGATACGATTTACGTGGCGCCGGAATGTGATGGTGAATTTTGGGTTGTCAAGGCAAAATAAACACAATTTGAAGAGTGGCAAAAGTTGATATTTCGAGTATTTTGCGGTGAAATTATAATTTTTCGTTTATTATTAAAAATTACGGTTTTTTTCGAATTTGAAAATGTTTTTGCTCATTGAGAAGATATACCTTTTTTTTAATCACTAATGAGAAAAATCAGGCAAGGTAACTTGGGAATATATAGTTTAAGTAGTGTCTGATAAGCCAAAAATGTGTTTTATATATACGCCTTAAGTACGCCTAGGGAGGAAGAAAAGTAGTACTTTTAATGGCGAGGAGTCAGAAGAGGGATTAAAAGTTCACGGTTTATCCCTCTTCGAACTCATAAAGCTCCAAAGTGGCTCCTAGGCCTTAAAAGTAGAACTCGCTACAAACCCAAACAAGCTCGCCCGGACGGTTTTCCTTATTGGCGATGAAATAAAGTTAAGTACTCATGAGCCAAAAAAAACATTGAATTTCGGCGTATTTCCACTTACCGCTGAAAGCGCTGATATTTTCTCAAGGCAGCCGAAACGGCAAATTTTGTATTCTTGAAATTCTCATTATCTCGGTTCGAATATCAGGAATCAATGGTCAAAACTTGGCGTCACGGAAAAAGAAGTTCCATGTAACTTATTTATTGCAAGACCGTATGAAAGTCGAGCCAAAAAGTATGAAGTGGAAACTAACCCAGAGGTAAGGTTTTGCCTGATGGCTCTACAAAATGGCTCTATAAAATGATTAAAATATCTATTGGGATTTTGCATAAGTTCTCGCTGTTTTTTTCGTGAACATTGATGCTGTATTTTGAAAAATCATTCCTAACGCTTTCAAACGATTCGAAACTGTTGTGTGATCGACTCCTGATGATTCTGCGAGTTCAGCTAGCGTCTGACATGAGTCTTCACGAAGCCCCAAATGTAACACATCAAAACCATTATTTTTGAAGCATCTAAACCAATCTCTTCATGTTAGTTCAATCTTTTTGGCACGTTTAGTCCAATCTAACCCAACCCTCGCGTCGTAAGTCTCAACAAGAATGCTGTATTCTTCAGCTGAAGATTTTTCTGAATAAAGTAATGCAATAAAATTCCCCGCTCTTTTTTGGCACGAATTTTAACATGTTTAACACTATGAAAAAAAAGTTGTTCGCACTTCGGCGAGATGGCATACGCTGAATTTCAAGCTTGCTTGTAATAGGATAACATGACCTTATTTTGGCATCCCATCAATTATTGACACTTCTCTTCTACTTACATAGTGGTCGTTACTATGCCAATGATTGGGCCCTTAAAGTGCCAATAATTGGGCTTAGCGTACCAATAGTTGGTCGCCTTATCCTACTTCTCATAGACGCGTTACCATCTTAAACTACACGCACGAGGTTCTGGTAACGCCATCTATCGGCAACAGCGAGGACTTATTCAACGCCTTAATAACACCAGAGACTTCATTTCTTTCCAAATATTCGTTTTACATATTGATGAGCATTCAATGAGTGAAGAGTTAAATTATTCATCATTAATTACGCGTGCTTTCGAGTGGTGAAAACCGGATCTCCGGTTCCACGAGGAGTAATAATATTTTGCTCATTCCTTCTGTTTGTTTCCACCAAAAGGTATCGGTATATATTGTGAATGCATGCGAAACGCACAGAATATGGGGGTTGAACGCTATACAGTAATTCTGGAGTCTGTGACACCTGCTAAAGCTACGAAAGAGCAGGAGGGTATACCCCTTAACCTTTTCTGGCACACGTTGTTTTCCTTCCTGCCACGTCCCTATTCTTTCTCATCCCTTTACCCTCTATCTCTACCTCTATCTCTCGTTTCGGCGATGCCTCTTGGCTATAACGGGCCACAAGCTGCCATTCCCCTCCGCACTCACCATCCGGGCAGTTTGCATATTCAAACATGCACCCTGCGAGAGAGAGAGAGAGAGAGAGAGAGAGAGAGAGAGAGAGAGAGAGAGAGAGAGAGAGGGAGAGAGAGAGAGAGAGGATAGCGTATAGTTATGTAAAAAAAAAGACGAGACGACGACGATGACGCGAGAGGTAAGGAGAGAACGAGCAAACTTTGCCTCCTGGCCACGTTCGTATAACGTATACACGCCTTCCTTTTAATTATTGCGATTAATTAAGCCGTAACAAGTCGACGGCGAAAACCCCCTCGAAGAAAAAGGAATATATAGGCTTCGGGTGAATTAATTATTGCGGTCTTCCGCGATATTCTCGCTTTCGGCTGTCGACCAGCCGAGCTTGCTTTTTTTACGAACGCTCCGGAGTAACGATATATATAAACACGAAGTTATCAAAACGTAACAAATGGAAAATTGGACGTAATGTAGAAAGTCTAAAATACTGCTGCTTTCTGAGTGACGATGAAGAATTGAGGAGTTTTAGGACCGTTCGTTGGCTGCGAGAGTGCGGATGAAAATACAATGAGCTTTCGGCAGGATTTCAATGCGGATAAAATTTCGCGTAAGAATAAATTATCAGTGGGCAATTTCCGACTCATGATTTTGGGGAAGAATGCTTATAAGCCGGGATACGATATCAATGGTTATAATTTTTTCAATGTGGAATTGAAATACCGAAATTTTATTGGAAAGAAACAATGATCGGATCGACTTGACAGTTTCTGCCATTGTCAAGACGGACTATCGCTGAAGCTCCATCGGCTGGTATGTACAAACGTACAAACAGAGCCAGTCAACGCGATGCTGCGATGTTTAACATACATGTTTTGGTGTTGCCCAAAATCAAACCCTTCGAGCTCAAACCTCACATATTTTTTAGAGTATTATTGATAAACGAAGTAGACAAGTCACTTCATTTTTTGACACGACATTTATAACACTACAATCACGGTTTGCTGATTTACGTATTTTTATATTAAATACTAAATATAATTATATTAAATACAATGATATTGAAAACTTTTTGGAGTATTTGAAAACAATTTGGAGTATTATTGATAAACGAAGTAGAATATCCACTTCATTTTTTGACACGACATTTCTAACACTACAGTCACGGTTTGCTCAATTACTTATTTTTTATATTAAATACTAAATATAATTATATTAAAAACAATGATATTGAACACTAAAATATCATTTCCTCGTTTTTTAGTCCCTACGACCCTATAAATATTGTTTACGAGGTGTCATGTGTATTACCAAATGGATAAAGGTTCAACTTGAACATCAAAAATCTTTAGGTGACATAAATTTCAATCGAAACTGAATATTTCGATTTTAGAGTCGAAACTGCTTCTTGCCTTTGACTCAACGGATTTCGTTTGTATAAAACATATATATATATATATATATATATACACACACACACACACACGTTATTCTACATCAGCGAATAATGAAATAGTCTTGATGACACCAATCTATGAGAACATTTTTTTTTGCATATTTCATCCGTTGAGAAATGATTTTTAGGCGTACTGTCCAACTCTGATTCCTTGAGGGATAAAGAACAGGCAACCATACAACGTCAACCCGAGTCTTCACCGAAAGTGGCCTCATGATCCATTTTCTACCGTCTCTATATGCACTTCTTATCCAACTTTTCCTTGATGCGACGAGAACAAGAACAACGTGCGAGAGCTTCGGAGCTTTGAGAAGCTCAACTCCGCGAAAAATTGAAGATTCATTACGAAAGTTTCCGACCACCCAGCTATATTTATGCAAAAATCTGCTCGTAATTTTAACAAAGCGAGGCGTGACTATGTAAAACTGTCCTCAAAGAGTACAGTGTTTCTTTTTCGCTCCGGAAATCTGACATCGATCCGACGGATCCATTCATTCGAAAAAAAAGCTTTCGATTGGAAGAATGAAGAAATATTGTTGAAAGTGGAGAAGAACGACAAAGTGGAGAAAGATAAAAGAAGAAAAAAAGAAGTGATAGGACCGAGATTGTATATGGCTCGGACGAGGAAATCCAGGGACAATCAGCGGTGCATATTTCATATTCAGCGATCCGTAGAGTCGCAATCTTCGGACGTCGACTCGCCCCGTAAACCCCTACAGGGCCGAAACGGATAAGAGGGCTTTATAACAGCGACGAGGACTTCTCTCGCTGAAATTGAATCCACAATCGAGTGTGAGACGCCTCGACGCTCTAACGTATGCATTGGCTCGGTTGAAAATGCCGGACTCGACGGACCGTCGCCCGTTTCGTTCTCCGTCGTTCTCCAGCCCATTTCGCCTCTCCGAATTCTCCTCTTCCCTCGCCGCATTTTCCCGAACTTTTCACTCTCCTTTTGTCATCTCCCACACACGCGTCATATACTTTGAACTTTTGTCGGGTGCCCATCATCGCATGTTCCTTTCAGCCAATTTTCTGCACGACAGTAAGGAATTGTCTCTACCGAATGAGGCAATTTCCAGCAAACTCGACTTTCTTGTCAAATCGATTTTTTTCACAACGTAGTTTGCCGCGGAGCTTTTCAAAAGCTTTTGAAACAACGCTTTAGAGAAAAGTGCCACACTAGAATTTCTATTGAGGAAATATTTCAAGAAAATTACCAACGTTTATACACCGTGAGTTTTGCCTTCGACTTTATAGAGCAGTGGTTTGATGATGGAAATAAATCAATTGAAAACATTCCATTTTTATACTCAACTGCGTGTTTATGTGCTTAAAAAACTTTTCGTTGTTTGGCTAAACTACTTACGAGAAGAATGTTGAAGAACAGACGAATGTTTCAGATCTGAAGCGAACTCTCATTTTCAGAAAAAAATTTGAACGCCCTGACATTGAAAAAACTGCCTTTTTTCAATTTCTTAACTAAGGTATAAACATTCGAAGGATGATAGGGTCTGACGAAAAGTGGTTCGAAAACTTGAAACGCGATTTCATAGAAATTATGTTTTCGACATCGGGCGGACTTGTAGCTTCTACAATATTCAACCGGTTAACTTCAAACTTAAACTGTAACTTCTTAGATGGATGTTCTGGTAGATATTCGGAAGTGGGCCTCCTGCTAGAATCAGGCTAATTTTTGTTTGAGTTTATTTGGGGTTGTTTCAGGTTGTGTGGGGTTCTGTGGGGTTGTTTGGGTTTGTTTGGACCCTTGAAGAAAATTAGCCTGATTCTAGCAGGAGCCCCACTTCCGAATATTTACCGATTTTCTAGCGAAGCACACATGCTTTTTATGAC
This sequence comes from Ophion costatus, assembly GCA_951751655.1. Classification (NCBI taxonomy): domain Eukaryota; kingdom Metazoa; phylum Arthropoda; class Insecta; order Hymenoptera; family Ichneumonidae; genus Ophion; species Ophion costatus. The sequence goes on along the minus strand of OX632357.1, from coordinate 22,527,900 downwards.
CGATTAACAATCACGGTTTTTATAAACAAATCGGCGCAGTTTTTGAGCCGAAAATGCTCAAAATTTATTGCTCAATTTATGCTCAATTTCTTTTAAAAGAAATTATGTTGAGTTTACAAGACTTAATATTTTGTAATAATCGTGTGTACACGAAGAAAAATATGGCCTCAAATTCTAACACTGGTTGCCAGAATTCTAATATTCAGTGCTAGAAAAGTATAGCAGTTTACTGCCAGTTCGGAATTCTAAGACTTGTTATATAAGTGTAAAAATGATTCTCACACCGTATAATAAAAATGATGCGTGCATATTACATTTGAAACTATTCTCGCATAGGCGCGAGTCCTATATGCTGTATAGTAAAAATAATGCGTGCTTTGTAAAATACCAACCTTTATTACACGCTTTATTTTCATATGGATTTTACTATACGTATAGCATGAATCTTCGTGTATGTATAGATTTTACTATACGCATAGCATAAATGTTCGGCGTATAGCGAAAAATATTACGAAGTTATTAGTAAAATGTGACTCTATACCGTACTTTTTGTAGAATACTGGAAACTAACTGTTCCAATCACGTGGGCAAAATATTTTTTGAATACTACAAAAAATCACAATATGCCGAATAAAATGTATTATTTGTATCAGTTTACGCGCCTTCATTATTACTTCATTATTACTATACCATAATTACAATTTTTATCTTTCATTCAATACTTTTTGATATTTAATGATATTTTTTTAGAAGCATAGTATTAATTCCAAACTTCGAGGCCCCTGTTTTCTCCTTGTACTTCGCTAGCAAAACTCATGTAGATTAAGAAAAAAAAATCTTTACACGTGCACATGTGTACCCAACGAGTCCGAGGGCCCGCAAAAAAGAGCGTTCTTTTTCTAGCTGCCACTGAGCCGCCATTTTGTATGTTATTGGAAATTCAAAAATTGACTTGAATACCTACAGATATGTCAAATAAACGCTTCCACCCTCATTTTGGTTGCTTCATTGGTATTTTCCAAAATAAAACCGAAAAAAGTTTCCCGATCATCCAAAGGTATAGAAGGCCCTAAATATTTGTACGAAAGTAGAGTGTCATACAAGATACATTTCTTTCGCATACCAAAAAATTCAGTGAAACATTTTAGTCTTTTTACGTTTTAACTTTTTCGTCATTTTTTGTCCTTCGCGATAAGCCGTTTCGTAATAAATATCTGAACCCATTACGCAAAAAGCTCTGATGCAGGTTGACCGAAGCTCCTCAACCATTATCGATACTCCCGAGCGAACAAGTGATACGTTTCGTGCACGGCGGGACTTTTTAATTAACGATCGCTCGAAAATCACGACCAAATTTCGACGAATTCAAGTGTAAAACGATCCGTCAAAGGTCTGGCGGATTAACAAAAAGCTTTTGGAATTCACGAGTGGAACACGTCCTTGATCCGATATAGAATCGAATTGAAATTGAAAATTTTTATTTGAAACAAAAAGAAACGTTCAAAAGCAGCGAAAAGCTTGAAAAATCGTTTTGTGACTTAGTTCCAAATGAACAGCGACACTGGGACAACAAGATAGATGTTTTGCGTTCCCGAGCGATCACGATGACTAGAAGTATTCGCTGAGAAAGCTCCGAGCAATCTTATAGTGAACCAAATGATTTTGTGAAAATGCTCGTGGCGTCTCCGCTGATGTTATTAATGTAAAACCCACTGCCATAATTAAGGATGTTGAGTCCCAAATCGCAAATGATGATAAAATTCTGAAAATTTGGTATGTTTTTGTATGAAGTATTTCAGAGGTCGTGTAAAAATTTCACGATAATTAGGAAGCTCGTTATTGAACAATTAACATTCACAAATTAAATGCTGTCTTATGGAAGCTGATGTAACTTTGCAATAAGTTTTTTTTTGACCTCTCAATTTTGTAATATCTACAATATACTGAAAGAAACGGAAACAAAACGAAGTTTATTGATAAATTTTTTTTTATTTCTTTTAAAAATTGTTCTTAACAAAATGTAAATATTTTAATAACGAGTTTCCTAATCGTCGTGAAATTTTAACACGACCTCTTAAATACTTCATACAAAAACATACAAAATTTTCAGAATTTTCTCATCATTTTTTATTTCAACCCTTAAGGAGGTTGAAGTAATGATGATAGAATTCTGAAAATTTTGTATGTTTTTACATGAAGTATTCAGCAGGTCGTGTAAAAATTTCATGACGATTAAGAAGCTATTTATTGAACAATTAACATTAACATGTTTCATAGGGACTCAACATCCTTAAGAGCATCATAAGTGAAGACTGCTAATGGTCTCCTTGGTGGTTGACGAGGTAATTGCCAATGCGATCGAAAATGGGACGAAGACTGGTGAACGCATTGACGCTCCGTACAGGAAAAGCGTTTAGTGGTTATTGCATGGCTGTGGTCAGACATCGATCGGGTTATGGCCAGTCGAGGCCCTATGTGGCTAGCATCATTAGCGGTTAAAGCGTACGCGTTTACGATCGAATTAAATTCCACGCGACAGATCCACCCCGCCTTCAACATGTTCGCATATCATTATGAAACTCTCCTCTGCATTATGCTTTTCGAATCTTTCTTGTAAAAAATGGGCGGAAACGGGGGAGGAAAACTTGTTTCTACGAGGCGTGAGCTCCTGTAGCACTGGAGCAATTGGATCACGAATTGTGCATAAAAAACGAAACCTGCGTGTATAGAGAACGAAAAAAGGAACGTCGATGCAAAACGCAAGTATGCAGGGCAAACTTGGGTCGACAACTTGGATAGACAAACTTAACGAAGCGTGCAAGATAATCTTTTAAATATGTCGAGAGGCTTACAGAAATTCGCCGCGAGCCTGTAGGGATAAGACACTTCGTATATATCCGGTGGGATTATCTTATTATAAAGTCAAGTAACCGGTACGCAATATAAATCGTATAATGAGATTAGACCGGATGGCTCAAAGTAACTCGATCGGACGTACGTCATACTTCCTACCTTTTCCCATCGCTTCATCTTACTCCATTCACCGTAAAAGAGCTACTGTGTGCCCAATTTGTCCAAATACATGGAATAGGCCATTTTTAGAATATTTATTCTCATTTTTTTAAATACACGAACATCGACCATGCAGAGAGTCTTCGGTATGGTAATCGGTAATTGGGACACATTGGGGTGACGCAGGAAAAGATTTCACGAGAACACGGTATAGGCTAGCGGTAGTAGGTATACGATTATGATCGGACACGAATGAAGTTGCCACCGTAGGGGTTAGGCCACAGTAACGGGTATAAAATCATGTGCGAATTTAACAATTTTTTTCGTATGAAAAAGTGATTCACTCATAAAATTAATCACACATCTATTCAGTATGAATATCAAGCTGTTAGAAAATATTTTTTTTGTCGATGTACAAAATGGCCGACTACTCGTAACTTCTCGAAACAGCTTTTTTCCAATTGGCGTGACAAATAACTTCAACAACTTGCACTCGATTTACTTCAAGTTTAAAAGTTATGTTCCTAATATCATTGCGCAGAGAAGTACGTACGGAATTTCTGATTAATAGAAAACTTTTCATTTTATGAGCAGTTATGAAGAAATTTTTCACTGAAAATTCATTTCTTAAGGTCAAATACCTACAACTTTTGAATAAAACAATATTTTTTCAATTCCGTACGTTTATCTCTAGGTATTCTAATGTAGATTGACGAGAATTTTTGTTTTTTGTTATAGCTCAAAAATTTTTTATGCTAATTGTCACGCCGCGGAGCGCCTAAAACAAAGATAACAAAAGAAAATATTAGTAGTCGGCCATTTTGTGCATCGAAAAAAAAAAATTTCTAACAGCTTGATATTCGTACTAAATAGAAGTGCATTTAATTTTATGAGCGAATGACTTTTTCATACGAAAAAAATTGTGGAATTCGCACATGATTTTATACCCGTTACTGTGACCTTAACAAATTCGCATTAGCTCCGAAGGACGTGACGTCAGTGAACAAGAAAGCGGACTCATCTCTAGGCTCCGAAGAGGCATACAAAAAGGCTCATGTCATCGACGATGAAAGAAGGAAAACGGCCGTATATTACAAACATTTTTGTGAAATGATTAAAGCCATGTATCACACACTCCAACCATATTTTCATCCCTATTCGACATTCGACATTTTTCCAAATTTCGAAAATGCTTCACAGATTGTAGTTACCTTGGGGTAAATTGTGAATTACTAACTGATGCACCAAATTCATACACATATTGAGACCATTAGGAGCTTGACAGTGAAAAAACACATTTTGAGCGTTGCTTCAACTGATTTTATGAAAACATGAAGGAAAACTTGGGGTTCAGAGTTTTTTTGCATAAAACTAGCAAAATTGTACCAACGACGCTTAGAATATCATCAACAGTCCTGAAAATCTAGTGCATCAACTTTCCCATTGGCGGCGCTCCTGCATAGCGAGCGTGCACTCATATACTCGCATCACACACGAACTTGCAGCCACCGTCAGCTATTGGACCTCTTAGCTGTATTGCGAGTAGCAGACGGTTGCTCTGACATCTGGCGGCAGTTTGCGGCAGCTCGCAGTCAAAAACTACGAATTGTGCAATCCCGTCGTGACCTCATCAAAATTTTGCAGCGTGTCATACATGGCCTTGAGGGTGGAAAAACTGAATTTAATTCATCAGCAATATGTGATCCGCAATCTTACTCCTGGATCAGAAAACGTGGCAGTCTCATCGCCGAGTAATTACAAGGAATCTTTAAGCACAGTATATACAGTAGAAATTTAACATCCGGAGAAATGTCTCATCCAGTGTCATAATTGGGACCGTTGAATAAGAAATTTGTGACTAGACCTACATCATCGAATAGGCTGACATCATATTGCTGATAAATCGTTCACAACGCCTTCAACAGTGATACACTCCCATGTATATGCCACGAATTGATATAATTAATAATAATCTATACCTTTATGTTATGTCAGTACAGCGAGATCGTGATAACTCGGTGTATTTGAGGCAAACCCAATAGCTATACAGGCTGCATCAGAGAGATCATCATAATACCAATTCCGAATAATCTAATCCAGGGCGTACGCTAATTAGCGGCCAGAAGCTCAGTTCTCTCTGTATATACGAGCATCAGAGGGTTTACAACCTCTCTCTCTCTCTCTCTCTCTCTCTCTCTCTCTCTCTCTCTCTCTCTGCCTCTGCCTCTCTCGCACGCACGCCATTCGGTAGCGATAATAATAATCTCTTCCCAAAGCCCGTCGGACAGTTTAATTAAGTGAAACAGTCATTCTTAATAGGAATCCCAAGCTATAGCCAAGAGGGTGCGAGAGAGAGAATCCAGATAGCGGTTAAACGTTGGAGTTTATTCAATAGATTTAATACAAAGCCCTGAATAATGGACGAACGAGGATAACAGACGTTTAAGAAGATATACATCGTTTTTTTATCTCACAAACGTAATCTCAACTTTAATGGATCTGGAAATTGAAAATCTTTCCAGGTGTCTAAAGAAAACGAGCCATCTACAAATACCGATTTCATCCTGCATTTCATTCCGACGCATCAGTGTCGTCAATGTTTTCTCAAGCTACGAATCAATTTTCGATCATTACGATAACATCGGATAAAATATTCACAACTGTTTCAACTCCATTCGGATTCCGGAAGACAAAAAAATATGTCTCTATTATTGGCATGTAAAAAAAACTACTGTTTTTCATGGCTGGAGCATTTCGAGGCCTGTTGGGAAAAAAGTGGAAAGATCCTCTTTCCCAGATTGTCACCTGGTAATTTCACGTTGATCAAAATACGTGTTGCACAGGTTGATATGCCGCGAAGCAAAGCAGATGGAAGACTGCACGGATTAAGATGTCTATCTGAGCGCGAGGGCAAAGAAAATGTGATTGATGCTTGAGGCAAAGAAGAAAATGAGCAGAGAGAAGGCCAAGATGGCTGAAAATTGAGGAGGAAAATTCGAGCATCGGATATGGTAAAGTGCTTTCAGCAATGGCTCAACGACGAAGTGAGGCAGAAATGCAAAGAGGGAAGGTGAGCAGGAGAGAAATAGAAGAGAAGAAGGCGAAGAACAATGAGACAGAAAGGACAGAAAGGCAATAAAGGAGAGAAGGTGGAGGGATAGTGTAGAAAGGCAGAGGATGTAAACTTGGCGGTGGTGTAGATTTCTCGTGGTTAAAACACAATCGGGAGCACCCCTTTCTGAAGAGAGAGAGAGAGAGAGAGAGAGAGAGAGAGAGAGAGAGAGAGAGAGAGAGAGAGTTCCTGGCGTCGTGTCGGCATAGTCTAAAGACCCTGCCCTCTATCCCGATTCCTTTTCGGTTGTTCCATCGCGCGCGTCTTCTGTCTCTCCCTAACTGTGCTTCTCTCTCTCTCTCATCCCTCTCTGTCTCTAAACCCTCTTCGCGTACTCGACGGAGCATTAACACGTCGAGTCGTTAGGGTTGCGGCAAGGAGGACGGTCCCTCTGTGTGCGTGCGTGAACGACGATGATGCCAGGAGTGCCCTTTCTCTTTGCCGTTCTCCCATCCCTCCGTTTGAGTCTTTCTAGCCATCTGTTCTCTCCCGTAAGCAACAACGGAACGAAGAAACGAGAGGGTTGAAACCGAATTGAGAAAAGCATGCCAAGACTTCCTCTTCCCGTGTAAATACACATGTGTGTGTTCGTGTGCTTCAGCTGGATCGTTAATTGCAGCTCATGTGACGAGTGCCAGCGTTAGAAGAGTGCCTTCGCGTTTGCGAAGGATGCCAATTGGACGTCAGTAATGAATGCCATCTCTGGTCAACATCACCGATCAACGAACGACGTTCATTGATGCCTATTGCTAAAGAAGAACTGTACAGGTCCATCTTTTCTCTACAATTTCAAGACCTGTCATCATACTATTGAATCGCAGTGAAAATGTCAATTCTCCGTCAGCATTCCATCAACCTCCACTGCAACCAATTGCTCGATCAATCAGTGTGATCAACATAATCCATTTTGCTATGGCAGCCTCATCGTTATCGGATGACTGGTTACACGTCGCAGTAAGTTTTCACTTTCAAGTGCATCCCTGGTTCGAGAAGGGCTCGCGTCGCTGTACGCGGATAACCTTCCGTGAGTGTGTAAGCTGAATATGCGCACACGAGGGCATAGTCACCCCTTGGAAATTCCGAACGAATGAGAAGGGAAAGCAGAGGATGTGTGAGGAGGCCACAGAAGCGACTTTCGGTCTGTTTACGGAAAACCACCCCTTTCGCGAAACCACATCGGTGAGGTGAGCCCGAAGTGAGGGGTGGATGAGTATATACGTACACCGGGGACGAAGACGCGAAAGAGGCGTGGTAAAGTCGAAACCGCTTTTGGTGCGCTGTGAAAAGCGCACGCGGGGCTCCCTACCTTGCTCCTTTTCGCGATGAACTCACCCCCCCCCCCCCCCCCGTTCCCCGAGCCCCGTTAACTTCACGGGCGTAAACTTTCGTTGCCTTATAAGCCAAACTACCCTGTTGTGTATAGATGACTTGTACGTATATGCATGCGAGATGGTTTCATGGCTTCGAGAGGAAGAGGGCGAACATGTCGAGCAATTCAGGTAAGAAATTTATTCATCGACCATTCAGCCGGGCTTCAGGTAAATATTTACGGCAGCCAGCATCCCCAATATGTATGTATAAAGTTACTCGAAACATCGCCCGAAGCCGGTCGCGTGCATCGTATATCCTCCTTCCGGGCTTTCAGCCTATTCGTGATAGCGAACACAAGCGTAAGAATGTTACGTCTTGGTATGTCGTGTGCAAGCCTTCACTAGCCTCGATGGCTTAGGCCAAGTTTTCGCGGGTTGCACGCCGAAACCCTTCGGGCTATTGGCCTACCGCGAAGTGGCCTCGAACATCCCTTAGAACTCGCACCATAACCGTCCACCCTGTGTGCACTATGCATAGCAAGTTTCCACCTGTATGCATGCATGTGCGGTTAGTAGTACACGCCAATGTTAACACCGGGAATGGATACTGTCGCGCTATTTGGGGAAAGGTCGTTTTGGGGAAGTATGTGTGGTAAGGTCATTTGGTGGAGTAGGAAGGTCATTTCGTTGAAGAGGAAGGTCATTTTGTGAAACTGAAAGGTCATTTTATCGAACAGGAATGTCATTTCGTGGAAAAGGCAGGCCATGCTGTTGAAGGGGAAGGTCATTTTGTGAAACTGAAAGGTCATTTTACGGAACAGGAAGGTCATTTCGTGGAAAAGACAGGTCATTTTGTTGAAGAGGAAGGTCATTTTGTGAAACAGAAAGGTCATTTTACGGAACAGAAAGGTCATTTCGTGGAAAAGACAGGTCTTTTTGTTGAAGCGGAAGGTCATTTTGTGAAACAGAAAGGTCATTTTACGGAACAGGAAGGTCATTTTGTGGAAAAGGCAGGTCATTTTGTTGAAGAGGAAGGTCATTTTGTGAAACAGAAAGGTCATTTTACGGAACAGGAAGGTCATTTTGTGGAAAAGGCAGGTCATTTTGTTTAACAGGAAGGTAAGATTGAACTTGTTATTGTAGGTCTACATAATGTTGGCTATCATCACATCTGAATGGTTTTAAGACGAACCTCAAATTTCAAAAATATCTCATGTTGAGGACCGGACAGTAACAGATAACGATCTATGTACACGTACGGTAACTTTTATGTGGAAGTGGTTTTGAGCAGTTCGGAACGTTTTTATAATGTTGAGCATTGCATGTTGAGAATTTACGTGAAATTCATTAAATGTTCTCATTATAGTATTTTTTGCTGATAGCCTCACGAATCGGACTCTCATTACAGCCATTGGTCCTATTACTACGTTTCCAGATTTTTTAAACTGATCTTTCTGATACTTGTGAAGAGGGCGGGGCAGGCTTATGAGGGAACCCTTCAAAGGCCACAGGACGACAATTTTATTTCTTTTTTTTATGGGAGATTTTTCTATCAATCAATATTTACATGTTGATTTTGATCTGTTAAGTATAACAACAAGGGTTTTGTCTACAAGATTACATTTACATTTCGATCGAGCTCTGTGATAAAAAAAACCTGTTTCCAGCACGTCTTTGTGTCACATATTTAAATTTCAGTTCAAAATCTACTGGGCAGGTGTATAGGCAGAAGGACGATAAGGTGAGAATGTAAAATCCTCAGTAACGTATCTACAGAGCCCCACAAAAGTGAGTTTTCTGTGAAAGTAAAGAAATGGGGTACAACGAAACGTAGCAGCCAGAAATAAGAGGCAGACGACAATCTAAAAAAAAACAAATTCCAGATAATCATTAAGGGGGGAAATACCTGTAGGCGAGGGGAAAATTTGCTGATTTTCAATGTTCTTTTTTTAAGGGACGATTTCTTTATTATTTTTCAGACTAAGAGTGTTTTTTATCACTACTTTTGGCTGTTACATGGTCATTTTTTATTTATCTTCAAAAATGGCAGAGGTATGGCACGGTCCACCCTTGAGTTAGAAGGCTAATTAAAAAATTCCATCTAATAACCAAAAGTAGTGACGAAATGTACCCTAAGTCTCAAAAATGGTGAAAAAATGTTTCCTTTAAAAAAAAATCATGAAAAACAGCAATTTTTTCCTCGCCTAAAGGTGTCAGCCCCCTTAAATTATTAAATTACGAATTCATTCTAAAATCAGAGATAATAACGTGTTTAATTACCTTCAGATATTTTGTCTCCTAATTTAAGGCCTTAGGCCACAGTAACGGGTATAAAATCATGTGCGAATTTAACAATTTTTTTGCGTATGAAAAACTGTTTCATTCATAAAATTAATTACCCACTTATTTAATTAAATTCGCACATGATTTTATACCCGTTACTGTGGCCTACGGCCTTAATTCGAACGAAAACATCGCGTATGTATAAAAATGAATAACTAATATAGAGTTATTCATTTTTATAGTAAAGAATCATCGTTATAGTAAAGAATGTATAACTAATATTTATTCATACATGAAAAAAATCGAGGCCCATCTTTCATAAGTCGATGTCGCGCTAGCGATCTCACGCTCAGCGTTTTCCAACTTCCACTTAAGAACTTTCAGCGCCGGAGTAGAAAAAGCATTCTGCCATCGTATCCGGTCTTTCAGACTTCCCATGTAACCTTCCTTCTGAGCAAAGGCTCCTTTTCGCGGTGCACCTTGAAGGCGGACTCTCGAGAAATTCACAACGCGCTAATGGCGTGTGAGTATACAGAGGCACCGGAAAACGAGGGCGGTAGCCCTCATAGAGGTTTCTTGACTTCGAAGCATCGAGGAGAATGGAGGCAGCGACGAAACTGCCCAAGAAACTCGTTAAACTCTTGTTTCCATTTACCCGGCCTCACCACGTTTTTCACCCACGAATACGCGCACCACGCATACGCTGATGCGAGGTGGATCGAAGCAAATGTGTCCGCATCAGTGTAATTCGTCAAGAAGGAGAATCTCGAATATATTTACTTCATGTAAACGTTTCGTGCGCAGGGATTTTGCATTTTACACCCGATCGTGTTGAAAATCATTGACAAACTATTTATGTAATGTAAAAATATACTGTTTAAAGAGGCTTGACGATATTTTTGTTTATTTATGAAAAATAATGGATATTCTTTTAAATACTGTCATATAAAATTATTTTTGTCTGCAAGGAAAATTAGTCAAATGTGTACATAGTGTACGTGTACGCTTATACAGTCGAACCTCGATATAACGATTCTCTAGTGAAGTTCGCTATATCGAGTTTTCGTTATATTGAGGTTTCGTTACACCGAGGTCATGTTCCTTGAAATGTTCTTAAAAATATATGAGGTATTCCACGTGAACCCGGTAGACTTTTTCCCTGACCCCCGCCAATTTGATTTTTTTTTAATCTGATTCCCTTGACTAAAAGGCACCCTGATTTTTTTTTTACATTTTTCGAAACAACCCTTAGTAAAAAAAAAATTCCCAAACACAAAACGCCCCGTTTGAAAAATCTGAAAAAAATCCTAAAAATGCGTGATTATATGTAAAAATTTTCAAGCAGCCACCCGCAATGGAAGTATGATTTTTTCTGTGCTGAAGACGACTTCAATTGAAATTAATACCAGAACTTTTTGAGTGCTAACTATTCGAGGTCCATAATTGTGATTTGGTTATTCAAAAATGGTCAAGAAATTCATTGTGGGTATCACAATATTTAAGCATCCGCCCGAAGTAAGTGGTTCTTGAATTTTTCGGATTTTTTGAAACTTTAATCGCTCAGAAAGCACAGAAAAAATCATACTTCCACTGCGGGTGATAGATTGCAAATTTTTTCATACAATCACGCACTTTTGGGATTTTTCAGATTTTTACACCAGGGCGTTTCGTTTTCAGAATTTTTTTTGACTGAGGATTGTTTCGACAAATGTAAAAAAATGTAGGGTGTCTTTTAGAGCCAATGGAATCAGATTTAAAAAATTAATCAAATTGACGGGGGTCAGGGAAAAAATCCACTGGATCCACGTGGAATACCTCATACAGATAGCACTATAAATATAGGGATATTTTTCAATGGAGAAAAGGTCAAAATTAGAGCAATTTTTAGAAGCAATTAGCAATTAGAGTATAATGTCTATTTTTATGTCGTTGTATCAAAGTTTCGGGTGTCTATCGGAAGGAAATGGACAAATCTTCGTTATATCGCGGTTCGACTGTATTGGCTGAAGCAAATAGTAAATGGATGAATAACGACACTGTAGGATTCAGGTAGACGGTAAAATGAAATATTATCAAGACAATTTTTTCCAGCGCTGTAGCCAATGAAAGATATTATACTGTTCGTAGAAAAAAAATTAGAAGTAATTGCAACAAATAACCTAGAACGAATTGATAAATAAGTAGCGAAATAAGTAAAACGCCAGTGAATAGATGTGTAGTGTAAACGAACGTTGTAGAGCATGACGATTTATTATTTATTTTATATGAGTGTTATACTTGTTATCACGATTTCGTAGAAAATACAAAAAGCTTTTTTCCACCGTAACGTGACATTCTCAAAAAACTACCAAAGTTTGTTTTGACAGAGAAATAATAAATTTAATTTTGTCACAATTTAACGGAAGAGTGAAATGATTTTATGGCAACATTAAATGGAGTCTATATTGTCAATTCTTAACAGTAATGAATTTTGCAATTGTCAGCAGATGAGCTAAATTTTTCGCTCTGCTTTGAGAATTATCAGAACAGAGCCCATGTGTCCATTCGTTGGAAAGAGGTGAATACGAAAAACTTTTGTGTTACTACCAATTTGAAAAAGTATAACAATATCCATGATTATCATGCAAAAAATTGCGTCAGCGAATGTTTTATCCAGCTCAGAATGAAATTTTGAGTGATTTACCATCATGCCTATTTATATACTTATGTCACGAGGTTATTTATTATTACCATTAATTAATATTAAATGTTGCCGAAATACAGTAACATCGTGGGCATTGAGGTGGCAGCAATGCTCTTCATTCGCCAGCCAAGATTCGCAATCTACCATCAAGCCTTGTTGGTTCAATATTGAACATAAATGGTTTACAATGGACAAGGAGGTTTTTTTTCTTCAAAATGTAAACAAAGGTTTAGTTTGCGACAATTCGTTTTTAGACATGGTTTGTCTTAGTGCTAAATAGCCAATAAAATTATATCGCCCGTAACATGAACAAGCCTATCTAACTGTGCGTAAATTTGCAACTATTACACTATTTTTAATCTCTAGTGCTTAGGGTTGAAAATTTAAAAAAAAAATTGTAAAGACTCAGCATAGTCTAGAGAGTAACATATATTTTTCGTAATTAAATCTTAGATTTTGGCTACCGCTTTAACCTCCTCAATTGAATGTAAGTATTTTAAAATAAAATGCATTTCCCGCACTGGCCTATAGCTAGGCGCTCGACGGTCCGTTTCAAAAGTTAAGGTTCGTCCCCATAGCTGTTTGTGTTAAAACCAACCATTACATAGATATAACTAACATGTATATAAATATAATCAAAATACCCTTCCCATATTTCAAGAATTAAATGCAAACTATTTTGTCTCGTATTTCCTCTTTATTTGGTCATGTGCGAATTTAACAATTTTTTTTCGTATGAAAAAATGATTCACTCATAAAATGAATTACACATCTATAGTATTTAGTATGAACATCAAGCTGTTCGAATTTTTTTTCTTCTATGTACGAAATGGCCGACCACTAATATTTTCTTTTGTTATCTCTTTTGAGGCGCTCCGCGGCGTGACATTTAGCATCCACAATTTTTTACCTAGAACGAAAAACAAAAATGTCGTCAATCCACATTATAATACCTAGAGAAGTACGTACGGAATTGAAAAAATATTTTTTTATTCAAAAGTTGTAGGTATTTGAACTGAAGAAAGGAATGTTCAGTGAAAAATTTTATATAAAACTGCTCATAAAATGAAAAGTTTTGGATTAATCAGAAATTCCGTACGTACTTCTCTGCGAAATGCAATTAGGAACATAACTTTTAAATTTGAAGCAAATCGAGTGAAAATTGTTGAAGTTATTTGTCACGCCAATTGGACAAAAGCTGTTTCGAGAAGTTGTTTCGAGAAGGCCATTTCGTACATCGTAAAAAAGAGAAGCTGTTTCGAGAAGGCCATTTCGTACATCGTAAAAAAAAATATATATTTTTTCTAACAGTTTAATATTCATACTAAATAGAAGTGTAATTAATTTTATGAGTGAATCACTTTTTCATACGAAAAAAAATTGTTAAATTCGCACATGACTTTATACCCGTAACTGTGGCCTAATGCCTTAAATGTACTTTCTCATCTTCCCCTGTCAGCCGTACAATATTTTCTCCAATTTGAAGAGAATTGGTGGAGATTTATTGGTGGAGAATATGCCCGAAAAATTGACGATACATTTATAAATTAGCTAGACAGGTATAGGCTCACAAATTGAACAATTTAGCGTCCTCGAATAAGCCGGATGGTTTGTTTTACCTCGAACGTTCTATCTCCCTGCCAATGATATAGAGATAGGATATTCGTAGAGTTTGTGGCTTGGAGAGTGCCATGGAGAGCTAATTTCACGCGAGCGGCAGAGGTTTCGCGCGGGGGGTTATCTCAATGTGAGCAATAAATATTTGTCCCTGCTTTGCGAGAGCTTCGTTCGGAGATGTAACGGGAGCATGCGAGCTCCCAACTGGGATGAAGAGCATTCCATATAGCCACGGAAGGGAAAGCCCTTCCGCTTATCTGGGAACAACCTTTTTTTTCCCTATTCCTCTCGTGCCTCGTTTCCCTCCGTCTGTCTCTCTGTATCTTCTACTCTCATTCGTTTAGCATTTCCGGCTGAATTTAATTGCGTCTATTTATCTCGGGTTTTGCGTAACACGAGTATTTAGTGGTTGACCACAGTGTGGCCCACACGGCGAATATTAATTTCGAGGTTTGCGGCAAACGAGACCTCTCCCGCGCCTCATCTCGCTCGGCATACACCAGCTGCAAATTATTACCTGGACTTGAGCCGTTACGTCTGAGTAGAAAGAAATGTTGACTGTATTTTTTTTATTGGCTTGAATTGTGTATAAACACCACAAGAATGATATACAAGAGGAATTATACACAACAGGATCAACAGAAATACAACAGGATCTTAAGGAATAGGCGAAGAAATTTGTAAACAGGATGTTGGAACAGCCTAGATGGTGAAAGTAGCAATGTGGAGTCGTCTGCTCCAGTCATTGTATGGAAAATGTACAACGACCTGACAACTGAAAATCTACTATCAAAATTCCTCCGTAGGGTACACGCAGAATTCAAATGAGGGATTCAATTCCGTCGCGTAGACTTGGAAGCTTAACTTTACCTCTTTAGATAGATTTTCCATAAAATTACACACGATTTTCACGATTCATAAAAAATTTCCATTCTTATAAGCAAGTTAAAGCCGATTCTTTAGCGATAAAGAAACAAAATGTATTCAAAATGATGCCATTTGGCGATAAATACAATCATACCTTATAATACTCATGGGTACTGAAAAATACTCATGGGTAAATATCAATAATACTCATGGGTAAAAAAATTGTTAAATTCGCACATGATTTTATACCCGTTACTGTGGCCTAAGGCCTTAACGTAGATACGACAGAGCCATCGTTTTGTATGTTTTTCATACATTCTTTTTATACCTTAATACGTATGGAATAAATCCCCCAAACCGAAACTTGATTGCATTTTTAGTATTGTTCAAAAAAGTTCCAAAAACGTCTCACCTCTTGGTGAGCTACATGGATGTAACGCCTCAACTGCGAGACACTACACTAGGAAATGTTTCTTTGATCAGGATTCGAGATTGAAGGAAACTTGTTACAACACTTTCAAATAACATTAGATAACAGTAAAAGTAATTCCGCAGTGTTCTATCAATGATCGCACTTTGCCCACTTTGAAGGGTCGTCATATAGAGTAAAGCATGACAACGCATCCTTGAAGAGAAAATTAATCAAACCTAATTGACCTAGATTAATTTACAATTGCGTTGGTGTCTCTGAAAGGCTAAAAACTAGATAAAGTTGACAATTTCATCATCATCATGAGTCAATATCATAGTCTTAAGACAGAAGGAGTTATCAGATAGTTACCAACATTATAGATAGGATCAATTTCGAAATCTTAAGACGAAGGAATCATCTGATAGTCACCGTCATCATAGATAGGACCAATATCACAGTCTCAAGACAAAAGGAGTCATCAGATAGTCACCAACATCAGAGATGGAAGCAACATCATAGTATCAAGACAAAAGGAGTTATCAGATAGCCACCGACATAATAGATGGTGTCAATTTCACAATCTTAAGGAAGAAAGGGTCATCGGGTAGTCACCAACATCATAGATAGGGTCAATGGTGAACCCTTGAGGCAGATAGTCATCAGGTAGTCACCATCATCAGATAGGGCCAACATCATAGTCTCAAGATAGAAGGAGTCATCAAATAGTCACCAACATCGAAGATGGGGTCAGTTTCACGATCTTAAGGAAGCATGAGTCATCAGGTAGTCGCCAACATCATAGATAGTCAATTTCATCATCTTGAAACAAAGGGGCCATCAGATAGTCACCAACATCAAGCCAATGCATGGCCAATCGCGGTGCCTTCATCCAATCGATTCATCATTGTTACCTAATGCTTAGGCTATTGTCCAATAGATGCTTGATTGAAATGAGCGGCGTAGAGTTTCTTTCATACGAAGCTGCGAAAGACAACACCCAGCGTTTATGTCGTGAAGTAGTAGAGAAGTAGGGGCAGAGGGGATTGGTCTGAACAAAATCGTCGATCGCTCTTCTCCGTTGTGTATTGTAGCTGTGTTGACGCAAATGCCGAGGGAATGAGTTAGGATGAGAGAGATCGAAGCGTCGATGTACGGCTCGCTTATCCATTCCCAATTCTTTCAAACGATCCTCCAAAAAAAACCCACCCTCTCCGTGTACTGGCTGACGAGCACGAGAGAACAGTCATAGCAGCATCGGGTCTCGTTTAATGGCCGAGAACGGCTTGCAGCACTCTCTGCTAACACGGGAACTTCGGAGGCCTCCTCTTCTCTTTCACTCTCACTCTATCTCTTTCCCTCTCTCTCTCTCTCTCTCTCTCTCTCTCTCTCTCTCTCTCTCTCTCTCTCTCTCTCTCTCTCTCTCTCTCTCTCTCTCTCTCTCTCTCTCTCTTTCTCTCTTATACACACGCGGATATTATCAAAACATAGCCCCGGGGATGGCGAGCTCGCGTTGTCCCCTCCCCCGTTCAATGGACCTTGGATTTGTGTTTGATAGGGAAAACCCCGACGCGAGCTTTTATTCCCAAATGTTCGCAGCACGTATATACCGGTATATACCGGAGCACACATGCTCTCCGATAGGCCCTCTTTATGTGAGTCATTCCATACTAAATGAAACCTCACTTAAGATACGACAAAGAAAAATTCCAATGATCATACCGATCCATTTTTTCGTCCAATGCCTCTGCAATCAAGTTCGTATTCATAATATTTCCATTTGATTCAATATTCACGATGATGTAGATTTGCATCGATGTTTACCGATAACGGTCCGAAAGTCTAGCCTTACGCAGACTGCTTCAGAATCGCATCAATGTGTCTGGCACCATTCTTTCGTATGGCAACTTTTTATCATTCCACGTTATCCAGTACCAAAAGATTAAACGATGACATGTTAATATTTTTACCGTAAAATAAGAGGACTGAATGGTAGGTTCGATTTTAAAAGTACGTAGGAATATGATGTTACTTCTTTGTTCAGGAAGAATTTTGTTGATTCATTAACGCGTTGGGAATGACAATGAAGCAGAGCCTGGAAATACTTGAACCAATAGAGCGTTCAAGTTGGGGCGGAATGGCCCATGTGTACATTTATATCAATGCATAGGTACGAGGGTGTATTTTTTATTTCCTTTTTCACCTCCGAAAAATCAATCGTGGCCGGTGGATTTCGGGCCGATATATCCAGCCGGCATTGGCCGTCCATATAAACATACACACACGTACGTACGCTCGATTATACACACTGTAAGTACGTATTTTCGATATCCTACGTTGTCAGCCCAACTCCGATATAGCCCGTGATATTTCTTTTTGCATTTTTTTCGACAGATAAAAATATACGCTGCGCCCCAGGGGGTATTCACGTTCGAGACGATAATCGTACATCAAATTTCGGACAAAGATACGATATCAGTGGGGTCCACGTATTGGTTATCTATACGGACGAAATCACCTGTCAGAAGCGTCCCGAACGCCGATATTTTTTTTTTTACTTTTGATGAAAAAATATCGAAAAGTACATATTAGCTCTTGTTTATTTTGAATACCCATCAGGGAGATGAGACTTTCATGCATGGATTTAGCCTCATATTCGTAAAACTCCCACTCACGAGACGGTGCAGGAAACGAGATGCAATGTGGAGTATTAATTTCTTCGATACATGATAGTTTCAGTACAATGAGAACCGGCCATTATTTTCCAGAACTGATTAACGATAATTATTATTTAACGTATCACAGCATCAATTAACGAAATCAGTCATCTATTCCTTTAAGGCCTTAGGCCTCACTTCATTTATAAAAATAATTACACATCTATTTAGTAAGAATATCAAGCTGTTATTCACTCGATTTACTTCAAATTTCAAAGTTATGTTCCTAATTGCATTTCGCAGAGAAGTACGAACGGAATTTCTGATTAATCGAAAAATTTTCATTTTATGAGCAGCTTATGAGCAGGTAGAACGAAATTTTTCACTGAAAATTCAATTCTTAATTTCAAATACCTACAACTTTTGAATAAAACAATATTTTTCTAATTTCGTACGTACTTCTCTAGGTATCCTAATGCAGATTGACGAGAATTTTTGTTTTTTGTGTCACACCGCGGAGCGCCTAACAAAAAGATAACAAAAGAAAATATTAGCAGTCGGCCATTTTGTACATCGAAAAAAATATATATTTTTTCTAACAGCTTGACATTCATACTAAATAGATGCGTAATTAATTTTATGAGTGAATCACTTTGTCTTACGAAAAAAAATGGTTAATTTCGCACATGATTTTATACCCGTTACTGGCCTAAGGCCTTAACGTATTATGCCTAGTTGTAACAGTTAAAAACAGTTGATTTTTGGGATGTTTTTTAAAGGAGATCGTGATGATAAATTTCTACAAAAATCAGGTATTTGGAAAAGTATCATCTGAAGAACACTCTGCAATGTTTTTGTGTGAAAATATTTCATTATAGACGATTTACAGCCGACCTCCGGGAAGCACCTCTCGAAAACGTCTCTTGCGGTGAGCAATGCCCTACTAAACCAGGTTATCTAATACAAAAAATAAAAGATTTTGTTGGTATATTGGTTTATCCTATTATTCATCGAAAGAATTTCTGAAATATCAGATTTGCAAAAATGGCACATTGTTTGAAGTGAGTCTCGATTGTTGCGAAAAAATGGGCATTTTTCGTTCATTAAATCGAAAGTATCCATCGGAAAAAAACTTCGGTCACATACTATTTTCGTACATGTAGAAAAAGCCCTAAACATTTCTGAAAGATCGATGCCGGAGTTTTTGAGATAACGTGTTCACCGACGTCGGAAAAGTACTTTCGAGAGCTAAGCGTTAAAAGTATCGAACGTCAAGATAGCCTACGAATCTGTAAATTTTGATCCAATTACCTTAAAATTTTCATGGAACATTCAAGATGTATTGTCAAAATATTTCGAAAAAAGTGATTTTCCAACGTTTACAACTTAACCCCTTAAATCTTTCCCAAAACCGAGCGTTTTTGGACAACTGTTGAATGTTATTTTGATAGCTTTAATTGAATTGAAGGAGCGCTAGCGTTAACACAGATTGAGGCAGGATATATTTACATTTACCACGATAAAAAAATCGTTTTCTTTTTTTGTTCTTCAAACGATAGAACTATATATGTGGAATATTTTCCCAAAATTCGAAAACGAAATTCAAGAAACTTCAAACCTTACAGCCTGTCAACGCTGTGCCTCACCGTTCGGATATAAGTAGTGGTCGTAAACTTGAGAAGCGTTTTCAAAACTGCATTTTTGAACGTGGCGTGCAGAATTACTCAAAAACTATTGAGTCTATTGAGTTGAAACTTGGTGAAAATCTTGATGAGCCCCTTCTACTTGACGAGAATTGTTTTCGCAAAAATTCAGAAAGACAACCACTTTTTTAATCGAAATTTTACAAAAATTTACTTAAAAATCCTATTAAAGTATACCTATGGTTTGACAAATGTAGAATAATTATCTTTTAGTTTAAAGCCTTAGGCCACTCTACAGGCCGAAAAAATAGGCATTTTGGGGATTTTTTTCTGAAAAACTACAAGATTAATTGAAATTACAAAAAAGGGTGTTTATCATACATATCGGTGACTGTATACAATAATTTTTTTGAAGCATTTAATGTCAAAATGGCGTCTGTGCAGCGTTTTTGCGATGACATCTCCGTTATCCCAGGGTCCACGACCGGGTAAACAGCTCCTGTAATTTTTGCATTATAACGAGCCAATGGATTTTTTTCGATTATATATGATAAATGCTATAGAAGTACGTAGGATTTTTTCGATATATTGATTTTTAGCCAAATGGCGCACCCCTAAAGTAGAAAGTGAAAAATTTGCCTAAAAAATCGTGGGATAATTGTTAATAACGAATGAATTATGCAATATAAAAAAAAATCCTACGTACTTCCATAGACAATGTATTTTTCAAGATATATTCAACATATCATGTAAATCGGTTCAAAATTGTCTGATTTATGTTTCCGGCCAACGTCAAACGGAGACGTCATCGCAAAAACGCTGCACAGCGGCCATGTTGGAATTAATCGCTTCAAAAAACTTATTTTATACAGTCACTGATATGTATGATGAACACCGTTCTTTGTAATCTTGATTTATTTTGTAGTTTTTCTGATAAAAAAAGTCCCCAAAAAGCCTATTTTTTCGGTCTCTAGAGAGGCCTAGGGTCTTAAGGATGTTGAGTCCCAAATCACAAATGATGATAAAATTCTGAAAATTTGGTATGTTTTTGTATGAAGTATTTCAGAGGTCGTGTACAAATTTCACGACAATTAGGAAGCTCGTTATTGAACAATTAACATTCACAAATTAAATGCTGTCTTATGGAAACTGATGTAACTTTGCAATAAGTTTTTTTTTTGACCTCTCAATTTTATAATATCTACAATATACTGAAGGCAACGGAAACAAAACGAAGTTTATTGATAAATTTTTTTTTATTTCTTTTAAAAATTGTTCTTAACAAAATGTTAATTTTTTAATAACGAGCTTCCTAATCGTCGTGAAATTTTAACACGACCTCTTAAATACTTCATACAAAAACATACCACATTTTCCGAATTTTCTTATCATTTTTTATTTCAACCCTTAAGGAGGTTGAAGTAATGATAATAGAATTCTGAAAATTTGGTATGTTTTTACATGAAGTATTCAGGAGGTCGTGTAAATATTTCATGACGATTAAGAAGCTATTTATTGAACAATTAGCATTAACATGTTTCATAGGGACTCAACATCCTTAAAAAATCCCTCAAACCCGACGATTGAGCGTCGATAGGAAACAAGTTGACCGAATACCGATTGATCTCGATAAATGTATGGTTCGAAGATGAGCCCAAGCTGGCGATAAGGTGAGAAGAGATGAATGATTATCGCGATGAGTGACCACAGCTTGAATTACTAGAAAGAGAGGTCGTTCGCGTATCGATCATCGCGGCTAATTGATAATAACAGTGGTCTTTTAACGTCGTAATTCCGGCTAATTAGGATGTGGGCCGCTCTCGTCCAATTACCGTCATGTTATTATGAAGCCACTTGAGTCTCCCCCTTATTTTGTTGCGATTCCAATGTGCCTCCTGGTGCTCGAAGCTCATTTGCCTCTTGTCCCTCCTCCCCTCCGTCTCCCGCTTACTCCCTCCCGATTGCTCGCACCCAAACACACCCTTCGCCCTATTCATCCCCCATCTTTCGTTCTCCATCCTCGGGACCTTGAGTCCTCATTACTCGAGAACGGAAGAATTCCGTCATCCTTAGCTCACGACAAAAATCGACCTCCAAACATCTTCGATTCAATCAATTCCACTAAGTTATTCGAACTAGCTCTTTCAGCGAATTCTTCAATCGCGCACGTTCGATCGCGATCTCGCAGATGGAAGTGCTCAATTCACGCGATATATCATTTCTTCCCAATCCGCAAGCCCGAACATCATGGTAAGCCATTCCGCGAAGTATTTCTCAGCGAACGAAGAAGATAAATAAATAAATACCGCGCGAACGGTTGATGCGAGACGGCGCGCGCTGAGGATAAATACTTTCAAGGTCGAACATCGCGACGGTTAATGGGCCAGCCATGGAGGAAAAAGCACCTCCGCAGACGAGAGTGCATTCGATGTATTCAATGGCGAGTGAATGCGAGGAACTTCAGAGAAGCATCGGGCACACCGTCTACGCCTCAGGGTCATCGTTCCCATGAATAATTCTCGACTAAGCACGTCATTATAGTAATTAGCAAATGGAGAAGCATTCCGGATAAACATGTATAAACGTACATACATTTATACATGTATACGTCTGCGAAGTTGAAGATGCATGTATACGGGAAAGTAACGATGAGGAGAAATGCCGATGTTCAACAACGGACCCGAAGCGGAGCCCGCGACGTTGGAACTGTCGGCATCCAATTACGTTGATGCTACCGCTATGCGATGATGCTGAAGACTCGTACCAGCCACTCGCTGCGCTATAAATACCCGCACCCGTGAATCCACGTAGATGTCGAATATTCCATGCAAACCCGTAAAGCGTTCAACGTAGATCGCGATGAATCCGATGCCTTTTTATATCGCTGCGTTTCCAACCGGGAGTTGAATTTGAAGCGAGAAATATCGCTTCCCAATTTTACGACCGCTGTTCGGAGCTGAATCAAGCATGATCCTCTTCGAGGTTACTCGTTTGAGGGAAAATATGAATTTGCAGGAAGGAATGATACATCTTGATAAATGTGGCTGGTAGAAATAAATCTTCTGAATCTCGAAAAACAGATTCAAAGATCGAATAGATTTTAGTAGTATTTCCGGGGTTATTCGTTGTAACTGACTATGAGATTTGTATACATTTTTTTATTTGGAAATCAAAATACTAAGAGCGCACTGTGATGGAATGGAAACTCAACGGCTATGCTCTTGGGCAAGGACGCTGTGTAAGATAGGATGGTCATGGAGAGAATGAGGAGGAATAGAACGACCTTCATATACTTGAGTGTAAACAGCCAACCTCGAGACAAAAGCGCCATGTATTTACGTTTCGTCCACCGTACTCTATTCGCGGTAGGACAACACGTGTATTATCTAACAAGATTTCGTCTCGACAGATACATGACCAAGTTATGTAACTCGCTGGGAGCGTAGAGGATTGCTTGCGTTCTCGGAATAGCCGAAGGTTTTCTCGAGATGAAGTTCCAAATATTGTGCCAAAAATGGGTGATTCGACAATTTATTTAAACTGTTGATAATTGTAATGAAAAAAAGAGGTATATGATTCATTATTCGCGAAAATTTCCTATTGGATAGACCCTTGAAATGGTGGAAGAGTCAGCAAAAAAAGTCTACCTTTTTGGCCACTTTTCCGGAATCGCCAACATCGCGAAATTTCAAACAGCTGTAGCGTGAGTTCTATTTGAGTGACATAATATGAGAGTATAATATATATATAATATATATATAATAATAAAATGGAGAGTTTTCGAAAAGGGTTTTGACAGACTTGGAGAATGGCATTAGATTCATCACGATGTCTCAATTCGTTTTCCAGAAAAGTTCACTTGGGAAATGGCTGACAAAGATGCAACGGGTATGTATGGAAAAATTGGCAAAAATCGATGGTACGTATTTGAAATTCTGCCAAAAATCGCAAAATCGTCGGAACCCCGTTGATCAAGTGGTATTTTGAAGAAAAAATGATAACGAAGAGAATGAGCACAGAGTTTGGTTCCAAATCACAATAGATAAGAAATAATCACCGATTTGGTGAAACCATTTACTTTGGGCCGATTGGGGGGAACATTTTTTATTTTAAGTATTCTTTTTACAAGTCCATATCAATGTATTCCTATCCAATGAATACGAGTGCATTACCCCAAAGACCTTACTTTTAATTAAAAAGCGTCGAAAATGTACGGAATGTGGTTTGCCCCCTCGAGCTTGCTACCGGCAACATCATCCCTCAACACCTACCTCCTCAAAAAAACCATCTTTAAATTAGCTCTCCTTAGATTAAGCGGTCTTCATTTTTTACAAACATTTTTTCTTCCATGCACTGAAGGTAAAAAAGGTAACGGCAGTCCTTGTGCTCGCGTACACAGCAGTCCGGTAGTTCGGCCCAGCCGAAAAAAGATGAAAAGCAGTAGTGTCTACATGGCAAGTAAGAATAATGAACGTTTCTGGAAGGATTCTCAAATGCTCTTGATGTCGAGAACAAAATCCTCCCCCTCGACTAATTCTCGTCTTCTCGTACTCCATTCTCTCAGTTTCATCGTCTCGGTCTCGAGGCTCCTGTTGCTGTCTGCAGTCGCGTCTGCGGATATTAGCATGGAGCCGAATACAGATAGAGAAATGGCAAGGACGAGAAGTGCATCCAATAAGCGAGAGTGGGAGACAGAGAAAGAGAGAGAGAGAGAGAGAGAGAGAGAGAGAGAGAGAGAGAGAGAGAGAGAGAGAGAGAGAGAGAGAAAGAGAGGGGGGGCAATGAAAAAGGGAAAAGTAAATCGTGTAATCGAATAACTAAACGATTGTGTTTGCAGCTGCGCCATGGCCCATGTTAGGCAGACATCACTTCTGGCCGTGCAGCTTTCAATGATCTTTCAGGAGGTCCCCAAGTGTTTCTGCGTACCGGAAGTCTACGAAATACGTCTAGGGATAATTGCTCGGATAAAAAAGATCCAACAGAGCGACACATTTGGCTCAAGCTTTTTTCATTTCCAGGCACAGCTGTGACAGAGCACGTATGCCTGAAGATCTCCCGTTCCGATCTGTCAGCCGATCAAGTTGTCAAAAGCCTTCAACCTATTATGTCATTTGTATTTTACAATTATTATACTCATTATTGTACAATCCACACTGGTGCATGAATGAGCGTTTGGTTTTCGGCTCCGGCGGTACTCCGAGTTGACCGGCGTTATTAATCGCCAATACTCGGAGAGGTGACCGTTTAGCCGCGCACCGGCTGGCGCATCAACCAGTCGGCGGAAGTCCAATACTTCTGAGACTTTGGTTTAGACACTTGAGTGAAACGTCTGTGCAACGGAGAATCACAAGAATATGGGGCCGTCTATACTGTTATGGGTTTTCCAGTTTCCCCGTACGTTCGGCAAATGCGGGATAGTGTGGCTTAAGAGAGACCTTTAGGCGAGGAATTATGATTTTCATGTTTTTTTTTTGAGGAAAGATTTCTTCTCCACTTTTGAGACTTGGGGTATATTTTATTACCACTCTTGAATGTTACATGGTTTTTTTTAATTTATTAATCTTCAACAATGGCGGACGTATGGCACGCTCTTCAAAACCGCATTTCCAAAAATGGCGTGATGTACAAATAAAAAACTGATCGACCGATTCTGATGGAATTTGGTATAAACCTTTGGAACCTTATTGTCTAAAACATGACCCTAGATGTTTTAGGCAATAAATAAAATATTTTTTTACCGCAAAGTGTAGTCATTTTTTCGGAAAATTCAATCTTTTTGTTTCAAACCGTACCATTTTATCGGTTTTCTACATTTTTTACTTTTTCTTGCTTCATATTCTGCGTATGAGTATTGATGAAAGAGAAATCTTCATTGGTTTTTTTTCAAATTAATTCCGCTGACGCTACGTGTCACGCCGTCCGACAATGTCCGTCGCAACCCGTTTAGAAGAACATGCCATACCGCCGTCATTTAAAAGAATTCATTTTGAAAAATCCTGTAATAGCCAAAAGTAGGAATAAAACATATCCCAAATTCGAAAAGTGGCGAAGAAATTTTCCCTTTAAAAAAAGTAATGAAAATCAGCGATATTTTCCTTGCCTAATATCTCTAAGTATCTCCTCCTTAAGACGGCTGTGAACGCAACAGAACGTTAGGGTAGATTAGCGAAGTGGTGGTAGGAATCGATAGGAAAGGGTTCAATCCGAAAGGGTAGTAACGTGAAAACCCGCAAGGGTATTTGGACCTCAGGAAAAAAAATACCAATGACTATACAACTCTCATCCAGAAAAAGTGATTCACTCATCGAATTAATTACACATCTATTTAGTATGAATATCAAGCAGTTAGAAAAAATATATATTTTTTTCGATGTACAAAATGGCCGACTACTAATATTTTCTTTTGTAATCTTTTGTTATCACAATTTTCGACCTAGAACAAAAAATAAAAATTCTCGTCAATCTACATTAGAATGACTAGAGAAGTACGTACAAAATTGAAAAGATAATGTTCTATTCAAAAGTTATAGGCATTTGAAGTGAAATGAATTTTCAGCGAAAGATTTCGTTCTAACTGCTCATAAACTGCTCAGAGAATGAAAATTTTTCGATTAATCAGAAATTCCGTAGGTACTTTTCTGCGGAATGCAATTAGGAACATAACTTTTCAATTCGAAGTAAATCGAGTGAAAATTGTTGAAGTTATTTGTCACGGCAATTGGAAAACAGCTGTTTCGAGAAGTTTCGAGTAATCGGCCATTTTGTACATCGAAAAAAAAAACAAATTCTAACAGCTTGATATCCATATTAAATAGATGTGTTATTAATTTTATGAGTGAATCACTTTTTCATACGAAAAAAAAATTGTTAAATTCACATATGATTTTATCCCCCTTACTGTGGCGTAAGGCCTAAGCACTGGGCGCTCTTTGGTGCATTCAAATTGTCGCTTAGATAGACGATGTCCAGCAGCACTGAAGGATGTGATTCGGTGTAATTAAAGAGTCAATTGATAAAGTAGCTTGGCTACTATATTGAAAAACACAGTGACAGTCGCGCAGTTGAGTTGGACTTCCTAAATGTCTTTTCGTCTTCCTCGCCAAAGGATGGACAAGTGGCGACTCTTATGAAGTGGCAGACCCGGTCCAGCGGCTGAACAGGGTACGTGTAAAGGTTGGAAAGCGGTAGAGTCATTGGGTGGGCACATGGCGGCTTAAGGTTCGGAGCGTTAGTACGAAACGAAAGGGGGAGCCAACGTAGTTGGGCTCAATGGTATCATCTCGACGGTCTCTCATCCTCTCATGTCTTCATCTCTGCTTTTCTCTGTATGCTTCACTTCGCAAGGTCTTCCTTTCCTCTCTCCCGCTCACGGTCGCCGTCAAGCGCTTAATTGTGTCGCGGAAATACTCAGACAGACGGATTTCGTTAATAATGCGCTCGACGACGCGCTCAACCGTTCGCCCTCTCGACGTTCTTCCTCGACTTGGTTGTTGAATTTCTGGGTGTCCGTTCTGCCCCCTGCTGCTTCCTCGTTCTTTCTCCTTCTTAGCTGTCCATTGATATGTCGTTTGATCGTGTCATCTACTCGGTACACTACCATGCCTGTGTACGTTTAGGAGCGTTTGTGAAATGGTAAAAGCTCTGGATGGTGACCGTCTATACGCGTTCCTGCTTTCAGACTTGTCTGACTTCTTACTTTCGTCGCCTGCCCAGTAGCAATTTTCCCAAGTGAATTTACCCCCTTCACCTTCCTTGATCACCCCCCCTTTCTCTCTCTCTCTCTCTCTCTCTCTCTCTCTCTCTCTCTCTCTCTCTCTCTCTCTCTCACTCTCTTTCGCCATTTTCCTGTCCTATTGTTTCTCCTCTTGACGTATATAACTAAATAATATCCAAGCTACACTCCTCTCCCAACGACTGGTTCAAGTCTACGGTTATTCGGCTCTGTCCTTTTTCTACTGGAGGCAATACTCCAGACCTTCCACTCCTCTTTGCACCTCTAGCACTCTTTCGCTCTCTCACTCTCTTTCTACCTTATCTATCGTCCTTTGTCGTTCGGGCTTTTCACGTTACAGCTAATGCCCGTTGCGAGTTTGTCATTTTATGGGAAAAGTTCGGGCGGAACAGGACCTTTCGCGGCAGGTTGTTCGTTGCAGGCTGTAACGGGCAGCACGGATACAATTGGCGTTTTAGGAGTAACACAAAAACTTTCACACGTGAATATGTATACACGTATGTGTGTGTGGTCCTGATACGTGTTCCGTGCAAAAAATGATTGAAATGCGCGAAAATTGATAGAATTGTACTTGACTCAATGAGGGAATCAATGAATATAGAATCAGAATTACGGAAGACCGGATAGCAGCATAAAAAATGGCTCAGTTGACATTTGTAAAAATATTGCAATAGAAAATAATTGAATTTCTTTCGTTATTTTCTCTTCAGGCGGGATATACATTTACAACGATCGAAAAATCGATTTTCTTCTTTTCTTTAAGGGGTTACCCCCACTTGCGATTTTGAAAAAATCGATTTTTTTATTGCATTTTTTTGAAGTATAAGTATCTGAGAATATGTCCTGAAAATTTTAAATCGATCCGAACAAAATTGACTAAGGTATGAGCGTTGAAGGAGAAGAATCGTTGAGCGTTGAGCGTTGAAAGAAAATTCAGAAAATGGCATTTCTGAAGTCGGTGACCAAGATTACTCGAACACTAATGAACCGATCTTCTTGAAATTTTGCAGGCTTATTTAATACATAAAAATGTAGTCTTTAATCGGTCGATTTTTTTTTTCGAAAAAGAATGGCCGTTTTATAGCCAAAAAACGGCCGTTTTTTTCGTTGAAATCGAACCATCAACTTTGATTGTCCGCCATTTTGTGGAAAATGAATATTTTTTAAAATCCTTCGATCAAAGACTAGTTTATACTTATATTTGACTAAATCCATCCGCATTTTTTTTCAGATGATCCACTTCGCCGCAATGTTGGTCACCGCAAAGCGTGTATATAAAAACATTATTTCATTGACGGCCATTTGCCACTAAACAATGTAATATTTTTCAATTAAAAAAATACCGAAAGTTCTTCAAGATGTGTTCTTTAAGATGGTATATTGATCGATTAAAAAAGTTTTATAGTTTTCTTTAAAAAAAATCATGAAAAAGGCCTTTTTTGCGCTACAAGTGGGGGTAACGCCTTAAACGATAGGACGATAAATGTAGAATTTTTACCCAAAGTTTCAAAACGAAATTCGAAAAACTTCAAACGTTACAGCATGTCAATGCTACGCCTCACCGCTCAGATTCGGAACTCGCTGCACGTATAAGCGAGAGCGCAGAGGGGTAGACAGAAATGGGCAAAAAGTAATTGAATTAACAACTACCAATTACAACTACTAATGTAATTGATAATTTAATTACTTTGTAACAGATTACTTAAGGCCTTAGGCCACAGTAACGGGCATAAAATCATGTGCGAATTTAACATTTTTCTTTCGTATGAAAAAGTGATTCACTCATAAAATTAATTACACATCTATTTAGTATGAATATCAAGCTGTTAGAAATTTTTTTTTTTTTTCGATCTACAAAATGGCCGACTACACGAAACTTCTCGAAACAGCTTTTTTCAATTGGCGTGACAAATAACTTCAACAATTTTCACTCGATTCACTTCAAATTTAAAAGTTATGTTCCTAATTGCATTTCGCAGAGAAGTACGTACGGAATTTCTGATTAATCGAAAACTTTTCATTTTATGAGCAGTTTATGAGCAGTTATAACGAAATATATCACTGAGACTTCCTTTCTTAAGTTCAATTGCATACAATTTTTTCATAAAACATTATTTTTTGAATTCCGTACGTACTTCTCTAGGTATTCTATCGTAGATTGACGAGGATTTTTGTTTTTTGTTCTAGGTAAAAAATTGTGGATGCTCAATGCCACGCCACGGAGCGCCTCAATAAAGATAACAAAAGAAAATATTAGTAGGCGGCCAATTTGTACATCGAAAAAAAAAATGCTAACAGCTGCATGTTCATACTAAATAGATGTGTGATTAATTTCATGAGTGAATCACTTTTTCATGCGAAAAAAAATTGTTAAATTCGCACATGATTTTATGCCCGTTACTGTGGGCTTAAGTGATTAGTTACCATGAGCACCGAATGCAATTTAATTCAAATTTTATGTAAACTTCATACGCGTTTTTCTCAAAACAGCATTGTCGAAATTGGCGTGCAGGATTACTCAAAAACTATTAAGCCGATTGAGTTGAAACTTGGTAGAAATATTGATTATATTGCTATCATTTACTTGACGAGATTTGTTTTTAAAAAATAGAAAAAAACGACTTTTTTAAATTAAATTTTTTAGAGACATTAGCGTGAAATGTTAATTTTTTTGTAAATTCGTGCTATTCTCTCGAATTTGGATTTTTTCATTTAAATTACTGTCAAATAGAAACTATACACGTTCTAAATGATTTTTTTTTCGCAAATCAAAGTCTACGGGAATCTATACTGTAACACTCTGCCACAGCTGGACCATTTTGATGATAAATGTATTTAAAAAAATACTTAAATACACTATCGAAGTATAGCTATAGTTTGATGAATCTAGAACACTGATTTCTCAGTTTAAAAAATCCCGCAGAATTGCTTAATTTTTTTCCGTCCAAATGTATATTCCGCCTCAATCGAAACGTCACATAATATGAGAGGGCATAGGAAATTCGAGAATACGGTAACCTATTCGATTTTGATAGAAAAATCCGCGAAAAAGGTAAAACTGTCGAGGAAATTTTCCACGAGTTCCATCTGGATTCTTCTTTTATTTATGACGGAAAAGCGCGTGAGATGAAATATTGTTCCTTTGACGGATCATTCGAACGGCGCTTGTAAAATTGCGACTTGTCTAGTTCTTTCCTCAACGTTGGCTCGCCCGCCAGCGTTTGTATTTTGCCTCTATATTTTATGTTTGCCTGGCATAAAGTATTCCACGTCGGCTCAAGAAATTACGAGGTGTACATAATTGAGAGGGTCACGGGAACTGAGTGAGAAGACGACGAAAAAATGTACTTCTGTACGTCGACTGAGTTCAAATATAAAAGTTCTCGCCAAAGAGAATTCGCCTTCTTTCATTCCTCGTTTTTACATTCGTTTTTTTTCCTCGTCGCATACATCTTCAATTATAAACACACAATTTGTTTCATCCCCGAGTTTTCTTGTTGCCTCAACAGCGGCGAAATTAAAATGGTTTAGTTCTTAAATTCGATAGGGTTCCAGCCTTCTGATAATTCCTTTTTTCAACGCTGCGCGCAAACGGCGAGTGTTAGAAGCAGCAAAATACAATTTGGTCTAAAATTATATTCAGTCATTCATACGATAGAATAATCAATTAGTTCACAACTAAGATAATGATGAAGACTATTACAAATTAAATTAACAATGTTTAAATTTTTTATAATTGCATTCCATATAATTTAATTTTAATAACCAATTAAAATTACGATAAAATGATCAATTAATTTATAAATAAGATAATGATGAAGAGTACTAAATATTAAATTAATGTTTACATTTTTTATGATTTTATTCAATTTGATTTAATTTTAATAACGAATTAAAATTACGATAAAATAATCAATTCATTAATAATTAAGACAATGATGAAGACTATTCAAAATCGAAGTACCGGACAAATCTTTATGAACATTATGCAGGAATAACAACAATTGTGACGGTGGATCATTTTGTCGATGATACTAACTCCAATGGTTCGATCGATTATTATTTCGAGATAATCAAACTTTTATTTTCAATACGGATATTAATTTCACGAAATTATCGTGGGTAAGCTTTTTCCAACAAAGTCTCATTCGAACGATGCACCGGATGAGAAAATCCTCTGTAAATACAAAAATCGAACATCAAAAAAGTTGACGGCCCAGACTCATTTGGGTGATGGAAAAGAAAAGATGTTTCCATAAAACGAAAGAAAATGAGCTGGCCCAGCAGCTTATAAGCCTCTTCTGCAATGCGTGGGAGGCAGAAGAATGGCGTAAAAAGAGGAAAATAGTCTAAAAAAAAGCTGCACTCGTTATCCCCGGAAAAGCCTACACGCCGAAGCCCTCGCTTTTCCTGCTTTTTTATTACTTTCATTTTTTTTCATCCATTTTTATCTTCTATCCGTGTACTTAAATTTTACTCCCTCTCTACCTTTTGTCGCTCCTTACAGCTTTCATCGTCCCGCTTTCTCCCCCTTCCTGACGTATAAGAAGTGAGCCTTGGCGTACTTACGTCTTCACCGAGCCCGTTTCGAGCTCCACATTCTGCACTACTTCGTGAGGAAATAAAACTAACGCTTATAGTCAATTAAGGGGCTGAGCAGGTAATGCGCTTTGCCACGAAACGTTTTGCCGTAAGACCATTCAGAGTGAGAGCCAGTTAGATACTCATATAATACGCAGAGGGACGTTGAATAAGTGAAAAAGGAGGAAGAAGCTCCATGGCCAATCGTCTTGCAGGGTTTTAAAGAGGGAATAAAGTATGAAGTGTGCTGATTGAAATGACATAAATGCTTTGCGTATTTCATCAATTTCTCAGATCCGATCGGACTGAACGAATTTCTCGAAGTAAAGGGAAATATTAAAATTTTCTCGCAATCCCCTTCGTACATGGATGTTTTATTTATTCGTCCTTATTTTTAATTCGACGTAAATTAAATTCTGTGTTTTCGTTGACGTACTGGCACGTAGATAGAAATGATGACAATACGGTTGAGAATAAAGAAAACCAATTTTTTAGTGTTCGAGTGGCCATGCGAATATAAGGGCTTGAAATTGAAGGCAAAATTATGCAGACGATTTTAAACAATTGTTTTTTAAGAGAAAAATCGTAATACTCTCGTAATCTTTTGTCGAATGCTCGATTCTGGAGAGTGAAAATAAACGTGGCTGCAAAGGGCCTCACTCGCGAGTGATATATATGTGGCCATAAAGACAAAGAATGGAGATTATAGGGTGGAAGGAAGAACGAACGACTGCACACAATGTCATCCACTCGAGCCGTCTCTATAGTTGCGGGCGACGAGCACACACCGCCCCTATCAATTACTCCGGTGGGGGGGATTTCGGTATGACTGGAGGGTAGGATACGAGGCTCGTTGGGATTACAACACGCTTCTGTAGGACTGAGATCTCGATGATGATGATGCTAAAAATTCCATGTTAAGGGGGCTTCTCACTTTAGACGCCAACAAGGCTATTTTCATGAGTTTTTTTATAGGTTTATATCATAGATATTGATATCAAAGTTGTAACACTTAATAATACACTTTCGAAATACATTTGAAAAAAATGTATGTATTTGTGCAACCGAAACAAGCTTTAAACGCGTTTTTCTCAAAACAACCTTTTTCGACGGCTTGTTGATAAAATTTTCGAAACTACTGAACCAATCCTTATGAAATTTTAGCCCAAATTCTTTACAACTATAACTTTAGCGTTTTTTTGTCTTGTCGAATAATATCCGCCATTTTGTTATTTTTGGATTCATCGAAAATCGTATGATGTGTGCTATAGCCACTAACATACTGAATCTAAAACCGTTTAATTTTTTTGTTTCGGACGATCCATCTCCGAGATTTCATCAACAACGCAGACCTACAATTTTTTTAGAACATTTTTTAACTACCATTTTCGTCTATGAATGGCGACTTAAATAAATCTTTTTTTTTAAATTTATATTGAACATTTATTTCTTAAGTGTAACAATTTTTATATCAATATCTATAATCTATAATATATATATAACCTATTTAAAAAATCATGAAAATCGCCTTGTTCAGCGTCTAAAGTGGGAACACCTCTTGAATTATTCTTCCTTGTGGTAAAAATTTCTAGAACATGCAATAAAATGGGCGATTCGAACATTTGGATAATTTATACAAGTTGGTAAAAATTGTAATGAAAAAAAAATGCTATAAGCTTGTCCATTTCAGGTCACTACTGATTCGCGGAATAAAATCTCAAAAATCGATTTCCCGACTTAGGAATTCCGCCATAAATCGAAATATAACCGCAGCTCGATCAATCAGCTGGCGCTTTCCAGAGCAAACGATTGCGAAGAGAATACACGCAGAGCAGAATTTCAAATCGAAACGGAAAATAAATCAGCGGTGATTGAGCGAACAAAACTTTGTTATGCCCAAAGATTGAAAAAAAAATTGGATTAAAAAAATCTATAACAATATATCACCCCCTGAATACGAATTTACTACTCTTTTCGTCCGAAACGCTTAATTTTCATTTTAACAATCGTCCAAAGTGTGTGAAAAGGCCTTTTCTGAAACTAGCCCTTATAAATGCGTTGAAATATTGACGAATGTGGAAAATAGTAAGAACGATGTCAACGGGCTACATCTATCTATGTGGGTAAAAAAAATGCAACTTCCAAAAATATTTTTCGTCGATCGTATTACCTTTTAACTATATTTCCTGAAAAATTCATTGAAATATTCCTAAATTTGAATGATCTACCATACTCCAAACTTTGAACGCGTTTTTCTCGAACCACTGTTTTCAAAGTCAGTGGACATGATATCTCGAGAACCACTTCACGGATAACTTCGGAATTTACAAGATATTCGATGAAAAACATTTGAAGGTCGTTGACGATCCCATTTTCTTTAAATCGATTTTCATTTTTTAACAGTTGAGTAAAAATTACTTTTTTTCGTAGATTTTGCATGCTGAAATTCCAATTTGTTGCCACGTTGTTAAAAAAATCTATTT
This sequence comes from Ophion costatus, assembly GCA_951751655.1. Classification (NCBI taxonomy): domain Eukaryota; kingdom Metazoa; phylum Arthropoda; class Insecta; order Hymenoptera; family Ichneumonidae; genus Ophion; species Ophion costatus. The sequence continues at coordinate 22,493,511 of OX632357.1, read as the reverse complement.
TAGAAATCAACGATCGTCAATGACTCGTATTTATTGTTAAGTTGAATAACCCGATTGATTTTTCAATTCCGGATGGACCGTTTATGAGGGTGTCCACTGTCAAACGTCGGAAAAAATGTCATCTTCCGGCGGTCGTGTTTTTGTTGTTTTTTTGAATTTTTTGGTGATTTTTTTCACGACTCGCAATATTTACTATTTTTTGTTATTTACGATTTTAAATATTCATTATGAAATTTTTTACTATTTACTGTTTTTAATATTTACAATTAATTTTTTACTGTTTACTATTTTTTTAACAAAGAGTCTTTTCGTTTTAAAAAATGCGTTTTTTTCTGCTACGGATTCCCTGAAAAAAACATTCAGAATTTGGCAATTTTTTCGGCCCTCTAGATAGATGTAGCCCCTTAAGTAATATTGGAACAATCCTTTTCACTTCAACAACAGTTTTTTCGGTCGCAAAACAAGAAAAATTCAAATAAACAAATAAGATAAGATCGTCTTCACTCAAAAGTCGTCACCTAGTATTTCCAATTAACCAGACAGTAAGGTCGAACGTTTCGATGCTAATTACGGAATGATCAAATCGTTAAAATTAATGTCTCGGTCGGAAGTGGCGAGGTACTAACAATAAATGCCCCAAGGATTGATCAGCAATTTTCGAGATAGCCAGCAATCGTAATAATTCTTCCGTGGACAAAAAAAATCGCCTGCATGCGCCTGAGATGAAGCGATTGGAAGAAAAGCGCTGATGGGCGAATCACCGCTTAACGGAGGGTTGTTCCGCACAATGTCCCGTGAAAGCATTGAGAACCAGTCTCGCGTCGTGTTCCTCCCCGTCAATTTTTATCAGGCCCTAAAGAAGCTTGGAAAGAAAGGAAAGATCGAATCGAGATAAAAAGACAACGAGGGAAACGTGTGCGCACAAAAAACGAGAAAATTAGCCATTGCGAAGACAGCCGTCAAGCAATTCGAGTAATGGTTGCAATAAACATTCACAAAGTGCAAAGACAGAGAGAATTAGAGAGTAACGAGAATTTATGAGAAAAAAATAGAACAATTGGAGTCCTGAAGGCAATGGAACGAGTATCTTGACATTCAATGCTTACTTTTTTATTGTTATTTAGGTGTGCTATTTGTTGTTACGAGAGATACTGCCATTTCTCGCACTTGTAAAGAAAAAACTACATGGATTATTCCCGTAGACTCGTTGTATCGCAATAACAAAATTTCATGTTATCGTGCACTTTCATTTCATGCACTTTCGTCGATCCGCAGAACAGCCCATATTTTCCGCGGTAGAAAAAAAAAGCACCACGTTTATAAAATGACGAGGCCGTATCGATAGAGAGGGTTGCAGAGGAAGAAGAGGAAGGGTGGAGGTAGGGCGAACGAGAGCAAAATAAAACGGAATGTTTGTTAGGGTGAAATTGGAGGAAAATAGTGCTCTACGATTCAACCATGCCCTGGCACAAGCCACAAATTGTGAGTGCTGTGTATGACTTCAGGCGCTTCACGTTTCCTCAGCAACGTGTATTATAGGCCATATTTGTTTTTCACCTTTTATATTCGCGTTCTAATTACACTGTCATATTGCTGGTGTTGGCTGAATATCTGTTTCAGCTCCTCAGTCGTTTCGTGATCGCAGTGTGAAAGTGGACAACACGGAGACAGAACGTATACATGGAAAATGTGCAACTGCAAGCAGAGTTGATAAAAATAGACAAATAAAATCATTGCTGTAGCAGTACTGACTACAGAGCCCCAAACGAGCCCATTTTGGTCACGCAGTGACATTGATCGAGAGCAGTAATTAGGAGAATCATGGATGAATAGTAAATTGAAATGTTCATTGAGTTAAAAACCGACACTGGTGAATAGGCGGTTGGTGTTCGGCTCCGGTGGTACTTCGAGTTAAGCAGCGTTGTGCATGGCGGATACTCGGAGCGGTGACCGCCTAGCCGTGTACTGGCTGGGGCATCAACCAGTCAGCGGAAGGCCGATGCTTTTGAGATTTTGGTCTAGACACTAGAGTTAAACGTATGTGTGCCAGAAAATCAAAAGAATATGGGGCCGTCTATGCTGGTACAGGTTTTCCGCAGTTTCCCCGTGCCCTCGGCAAATGCGGTATAAAAGAGCTTAACCGGCGAGTGGCACAAGCACCATACTTCCAACTTCAAATGCGTTTTTTTCGAAACCTTATTTTCAAAGTCGGTGGACATGATATCTCGAGAACCACTTGATGAATTGTTTCAAAATTTACAGGAGATACGATGAGAAACATTTAAAGGTCGTTGACGATCTCACTTTTCCAAAAACGATCTTCATTTTTTAATAGTTGCGTTAAAATGACTACTTTTTCATAGATTTTGCATGCTCGAGTTTCAATCCGTCGCCACGTTTAAAAAAAGGATAATTTAAAGAATCGACGATCGTCAACGACTCGTATTTATTGTTAAATTGAATGACCCGTTTGGTTTTTGGATTTAGGATGGACCGTTTAAGCTGGACATTGTCCACCGCCAAACGTCGTCTTGTTTCTCTCTATTTTCGGTGGTTTTTTTTGATAATGCGTTTATTTTCACCAACCGTTTCTCAGAAAAAAAATGAAATCTGTCTATTTTCCGGGCCTCTGGATAGATGTAGCTCCTTAAGACCGCTGTGGACGCAACGGAGGGTTAGGTTTGATTAGCGAAATGCGGTTGGGAGTAATAAGAAAGGCTTCAATTGAAAAGGGTAATGCATGAAGTCCCGCAAGGCTTACAACGTTGGAACTAAGAGAATAATAATATGTTCACTGAGCTATATACATAATAATCATAATCAGCGGTAATAATCATTCCACTTAAACAAATAAAAAATATGTCCATCCCTTACAACCTATAGAACGGAATGTATATGTGCGCGCATATAAGGTTCGTCATTTTAGTCGATTCAACGTATATTCTGAATGATATAACCAACACGCGTCACGCATGGACTAGAAGCAAAGAAGGCGAAAAAAGATATCGCATTAAATACTGCAAGCACTTAATCCCTCCGGTACATTAGCCAGCTGAGATCTTCTCATGCTGCACGGTGCCCTCTTCTATCTTGTATAGAGCCCTTTAACGGCTCGATAAAAGGAGGAAAAAAGTGAGGCGTGAAGAAAAAATGAGGAGAAGAAATGTCCACGATGGACGAAGTGCGAAGGGCTTCGTACACACAATTCAAGCGTTCAGATTTATGATCCTTACCGAAATACGATTATGGGAAGAATGGTCGAGAAAGCACTGAACGAAAATGACAACGGGAACTTGCTCAGAGGTCCCGGTGGGCGGGAGAAAAAAAAACGTTTTTCTTTTTTCTGCCGTACACGGACTTTGCCCGCATTCTTTGTGACGGGAAGTCGTTTATCCATTCTGCAGGACGAGTGCACGGAACATTTGTCGCTGCTTTATGGATTCGAGCGAAGCAAAATCCGTGCTGGAGATTTTTTGTTAAAAAAACAATATATATATACAGGGTGTTGGGGAGGACGATGCAAAGCCTTAAGGGTGTGGTAGGTCACCTCGTTAGGAACATATCTAACCCAGGTTACCTTAGTCCAAAGTCTCAGGATTTCGAGTCATCATGGTAAGTATGATTTTTGGAAAGTTTCCCAAAAATTAAGTACTAACTCTTTTACCTCTTATGTTAATGCTATTTTTCTAAAAGTAGCATTAACATAAGAGATATTTTTATTTTTTGACAAGTTTTTGAATTATTCAACACCTCCTATTTAGTTAGTTGTGTGGATACAGATGGTTGTATTGGTGTTTGCCGATCGAATACACATTAAGCTAAGATGCAAATATGTTTTCAGTTGCCAATTATCGTTTGCTTGAACATTATGAACAAGTTAGTACCTAATTTTGGGAAATTTTCCAAAAATCATGCTTACCGTGATAACTCGAAATCCTTAGACTTTGAACTAAGGTTACCTGGGTTAGATACGTTCCTAACGAGGCAACCTATCACCCCCTCAAGGCTTTGCATCGACCTTTCTAACACCCTGTATATATATATCTTAAAAAAAGGACTTCGAAGACTCTTCGAGATTGCGCTGCCGCTGTTTGTTTTATACTTTCATCTTTTCATTTCCGCACTATATGCGACTCGGTAAGGAGAGAACCTTGATCGACGATCCTGTCATTGGCCGAGCAATCCATCAACCTGTGACACACCGCGGAGAGTGGCGTGAAAAAAAAGGTTGTACGCTTCGCGAGAAGAATAAGGGAAGAAGAAACGACTTGAGAGGAGCCGTAGGTGGGTTTGGCTTTTCCATCAATTGATTATACATCGAACTTCGGTAGGTACTCGCTCATACTCTTCTCTTCCTCTTGCGAAAGGAACTTGGTAAGACAAAAGATTTCTTATCCTAGTTTTTTCTCCCCCTACGGCAGGGTATTCGAATGTCTAGATACATCAAAATAAATGTGACTGCAAAATTACTCTTCGTAGGATGAGACGAAATTTTCGATGAAAAAAAAAAAAATTAGCAAATGCCTGAAATTATATATTGGTTCGAACAGCGTATTCTAAGTTTCAAGATATATGCTTGGGAATTGGTGCGGATTTCTGCTCGATTTAATTGCGGATATACCGAGTATCCCATTGTAATGTTACTACTGATTTATCCCGAAAAATGCGACTGCGATCAAGTATTGAGTATAATAAAACTGTTAGGGTTCAAAGGGGGAGGTTGAAAAAATATTTTTTTTGATTTTTTTGGATTTCGACTCAAAATGGCAACGTTAAGACGGCTGACATGTTTTTTTCAAATGGTATCATGCAATTTTTTACCAAAACATTTTTCGAGTCAAAGCTAACAACTGTTGTAGAAAAAGTTTGTCGATAACGTTCATAATTTATTGGTTAGAATACCATTTTCGACTATTTTAGCGCTATACAGATTGTACCACAAGGAGATAAAGTCTTCAACATCCCTAATGTAAGTGGGCGCGTAGTGGGTGGGTGAATTTGTTTGGGTTTGTTCGATAACCCAAACAAACCCAAACAAGGATTAGGTCTCTGCGGCTCGTCACTTCGGCTAAAAATCGAATTCTAACCTAAAAATTACGAAGGCTATCAAAAAACTTTTCCTACGAAAGTAACCCACGAAAAACTTGCAAAACCTATTTAAAGTAACCCCATTTTGCGGTACACGATATGGATGATCAGAGAATAGAAAAGTGTTATATTATGGAGTAAAAGACACGCTGAAAAAGAAAGGGAGAGCATGTAAGGAAAGAGAGTTAATTATCGTATCCAATTACGAGAACCGTCAGTTAGCCGTAGATTTTAATTAACGCTCACGTCGAGAGGGCGGATCGTAACGGGTCGTAAATATCGAGAGCAATCGAAACGACCCTCTCGACATCGAGCACGGATCGAGGATCGATCAATAGAGAGGGAGGATCCCTTGGCAACCCTGAAATCTCGCAACATACACGCGTCTATGTATATATGGGACAAATAAATAGGCCAGGTTGTCGCATGTCACTTGCGGGGCGAGGAAGAAAAAATGGAAAAGAGCGAGGGTCACCACCTTTGGGCGCCATCAGCCATGCTCGGCAATCTTGGCAAACGCAATCTCTGCAGGCTCGTCTGAACCACGTCGTGACACTATCGGCGACCGAGAAGCTTCCAGTCCTATTTTCCTCTTTCCTCACACGCTCGTAAGTTTCGGATCTTCTCTTCCCACTCGCGTCCACCTGACACGTTGCGAAAAAAACGCCATGTGAAATGAAGCGTTGTCGGGGACCGATGTTAATCAAGCACAGAACCTTTTTACGAGCAAATCCTAGCGAGGGGGCTACGAAGAGGAGCAAAAATAGAAGTGATGAGGGAAGGGCAAGGAAAAACAGCCAACGTGTCCTTTCGGATTTTCCCGCGTAATGGAAGAACGAGGAATATTTGTTTCATGGAGATTCCTGAGGTGCAAACGTTTGGGAATGGTACCAGTGTTTTACATTTAAGGGGTCTTCTTACTTTAGACGCTAAACAAGTGAGAAGACCCCTTAAATTCAAAACACTGGTGACACTCCCAAACATTTGCACGAAATACATTAAAAATTTTTTTTTAATATATCTATGAAACCCAAACAAACTTGAAATGCGTTTTTCTCAAAACTAGGTTTTTCGACGGCTTGTTGATAAAATCTTCGAAACTACTGAATCGATCCTTGGGACATTTTACCCACATATTTTTAAAAACTATAGGTATAGCGCATGTAAAGAATTTTTTTTTCATTTTGATATTTACTATTTTTTCCCCAAAAACGGTGAAAAAAATTTCTTTTGTTTTTTCGAAAAATGTCCGCCATTTTGTTATTTTTGCATATATCAAAAATTGTATGATATGCGCTATAGCCATTAACATACTGAATCTAAAACCGTTTGATTTTTTTTGTTTCGGATGATCCATCTCTGAGATTTCATCAACAGCGCAGTCCTACAATTTTTTAGGACATTTTTAATCTACCATTTTTGCCTATAAATAGTGACAGATAAATAGTTTTTTTTTAGTTCGACTTATACACAATATTGTATACAGTAAAAATATGTTTGATTTTTTTGCTTCCCATACTATGGTTGACATATGTGGTTCCTCCCACTCCGAGTACCATGTTTTGTCAAACTTTAAAAAATATTAACATGTTCAATAAAGACCACTTAGTACACTTACCAAATTTCAAAATTCTATTTTTAATATCTTTCGCTTAAAAAATTGGTGAAATATCGAATATTTCTTAGCTCAGCAAAGTAGAACCCTCCCTTGAACCCCGGATCACGTGAACGTATGGACCAGATTACGAATTTGACTCGTTCCGCGTGAAAAAAGAATTTCTAGTATGCCTTGAAGGGGATGAAGACAAAAAAGAGCAGAAAAAACGAGAAATCGAAGATTTTCGTCTCTCCTCCTTAAGAGCACTTCTCGTTGGTTTCCGTAGCCCGGAGCCAGATTTGATTGCCTAACCACTGACGGACACCCACATGAGAATCACCACATATAAATGCTATCTCAATGCCGATTCCGCTGACCCCATCGTGATTTCATTGGGAGAAAATTCTTTCGGGATACAGAACGTCAGGAGAGATAAACAAAAATTGCTCCGAAGATTGCGGTGGAATCTCGAGAGGGAACGTACCTCCAGATTATGCTTCGGATTACATGGTCAAAGGGTGGAGAACATAAGAGCTAAAGATCGATAAATATTCCAGGGTAAAAGCCGAAATTGCTTATGAAGAAATCAAATGTCCAACATTCAGAAACATTATTCAGTGCAAAACGGTACATTTTTTTTCTACTCATAATTATCACCAATGAGACCATTTTTTTGTTTTATAGATGTCGGAATGAACTGACGCACATCAACCTATAGGCAACCCTTGTTGAACTTTTTTTTATCAAGCATTCCCACGACGGCACGTTCTGGGCAAGGGTTCGATTTTATTATTGATATTTGGACACATCAAACGTTAGAATTCCATGGGAAAGAAGCAGCTGTCAAATGGCTCCTACCCTGACAGTATCCCAATTGCAATGGTCGTCTTTAAATGAAGGTTAGGTGAAGACTATGGCGAGGGAAAAAAAACTTCGAAACAATTACCACGATGAAACTTTTTTTTCAAATATTCTCAGGATAACGTTGTGACATCATTGGGAAATGCGAGGAGAAGAATTCTGAAATGAGTATACGATTTTTGGTGATCAACGAAAGCACGTTTAGGAAAAGCGGGCGAGCGCGGGAGAGATGGAGGAAGGGTATAAGATACGAGAACCACCCTTGCGAGGTCAGCTGTTACCCGCTCCATTGTCCAAAGCTTTCTTAATTTCATCCTTTGTCAATGCAGAGTGTGTACTTGAGGTGAAGCAACCGCATCTTGTCCACGAGGAAAGATATCGGAAAAACCAGGCACCCTGGAGAAATGGGAAAAATTGCCGGACGAAAGAGAGGGAAAGATGAAGAGACTGGTATCGAGGTCGCGAGGGTTCAAGTGCGACCGTTGATTGGAAAGATATAAAGTGTCGCGAGGTCGACCCAAGCCTGTGGGCGTATCAGAAATCCCTCCGCAATATCAGGCAGGTATCAAGCTATACGATGTGTGGGGGTGTATCTAGTTACTACCTGCCTGATAAAGCTTTTTCACCCCTACGTTGACACACTCGGTCATTTTGACCCGGGCGAACTTGAAATAAAATGCTCACTTTTCTAAAATTTAAAGTTTTCATTACATTTTTACAATTCAAACTTGTACTTTCAGAATTTCAATAATGCGGTCATATTGAGAAATGTAAGTGGATTTCTGAGCTTTACTCAATAAAAACTTCGAATTCTGTGTGCTTCGGCTGCAAATTTTTTGAATAAAGTACCACAGTAAAATTCCCCACAAATACTATTTTGGCACGAAATTTGACATGTTTAGCAGTGAAAAAAATAGTGGTTTACATTTTGACGAAATGACATACACTGAATTTCAAGCTTGCTTATAGTACTTCTTTATAGATTCCAGAAACCAGCGGGATTCCGCCAATCGTTTTTTTTACATCTCTATGTCCGGAATTGTCATTATAAATTATATTTTTAACATACCCAAAATGTGAACAACTCCATCTGTTATTTGAAAATCATTGTAATTTTTTTGCAATTAAATAAACTTTTATGGAATACTGGCCCAGATAAAACATGAATTATTTGTGTTTCGATAGTGAAAATATTTACTCGACTCTTAAAGAATGCCCCCCCATCAAACGGAAGTATTGGGGATTTCATTTGGAGAACGCACATATAAAGATATTGATACAACCAGAAACAGAAATGTCGCAACGTTTCTTCAGATAACTCATGAAAGGGCTATGCCTAGTTGTAAAAGTCCAAAAATCACTTTTTTCAAAACCAATATATATTTTGACAGTATATCATCTTATCAATGTTCTCCGACAATTTTAAGATGATCGGATCAAAATGGACAGATTTATAGGCCGATCATTTGACGCCCGTCGGAACGCTCGAAGCGTCGTTCGAAACTTCAAACGCTTTTTTTCTCGAAAGTACGTTTTCAGAGTCGCTCAGAAAAATATCTCGAAAATCACTGCATCGATATTTCAGAAATTTTTTGAGCTTTTTCCAGATACAAAAATATAGTATTTGATCGAAGGATTTTTTTTCGATCTACACTTTCGCTTTGATAATTGAAAAATTCCCATTTTTTCGAAAAAACCAAGACCCTCACTTCGAACACGCGCCATTTTTAAAAATGTGTTATTTCGAAAATTCCGTCGATTAATCATAGGATAAACTAATATACTAACGAAATCTTTTTGATTTTTCGATATCAGATAAGCTGGTTCAGAAGGTCCATTTATAATTAAATATTTTTAAACAGACAAAAGTTACAGTGTTCTTCAGATGACATTTTTTTAAATACCGAATTTCTGTGGCAAATTATCATCACAATTTTCTAAATAAAATTCCAAAAATGGACTGTTTTAGACTGTTACAACTAGGCATCACCCAGTAATGGTCCTGATTCCTCATCGGAGCATAATAATAATCGGCGAAAATCACATTACCAGAAAATCGAAAAGTTCACCTCTCGTAGCCTATTTCGGACATAGGAGAGTAATTACCAAAACATCCACGTGGCCATCAACTCACCCCGTGCATGAGATTCGAGTTTTAATTTTTTATTTAGAGAAACGGTCGACGGTGCTGTCAATTACGCGTCCAACCCGCCAGTTCCAACGATCCACGTACGATAAAATGGTTAAAACGACAAAACATTTAACAGCTCCAATCAAAATTTCTCCGTTGCAACTGCAGTACGAGTTATTTTGAGAAACAGGGTTAATTGCCATGGTATATTTTTACGGAGGCAGATGTGATTTTTTTTCTCACGAACGTGAACACGTTAGGGGAAAGTTTCGTGGCTGCAAAGGAAAACTGGAGCGAGAGAGAAAGAGCTCTAGATGTCTAACTGCGAGCACGAGAGTGCAACCAGTTTTCGATTAGATAGTTTCGGCTACCAAGCCAGAATTACTGCAAACGCGACATCCTTGTTCACCGCGTGGGCGTAAGTAACTAATGACTAAAATTGTGAAATTTTCGCTGCACGAATCGGCCTTTCCTTCCCCTTTCTCTTTCCCTCTTCGTCGCCCGCTCTTGTAGCTCTCTAGTGGGTAGCAGACAACCTAACGGAGAACATCCAAGTGAGTGCCATGAACATCGGGGTATGGTTAAATGCTGTAGGGGTGGTTAGCCAAGTCCAAACGAGGAAGAGAGAGAGGGAGAGAGAGAGAGAGAGAGAGAGAGAGAGAGAGAGCGAATGAGTGCACTAGGCGCCACACGTGAATAACTTCACGTGAACGAATGTTGGCTACGTTCACCACGACCCTCTACTTACAGTCACGGGAAATTGGATTGTAACGCGTCAGAGAGGAGACATTGGTTTCGGTTTCTCGTGAGAGTTCCCCCAAGCAACGGGGGTATAAACGTCAGTGTGAATTCCGAATGACTATACACACCATTATTATACATACATTCCTGCCAGAGTGCTACCAGTGGCAAAGGCATGAAATTTATTCATTTTGCGTCCTCATTATGAAAAAAATCTTTGGAAGTTTGAAAGTATTCTTTCATTGAGATATTTTGTGGAAAAGTTCTCAAAATCAGCATTGGGTAAATTTCTCCCAACTTCAGTGATGGTGGAGAACACACGTTTCGTCGCAATTGTCGATTATCACTCACGCGATAGCCCACGGAATCGTTTTGGGTTATTTTTTTTCTCGCGATGATTCGAGTCTTAAGGGGCTATATCTAGGGGGGTCAAAAAATTGCAATCCCACAATATTTTTAATCGATCGGATCATTTTTTAGATATATTCCATGAATGTTTCGTTGAAATATTCCTAAAATTGAATGATCTACAGCTTCTAAAAATCGGCCGGGCGAGCGGTAGCAGCATCATACTTCAAACTTTGAATGAGTTTTTCTCGAAACACTTTTCAAAGTCGGTGGACATAATATCTCGAGAACCACTCGGTGGATTGTTTCCAAATTTACAGGAGATACGACGAGAAACATTTAAAGGTCGTTGACGATCTCACTTTTTATTAATCGATGTTCATTTTTTTATAATAACGCAGAAAATGACGGCTTTTTTTCATAAATTTGATATGCTCGAGTTTCAATTCATCGCCGCTTTGTTAAAAACAATGATTTTACAAATCGACGATCGTCAACGACTTGTATATATTGTTAACTTAAATAATCCGTTTAGTTTTTAGACTCAGGGTGGACCGTTTAAGCTGGAGAGTGTCCACCGCCAAACGGCGTGGAAAAAATTTCATCTGCTTGCGACCGCGTTTTTATTATTTTTCTATATTGTTGGTTTTTTTGTTTAAAGGCCCTCAATCTATTTACCTTTGAGTTTGAAAAAATGCATCTCTTTTGCACCAACCATTGCCCAGAAAAAAATTCGGAATTCGTCTACATCTACTCTAGGTAGATGTAGCCCCTTAAAAAGTGTGTTCGAATATTGTGTTGGAGTTTTGCTGCCGTTTGCGTTTGAGTCAATAGAAAGTTAGAGATTTCGCCTTTTTTAGTTACAGTTTACGGTGAGACACTGACCAGCAGCATTCTTTTAAATCGCACAAAAATTCGAGACCTATAAGTCCTTCCTCCGGTAACCAAAAATCGACTGCGAAAATTTCAAGTTCAGCCATTATTGAAAAAAAATCCAAAAACCTACTATGATTTTTTCACCTCCAGAATTGTGTATCTTTGCTTTTGAAGCAATTCGATATTTCCCAACCATATTGTTACAATTCACTGATACACAATTATGATACATAATTATAAAAAACTATTGCCCAATTCTATTCCCAACTCAGCAGCTATTTTTCACGGAAAAAAGCTCGCCAGAATTCCAGCTCGTCCATATCTCCCTATGGAAATCAAATTCGCGTCATTTGGAATCATCGATTATTCCGCCGGAGGTCATCATATTTTTTGGAACCAGGGAGACTCCGTTAATTGGCAGCGACAGTGTCGGATTTCTCATAGCATTTTATTTTTCACGATTGAACGTTATTAAATTTAATTTAACGCCGAGCCCAGCGCTAAATTCGGGAAATAATAACGCAAGGGAAAATATAAAGGGGGGCGACGTAAATTGGGTATGTCCGATAGGGAATGATTCATGGCTGTTATTCGGAAAAATTACTCCGCATCAATTATGAAACCGGAAATCATGAAGTCGTCTAAAAAGTCGTTATAACTTACCATGTTTCGTTTTACAATGGTACCATTTTCAAGGCTGTATTCGATTAATTAGTTGCCTGATACGCCATTCATTTTTTTTATTCTCCTCCCTCTCTTTCTCCCTGCATTTTATATCTCTCTCGAAAAGTTTTTTGCCCCACGCGTACTCCACGACTCGTTAAAAAATATTTTCGTCGAATCGCCACAGTGGAAATTCTCTCCGACGAGAATAAAACGAGATGATTTTTTGTTCCCAGTTGGAAAAACGTGCCTCGAGGTTACGAAAACCGACGTAGAATGGAATGTACGTCAACGAGCTGACGTTCGATGCAATTTGGTCGAAAATAATTGCTCCATCGAAACATTAACGGTGCTTGAGAAGAAAAAAAAATCGTTACAACAAAAACGTTGGCGAATCTGTCGAAGCGTAATTTAAATTAAAAGAAAAGGCTCGTACTGATAAATAACAAATGTCGAAAACATCGAAGCTTGGCTAGCTGGCTCTCTCTCTCTCTCTCTCTCTCTCTCTCTCTCTTGCTCGTCAATAATTGGATCTGTAAAGGGAGTATAATGTTTGCACGAGGAGTGCGATAGCAAGGCTGGAGGAAGGGGGATGACTGTGAGCATGATACAGAGTCGATAAAAGCTCGGGGCAGAAGCGGAACCGCGCTCGGCTCTCGTTTATAATGATATTTGGATTGGGGCGTCAATTAACTTGTTGGTTAATACAACGAGCAAACAAAAGTTCGCCCAAATCGGCGTGGGTGGAAGAAGAGAACGAACAATGATGATATCAATTCGTTTTGGCTCCTACCGCATACGTACACACCGTGTACTCGCGCAAACGTTTCCTGCGTTGCAGTGAAAGCGTATAATAACGACTCGAGCCAAAATCCCGGATAATCGTTCGCCGATAGAAAATATTCGCGTGCTGACGAACGTGACTATCTATATTGCGTGTGCATTCACGACCGTACGCCGTCGAATCTGACGCTGATAATGAATCATTGGCATGATTCGATTTTCGGTATACATTTAGGATAATTGAATATGCCGAAGGAAATATTTTTCATCGGAGAACCATTTTTGGACGTGCGAAAAATATTAACGACGGAAAGACCGTCGTCCGTGCTGCATTGTTCCAGAAAAACATCATGTGTTCGAGGATTGGATAAGTATCGATTGATTATTCCACTTAGGGTATGGACCAGACCGAAAATATCAAATAAATTCCGCGCTTTGATTCATCGACCGTGGTGGGTAATGTGGCTGCGTGAAATAAAAAAGATTACTTTACTGTGCTTTTATTTTTCAAACAACGAATAAATCACTATGTCCCGATACTGTAATTCTGTGAGGACAGAAAAAAAACAATTTTATTTCTGGGGGGAATAACTTGAACGTATTGGACATCCCGGTCCTCTCTCCCTCTCTCTGCCCGCACGCAATGGAACTCGGCACACATGGCACTGTCCTCTGGGCAAACTTGTCCAATCATTCTACTATTTTTTGCCCCCGACAAATAAAATTGCCGCGAGGTCCGAACACCAACGGGCACAACGCACACCTCGTCGAGTTACACAATCCCGAGCAGCAATTTCCATAAAAGGCTGAAAAAAATCAAATTAACGAAGAACAAAAGTATCGGAATCGACAAAAACGGAAAATTTGTTTTCTGCGTTTCAACGCGGCCATGCGTTTCGTAGAACGAGTAGTTCGGGGTCAAGTATGGCCGATCGTCCGCCGCCAATATATCTCGGCGTTTCGATCATCGATATAGACCGGAATTATTTTGAACATCCAATTATCCGAAATGCGAACTATTTTATCGTTTGTGAACGATGGAAAACATTTTTTTTAAGCTTACAAACTAATGCATATAAATTACGTGCAAAGAAGATGTAATTTGATTTAAGGAGTTGCGTGGGTTGCGAAGCCGAAAAAGCATATTTTCTCTATTAAAAAAAATATAATATGTAAATTATTTTAGTCGGAATTATTTTATTAAAAATTAAGCACATAAAGGAGCAACATTTCAACAATATTTGAAAAAAAAAAAAAAAAATTTCATCCAGAAAATTGGGTAATTGAGCCGGTGGGACCTGGTTTCCGGAAACCCCTTAAAAGAAGTGTCCGCGTGGTGGTCAGGATAACTCATGATAGCTTTATTTGATATTAAAAAAAAAACAATTTGTTTTTATAACTATAGCTCGTGATTGAACGAAGACTGTAAAGAAAAATTAAATTTGAATTTTTGGCAGAGTTGTATGCAAAATAGTTTAATTTTTGGTACAATTTACACTACGTATAACCTTGTAAAATTAATTGTAATCGAAAAAAAACCTCCGTGCAATCACTAGTAAATGCAATTTTGAAGAAGTGTGCAACATTTCAATAAGATCGGTGCAACAATTTTTGAGAAACCGTATTCACCGACTTCAAAAATAGTGTTTTGAGAAAAATGCGACATACCTGCGTCGCTCCCGGCCGGTCTTTCCCAATGAGGGGAATTCCCAAAGGCTCTCTCGCCTAGCCTTTTACTCCGATTGCCTTAAAACTTTGGGACAATATTCTAGACATATTGTACAATTAGATAACAAAATTTTAAAAACAGAATTTTTGACATTTTCATGCCCACGTAACCCCTTAAATCAAGATAGACTTTATTAAGATTATAAATACAACGCATCATCTAATTTTGCATTTTATACTATCAATTGTACGTGTGCGAATGAATAACGAAGCATCAATATCTCAAAGCACTTTGTCAGCCTGCCCAACATTCTTGCGCCGCACGATCAAGCTCAATATCATTCCTGTACACAGGAATCCTATCCCCTGCCAAAATCTCCTTCCGCAGAGTTAAAAATCAAAACGCGAGAAGTTCCCGAACCATCGCCAACTTGTCATGCTGCTTCAAATTGCCAGTAACAATTATTTCAACACATAAATAAACTCTAAAATCAAAGTGTGTGGAGACGAATCAACGAATCTTTGACAAGCGAAATACAAACTGTAATGTGCATCGTCAAGGGGAAGGCATCAGATCCCAAAGGGAATTTCGACGAAGGAAAATGAAAACGGGGTTGGAGAAAAAATAGAAACAAAAAATATTCCGATAGCTGAACGACACAGAAGGGATCACAGACCGAAGGGGAGAACAACGGTGCTACTGTATACGCGATGTTTATCGAAACGTCAAGTGCAGACGACGTGATATCAACAGCAAAGACCGACGGGAGGCAAAATTTGCCCGTTGCTCCTCGCATAACGCTTGATTTCGCATACGGGTAGGCGTTTGTTCATAGCAAAAGCTGAATTCGTGGGATGAAGCGAGGGATGATAGACTTGTACGTACATACAGGATTTCTCTATTGGACCCACGTATGACGTTCGGATTCTCTGATCTTCGCGACATTGGAGCACACGCACACGTGGCCCATCTTAGATACACGATGAAAACAAATGTTGAACAAGACCATCAGAAGGAATTGCGGTGCGAAACAGTGGCATCAAAATGGAGACTCGCAAAGATGCTTGAACTGTTGATGTCCTTCCGTCAACCCAATACATCAAAAAGCTTTCCGACCTAAAATCGTTACAATCAACACGGAAGATCCCATACGTATACATTGCCATCGGTGGCTATTGAACGACCGACGTCGACGAATCGACTCCCACTCTCATCGTTTTATCAGGACCTACATGAAGAACGTAGAGCTCCGATGATTGCGAGGGTATTCGGACGTTGCCCAGCATTGTGAAAACCAACGGAGGAATTTTTCCCGCCGTCACTATCATCTTCTTACGATCTCCCGATTGATCGCCGTGATGTATTTCAGTTGATGAAAAAAATGGACAACTCAGAATGAACCGTGTCTTCTCATATAATGAAATAAAATGAAATACGTTGCAGAATTTTCATCGTTCGGTATTTTAAGAAAATAGGGTGTAGCGAGAAAATGAAATTTCTATTCAAGATTGCCAGGAAATTGTTTTGATGAATTAATTAAGACGAAGTATTTTCACGGCATCGTGAAGATTTAATTCGACGCAATCCGGGCCAGCAGCGTAAATTCCGTTCGGGCAATTTAAATTATTCCCCCGTATTTGTACAGCGATGCCACGTATATTGGACCGGGGTTTGAATGGAGAATTTCACGAGAGAGCTTGAGACGTCTCCACCGAGCGAGAAGATGGATGAGCTTAATAAAATAAATTCCTCGTGTCTCTGGCTTGGTGTCGCGAAGGGTTCAAGTGTTACTTTACAGTGCCTTGTGTAGCTGTGGCTTGCGGAAATCCCATGATTCCTGTCGATGCTTTTAACACATACTGATGCGCCAGAATATACCTCGAATATTGGAGAATGGACGCAGAGGGTTCGTATTGTATGTATCAGCCATGTTTAACTATTTTCAATTGAAAGGATTTTTTTTCATGCAGGCTTCGTTAATGCAATCCGTTTAGTTTTTAAACACGTGCAGTTTCTTTTAACGAAAAAAGCGACGTAAAAATAACCCCACTGAAAAGCAGCTTTTTGCGAGTTTTTATTTGTTCACTATTGGTTGAAAAAAGGGGTGGATTTTTTAGGTTTATTTTTATAAAAATGATTTAGAACATTATTGGGGCCTATTTTTATTCAAAAAAAATTAATTATCTTGACGTATTTTTATAAAAATTATTTAGAAAATGATTTTGTCGTATTTTTATAAAAATGATTTAGAAAATTATTTTGACCTGTTTTTATAAAAATGATTGAGAAAATTATTTCGAGCTATTTGGAAAAAAATATGGCAAGGATTAGCTAAAAATTCTTAACCCCCTACGAATAAATACTGTCGCTCGTCCGTGGATGGGACGGAACCAAAACGTGATTGCATTTGTTGGCGAGCTACCGTAATTGATCGATGTCTCGCTTAAATTCCGTTGACGGTAGGTTTTAGCTTGTGAAAGAGACCAGACATGTTATGTATGCTTTTTCGTGCACTAATGAGATCGCCGTGTATGCATACCTCGCGAAATATATCGCTGCAGCTGCAAATATCAATATTGTACGCCCTGCACAAGACCGAGCGATTGAAACGATATTACATTGAATACTGCACTATTTATATTTACTCAATTGTTTGCAATATTTCATCCAGAGACCTGGATTATATTAATAAAAATTGAAAACTAATGCCAACTGTTTACTGATATAGAATTATTGGCGTCGTCAACCATGACGTTGTTAGAAAAAAAAATCACAATGGAAGGCGAAATAAAATCTCTACTTCTCACAAAAATGAAATCATTTTTTTCCACTTAAGGCGGGACACCACTGTGACGGGTAGAGAAAATCGATTTTTTTTGCGTTTTCTCTAAGTATACGTATTCCAGAATATGTGAAAAAATGTTGAAGTTGAAATGTTGAAAATTGACCGAGTTACAGACGATTTAATGTGAGCAGGTAACGCAACGATTTACGTATATTCAAACTTTCTATTGGGTTTTTCTTGAAACGACTTGTCTCGACCCGGCCGGAATCGTAAGCTATAATTGTTCGATTTTCAATTTAAAATAATCAAAATTTCCACAATTGCAGTAGCTATCGTTGTAGATAGCCTACTTTCCTAAATATTTTCTAAGCCCCCGAATACAAGTAAAAAATTCGCCAAAATTACACTTTTTTGAACACCCGATATTTTGTGAAAAATTCGTTTTTTCGGAAAAAGCGGCTACGTACAACGATACCTACATTTACATAGATTATAAAACTTCTTGCTTTTCATTTTTCAGACAACCACTTCATCCCCCATATTCATTATTTCGAGAAGATACCTTGTGGCCCTTTTCCCCAACTTCAACTTTCATTCCCCTGCAGCCCGCTTCTATTAGCCAAATACAGTCTGGAGTGTTGCTACTGATTCTGCTGGCCATTTTAACACAGTCAAGTTATGGATCCAGCCGTGACCACATTTTTTATACTTTTTTATTTATATTTGTAGTTGATTTTGATTTGTTTTCCAAATAAAAATCTACACGAAATAAGTTCAATGTGCGTTTGATAACATACCTTTTTTTCCAAATCCCCAATAAATAATCTAGTCGACAAAAAAAATCGAAAAAAAAAAACGATCTTTTACGGCCCGTCGCAGTGGTGTCCTCCCTTGTGTCTCGAAATTACTCGACACGATTAAAAGTCCCATAAATTATTTGTCGTACGGCAGGGAGACCCGATTGTTTTTTTCTCCTCCATGGACCATTCCATATGTTTGAAGTATATCTCCCAAACAGGTGGTCAATTTTTTTTCACTTCGATATAGCACGAAACACCATTTGTCCCCGTATATTCGTCCAAATAAAACTCACTTTGGATTAATCGAATAAATTCTGAAACCGTTTGCTGCAACGTATGGACAGTGGTCAATCGTAGCCGTAGGATGTGAGCAATCAGCTAATGCACTTTGGAATTTTCAGGATATTCCGAAAGCGTGGCTCGTTCGTTGAGTTCGGAAATGGATAAATTCATTATTGAACGTATACGTTTCCTTTAGAACGAGCGTTATATGGGAAGTCGAGCGGATTGCGAGAAAAGTAGGAGCGTGACGATACACTTTTAATTCACTATCCGTCGTATAGTGAATTCATTGCGGATGTAAAATATATTCGCGGTACAGCACAACATACTTCGCGGTGCAGCTTCGATAAAAAGTCTGACCATGGAGCATGTATATTGATGAAACTCATCGGGACACTGTATCTCCTCGAGCCTGTCGTCGCTTTGAGACGCGCCTCCGTGCGTCCCGGCCAGAAAAGAACAAATCGATTTAAATTAATGACCGGAAGTTATCACCGGTCGTCCGTCTCGCAAGCAGTCGGTTCCTAAAAGGAGATCTTCTGGGAGAGGCGATAGCAAGGGAAAAGTCTACAGAGCTTCGATGTTCCATGCACTTGAAGTTCACATTCGCCAGTCGATTCGATAAAAGTTGGGCGAAACATTTTTGTTACGCACCGTCGTCATTTCAAATTGTCATTTGGTACGGATGAAAACGTAAAAAGTTTTTTTTCGAGTCTTGGCGTGAAATACAGTGCGAAACGAAAAATCAATGTCACTGAAGACAGGTTGGAAGATTTTCGTGAATTTTCGTAAATAGAAATAAAATTATCGATTGGAATTTAGAAAAATAAAAAATGGACGAAAATGATCGAGAGTAGTGGACAGTTCGGGGAAAAATCGATGTATATAAGCAGATTCATTCGGCTTTTGTAATATTTAGCAAAAGTCGAGCAAAAAACAATTATTTACCCAACGGTAATTTCTTTATTATTATAAACTATCATTTATATAGTAAATTATTATTGTTATGAAGTATAATTGTAATCAATAATTATTGTTATTAGGGGAAAGTCGACCAAAAAACATTTATTTACCTAACGGTCATTATTTTTATGATTACTATAAATTTATTATTATAATAAATATTTTGATTATTTACCGATAAAAAATATGATTAGTGCGAAAAAATCGGAGCTTTGTTCGCGAGTCTCATCTCATCGTGAAATCTATCGTGAAACGAAAAAACGATATCATTGAAGAAATATCGAACATTTTACTGACAAGGAACATCACTTAAGTATCCGCCGTCGGGTTAGTTGAAACTTATATATGCCACAAAGCATTGAAAACTATTAGACACGTATCTTTTTTTTTACTGCGGAAAAACGGTTTCAAGGGGGAAAACCACCCCTCGAAGAAAGATGTGTCGAGGGGTGGTTTTGCAGTTTCACCCACAACCAGTTCACCGATTTGGATAAAACGAAAACCAAAATTCTTCTAATCCAAGGGATCAAAAATCCGTTACAAAATAATTAAAACAAATTAAATTAAGGGCTGACACGCCTTTCATTCAGGAGTGGTTTCTCCCCTTGAAAACATTTTTCCGCAAATAAAAAAAAATACGTGTCTAATAGGTTCCAATGCTTTATCCCATATATGAGTTTTAACAAAATCGAAGATGGACACTTCAGTGATGTTCCTTGTGAGTGCTCGTGAAAATAAATAATATAATCTAATAAATAATAATATAATAATATAATAAATAATATAATAATAAAAAATTATTATTAATTATTAATTAAAGTTCAGAATTATTCAGAAATATTCAGAAAATTTTGGGTAAAAAGTACGGGGAAAATGAGTGAAAAATTGATGTACAAATCATAAAAAATCATCAAACTCACCCGTGCAACGGTGAAGTTAAGAAGGTCCCTCGAAGTCAACGAACCCACTAAAACTGCATTCCCAAAGAAAAAGGAACTCAACTCAAACCGTTGAAACGTCGCGAAAACCAGCAAACAAATCACCGCTCGATTAAATGAAAATAAATGAATTGCCGAGCGCGTACGGGTGGAATTGAATTTTGTACTTTTGTCGGGAAATCGAGTTTCGTCCCGTACGGGTAAAAAATTCGCGGGGCGCGCGTGAAGCGAATGGCTCGCCGAACGCGACTGACAGCACGGTGTTGCGCCACGTGGGTGCGAACTACCCCGAGCCATCGAGACACACAGCTGCGCGTGGGAGCATACAGCCATGTATACGTATATATGCAAGAGAACGAACGCGCACAAAGACGGAAGCATGATTGGAACATGCGCAGTTTATGTGCGCGGTGTTCATTAAGCACCATAAGGAAAAGATTCCCCTTCTTTCCGGTATAAATGTATATGCGTACATATATACGATACCTAATCAAAATATTGTCAGGCCAATTTTTTTCGCTTTATATTCCGGCTTCATCTTTTCGGTTTGGCTTGCACTGCCAGTAGAGGTAGAGAGCTACAAAGTGAGAGCTAGAAATTGCTTCTACAGTCATTTATTTTGCGCCCGAAACTGACTATATGAGAATGTTCTGACGTTTTTTTAATGGAAAATGAATCCTCTGTGTAAATCTAATTTTCACTCGTCGACTTAAAATTTTTATCATCGATTAAAAAATATGTAAAAAAATCGTCAATTATCTAATCGATGATTTTTTTTCGTCTACTTATATTTCTCGATTTGAAAATTCAATCATCGATTGACAAATTTAATCATCGATTAAAAAAGATGCGAAAAACGGTCGATTGCCTAATCGAGAATTTTTTTAGACATCTCTCTCGACGTCTAGACAAAATTGTGAAAGTAACTGTTCGAGAGGAAATGTTTCGGAAGTTGAAACTTCCTTAAAATCTACAGAATACTACCGAGTTTGCTAAATGTTCGTCTCATTTAATTCATCCACCCTCTCACGACAGTCACACATCAATTTCTGCAAGAATAATATATTTCTTGCAGCGCATGTGGTACAGTCTCAGACAATTCGTAGCGATTTAATATTAAAATGATTTCCAATATTTTTGGGACGGGGTACACGAAAGCATAGTGATCAACAAAAAAAGAAACTTCTTCAAACAATCGAAAAAGATTTTGCGTTATAATTTTTCACGATCGCAAGGGAAGGACCAAAAAAAATTATTCGAACGATAGAGGAAATTCAATATTTCACTCCTTCGAGTTCTGAATTGACAAATACTTCTCAGTTCATAGAGAATGCGAAAACGAAGCGATCGACCAGAGCCCTTACGCAAACCGCGTGTTTTTTGTCCTAATTGTTCAAATATTTCATCCAGTAGTTTCAAAAACTCGCAACCAAGATTTTCCCAATACGAGGTTCACTTTCTGAAAATAAAAAACAAACCTTTCAATGTTTCAGAAAAGGGAATGAAGACTGATTGTCTTTAAACGTTATCTTAAGACTGATATAAAAATGATAGATGCAAGAAGGGAGAGAATCAAAGGTAGATCGAGTTGGCATGGAACGTGCCGTACATACGTGCGGAAATGTATGTGCGGTGTACAGCTTCGGGGACCATTCGAACTTTTATTTCGTTAGTATACCGGAACGGGTGCGATTGTGTGCTTAATTCATGCGGTATACCACCTTGCTCGTATCCAGTTGTAGTTGACCACCGTAACGATGCAACTGCGAGGTAACTATTGTAGAATTTAGAGCTATTTGGATGCGTCGGCTCATTGAAAACATTCCGCAGGCCACACAGTAAAGATTGCGGTTCGATTTACTGATCGGCCTCTCGTCTGTCTCGTCCTCGATTTTTTGTTAAATTTTTTTAATCACTTTTTAATGCGTTACCCCCACTTGTAGCGCAAAAAAAGGCCCTTTTCATGAATTTTTTTAAAAGAAAACTACAAAACTTTTTTAATCGATCAATATACCATCTTAAAGAACACATCGTGAAGAACTTTCATTAATCTTTTTATTTAAAAATATTACATAGTTTAGTGGCAAATGGCCGTTAATGAAATAATGTTTTTATATACACGGTTTGCGGTGACCAACATTGCGGCGAAGTGGATCATCTGAAAAAAAAATGCGGATGGATTTAGTCAAATATAAGTATAAACTAGTCTTTAATCGAAGGATTTTAAAAAATATTCATTTTTCACAAAATGGCGGACAGTCAAAGTTAATGGTTCGATTTTAACGAAAAAAAACGGCCGTTTTTTTTGCTATAAGACGGCCATTCTTTTTCGAAAAAAAAATCGAACGATTAAAGACTACATTTTTATGTATTAAATACGCCTGCAAAATTTCAAGAAGATCGGTTCATTAGTGTTCGAGTAATCTTGGTCACCGACTTCAGAAATGCCATTTTGAGAAAAACGCGTTTAAAGTTTCAATTTCAGTTTACACGAAGAACGGATTCTTCTCTTTCAACGCTCATATCTCAGTCAATTTTGTTCGGATCGACTTGAAATTTTCAGGACATATTCTCAGATACTTATACTTCAAAAAAATGCAATAAAAAAAAACGATTTTTTCAAAATCGCAAGTGGGGGTAACCCTTCAAGCACTTTTTTCACGTTTTAAGCACTTTTTTAGTAGTAGTAGTAGTAATAGTAGCAGTAGCAGTAGCAGTAGCAGTAGTAGTAGCAGTAGAATGAATGCCTCAGAACTATTTCTGGGCTTAGTTTTTCATTTTCGTACACTCACAAATATGGCTCAAGTTTTTCGTTGCCTACTTGCATATTTTACATTTGGCGACTACATACCCTTCATCCAAATCTTTTCCGACATTACCACAGCTTATCCTCACTCACGTTTCTTTTCATTCTCCGCGAGCCATCTTGTCCTACCAATATTTTTCCAAGTGTATACCCATTTTCCTATGATTATATTCCTTCCAGTATGTTGACCCATCGATTTCGCTTCAATCGTATGAAATTTCTTGTGCAATTTCAATTTTTATGCCTCTTCCTATTTTTCCTTCCAGCTCGGTTACATGTCCGTACCATACAATTTGCCAGATTGCGCCCCCGCCTGCGGTTTTCTTGCTTCTTTTATTTACTTTTCCCATCTTGATGGGTTACCATTGATAATTGCTCGTAGTTCTTCCCTTAGGCTTTTTTTGCCACCTACCATCCCCTGTCTTCATGTTTTCAAGTAGATACCCTCTGGCTCTTTTCCCACTTCAACTTCCATTCCCCTGCACCCGGCTTCCATTCGCCAAATGTAGTTTGGGCTGTTTCTCCTAATTCCCATGGCCATTTTAACATACCTTGCTGCAAATTTTTCCAGCTATTTCCTCCTCTTCCACCCTCGATTTCTCGGATGCATGCTGCATTCCACTTTTTACTCATGCTTTCCTAAGGTACAGTCTTCTTTTGAGGCTTCTAATTCTTGCACTATTAATCAAGTATTATTGAGTATTACTTTAATACTTTACATCATTTTTGATGCTTACTTTAAATTAATTAAATTCATTGTTACCCTATTTTAAATATTTACAAATCTATTTAAATTCTCTATTCTTACTTAATCTACTACCCACTCTAAACCCCGATGTATTTTACTTTTCGGCACGATTAGGGAACTTTCAGAGCGCCTCGTATGAGTAATTGAATTAAAATTGACCGAACTTGAATTTGAATTACCGAAAATCGAGGAGACACAAGACTTTCCCTACTTTTTAAATCCCTAGCCGAGTAAACGAGACGACCCAATTTACCGACCAATCCAGAGTTAAAGTTCATCGAAAATGTTGCGATCTTTGCTTTTGCCTGATACATCAACGAGCCTCGCGCGATAGGGACGAAATTTGGGATTACGTTCAGAAATAGATATGCAGGGTACGTGTATGTAAGATCGCGCAACGTGAGTGTGTAAGGCAAAGCAGTAGAAACGTGCCAGGGGTTAACCAGTATTTTCGCCGCAATCACGGCGTTAATCTCGCTGCTATTTCCACCCAAACGCCCACGAGAGCAACTACTTTGCTCTGCTGGCTCTATTTGGTTCGGTAGAATGCTCTACTAACGCGTTCCTCCGCTCTTCAACCATGGGATTCCAGTAGCCAAGCTTTTTCTCTCTCTCTCTCTCTCTCTCTCTCTCTCTCCCTCTCTCTCTCTCTCTCTCTCTCTCTCCTCTCTCTCTCTCTTCTGCCACAACGCGCGACGTGCTGCATGAGCAAAATATTAGCAGCAATAACCCCCTCTCGTTGCGTCGATTAATCGATTTCTCGTTACGGAGCAAATGGCCCGACGTGTTGGACGAGCGCGTTTCCACGACGCAAAACGCGAGAAATGCTAGCCCGAATCGCTGAAATATTGATCACCGTGCGAACAATCGTGATTTGTGTCTATTACGTGATACATGCGCGAGCAAGAAAACTCTACGTATCAGCGACGACGTGCAACAAAAACAAACGTTACTTCATTCCTCAGCGATTATTTGTCCATTCTGAATGAAAAATCAACAACCCCCACCCTTCGTGCCATGTTCGTCTTTTTCAACGCGATTACCGGCCTTCTCCAATATTTGTTCAGCCAAGAGCGAGTTCTTTTTCCAAACGTCACGTTTTTCTCGCGACGTAACGAATCGTGTTATCTTTTCATGTTTTTACTTGGCGTTTTTTTGGACAAATGTTCCGGAGCGAAAGAACTGTGAGTGTAGGGCGAAGAAGGAAGAACGTATAATGACAATCAAACAATGAGTCGTGGTTGATCTAGATTGCAATTCAAGGAAAGAAGAAAAACATATTAATTTCTTTTTTTTTCTCCTCGACACTGCGTACTCCGGTGCTCTCTATGTATGCGGAATTGCGTTGCTTTTTTTTCGTTTTTGAGAATTCGTGCACCTCAATGGGCTTTGTGGAGCGCCCCTCGCAATAACGATAATAGCCACGGCGGAAGAATGACGGAAGAGATTAAGAATAGTAATTGGCTAATTGGTATTGCGCGAAGTAAAGCAAAGTATGCGAATTTTTTGTTCGTAATATATTCCCCGATTCAGGGTTATTTTCGAGAGCGAGGGTAGGATGAGGTTGCGTCGTGCCTGGATGGGAAGAGGGACCGAGGTCGGGGGCGGTTAACGACGCGAAGGGACGAAATGCGAAAGGTAGGAAAGTCGAGGGATGAGCCCGAGTAAGGGCAGATACGAGACTCGACGAATTTGTTTCATTTCCCCGTCCGGAGACGAGTATAACAGTCTCCGGTATATATTACTTGCAAAAAAAATCCACGCGGAGGGACGAGAGAAAACGTCGAATAAAATGGAAGAGTCGGACGAGATTGTAACCGTTGGAAAACAAAAGATTCACTTGACTTTCGTTGGAAGAGGTGGGAGGCACATTGAGTGCAAACGAGATATTCACCGTGATAGTGTGTGCGTGTACGCGCACGCGCGAGGGTGCTAAACTATCCATCACTTTGGACGTATTTGCACAACACCGTTTAGAATTTTAATATGAGAATTTTGCCGTTCGATACACGCCGCGACGAGATTGTCACGATCCTACAATACCCCGGAGAACGATTCAGCCAGCGGTGTACATCAATATCCCAGGGTGCGTTCACCGAGCATCATGACTGAAGCTCTCCGCTATCCGTGAAACTCCCAGGCGCATACAAGCAACCGTAATCCTAGATTATTCATTCGTGGAATTGCTCACGAGGATAACGAATTCTTAGCGTTGAGCTGTGATGTCATAGATGGTTTATCCGTATTCGATTTTGGGAAGATTCGAGCGTTTCGATGATCGATTTTGAAGGATATTTTTGTGTAGATACCCGTGTAGAAGTTGTAGGAATTCAATTGGACTCCCATACGTGTCCCTACTTCCTGATAAAGATCCAATGGGTCATCGCATTTGATCCCTATATCAAAACGACACGCGCGTACAGCGGATTTTCATCAGGATTTACCATTTGACTCCAATGTACGAAGCCAATTTGGAACCCTAAAGGATTCCCACATGATCCAACAGAATCTGATAGGATTTTGTATAGATGCCATCATATTCTGTGGGCTGAATTTTCTTAACAAAATATAGAGATAGACAATATGAGTGGATCTTGAAAAGTGTATCTTTAAAATCGATTTGGATCACATTACTGGAAATGCACTGTAATGATCGTTTGTTAATTATTTTACTGTTATATATTATATGTTATATATTTACACTGCAAAAACTAGGCGTGTTTAACGTGTGTTCAAAGTATGTAGAAGTGACACGACATAAAGGCGAGACACGCGTTGCCATATTGATTCTACACACTTATGCATTTGGTAACACTTAGTGCTTTAAAATTACACACGTGAATGTGCAATTTTTACGCATTACATTATTACACACCTTCGTAGCTGTCCCCATAAACAACACGCTTATTGGAACACACATAAAGTGTGTAGAACCAACATACAAGACGCATATTTACACACATTGAACTAAACAATACACGTTGATAGCAACATACGAGCAAAAATAACACGGGAAAAAGCAACACAGTTTACGTGTGTTAATTGCGAGTTATTGATCATATGTTTTAAAAATTACCTTGGTTACGCCATCACGTGAAACTCGTTAGTTGATCTGACATTTATTGATTGACCCGTTAACAAGACCACATTTGATCTTCAATTAACCGGTTAACGGATTCAATTGAGGGCGGGGTAAAGTATTTAAATTTGTTTTTTTTTTCATTCTTTACATGAATGCATAATATATCAAGAATATTGTGTTAAAATTTCAAGTCGATCGGAGTAAAATTGACGAAGTTATGAGTATTTGAGCGTCTATTGCTCCATGCCGGGTTTTATACCTGGGCGGCAGCTGCGCGGCGCGCTATTGTATTTTTCGACCCCGAATAAATTTCTTGATAAACGGGCCTGTTCCGGTCCCGTTATATATATTCGAGGCATGGTATATATTAGTATACACATTAGTCTGTACATCAGTTGACCGCTCATCAGTAGACAAACGCAAAAAGATGCTCTCGATCATCTAGATGGAAGCCTTTTGCTCTACGGACCTGGCATCGACGACTTTGAGTGAGTATAAGAAAATTATCGAGTTTTATTTTGAATTTCTAAAAATTCAAAGATAATTGAAAAATCTTAAAAAATTCATACGTATTCAGAAAAATGAACGAATCACGAAAAAAAATTGGGTTGCGGGGAAATTTGTTGACTAATTTTTTTTTTCATCATTTTGTTAATAACATTTTGGAATTATTGATATGCAAAACTAATCTTTTGAGTACCTTTAATATGCATGAATTTTCTCAGATTTTTATGCAATCGAGAAGTGTTCTCAAACTTATGTGCAATGAGCGCTAAGCGACCAAACTTCTGCGTTTTTCAAACCGTTTTTCTGAGACTTGTCATATTTGAAGTCCGTGTGCACGATAACTCAAAATCTACTGGACCAATCGCTTTGAAATTTTGCACAGTACTTCTTCACATAATTCACCAGGTATTGTCGAGAGCTTTTTTGTTTTTTAAAATAATTACTCATTTTTCAACAACAAATTAGCCGATTTTTTTAGCGTAAATCGGGTTTTTGGCTCCCAAGTGCTACGAAAAATCGAAAAAAAAAAAAATCCTCCCGTCATTACCTCGAGAAACATCTCCATTAACAAATGCATTGTGATTTTTTTGATTCAGATGATTCTGTTGCGAGTTATGGTGCACACCGCAAACTAACTTTTTTTCGAGGCGCCTCCGGGGTTTAATTTTCACTCGCTCAATTTTGAATATTTGCAATGCAAATTTAGGAGAATATTGTTCAAATGTTACTTTATTATATGTAAATTTTTCAATAAACTAACACTATTCGTTACGCCAAAAAAAATCTTAAAAACATGCCTTTTTTCGCCGAATTAACTTTACCCCGCCCTTAACATCTTAGTATACACACGCAAGCTCTATAATGAAAATTGTGGTAGAAGATCGCAATATACGGGTTAAAATACCGGAACCCATGGTCAACAAATCCATCGTGTGCCTACGAGCATCATACTACATCATTATAAAGTATTTAGAAGAGACAACTATCAAAACTGTAAATATATAATTAACTTTATAACTAATATAATTAATACATTCAACACAACGTAATGTATAAGTAATCTCCAATAAATACATATATTTTGACGATGAAAAGCTTTGTCATTGAATTATTGTTTCCGACGCATCCCATGTGTATGCAGTATTGCGAAAATAAGTGTGTTGTTTCTACACACTTTGAGTGTGTAAATGGTTGCAGACACTTTTTACACGCTTTAACGTGTGTAAAAAAATAACACGCGTAAGTGTGTTGTTTGAACGCATATGCCCGTGTTATTTTTACACAGTCATTTTTTTACACACGTTGAAACGTATAAAAAGTGTCTACAGTCATTTACACACGTAAAGTGCATAAAAGCAACACACTTGGTTTGCAGTGTACTTTCACATTCTTTCCATTGGAACGTGGTAAGAATTCTCGAATGACGTTCATGGGGAAGCAGTGCATAATCCAATTGGGTCTCCCAATAAGTTCGTGCACGGGGTCACGGAAGGATATTTTTTTGGGAAATCCAGCAAATTTCTGAAAATAGAGAGGAATCCACTCAGATTCCAATGTGGACTTCGTAAGTGTGGCGTCCTTACGAAATCCCTACAGGGATGTTGTAGGATCCAGCAACTCCCTACAAATTTCTGCACGGATACGCCCAATAAAAGTTGCACGTTCAAGGTCCCGTAAGAATCACAGCAGCGTTTTTGCCAACAATATCAAAATCAAGGGAATTTAGCATCCATTTGAAGAACAATCTGACTCGCACTGGATTTCGAACGTCCAATGGCCGCGGGAGATATTAATAGAGACTAAAATCGCAATTTTCATAAAAATCCGTGCTAAATTGCCTGATTGTCTTTTTATCTCGAAAGAAAGTGGGGATGTTATGAAAAGTGCTAAAGTAAACTTTTATTGGATATATTGACGAGTAAAAAATGATTAATGATTATTAAACGAAATGTTGATTTTCTAAATTTTGTTGTCGCGTAGGCAACAGTCAGCCCCATGGTCTCGACTTTGCGGGAAAAAAATCCTGTCGAGAAATTCTTACAAAGAAAGTCCCCCGTGTAGTTATAATCACCCTTCCCGCAAATATACGGTACAAGGAAACGCAAGCTTGAAAAGTATCCTTCGCTGCTATTCTCAGGACGATGTTGCTGTCATTTTTCGACGACCACGGGAAACAAGACCTCCTGTCCCCTCGGACGAGGAGGTGGAAGGACGAGACACAAGGTCCTGGATGCGTTTCCATCCGGGAAACCGCTAATTACCAAGCCTTGTCTGAATCTTCACAGAGAGGATGGGGTTAGCCATTTTTTTGACGAGGCTCTCCCGTTTTCACCATTTTTTGCTCCCTCGTCCTCGTTATACCCTGCACCCAGTTATTTCATCGTCACACAAACACACAGACTCACGCATACAAACACTTCCACTCTGCATATCATAAGTATTTACTTACAAAAGGCTTTCCCCGTGAAGTCAACCTGTACGACAATTTTTCTAATCCCAATTTTAAGCTCGGGCAAACACATCCAAAGGGTTCTAAGAATGTTCAGCATTTGGTTGAAATTTCGATAGCCAAGCTTGAATCAGGCAGCTCTGCTTGGTCGCAGTTAACGAGCAACAAAAACATGAAAGTACACTAGTGGACTTAATTCTGAACCCTTTTGATTTTTATCCTAAAAATGTATATTCTGCTACAAGGAAATAAGACTGTAATGTTTTCATTTGAATCTACAATGTTTTCATATACCACAATATGAAAATATTTTCGATTGAGACGTAGAAATGATCAATAAATGAGCAATTAAGAAAAAAATTGATGTGTCCGGAGTTAATTTCACTAGTGTATGTAACACGGATTTACATTTACATTGACGAAGATTTGCAACTACCTGAGCCTTGAAATAACATTTTAATTTTCAAACAATATTCTTTAACAGTCGTATTTCGATGTGTGTTTGGGTTAATAATCGAATAATGTTAGGGTTAAACAATAATCGTATCTCAATGTATGAATCCTATTCCTGACGTTGATATTTGCATCGTCGGAATGCAACGAATTTTTTTTATTTCTCTATTTTTCTTAGCCTATTTGGGGTGTGTAAATCGCCCAAAGGTTTCTACGTATTCTCATTAGGAATTAACAATCTCAATTTGCAAAAAAAGACTTTGGATAATGATAAAAGTAATGAAATAAAAAATGAAGACAAAAAAATATCGTCGCATTCCAACGATGCCAACTTCAACGTCATTCGTATTCGATGTTTCGAAATTGATCCTGCTTTGAATTGAATTGAAAAGTTATTTCTAATCAATTTGATGAAGGAAATGTCAAAAAAGATGTTTATTATGAAACATTAACAAGCTCTCTAGTATCACCCTACACTTGTCATAACAAATATATTTTTGCGAATGATATGTCTGAAAAGTCCTTTTTGTGGAGAACCAGGTGAGTGATTTTTAACATTGCGTCTTCGGATGACTTCAACGAGGTCCATTTCATGCTTCACACATATTTTTTGTGCTTAAGCCTTAAATGTGTTGATTCCAAACCGCATAACAACGGAGAACAATTCTTCGAAAGAAAATTTAAAAACGTGTACTCCGTGCAATCAAATAAATTTTTTTACCATTTCTAACACGACTCAAGATATTTAAAAAAAACAACTAAATGTTTCTATACATCAATTTTTTTCTCAGCTTACAGTATAACGATTCCCTAATTGTCTGAACTAGTCGACTCTTAACGATCAACGTTTGAGACTGCATATAAAACGAATTTACCTTCGATAATTCAAATCGAGGTATGAATTTTCGATCCGAAAACTGTATTGCATTAGTCGCTGGACCTTACAGACGACCGCTGTATTTTCGATGGTCGTTTCGACGTGAAATTTCCCATACGTATATGAACGATAGTTCGCACAGTGTGAAAGAGCAGGTCGGCCTATGGTCTTCATTCGGTCAAAATGGACGGGAAAGCAGGAACAAAAGTAAGGAAGACCACAGGAGAGAAAAAGAGAGGAGCTGCGAGGAGAAAGAAAAGGACGTGCAACGGCAGGCATAACTGTCTCAAGCGTGTTAATTAGGGCTGCTTTTGTTTCAGAGATGAGTAAAGAAGTTTCGAGAATGAAGCAAATATGAACGATCCTCGCAGGAGCAGCAAAAATGTGCCCACTGCGTTGGACTGCGTTCTCTTCTTTTCCCTATTCCTTTATCTCGTCCCTTCTTTCTCACGATTCTGCGTTTCCTTTTATCGCATGATCTAACCCTTCCGGTTTACCCTCATGGCCCCCTCCGCAGCCCATCAGGGACAGCGAATTCTTTCGTGTTTCTCCTCTCTCGCTTTGCGCCTGAGATTATAGTCTGATTCTACGTCAGGAGAGAGGGTTGAAAAAAATGCAGAACCAAATGGGAAAGCCTAATAATGGATCGCCGTCCCTCTTGTATACTATCCTATCCTTTAATTATCGATGCAAGAGGATGCTCTTCGTTCTTTTTTGCAAGCTATTTTCCCCTGGTGTTTGTTCCTCACGCCCTCAAAGCTCTCGACCGCAATGAGCTTTGCTCGAATGAGAAAAAAAAAGCATATCTTGGCCGATTACGTGAAAAAAGCAGCATTGGGATTAGGTGCATAAGTATGATGTAATATTGATTGGTTTGAATGTTGCTCCGTCATTAGTAAGAAGCTGTTCGAGGGACCTTTTCCTCCCGCAGTAATTGTATAAATAATTAAATTTCTGCTTGCTGTTAGGGCCTAAGGCCACTGTGGGATTTTCCAAAAATCGATTTTTCTTTTGGCTGAAAAGGTACTTTAGTACGAAAATAATATTCCAAAAGATTATGGGTGTGAAAAACCTCTAAGTACTTGACTTTCGAAGATTGTTGGAGATTAAATGTATTGAAACATCATTCATGGCGTAGCGCTTCACAGTAGTCATACCACTGATCATACTTGAGACCTGCACAGTCTATATTTTTAACATATGCAGAAAAAAAAATTGTAATAATTAAAATTTTCCATTTGTAAACTGTTTAATGAATGTTAACATTTAATTAGGTAAATGAAAAAATCGCTATTGCAACGATTCGCGTAGTTTTGCTAGGTTTGATATTTGGCTCCATGCTTTTCAACATCGATCTGTCAAAACAATGTCAGGTGCGCGACATGTAAAGCATTGCATTCGGGCCACGACTGGTCAAAAAAGCGTGGTAAATTTGTGTCGACGAAATATGTCGGTTAAAAATGAAATATGTGTGGAAATTCGAATGGGTGAGATGAGTTTAGGACTAGTCAGCTGTTGCCTTGCTGTCGCGTCTCTTTATCGTAGCAAGTGGTAATAAATACAATACCGGAAGTTCAAGTTAAACTTGATGTTGCATGAAAATTAGGTCAATAAGCGTATTTTTTTCTGAGAGCATTGGATTACCACAAGTGTTGAGTATGTAAATCTGATTATTTTTAAGAATCTGACGGATTCTCACTATTGCATACACTTTTGTACCGACCGGAAATTGGGTTTTTGTATGTCGTCTCGGAATTCCTTCACAAAAGTATGCAATTTTTTTTCTCTGTAATAAGGTCGATAACCGGCCCTGAAATTTTGCAGAAACGATTATTAATATATTTAGTGAACCTCAAACAAAATTATTAAAATCCTATGGATTGAAGTCTGTCGATAGGACTACCTTAAACGCGTTGCAATGTTTATGTTTCAAAGCGAACCATTTCATCGATTTTCAACAATTCTCACTTTTTCTTGGTTCATATACTGTGCATGAGTATTAACGAAGAAAAAAAATCTTCGCTGGCTTTTTTCAGATTAATTCCGCCAACGCCACGTGTCACGCCGTCTGAGAAGAACCATCGCAACCCGTTTAGAAGACCGTGCCATACCTCTGTCATTTCTGAAGCTGAATAAATTAAAAAAAATACCCTGTAACAGCGCCAAGTAATAATAAAACATATCCTGAATCTCAAAAATGGTGAAGAAATCCTCACCTCCTTAAGCTACAATTTAAGAAAAAAAGCCACCATATGCAAGGAACAAAAACAGAAATACAGCAGTCTTAAAAAATAAATAAACATTATTTTGATAGAATAAAAAAATCGATAAATTCGCTACCAAAGGGGCAAAGACTAAGGCGTTTGTTGAAGGTAAGATAATGTCCGTAAATTAGAAACTTCTACATTATTTCCTCGCCCCGTAGTCTCCGTTCGAGAACCTTTCGTCGTAAGAAAACCGAGGGGATTCGATGGACGTCTCCCAGAGGGAGCTTTGTAAAAAGAAAGGACAATGATGAGGAAGCAACGTGAAAATTTCCAATTTGGCAAGATCTTCGTGTATTTTTTCGCTTCTTTTTCTTGTTTTGTCATTGTACGTTTGCGGGGGTAGTCATCCCCTGGACATTGAAGAGTAGCACGAGGGCGTAGTGACCCGTACAAAAGACACGGTCTAGACTGGAAGTTGTTCCGGGGGCTATAATAGTGGCAGTAGTAGTTGGTTATATGGTCTGGTCCGTACCTATCGAGGATTTCCTCGTCGAAATAGCCTCGAGGGTCGCTAGGACGTCGTCACGACGCTACCAGCAGCGGGTCCAGTAGCACCCCCTAAGCAAAGCAAGCGTGGGACGATGCGAGAGAAAGAGGGCACGAGGGAGGGAAAAAGGAGAGAGCAAGGTGGAGGAGCGACAGAGACAAAGATATGTGGGGGTGGGGGGCTTGTCTGGAATTCGCGAGGGTGGCCGCGCCTGGGGCACGAATCATCTCGGCGATCATGGAGGAGGGATAAACAAATTCGTCCCGGGGAACGGGGAGACTCACGGTAGCTCCTCGGAAAACCTGATTGAACGTATTTGTCCGGTCTAAGAGGGAAGGAAGCCTCGAATTACCGCAGCTCGAGCTTTTGTTCACGTGAATAATAACCGTCATCGGCAATGAATAATTTACCCGAACTCTAACGCGAATACGTAACTCACTTCGTCCTGGAACGAATCTTGAAAAAGCGTGCCACTTACGATATATAAGACCGCGTCCGACAAAAAATTCAATATCCACCCTTAAGGTTGCGAGGTCGATCTCTCCGATTTCGATGAAATTTAGCATGCTTGGAGAATGGGTAAAAATAGGCGACACGTATTTTTTTATATCTGCGGAACCAGGTTTTTAAGGGGTGATATGCATCCTCGAAAATAGGGGTATTTTTCGTTTATTGTCGATAACGTTATCGTCCTTGGCTCCAATCTATAGTAGACGAAAAAAGAATCATTGTTGCAATTCGAAGTTTTTTTATGTCTCGTACCGTTAAAACGTTATCGACGAAAAACGAAAAACACCCCAAATTTCGAGGTTGCGTTTCAACCCTTAATAGGTTTCCGCAGATATAAAAAAAGTAGGTGTCGCCTATTTTTAACCATTTTGCAAGCATGCCAAATGTCATCGAAATCGGAGAGATCGACCTCGCAACCTTTCCTTGCCAGTACAAATCATCAAGAGTGGCATTGGATTAAAGAAGCGGTAAAATGTTAAAGGGCTACATCTACCTAGAGGCCCGAAAAAAATAGCTAAATTTCGATTTTCTGGAAAACGGTTGGTGAAAAAAAAACGCATTTTTTAACACAAATATACATATAATGAGAGTCTTAAAATAATACAGAAAAACGACAAAAACATAGCCGCCGGTAGAGGACATTTTTTTCGCGTCTTTTGACGGTGGACACTCTCCAGCTTGAACGGTCCATCTGAAGTCTAATAACCAAACGGGCTATTCAAGTTAACAATAAATACGAGTCGTTGACGATCGTCGATTTTAAAAATAATTTTTTTTAACAACGTAGCGACGAATTGAAACTCGAGTATACATAATCTATGAAAAAAGTCGTCATTCTCACGTACCGATTAAAAAATGAAGACCGATTCGGAGAAAGTAAGATCGTCAACGACCTTTAAATATTTCTCATCGTATCTCTTCTAAATTTGGAAACAATCCATCAAGAGTTTCTCGAGATATCATGTCCACCGCCTTTGGAAACAGTGTTTCGAGAAAAACGCATTTAAATTTTAAAGTATGGTCACTGATTGATTCATTGATATGATTCATTATGCCCCAGTTCATCTTTCGGGCAAAAAAAGCTAGAAGTATAGCTCATTCGATTTTAGGAATATTTCAATGAGATTTCCAGAAAATATAGCTAAAAGGTGATACTACGGAATGAAAAGATATTTGGAAAGTGGCATTTTTAACTCACCTAGGTAGTTATAGCCCGTTAACGTCACTTCAACCATACTTTACCTGATCATTGCTGCCCCTGAGCGTTGATCAATGTGATCTGCTCAATGACGTCCACGCATTCGCGAAATTCTTCTGCTAATTACATTTTCGCGGTGTGTCACATTGAACGTCTGACATTTTCCACCAATAGGACGGAAGAATACGCACGCCTGATGTTCACTCGGCGTATCCGACTTCGCGTCGAGATAGCCCAGTAGCAATATATCCGCCTTGTAGTCCGCATTGCTGGAAGGCTCAGGCAAAGCAACGGACGTGGGCGTTAGGCACCGAAGAACGTGATGAAAAGAGGTCAGGAGGATGGGGCTGAAGATGGGGTGACGAAGACGCATCCTTCAAGCAGCCTCATTACTCTCTATGAACGTACGTTCAACAGTGTGAGCGTGGAAGCGAGTACACTCCTTCCAGACGTTCTATATAGTCAGAGGGGAATACACGAACATAGGCTTTTGGGAATGTCAAGAGGGAAGGAATGACAGAGCCAGGAAGAAGGAAAGAGATAGAAAAAGGTCTTGATACTACAGAACACAGTTTGCAAGAAACTGCTACCACATATAGTCATATGTCAGCTTTATCCGTCTCTCCTTCTCTACCTGACTTTCCGTCTCTTCCTGCTTCCACCTGCGCTACCCTCCGCTACCCTCGCCTCTTTCACTCACTCAATCTCTTGTTAGCTACGAATTCGACTGACGCTTCCGCCAAACCGAAATTAACAGACTGCCAGCTATAACGGAGCTTTACTCAGTGAAGCGATCCCAAGAGCAACCCTTAGTCCCCAATGCCTATATACTCATCTCCTGCTCACCTCTTGCTCTTCCTACGACGTTGGGGAACCAAGAACCATTTCTGACTTCGTACAACGATGCAGGGGTGAGAGCTCGAACGTGAGAAGAGAAAGCTCGAAGCTTCTCGAGATATCCCGCGGAACACCCGGACGAGAGGGAGAGGAGCAAAGAGAGATGGAAAGGCAACCCTCCATTCGATGTTTACATTCCAATTATCCGACGCTTCGCCCGTGCCATTATTAGTATTTGCATAATTTAGCAACCAAAGAAGCGCGAAAAGCGGATAGTTGGGTGTATCCGTTGCTGCACGTATAATACACTTCCATGTATATGTAGTTTTATTTTGATTGTAACTCATGAAGTATGGGGAAAAACATGTACACGGTGGGCAAAGAGAGGCTAATTCAACATGTGTCGAGTGGAAGGGTCCGGCGTGAGATCGGTTGGTACATCAAGGGGGTATGCCTAGGTGTAAAGCTCGGAAAGTGACTTTTTTCAAAACTCACATATTAGGTGTAGTAAAAAGAAATCCATTATTTTTGCCTTCAATTTCATGCAAAAATAATGGATTTCTTTTTACTACGCCTGATATATTGACAGTATATCATCTTGTAAATGTTCCCTGAAGATTTCAAGGCGAGCGGATCAAAATTGATAGATTTATAGGTTGTTACGTTGACGCTGCGAGCTTGGAGCGTCGCACGAAATTTTTAACGCTTTTTTCTCTTGAAAGTACGTTTTTAAAGTCGGTAAGCAAAATATGTCAAGAAATACTGCATCGAACGTTCCGGAATTTTCGGGGCTTTTTTTAGATGTAAAAATTCAGTATATGATCGAAGGATTTTTTTCCGATGTATGTTTTCGACTTGATAAATGAAAAATGCCCATTTTTTTCGAAAACTCAAGATCCTCACTCCGAACACGCGGCATTTTTTTTTTTTCGAATTTGATGTTTCGGAAATTTCTTCGATTAATCAGAAGATAAATAATATGCTAGCGAAATGCTGATCCCCACCCATTCAAAACATTTTACTAAAACTACGTAATTATCGTCTCATATTCTTTTTTGTAAAAAGTCAAACAAAAAAAAACGTTTCATTCTGCTCTTTTTCCCTCGTTCGCTTGCATGACACAATGGAAAATCGCAACTACGATTTTTTTTACCAATATCGTGCGCGACCACCATCAAAGTTGTCCAGCCTACGTCATTATTTTCACCGAGGAAACTTTTTCCCGAGGGTTTCAATGGAATTCATTATGTAAAATCGGGTATGTTTTTTTTGCAAAAAGTTTTGTCATTCGATGAAAGGAGGAATCGTGAACTATCATATTCATGTGAGGGATGATGGAAAAAAGAAACTTTCATCGTGGATTCTCGTTAATCTGTATACGTATTCCCACAGTAGCTGCTGGGATACGATAAAATAAAAAGTAATCATGTTACACGCGGGTCGAACGTATATATTATGTTCATATTGATCTCCTGATACTCGCCGTTTCTCTGCAGCGGTGGCAATAAAACTGACACGACAAGGTGAAGAGTGACTCTGTAATGAAATTTTTCTTCAGAGCGGA
This sequence comes from Ophion costatus, assembly GCA_951751655.1. Lineage (NCBI taxonomy): Eukaryota > Metazoa > Arthropoda > Insecta > Hymenoptera > Ichneumonidae > Ophion > Ophion costatus. Next base: position 22,455,201 of record OX632357.1, on the reverse strand, counting down.
GATTTTAATTCAACCCGGTTCAAGCTTTGTATACTGACAGTATGGGGAAAAAATTAATGCATAAGGACGAAAGTGCCCAGCGTCGAATACCGGCTCCACGTAATAAATGAAACCGCTGCTGGAAGAAGAGTTAATACCTGGTATTTGGATATGTATGTGGACAGGAGGATTCCAGATCTTTTTATCCCGTGTGTGCCAGAGTCAGGTATTCGTGATATGAATGGGAGGATTTTCGAGAGGACGCTGAAAGTCAGCGAATTTTCGGAGGAATTGGACGTATAAGAAAAATTGTCAAATACATATTTATACAAAAATCTACAGTTATTATGCAAAGTGAAACTATTTCATGAAATTGAAAATGTAATCAGACTTTTGGGGTAATAAAAAGCAGGTACGTGTTATCAATATGAGTTGGTTTTTATTAATAAAAAAAAATATATTCATACATTGAGGTATACAATTGGGGTTGTTTGGGTTTGTTTCGGTTTGTTTGTATAATAATTGTTATATCATTTTTGTAATATGTTTGTCATATAAGTTGTAATATAATTTTTAAAGTAGTGACAAGATTAGAATTGGTGGGAGAGAGGGCATTTTTCAACCAATCACAGGCATTTAGCATGTCCCAGTTACCCCCACTCTACTATAACACAGTGGCAGTGGAGCGGGGGTAGCGTTAGTTTTGTGTGAGATCCAACTAACTCAGCCCTCTATACCCAGCCTACCTCAACAAACATATACAGTTTTAAAAGCATTTTCAATACTGACATTTTCAATGCTAACAAATACACGAATAAATTTAAAAAAATGTAGTCCTCTGTATCACGCCCAAGTTCTCAAGTGCTGAAGGATTCTAGAACGATAACGTTTGAATTAAATTCGAATCCCCTTTTTGAAAATGTTAATTGTTAATGGGTTACATCTACCTAAATGGGTCAAAAAATTGTATTTTTCGAAAATATTTTTATTCTATAGTATCAACTTTTAGCTATATTCTCTGAAAATTTCATTGAAATATTCCTAAAATTAAATGAGCTGCCGCTTGTAACAGTTCGCCGCGCAAGCGGTAGGAGCTCCATACTTCAAACTTTAGACCCGTTTTTCACGAAATACTGCTTTCAAAATTGGTGGACATGATATCGTGAGAACCCGTTGATGGATTATTTCCAAATGTACAGAAGTTACGATGAGAAACATTTAAAAGTCGTCGACGATCTCACTTTTTCAATCGTTGTTCATTTTTTAATTCGTTCAATTCGTGGCCACAATGTTTAAGCAAATGATTAAAAAAATCGGCGATCGTCAACAACTTGTATTTATTGTTAACTTGAATAACCCAATTACTTTTTAGATTCCGGTTCACTTTTTTTGTTGCTTTTCTGTACACGGTTTTTGTTGCTTTTCTGTATTTTTCCTTCTTTTTAAGGCTCTCAATACATGTACCTTTGTGTTAAAAAATGCGTTTCTTTTCTACCAACTGTTTCCCAGGAAAATAAAGCGAAATTAAACCATTTTTTTCGGGCTTCTAGGTAAATGTAGCCTCCTGATTATTGATTGCTATAAATTTATGCCATGGGGTAGAAAAAAATCCCGGAAGCGAAAAAAGGAGAGATCTTTTGTCGCAGTAGGGATAAATTAGTTTCTCATGCTGTGAATCCACGTAAAGGTAGGGGAAGAGGATCACAATTCGGGCCCACGGTTTTTTGGGAACCGGGCCAAAAGTGAGAAGCAGCGCTTGGAGGAGAGCCGAACATTTTGCAGGTTGTTACTCCTTCACGTTCTCATATTCGTTCTTCACTTTGGTCGATTTTCTCACACCCCTGCCGTGTCCCGCAGCCACGTACAGACGAAAAGCCTCGAATAAAACCCGGCGAAGCTTTCACACTAACGTTCCCTGTTTCCGCTAAGCTTAAAACGTACGTCGCTGCTCACCGTGCACACATGTGTCGATATCAAAAGTGCAAGAGAGCTCGGCGACGCTGAAGCCGCTAAAAGTTTTCAGAATTCACGAGAGCGCAAATACGTGCCAAGTAATACTACACGAAAAAATGATTAATAATCATTTCATCCGCAGCGACGTTCAACCATTTGATTCAATTAACGTTCACTTAAAAATAAGACGTTAATTATATCAAATTAAAGAAGCTCGTCCAAGCAGCTGTTTTTTCGAACAAAATATATAGTCTCTGACATATAGATTTTTTAAAGCCCTTTTTATTGTCAAACTGATCCTTGTATCGTTTAAAAATTATACTACTTGCACTCACCGTGCATACGTACATCCGCAAATTGTAAATTCTTTTTGTTTTCCTATTCGTTGTTTTGATGCGATATTTACGAACGAAAAATATATAATGGTATCGTATCTTCATCTTGCACAGGCAAACAGACTATATGTATCTATGCCAACACCATAAAGTATGCCAACACCATAAAGTATTATCATCATTGCGGTATTTTTTTTATTTCCCAAGTTCTTTTTGTAGATTTTTGTATAGCATACGAGATTTTTTGTAGAAAATTGTGGTGATAAATTTCTACAAAAATTAGGTACTTAAAAAAGTATCGTCTGAAGAATACTCTGTAAATTTTTTTTTCGGAAAAATATTCAATGATAATCGATTTACAGCCGATTTATGTAATACTTAAAAAATCAAACTAATTTCGGTAGTATATTAGTATATCCTATGACTTATCAAAAGAATTTCCGAAATATCAATTTAAAAAAATGGTCCCCCGTTCCAAGTGAGTGACTCGATTTTTGCTAAAAGATTGGCATTTTTCGTTCATAAGAAAGAAAGAATACGTCGGGAAAAAATCCTCCGATCAAATACTACATTTTTGCATTTAGAAAAATCTCTAAAAATGTTCGAAAAATCGTTACGCGGTCTTCGAGAAAAAAAAAAGCGTTTAAAGTTTCGAACGCAGCTCCAAGCGTTGCAACGGGCATCAACATTACAATCTATAAATCTGTCAATTTTGATCCGATGACCTTGAATTTTTCAGGGAACATTGATAAGATGACATAGGAGAAGTGGGGGCAAGATTATAACGCTAAGATCATGTTCAAATAAAACAATACATATATGAGTCAGTCAACTTTAATTATTTTTTAAACGAATCAACATTTATTAATCTTTTAATTTTGGAAGCAAAAAAATCAGTCTTTCTGATTTGTACCATACAATATATATTTTTAACTAAACCTTTATTTTTCCCATCCTATCCCGTATGCGAGGCAAGATGAAACAACTCTGGGATAATGATGGGACACGAATTATTGGCATTTTTCGCATACAAAAGTGGTGTCATTCTCAATACCATCAATTTGATGAGCCAATCGTCTAAGTTCTGTGGGATTAGTCCGAAAAATCTTGCTTCCATATCATATTGATCATTTGCAAGTTATTTTTCTTCCCCTGGTGGAAACATCGGTTGAGGAGGAACCAAATGCTTTACTAGTTTCATTTCACTCTTTCTAACGTAAATAGCGGTACGTTGTAAAATATTCCGGGTTTGCGATAGCTTGTATTCATCTTGCGCCATTAGACGGTTAACCAAGTAACCAAAAATTACGCAATAACCTTGAAAATTTCTGACAAACCGTTCTTATTATATTAATAATTAGTACTTTCATTGTGTTTATCTACCTGTCTCTAATCAATATCAGCAACTCAAATAAACTGAAACGATGTTAAACTTTGCCAAAAATTACATCGTTTTGTCATAAAATCGATATTGTTTTCTCTCTCGAGACGTGTTCTTTCGCGACAGTTGATACTTTCACACTCATTCCCCTCACCCCCCCCCCCCTCCCGCCCTAACAAAGTCCACCGGGAGCACTGTGCTCGCACACACTGTTCAGTGGCTATGCTTATGATTCATCTTACCCCGCGTATTCGTCTTGCCCCGAGTTCCCCTACTGCCAAAATATATTGGTTTAGAAAAAAGTCATTTTTTCGTACGAACATACACCAGGCGTACTTGATAATGCCGATTTTCGATCGATCGGTGAAAAACGTTAAATCGACTGGAAAGATCGTTGCTTCTATCGAATGAAAATTGCGGTTTCGCTCCTCGCGCTTGGGAACTCGGCCAACTGTGCATAAAGACAAAAGGAGCACGTACATGGATATCCCTACGGCAAAGCCCTCGAAAGAGGAAAGAGCAATAAAGAGAGGATGTTGAAGAAACAGAAATGGAGAAAGACCGAAAGAAAGAAGTGAGACGAGCGCTTTGTCGAGATGCTCGGCGGGCAGGGGGCGGTAAGGAAGGACATATAGATCTGCTGCTCCTGGAGCCGCAAAGCTTCCGCACCCACTTCTTCAAACCTATCCTAAACTACCAGAGCTTTTTCACCATTTCCAAACGGTTAAAAGGCACTATATCTTTTCTCCGACTACTCGCGTAGCTTGCACGTAGATGAGGGTAGATGTTATACAACCCTTGTGCGACGCTTACCACTGAGAAGAGTGCGCTCCCCGCTCTCATTCGGCACCTGCTAAGAGCATAAATCTTCAAACGTTTGTGATATACCACTGAAAAGTAGCTCAACGCGGTCGCATTTCTCATATTTTATATATATATATATATACACAGGATGTTTGGCACATGGACCAACACAATTTTTTAAGGGCTTGTAAGGGTCATTGGCTATTTTAGGGCACTTAGGACCATAGGGTCTAAGGGTGAAAATATTATCAAATGGGCCCCCCCCAATCCCTCAAAAAAATGTGTCGGACCATGCGCCAAATCCCCTGTATATGTATAGAGGAATATATACAGAAAGATCGCACAAGTAATTCACAAGAATACGGATTTGATTCAACAGAGAATTAAAGTTTGGCTTTAAGGATATTAAAAATGGAAAATAAATTTCCGATTATTCAACATCGTGTGGCGATGTCCGTAAAATATGAATTTGATTTCACCCACCATAGTGATTCGTGGGTCGATTCAAGAGAGCATAAAAGTTTGGCTTTAAATGTATTAAAAATGGAAAATGATTTTACGGAAATTCAGCATCCGTGTGGGAAAGTCCCGAAAATAAGGTTTTGATTTCACCAATGATGGTCATTCATGGATCGAATTGATTTTTTAAAACATAGCTACAAACATCAGAAAAAGGAAAATAATTTTACGAAAATTCAGGATTTGTGTGGCAAAGTCCAGAAAATAAGATTTTGATTCCACCAATGGTGGTGATTCATGGATCGATTAGTTAAAAAAAATGTTGCTATAAATATCGTGAAAATAGATAATGATTTGACGAAAATTTAACATTCATGTAGAGTCCGTAAATTCTGGGGATCACAGTACCTTGTTAAGCCTAAAACTTATACGGTGACTTTTAATGGATTTAAGCAAAATAATTATCTGTAGTGAAAAATATACAATGGATTCCCTATAGTGTACATTAAACGAAACGAAGAACATTTTTTTTAAGGATTTTCTTCATTGCCGAATTGTGGCCACCTAGCAGTCTGTCTCAAGCTACATTTTTCTAAAACTGTCCGCAGTGGAACTTTAACAATTTTTAGGGTCAAACTTTCAACAAATCACTAAATTGGTCCTTAATATCAATATCAAACTAGAGAAGTACGAAGGAATTGGAAAAATGTTGGTTTCCGAATAAATAACACATACGTTCACGACCATCACATTTGTCGAAAAAAAAAGTTTATGCAAAAGTTAATACCAAAAAAAAATTTTTTAATCTTAACAATTTCGCAAAAAATATTTTGTACTTCGCTAGTCATCTATATCGTGTAGGAAAAATATCTAAAATGTTTTTGCTCGTTTGTATGTACATTTTGAGGAACCAATTGCAGATATACAACACAGTTGACGAATTACAAAAAAAAACGTAACGAAAAGTTTTCCACATTAGTTTTCGGCCTACCATGTTGGTGTTAGGCTAAAAGATGACTGCCCTCGACCATTTGGTATTGGAGATGATCATTTGTACTGCGCAATCTCAGTATTAACGGGCTACATCTACCTAGCTGCATAGAAAAAATTCCATTATCTAAAAATATTTTTACTCGGTAGTATCACCTTCTAGCTATATTCCCTGAAAATTTCACTGACATATTCCTAAAATTGAATTAGCACCATACCGCAAACTTTCAACGCGTTTTTCTCGAAATACTGTTTTCAAAGTTGGTGGACATGATATCGCAAGAACGACCTGATGGATTGTTTCCAAATTTACAGCAGATACAACGAGAAACATTTAGAGGTCGTTGACGATCTCACTTTTCAAACATCGAGTTTCATTTTTTAATAGTTACGTAAAAATGACGACTTTTTTCATAGATTTTGTACGCTCAAAGATATCATAGATTTTGTATTCGTCGCCACGTTGTTTAAAAAAATTATTTGAAAGGTCAACGATCGTCAACGACTCATATTTATTGTTAACTTTAATAACCCCTTCGATTTTCATATTTCAGATTGACCGTTCAAGCTAGAGAGTGTCCACCGCCGAACGTCGCAAAAAAATGTCATTATTTGCCGGCAGGCATGTTTTGCTGTATTTCATGATTTTTCAAACGCTCTCAATATACCTATGTACCTTTGTGTTAAAAAAAAATGCGTTAATCTTTCACCAACTGTTTCCCTGATTTTTTTTCGGAATTTGGCCATTCTTTTCGGGCCTCAAGGTAGATATAGTCCTTCAAGTATTTCGTCGAAGGATGTTCGTTTCCAACTTTCGCTGCTTGAAGATTGCTCGTTTGAAAATTGGTTGTCATCTCTACCCTGCTTGTCAACAATAAATACGACGTGAACCCTCCCAGCCACATTCACAACCTGTCAGTGTGTGACTTTTATCCGGAACGACGGAGAAGAGATAGAGCGATAGAGAGAGAACGAGCGAGTTCGATCGACACTCATGTGGAAAAAAACGATACTGGCATAGAGAATCTTTACAACGGGAGAGACGGATAATAAACGAGCGAGACGGGGCCGTATAGGAAGCGACAAAAACGACGCGGCGTAGTAGAAAAAAAAAAAAAAGAATCCCCTGCAGATTGCGACGGTGACTGTTTTATCGAGCCAACTTCCGGATCGACGAAGATCGAAAACTGAAAAACCGGAAAAAGAATAGAAGGATAATTCATAGAGAAAGGAAACGGCGAGGCAGCCCGATATACTGAAAAGTGTGCGGTTTTCTCGCTTTTCAGTTCTTTTCCTCTCGCGCGTTTATTTTCCGCGAATCTCGAGCGTGTATCGTTTTCATCGACGACGACGACAACGACGAGGACTGGTCCTGTCGACTGAATGGGCTCCCACTTGCAGCTTTACCCTCTCATGTGCCATCTCTCTTATCTCTGACCTCGAGCAAGACTTCGGCAAGTGCAGTTACTCCCGTACCCACAGGCCACCTCTCTTACTGAATGGCTACGATTTCACGGACCTTCCTCCAGTTTGCCACCCCCACCTTCACCCCCTAAGCCTGCCAGCATCGATACGCATATACGAGGTCTTCCGAGACCGAACGAAAAAAAAATTTAATTTCCTATGTTGTCGATTTTCGGTCGATTCTCGCCCACAGCTGGAACGTAAAAAATGAACAAATCGAACTTGACGTTCGGAAATACATGGCCTACTCTCGAATTATTTCAATTTTTTTCATTCTTCTCTCACACTTATCATAAAACAGGGTTTAATTGACATTAAGGGTAACTTTGACAGTTTTTTGGCTACTTTAACGCAGCGCCAAAATATGGTTTAAATGTGTGCAGCACACGTTTTTTTCTTCTATTGTTGCTAAAGTTGATTGTAATGTTGCTGAAGTTAATTTTGATGTCAATGATAATTATAAGATTGATTGAGTGCCTATAATAGTACCCTAGGGACTTGATATTTTTATGTAAGATGTTTCCTTAACAAAGGTGACAATTTCGTTGTAAAAAATCGTCGTTTTTCACTTAAGTCCATGTAGAATGCATAAAATATTACATTTTTTTTTTATCAAAATGATGTCAAAGTAACCCTTAATCTTTGGCATAAGTTGCATTTCAATGCCTTGTCAAAGAATCCCCACACTCGAGGCTACTTTGACACTTCAAAAAAATATAAAGTTATTAGTTGGGATGGTGGGGCTTCACTTTCTTTTATATTTGATAGCCAAAGGACACATTGTTCCATTGGAGCAAAGAAAAGTCGGAATTTAGTATGTTAAAAAAAGTTACCTACAAAAAACTTCCCAAACCTATTCAAAGTAACCCCATTTTACGGTAACCTTTTTGCGGTTCTTTCGAAACAGAACAAGAAGCTGCGAAGGCGGCAACTTATGGAATGTTTTGCCAAAATGATGCCAAAGTTACTTTGACATCGTTTTGCTGTCAATGTAACTTTGACATCGTGTTGATGTCAATGTAACTTTGACATCATATTGATGTCAATGTAATTTTGACATCATTTTTAGGTCAATGTAACTTTGACATCATTTTTAGGTCAATGTAACTTTGACATCATTTTGATGTCAATGTAACTTTGGCATCATGTTGATGTCAATCTAACTTTGATATCATATTGATGTCAATGTAACTTTGACATCATTTGGACATCAATGTAACTTTGACATAATTTTGATGCCAATGTAACTTCAACATCATTTTTACGCTAATGTAACTCTGACATCATTTTTATGCCAATGTAACTTTGACGTCACTTTAATGTCAATGTAACTTTGACATCATTTTAAAGTAAATGTAACTTTGACATCATATCGATGTCAATGTAACTTTCACATCATATTGATGTCTATGTAACTTTGACATCATTTTGATGCCAATGTAACCCCATTCTAGGGTAACTTTCTGAAATTAATCGCAAGACTGGACTTTTCCGGTGGAAAAATGAGTGAATGTCACATCAACAATGGAGGACGAGTTGCGAAATTTCTAGAGTGAACCTTTCGAACTAGAATTCCTCCTACGAATATCGGCGCACCCTCTCCGTGGCCTCGTGCCCTCTCGCTCTTTTTCTCACTCCTAAGATGATCTGATATTCACGAAGTTAGAGAATAAAGGGGCTATCCGGCTGTAGAACGTACTTCTTCACCGAGATCCGAAGTCACCAACACCCATGCCATTCTACAGAATTGCAGATATATGCTAGCCAAGCCAAATGCTCACTCGCTCCGAAACGAACGGAGTTTAGCTTCACCCCAGTTTTCTCTCTGGACCTTTTCCCGAGCCCCGCCTCCCTTGCCTACTGTCTACAAGTGTCGTATATACGTATAGGTTTCGTTCTGCTCCCTTCGTCTATACTTCCGTTCATCACTCGAGTCTGAAGTAGTTTACCGAACGGTCAGTTGCATATAACTACGCATTTTGCGAAGAGCCTCTGGCCATACACTCGAGGGGCAAGATTCTCGAGAACTAATTCCTCTTCAGTCAAAGAAAATATTCGTGTGGCCATCGAGAGAGAAGGAGTGGGAGGAAAAGGTCCACTCTTCGCGCAAGACCAACATTTGAAATTCTGACGTTCAAAAAGAATTCTATTATCTTTAATTGAAATATGATTATAAGTTCGTTTGTTTTCGGACGGGACGAATTTAATTTACGTCAACGAGAGTCTGCAATAATTTGACGCTGCTATTGCGAGACTTCTGTCGACGGATAGGTTGAAAATAACTGTTGGAGTTCATTGATATAATTATATTATTTTTTACTCAAATATGATAAAAAGTGAGTTTGCTTCTGGCAAGACGACATGAATTTACTTCGCGTGACGGAAGTGATTCGGAATTGTTTGGATTTTATTGATCTAATTCAATTATGTTTGATTTAAATACGGTAAACGTTAGTTTATTTTTAGGAGGACGACATTATTTTACGTTAACCCAATTCAGCAATGATTTGAATCCTGCCATTGCGAGACTTCCGATGATGGAAATCCTTCATCGTTATTTTTGAAATGTAATATGGGTTCTTCTCACTTTAGACCCTTAAAAAGGCTATTTTCATGAATTTTTTTGATAGGTTTATATTATAGATATTAACATAAGTAAAAATTGTTACACTTAATAAATACACTTTCGAAGTGCATTTAAAAAAATGTATGTATTTATGCAACCCAAACAAACTTTAAACGCGTTTTGTCTCGAAACAACGTTTTTCGACGGCTTGTTAATAAAATCTTCGAAACTACTGAACCGATCCTAATGAAATTATAACCACATACTCTTAACAACTATAGCTATAGCGCATAATAAGGATTTTTTAAATGTTGATGTTTACTCATTTTTTTGCCAAAAACGGTGAAAAAAAACACGTTTTCTTTTCTTTATTTCGAAAAATGTTCGCTATTTTGTTATTTCTGCATATATAAAAAATCGTACGATATGCGCTACAGCCATTAACATACTGAAACTAAAACCGTTTGATTTTTTTGCATCGGATGATCCATCTCCGAGATTTCATCAACAGCGCAGGCCTACAATTTTTTCGGACATTTTTTTAACTACCATTTTCGTCTATAAATAGTGGCTTAAATAAATAACTTTTTAAAATGTATTTCGAAAGTGTATTTATCAGGTGTGACAGCTTTTATATCAATATCTATAATATAAACCTATCAAAAAAATTCATGAAAATAGCCTTTTTTAGAGTCTAAAGTGAGAAGACCCCAAAAGATGTTTGCTAAATATATTCGCTGCTCAAGCTGATTTTGTCGAAATTCTCCATTAGTCTTCCCTATTTCTGCACATAGACAGTATTTGCAACGATCGCCTTTTTTACGTGAACTAAAATCATCGAAAAATCTGATACCTGTTCTTCATCGCGAGAAAAAATTGTAAATTCTTCGCATTGCATAGAAATATTTCAAAGTTCTTTTGGATGTCCTTACAACCACGTATAGAGTATAGTATAGCATAATTTAAAAAATCTACAGATATTCTACAAAGTGTAATTATTTCATGGCATTGAACATGTAATCCGACTTTTCTGGTAATAAAAAACAGGTACATGTGAATAATATGAGTTGGTTTTTATTGTTCTTAAAAAAATATTAATATATTGAGGTATATAATTGGGTTTGTTTACGTCTCCTTGTATATTAATTGTTAAATAATAATTTTTAAGCTAATAACAAGAATAAAATCTTGTTAAAAAATATTAAAAAATAAAATAACAAGAATAAAAAAAAGAAACGTTTTCCAAGCGGAGACGGAAGGAGACCAGGTACCCACCGAATGGGATCTTATCCCTGACTCAGCGAATCGTTAACGAATGGCGAATAAATAAAACACGTGAAATCCAATCGATCGATGATATCGTACACTCGATAGCCGCCGATCCGAGCACGTAAATTTCTCATAAAGATGATAGTCTCCTTATCTGCTGAAGGGTAAGAAAAACAAGTGGGATGCAAGGGTAGGAAAAAGCAAGTGGGATGAGGAAAATTTGAACGAGCGCCACTTTTTCTACTTTATGTGTTTGGCCTATGCCCTCCCTCGTGTGTACCCGGGAATATGGCTCGGTTAAAAAGAAGTACCGTTTAAAGGAATAAAACATGGAACGGTGCGGTATGAAGATAGCCCATGCCGTGTAGATCCTCGTTATACGTTCTGGACAAAGCAGAAGAGCAAGATAGAGGAAGAATATTACAATCCTCGCGATGTATTATACGAGTGACTCGTCGCGATAGTAATCTCATCCTCTTTCCTCAGGCATCACGTTGTTTTCCTCGTTTCGTGCTTTTATCTATGATACGAGCTCAGAGGAGGCAGCTCCCGCCTCACGTCTCGGCCGCTATAAGGAAATCCTCAAAGAATCCGAGAATGTTCGCCAACTTTTTTTTATTCCCCATTTCTATCGCTGATGCCACTGCAATTTGAGGAATTCCCTGCAACATTTCGCCTTTTTATTTCACTCCCTTGTATCACAATTGGGGTACGAGTAAGAGGATGAGGCACTGCTGTTGTCGAAAATTACAAAAAGTAATTAAGTCAATTCAAAAGAAATGGAATTTTTATTCGTACAAACGTGAGAGCTCAACTGGAATGATTATCATAAATATTGTGATAATCATCAAATTTCAGTTCTTTTGAATTGACTTGATTAATTTTATATTATATATATATATATGTGTTGATAATAATAATAAAATGATTACATCAATATAATTATACAACAGTTATAATTGTATACATCAATCTATATATATATGTGTGTGTGTGTGTGTGTGTGTGTGTGTGTGTGTGTGTGTGTGTGTGTGTGTGTGTGTGTATCTCTTTATATTGATGTATACAATTATAACTGTTGTATAATTGTATTGATGTATTGTTTTAATTATTATAATCAAGGAGTTATGCATAGTTGTAAAAGTCGAAAGGCCACTATTTTCAAAATCCATATATTTTGACAGTATATCATCTTCTAAATGTTTCGTGAAAATTTCAAGGTAATCGAATCAAAATTGACAGATTTATAGACTGTTCCGTTGACGTCCGTCGGAACGATCGCAGCGTCATTCGAAACTTTAAGGATGTTGAGTCCCTATGAAACATGTTAATGTCAATTGTTCAATAAATAGCTTCTTAATCGTCATGACATTTTTACACGACCTCCTGAATACTTCATGTAAAAACATACCAAATTTTCAGAATTCTATCATCATTACTTCAACCTCCTTAAGGGTTGAAATAAAAAATGATAAGAAAATTCGGAAAATTTGGTATGTTTTTGTATGAATTATTTAAGAGGTCGTGTTAAAATTTCACGACGATTAAGCAGCTCGTTATTAAAAAATTAACATTTTGTTAAGAACAATTTTTAAAAGAAATAAAACAAAAATGTATCAATAAACTTCGTTTTGTTTGCGTTGCTTTCAGTATATTGTAGATATTATAAAATTGAGAGGTCAAAAAAAAAACTTATTGCAAAGTTACATCAGTTTCCATAAAACAACATTTAATTTGTGAATGATAATTGTTCAATAACGAGCTTCCTAATTGTCGTGAAATTTTTACACGACCTCTAAAATACTTCATACAAAAACATACCAAATTTTCAGAATTTTATCATCATTTGCGATTTGGGACTCAACATCCTTAAACGTTTTTTGCTCGAAAGTACGTTTTGAAAATCGGTGAGCAAAATATCGAAAGAACTAATGCATCGATCATTCTGAAAGATTTAGCGATTTTTCTAGATGTAAAAAAAATAGTTTTTGATCGAATTTTGTTTCAAATATACTTTCGCTTTGATGAACGAAAATTGCCCATTTTCTTCGCAAAAATCAAGACTCTCACTTTGAACACGCGCCATTTTCATTCAATTTTATATTTTGGAAAGTCCTTCGATCAATCATAAGATAAACTAATACACCAACGAAATCTATTTCATATTCTGAGTTTACAGAGTGTTCTGATGATGATACTTCATCGAAAGTCCAACGTGTGTAAAAATTTATCATCGCGATTTTTGTCAATCCCAACCTGAGCCATTTTCGACTCTTACATCTAGGCATAACCCGTTAATATATCGTTTGTTCTAATAATACAATTTCATTTTCTCGATAATTTTTTTTGCGACCACAATAAATTGATTGTTTCCCATGAGAGCCCCGAGAATAACGTTTCTGTTTGGAAGAGATGAGAAATCTAAGGCATACAGCTTTGATTGTGCTTACGTTGCCGATTGATTAAGCACATTGATTTTATCGTCCTCTTTCCAGATATCCCCGTGTAATACCAAGGAACACACGAGAATTACTTTATTAGTGGTCAAAGGCCGTTTCCTATCTCCTTACTCTCTGCACAATGGCTATAAAAATAATTCTCGTCGTCGTGTACGTGCGTTTGTGTATTGTGCGTTGCGTAGAAGTGCGAGCGAAGAAAATCGTGTCGGAGACAATTCGACGGAGATCCGGCTCCCCATTTCTTGCGGGAAAACGAATCCGACGAAAGCGCCAGAGAAATGTGTGTGTGTGTATATATATATATATATATATATATATATATATATACACCCACACACACACATCCGGATGAGCGTACAACCCTCGTCCGAATGGACGCGAATTTATGAGTTTCTGCCACCCACACACGAGCATACCTTCGTACGATACCACATAGAGTATACGAATGGTTCGGCAAGCCCTTTTGTACGCGGAGTTCCGACCGAGCTCTGTCCACCAAGGAACATCACTTCGGTGTCTGCATTTGATTTTGATGAAACTCTTGTATACGGTTGAGCATCAAAAACTATTAGATAGGTTTAAGGAGCGAAACCACCCCTTAGAATAAAGGAGTGTTTTCTGCATTTGTGCGATTTGTGAGCTCGAGAATGTGGGAAGTGGCAATACTGCAAAAGTCTTTGTCACTTTGGCAAAATTTGATGGTAGAGAACAAAAAAACTATTGGTTTTGAGTAGTGACACCACCCCTTAGAATGAAGCATGTCCAGGACATATTTTGCAGTTCCACCCGCAAGCAGTCCATAGGTTTTAGTGAAACAGAAAGGGAAATATTTCTGATAAAAGACGATCAGTAATCCATTATGGGTACATTAAAAAAAAAAAAGAATTAAGGGGTGATCCAGCGGTTATTGTTCTTTATCTCGCCTCCGATTTAGAAGGGGTGCATTCAATTTAACGTAACGAGTGACACTTTGAATGGGGGACAAAATTAAAGTTTACGTATTTTTGCATTTTTCACGGATAGCAAGCCGAATAGTGAGGAGAACATCCCATGCATTTTTGTCGATTGTCAATGAAAATTGAGGGCTTTGGAGCGAATAAATGGTGAATCCGTAGTCAGAGGGTGAAAATATATCGATATGGACTTGTTGAAAAAAATGTATTCAAACTTTTTCCCGTTTTGGCACAAAATGAGTGGACTCGCTTACTCGTCGATCATTTCTATTCTATTCTGATTTGGAAGCTCACTCTATGCTTATTATCTTCGTTATAATTTTCTCTTTAAAATGCCGTTTGATTAACGGAGTTCCGATGATTTTCCGACTTTTTACGGAATTTCAAAAACGGACCATCGACTTTTGCCAATTCTTCAAGACTACTTTCCGGGAGAGCTAATTGAAATATCGGAATGAATTCAACGGCATTCTGTAAGTCTGCCAAAACCCTTTTCAGATACCTCGCAAAAATGTCCACAACTCGAACAGGACCACCGCTACGACTGTTCGAAGTTTCGCAATTTTGTCCATTTCGGAATTGTGACCAAAAGGGTCGAAAAAAAACTTCAACTTTTAGGTGATTTCAAGGGTCTGTCCGATGAGAAATTTTCCGCCGGTTACAAATATCACTGAGTCTATGTCGAAAGTCCAAAACTACGCGGACTAAACGCGAAAAACGTATTTTGTCACACTACCTACGATTTTTTTTTAATCACGGTTCCGGAGTAAACGACTAGTGAATTAGTATTCAAGGGGAAAAAACACATCGACGAGGATGCGGAAAAATAAATATTAAGCACCCAATTTTTTTTGTTCGCCCTTTGGCCAAAAAAACTTTCTTCACTCAATCGCCGCTCATTTATTTCGACTCATGCATACATGCAGCGAAAAAGTTGTTGAGCAACTAGACGTCTTCAAGGCCGAATTGAAAAAAATATCGTGAAAGAAATATTTTTCGTCCGTTTATGCACAGAAAAAAATACGGCATCAAATTCTAACACTGGTTGCCAGAATTCTAATATTCAGTGCTAGAAAAGTATAGCAGTTTACTGCCAGTTCGGAATTTTAAGACTTGTTATAGAAGTGTAAAAATGATTCTCACACCGTATAGTAAAAAAGATGCGTGCATATTACATTTGAAACTATTCTCGCATAGGCGCGAGTCCTATATGCTGTATAGTAAAAATAATGCGTGCTTTGGAAAATACCAACCTCTATTACACGCTATATTTTCATATGGATTTTACTATACGTACAGCATGAATCTTCGTGTATGTATAGATTTCACTATACCCATAGCATACATCTTCAGCGTATAGCGAAAAATATTACGAAGTTATTAGTAAAATGTGTCTCCTTATACCCTACTTTTTGTAGAATACTGGAAACTAATTGTTCCAATCACGTGGACAAAATATTTATTGAATACTACAGAAAATCACAACATGCCGAAAAAAATGTATTATTTGTATCAGTTTACTCGTCATATCGTAGGTTAAATTTAAAATTTCTTCATTATTACTATACCATAATTACAATTTTTATCTTCCATTCAATACTTTTTGATATTTAATGATATTTTTAATAGAAGCATAGTATTAATTCTAAACTTCGAGGCCCCTGTTTTCTCCGTGTGGGTTCACAAAGAAACGTCCTGTAGGTGAAAATGACGTTGGGCAGTGATGAGGAGAAGAGCGGTACGAAGAGGCCAGAATTGAACGAAGGATTGAACGCGAGGGAAAAAGCTCTTTCCGGGCGTTTATATGTGCATCCTCTCGCGCATACGCTCTGTGTAATACTCTCGCTCGTCTCCGACGAAAACCCCTCGGTTTGCCGGGTGTAACGCCACATTAGGAACGTTGAACATGCGCCAAATACGATGCGGGGCGCAGTTACTTTAATATTTCTTTTTATGCGTTTTATTTTTCGTATTTACTTTTTTTCAACTTCTCTTCTTCGTCCCTGCTCTGCGCTCCTGCCGGTTTTTCGCGTCTCTGTGCACCATCAGCCGTGGAGAACGAGACGCCCGAGCTTCTAAATAGTTATAAAAGAGTGTGTGCCAAGTGGTATACGTGCATCCGGAATAAATTAAATTGGCTGCCGACCACGTGCGTTTCCAGCATGAAAGAAGACTATGTAGGTGCCCCTACACACGCACCGCTGCGGATGCTGTGGGCCCGTGTACATTTACATATCGCATATACACGTGTACTATTTTCATTTATCCGAACAGAGCTCCGAATATCTTTGTAGGTATGAGTCTGTGGGGAAAAATGGGAAGGGGAAGAGCGCAAGAAAATATACGAGGCTGGAAGAGTCTTTGCTATGGTGATATTTGCTTAGCACGAGCTCGTGCGTACTTCCCAAACTGAGTGCACATTGCTCAGTTATTTTTGCTCCTGCCTCGATTGGGCAAAATCGTGCGAAGGTATTGCCCGAACATTGGTACTCATTTTCCAACGTTTTCTGTCTTTTCGGTGTTTCGGTCGTGAAGGACTAACAAGGAACATCACTTAAGTGTCCACCTTCGATTTTGTTGAAACGTGTGATGGGGCATTGAAAACTGATAGACACGTACTTTTTTACGAGTATTGAAAATGCTAATTTTATATGTTTGTTGAGGTAGGCTGGGTAGAGTGGTCTGAGTTGGCTGAATGTCACACGAAACTAACGCTACCCCAACTCCACTGCCACTATGCTGTAGAAGAGAGACTGCGACATGCTGAATGGGTGCGATTGGTTGAAAAATGCCCTCTCCCCACCAAATTCTAATCTTGTTATCAATTTAAATATTATATTCCAATTTATATTACAAACATATAACAAAAGTCATATAACAATTATTATACAAACAAATCCAAACAATCCCAAACAAGCTCAAAACAAATCCATACCTGAATGTATCAATATTCTTTCAAAAATAATAACGACCGACTCATATCATTAACATGTACCTGTTTTTTATTACGCTGAGGCTAGCCGTCCGGTTATCGAACGAATAAGCGTATGTTATTCGTCCGGACAGCGGCTAATTTCACGCGGTTCACGCTGTATAACGCCCGAAATAAACAATCCCAAACATACAAACCCAAGCAAATCAACCGAAATCCAAACATACACACCCAGAATGACGAACACAAACAAACCACCCGAAAAAAACAAACCAAAACCCAAACAAAACCAACCAACTCAAACCAAACAATACAAACTCAAAAAAAAAAACAAAACCCAAACAAAACCAACCAACCCAAACCCAAACAAAATTATAAAAATTTTCTTCGGATGACTACGTTTAAATTATTCTTCCGGACAGTATGTTAAACAATTTAACACATTCTATCCGGAATATTATATATATTATTCCTCCGGATAGTAGCTTACAGGAATCACTATAATATGTACGCCAACTGGAAATACGGCGCGAACTAAGCCGCTATCTGGACGAATAACATACGCGTATTCATCTGATAACCGGACGGGGAGACACTCCGTTTTTATTATCCAAAAAGTCTGATTACATCTTCAATGCCATGAAATAGTTTCACTTTGTGTAATATCTGAAATTGTTTTTTTTTGCGAAAAAAACGTGTTCAACGGGGACACCCCTCAAACAAAAGGGGGAAACCATCCCTTAGTTTCATTTTTTTCAATACTTCTATAGTGGATTTTTCATTGCTTTACATTAGAGGAGTTTTGGTTTTTGTTTGATTAAAATCGGTGAACTGCTTGTGGGTGGAACTCCAAAGTCACGCCTCGACGCGCCTTTCTTTGAAAAATAAGTTACCTTCAATGACTATACGGAGCGATAAAATGGGATAAAAAATGTCGCGCAAAAGTAGATTTAGGCATTTTTTCATTTTATCTGAAAAGTCGCGGGCACGAAAATTCTTCTAACCACATTTTTCGAAGTTTTGTCATTAATCATTTCTTTGAACATTCGGTGACCCCCGGTTTTTATCGTCGTTACTCAATCGTTAAATTTTTGACACGCGTGAGCAGTTTGCATCAGGCATCTAGAGTTATTTAGATAGAAAAGTGACCAGTGCGTCATTTCCATAAAGCGCCGTATAAATGACGATTTTTAGAGTCATAATTTTTCGTTTAGAGTTCGATAGCTTAGCTTGAAATTTGACTACCATACTGGGATGTATTTTAACTCCATTATAGACAAATATCAATTAATTGATAAATACTCAGGTTCGTGAAAGCAATAACTTAAAGCCTTATATACGCGAAAAATTTCAAAATTTTTAATTTGTTTAATTTTTTATTCCATTAGCCTTAACTATTCCTTAGTTAGGAATATTTTAAGCTTTACAGAATTTAAAAAATTCAACAAATTGTTGAAGTTACAGCATTTAAAGCGTAAAATGGATACCGCGCGGTGCGCTCGACCGCCAACTGCAAAGCCGTTTTTCCACGATTCACTTTTTTGAACCTTGTGAAAGTTCTAACTCTTGAACGAAGGTTCAGATCGCCTTGAAATTTTGACAACATATTCTTAGTATCATCACCTATCGTGTGAACCACAGAAACAAAAATTGCAATGGCACAAAAAAATATAAAAAATGAAATACCGACAGAAAATTAAGTAAAAAAATGTTACGTTTCGAATTTTTATTATAATAATTTTTGTTAAATAATATTGTTTGTTCAGACTGAAGATACATTCATTATGCAATTATAAATTTGTTCATTTTTTTTCAGACGCCCACATCGATGCCGAGAACTTTCACCATCAACGCACGCGCAAAAAAATACATTGCTTTATTATGTTATATCTCCGCCATTTGTTAATATTTCTGATTTTTTTTACATATACTTAACCATGTGCATAAATGGTCTGTAAAAAATGTCAATATATGCGTCATTTTTTTTAACCGCGTCTAGAAAAGTACCTTCAAAAATCGGCGAAATCGCGTATATAAGGCCTTAAGTGATGATTCTTGTAAGAGCGATGACTTTTACGGGATAATACGTCATGACGTTAAGAGGGTACTTTCTTTTCAAGCTGCTGCGTAGGGCCCCGTCGAGGGACACGCAAGGTTCGACAATTCCCCGCGCCAATTGCCGAACTACTATATCCATGGGAATCGTGGATAATTGAAGAGATCTTGTCACTTTGGCAAGTGCCTCGAAAAAAGGGTAGTCGCCCGACTAAAAATTCCGGACGTCAGCAAGGGTTGATAAAAAAAAGTGCCAAACATATCTGCACGCCCTTTAAAAAAAGTTGCTTCATAGCCGCGGAAATGAAAAAGGCTCGAACACGAGAACTAAGATACAGCTACATGAATTTTTATGAGTAGGAATAAAAGAACGAAAGACCCGATACACTCTCTTGCCTAGGTAAAGAGATCCGTGGCATAAATCCTCGATACCCGCACCATCTGCATCGTAAATCGTGCACGGAGGTTATTCGCGAAGGATACGCAATGAGAAGAGCGAAGCGAGGAGTCCGCGAAAGGAGGTCATCGAGTGGAGTAAGACTGATGTGTGGAAGCAGCACGACGATGGGAAAAGGTGCGGGTCCGGGCAAAAGTGTAATGGCACTTTGTATGCCTCGCTCGCACGAACGACGAGAGAGCACAGTTCGTTGAACAAAACTCCCGAGCTTAAGGCAAAGGGCCATGAAAGATTCTCGAGAGGTTCAATGATCCACCATTTTTATCTCTTGTCCCAACGCCCCCGATACGAGAACACGATCAATCCAATAAAATATATACGGAATGAAAAGTTTGCGAAAGAAAAAGGTACTCCAATTCGTACTGCCGACATTGTTTTATCTCATATCGGCTGAAAAAATATCCGGATGTAAAGGCGATACAATAAGAATCAGTCAAGGGTGAAAAACTTTTAAACGATTTATTTGTGTTTGAATTTTTGTGTTTAAACTTTCGCGGTCACACGTCAGGGTCACACGCTGGTCACCGGGGGTCGCAATGACCCCAGCCGTGTTTCAAACGATTGCCGCGTCGAGCTTATCGTTCGGAACGACTTATAAAAATTCGAACTCGGAACGATGTTCGAAACTTTAAACGCTTTTTCACCGAAAGAAAGTTTTCAACGTCGGTGAGGACATTATCTTTAAAAACGACTGCATTGACTCTGCAAAAATGTTTGGGGCTTTTCCTACATGTCAAAATATAGTATTTGAAAATGCCCATTTTATTCGCAAAATCAAGACTCTCACTTTAAACAAGCACCCTTTTGCTAATGGGAGGTTACCGTCGACAGGCATGAACTTCGGGATTTTTTTAAATATAAAATTAATTCTTTTGTTAATGGGTTTCAACGTATTTTATTCTCCTATCAATGGGGAGTAAATTCCAATTTTGTTTATTAAAAAATCCAATTCGGCGGCTTCAGCTCCGGTCGAATAAAGCGATACACGGCATGTTTTCGTTAAAAAAAAAACCATTTTTTTGGTCGGTTTCTTTTTGCTTCAACGGACGAAAAAAATATTTCTAAGGCAATTTTTGACAAAAATCGCTTCCTGGCCCCGTAAATTTAATTTCTCTTGAATTCTGCAAACATTCATGTGCATAAGTTCATCTATCGAAGCTGTAAAGCACTGCTCACCGCAAAAGACATTTTCGAGAGGTGCTTCCCGAAAATTGGATTATGATTAAATTTTTTTCCATAAAAGAAGTACAGAGTGTTCATCATGAACTTGAGCGTGAATTAAATGATACTTTTCCAAAAACCTAACTTTTGTATAAATTTATCATTGTGATTTTCGAAAAAAAGATCCCAAAATGAGCTGTTTTCGACTGCTAGATTTAGAGATTGCCGGTTAAGGCGTTACCCCCACTTGTAGCGCTAAAAAAAGGCCTTTTTCATGAATTTTTTTAAAGAAAACTACAAAACTTTTTTAATCGATCAATATACCATCTCAAAGAACACATCTTGAAGAACTTTCAGTCATTTTTTTATTGAAAAATATTACATTGTTTAGTGGCAAATGGCCGTCAATGAAATAATGTTTTTATATACACGGTTTGCGGTGACCAACATTGCGGCGAAGTGGATC
This sequence comes from Ophion costatus, assembly GCA_951751655.1. Lineage (NCBI taxonomy): Eukaryota > Metazoa > Arthropoda > Insecta > Hymenoptera > Ichneumonidae > Ophion > Ophion costatus. The sequence continues at coordinate 22,433,518 of OX632357.1, read as the reverse complement.
ATCTGAAAAAAAAATGCGGATGGATTTAGTCAAATATAAGTATAAACTAGTCTTTAATCGAAGGATTTTAAAAAATATTCATTTTTCACAAAATGGCGGACAGTCAAAGTTAATGGTTCGATTTTAACGAAAAAAACGGCCGTTTTTTAGCTATAAAACGGCCATTTATTTAGAAAAAAAAATCGAACGATTAAAAACTACATTTTTATGTATTAAATAAGCCTGCAAAATTTCAAGAAGATCGGTTCATTAGTGTTCGAGTAATCTTGGTCACCGACTTCAGAAATCCCATTTTGAGAAAAACGCGTTTAAAGTTTCAATTTCAGTTCTTCAATTCACGGATTCTTCTCTTTCAACGTTCATATCTCAGTCAATTTTGTTCGGATCGACTTGAAATTTTCATGACATATTCTCAGATACTTATACTTAAAAAAAATGCAATTAAAAAAATCGACTTTTTCAAAATCGCAAGTAGGGGTAACCCCTTAAGACGGCTGTGGGCGCAACGAAACCCTAGGTTAGATTAACGAAGAATCGGTAGGGAGTGATAGGAAATGGTTCATTTGGAAACGGGTAATACGTGAAAACCTGCCCAGGTGTACGTTGGACCTCAGGGAATAAAAATATTAAACAATAGCCCGTGCGTTCCAAAGATAAATTTATTTAGCTGCACAAGACCCAATTGAGTAAAGAGCGAATAATTGAAATTTGGCTTGAATAGCGTTACCAAGGACATCATTTCCGGACCATAAAGTGTCGCCTCGACGCGAAATGTCCCGTATATATAGGTGTACATCGTCCCAAAAGCGCCTGCTCTGCTCGACGACCGCAACCGTACAATTTCCTGCATTGGCGGACGCAGTCATTCTCGACTGCAAGTCTCTGGGCAAGCACCCAATAGGAACAGGGAGTCATAGACAGAGAGAGAAGGAAATAGAGCATACCCATCTTCGATATATCGCATCACACCGCACGAAAATCTACACGGATTTCGATCCGGTAAACTGCGTTATCTGTCTCTAGCACACAGTCCATTCAAAGTCTATTTGTCCATTGCAACGATGTATATAGCGATTCAAAGACCGAATCAAGCCGGAAGCAACAAGGATTCCTAAACTTTCTCGAAGACGAAATACATCAGCTCTGGTTTATCGTGAACCCGACTACATCATGAACCAGTTCATGATGGAACCGATTTTCGGATGTGCGAATGTGTGTTAACTGAAGTTTAGGATTTCCTAGTGAATACATCCAATAGGAGTATCGCTAGAACAGTTCGCGTGTCTGCCTGTTGCGGACAGAGGGAAGCCTCTATCTACGAATCGATACAAAGTTTCTTGAAATTCGTGTGGGAAAACTGAGAGAAGGATACATTGGTTTTCATGAAGTAAAAAACTTGACAAATGAGTGTAGATGATGTGAAACTTAAGGGTCTCGTTGCATTCGTCATTTCATGTTCTAATATTCTCTGCACACGTACCACGACTGGATATTTATTTCTGAATTTACTTTTTTTTCGTTATTGTCCAAAAACTTGGATTTTTACCACTCAAAACCTTCGCAAGGGGTTTATTTTCATATCAGATAGCGACACTTTGTTCAAACTTAGACAGCAAAAAATCCCCGAGAACTATTTTATCCGATGCTGATGGAGAGTTTTGACCGGACTCAAAGATCTGTGTCTAGTAATCAGAAGTTGATGATTGTTCAAAAATTAAAAATGAAGATGGATCGTATATACTTTCCAAAGGAGTTTCCAAAACAGCAGAGCGTCAAACAGCTAATCCCATTTTTGGGAAAAAAATTCGGAGAGATGGCTTATCAGACATATTCAAAAAAATAGTAAACATTTTTCAACAAAATTTTATAGAAGGAGGAAGGGGAGAGAAAAAATCTGGTAGACTTTATTGTAAATACGATGATCCTTGTGACGTTGCATTTGATTAAAAAGAAATATAATGAAAATTAGTATTTAATTTTTTGTAGTGAAATTTTGGTTTGCTATTGGACAATATCATCCTTGGAGAGAAAATAAAAGGCGGTGAAAAAATGTTCTCAGCTACCAAAACGAAGAACGTTTTTACGAAATTACATCTAAATCGGTAGAGGAGATCCGGGCATAGCGGACAGCCCAGGCAAAGCGAATAACCCCACGCGCAAGCGCTGCGCGTAGTGGGGGATATTCGCTTTGAAACTACGATAAATTCGACGTAAAAAAGCATTCCGAAAGTACGAAAAATAAACGATGACACACAGTCCTCTCGCAAATATTTGGTCAGGTCACGTACACTTTCGTAATATATTCTTCTTTAATCCTTCGTAAACCTACGTACAATCGAGGTTTTCCTCGGCGAAAACCGTCGACCAATTAATGCCCTATTCAGCTGCGAACGTTACGATGCGATAAAACGTACAATAGCCATGGACATCCAGGACAAACGTGGCCTGTGAATTTGCTTGATTACCGTGCGTAGTTCGAGCCTCATTAGAGCCGAAACTACTGACGGAGCTCTTTAACCCCAGCGGCATAGAATTCCACTAGGATCCGGAAATGTTCGACCCTCTGTGTTCGAATGACTATCGATTAAAGCAGGACATACATTTGACGGGAAAAATTTTAGCAATTTTGAGGAATTTTCTTAACCAAACTATAATCATTTTACGTTTATCAAACTGTAGGTGTGCATCAACGGTATATTTAAGTATGTGACGCAATTTTTGAAAATTCATTTATCTGAAAAATGGCCGAGCTGTGGAAGAGTGTTACAGCAAGGTTGCCGCGACAGTTGCGAATCGGTATGCAGTCTACTTTCCCGTAGATTTTGATTTGGAAACATTTTTTTAAATTTTTTTCGTTAGAACATGTATAGTTTCTATTAGAACGGTAATTTAAATTTCTAATTTTCATTCTACAGTAATCAAAATGAAGACAATGCAAATTTAAGAGTAAGGTACGCATTTACATGGAAAATCAAAACTTCTGTAAAATTTGGATGAAAAAAGTAGTTTTTTTTTTCTAATTTTTTAAAAACAATTCTCGTCAAGTAAAAAGCAGCACAATTATTAATATTTCTACCGAGTTTCAATTCAACCGGCTTAGTCGTTTTTGAGTTATCCTGCACGCCAATTTCGAAAATCCAGTTTTGAGAAAAACAGTTTAAAGTTTACGTAGAATTTGAATTAAATTGCACTAGGTACTTGAGGTAACGAATTACCAAATTAATCAGTTACAAAGCAATCAAATCATCAATTACAGTGATAATCATAATGATTAATTGTTAATTACATTACTTATTGCCCATCTCTGGCTGCCTCTCTGCGCTCTTGCTTCTACCTACAGCGCACGCTTCGATTCCGAGCAGTGAGGCACAGCGTTGACCGGCTTACGTTTGGAGTTTTTCGAATTTGGCCTTGAAGCTTTGGGAAAATACATATGGGCTATACATATATACTTCCATCGTCTGAAAAAAATCGATTTTTTTAATCGTTGTCCCGCTTTGAGTACTTCAACAAAGAGGATTAATTTAATTTGGCTATTTTTCGTGAAGTATGAAACAAAATATGTCTCGTCCAGGCGAATATCCGGGAAAACTGTAATATTCGAAAAACTCGAGGAATATCGATGGAACGTGCACAGAAAGAAATGTCGGAAGTTCCAATGGATAAATGTACGATATATATTTATTGCGCAGCGTCTAGCACGTAGAGAGGAGCATACTGGGAAAAAAGGGGAGAGAAAATGTCCAAGTATTTTTCCAGCAGCATCCGAGAGAAAGACCACGAGGAGAGACGAAAGAAATATTTGGGATCCATTTGTATCGTATACATGTGTCTACTTTGAAATACTTTAAAACGATGGGCTCGTGTCCAGCATGAAAGTATCACAGACATCGCGCTCCGATCTCTATTCTGCGTTACCAGTGCACTTCTGGGACGTTCCAGCTATCTTTCCTTCTCTTTCCCTCTTACCCTCGGTTTCCTTCTAACGCTCCTCGACGGAGACAAAAAGAGACGATCCCTTGCTCGGATAGCACGTATGTTGCACTTTCATGTGCTCCCACATAGGGTGCACGGGTACGTCTGCATGTGACACTACAGGATGTGTAAAAAATTCGACGTGACCTGTTTCGTTTTATCGCATTGCGCAAATGTATCCGGAAATGCCGGAGGATTTCATCATTTTTACACGCGCGTCGATGCCGAAGAAAAAGCATATGGCGATAGCACGGAATACGATGACATCCTTTTTCTACTCTAAACTGTAGGCGTGTCTCATTCAAATTTATTTTTTCGATGATAAGTAATGATTTTCGAATCATGACGGCCATTGTTGCTGAATTCCATTTTTCAACAAAAGAATTAGGCAAATTAATGTTCCCAATTATTACCTAAGCTATAATGTCGTCACTACTGATCCATTTTGTATGAAGCATCTATTTCGTATTACCTACTCATTATCATCTGAAAAGGAGTATCCTCAGTCTTTTTTCCCTATTGATCCGAGTTCGACAGTTACCATTCATTATTCAAGACGGATAAAACGAGCCTGAAAAAATTACCCGATGTGACACAGACTCGAACGATTCGTTCGTGTGCTGTTGCTAAACTAGTCATTGAGGCTAGATGTGTGTCAGTCGCTTTTTATAAACATTTTAAACCACTCGTATACGTTGGTCTGTACTCACACCAATTCATCCGTACATAGGTAATATGGATATGTGTAATGCATATGTAGAGCACAATTGGTCTATTGGACCCTTGGAAACGTGAACGACTGATAGGAGTGTGGGTTTTGGGTCTGCGCTAGGACTATACCTGCTCACGCCTTTTACATTGCCGTAGTACAGAGCAAGGCAAGAGAGAGAGAAAGAAAGGATACGACAGACAAAAAACAGGAGGAATAGAGCAATGGAGAGGTAGAGGGGGGGGGGTAGCAATTCACCGCGAGATCTTTGCTGATACCAGTCTGCCCAGTACATCCAGGGGTTCCGACGGGGAATAGAAAGGCTTCCGGACATATACGAGTACTGTTCATGGAGAACTGGGCATGATAAGGAAGCACGAGAAGCACAAACTGATAGGAGATGATACAGCGTGGGTGAGAGAATTGCATTGGAAAAGTCTCTCCCCAAGATAAGGAGACTGAAAGACAACGAAGCGATTGCACTGGACCTATATTATGTATGCAGCTTGCATGATTTGATGTCATCGTAAGAAGAACGATACCGCGAATGGTCTTAGTAATTACTCGTACTTAAGGTCACAGCTGAGCGTTATAATCAGATTATGCTAACACCCTAAACAGTAAGAGCGACGAGATATGAAACTCGTAAAGATGTCTGATGACATCAATTTCTCAAGCATCAATGAGCTACCCAGAGGTCCATTGCTGGTGCCGTTTCAATTTTCCTGGGACGCAACCGACATTCTTATTACATTGGGATGTTCTTATTACACTATTTTTTTATTACTATTACTACTTGTTCTTTTTATTATTCTTATTACATTGGTATAATCGCCAATGCCTTCAAACGTTTCAAAACTGTTGTGTGATCAACTCCTAATGATTCTGCAAGTTCAGCTAGCACCTGGCATGAGTCTTCAAGAAGTAACACCTCCAATTTAAAACAACAAAATTATTATTTTTCAAGCACCTAAACCATGGGTTCCCAACCGGTGAGGCGCGTTCCACCATGGAGGCGTAGAGTGGACCAAAAGATGGCCCGGTGATCCCAAAAATAAACTATAATTTTGTAGATCGGCACATTGTTAGTAAGTATAAAAAAAATATTCCTATAAAACTGAGTTAGCAATACCGCCAAGGAGGGCGCGGAGATTTAGGAAAAAAACTCAGGGGGCGTGAGTAGTAAATGATTGGCACCCCCGGGTCTAAGCCAATATCCGCATGTTGTTCCAACATGTTTCGACAGAGCATCGTTGCTGTAAGTCTCAACAAAAATTCTGTGTGCTTCAGCTGCAGTTAAAAAAAAAACTAGTGCATCAAAATTCTGCACAAATATTGTCTTTTGGCACGAAATTTGACATGCTTAACACTATAAAAAAAAACAGTTGTTTACACTTCGGCGAAATTACACACACTAAATTTCAATCTTGCTTATAGTACTTCTTTATAGATGCGTAACCATCTTAGACTACACGCACTTCTGGTAACGCCATCTGTTGGAAAACAGCCAGAGCTTGTTCAATGCCCTAACAGAAATTATCATGGTCTCAATGATTCTTCCTCGCAATTGGTGCTTATCAGAACATCTGCGATTTAATCTTATAATGAGTTCTTCGAATCTCAAGTTCCCGGTCTCGTATGTAGTTCATTTCTTCCCATCTTCCAGAGCCTAACGATCGCGTTGAGTGATTGGACTCCACGAGTGCCTCGTCGGGGGCTCAAAGAAATCATCCTAAGACCCAATAAAAAAGGGTCCTCGAACTTTTCTCGATTCTGGAGCTCTCCTCCTCTCTTGCACTTTTCCCTTCTCCGTCAACCTCTTTCCGTCCGTCCCGCTGTACCACTCTCTACACGTCCACCGGGAGAGAGATCGTGCCTTCCCTCAGTGCTTGTTCGGTCCTCGTCCGATGACAGGATATTAAAGTAGGTACAGAGACCGCTCAGACTGTAAATATCCGGTGCATGTGCTCGTGAGAGCGCTGCCACTTCCCTCAACCACGTCACAGCCTCTTCCTCTGCTTCCCTCTCTGCATGGCAGTATACCGAAACTTTCATCGCCCGGTTTGCTATACAGGTTGGAGTACCGGCTACCGGTGCTTTTCACTTACAACGAGAGAATGAGGATGGAACACCAAAGACGAATAAACGTGGAAAAGAGACGAGAATAACTATCGGGGAAAGGGAGACGCGATGAACGTGTGGAAATGGAGAATCCAGGCGGACTTCGCAACCAACTGGTCAGCAGTCTCCACATGTATGTACACGCCTGAGCGAATATAAGGGCGCAGATCGCGAGATTCAGCGAGCCAAGTAATACGAGCCAAAATCCTTATGGCTATCAGCACTCCAAATAAATGCTACTAACTCGTACGAATTTCAGACCGATCCACCATGAGCAAATTGTGAAACTTCTTCACGGAGGAATTCTCCTCGTTAGTCGGGGCTGAAGGGTCATTTTTATTGCGCATATTTTAACGTGTGGGAAAATCTGGCGAGAATATTTCATTTGATGTTCAAGTAGATTGAAAAGCATCGAAGGTTCGTCTCAACTGAAATAACAGTTACTGCTGGCTAAAACCTTAGGGCTAGTTGGAAAATTCCAATAGGGTGTTCAAGGTACACAGGTATACGCTTTACGGGACTTTACGGAAGAACGGAACGTCAGATGCCACCCCGTGTGGAAATTGTCGTGAAGATCCAATTGGATTTCCACACTTTCCTCTACTGAGTGATCCTACTCCAGGGATCCAATGGGTCGTCGCATTGGATCCCTATACTAAAACATCACGATCGTACAATGGACTCTTATCGAAATTCCTCATTGGAATGGACGAATCCAATTTGAATCCTAGAGGATTCGCACATTATCGAACGGGATCCAATACGATTCTTGATGGATTTCATAGCATTCTGGATTTGGTGAAATTTGGGGTTCTGGAACAAATTTGTGCACGGGACGTTTTATCCCGCAGAGTCGTATCCCAAATAGATACAACAATCTTCGAGATTTTATCGCTCTGATTTTGTAACTACCCGCGTTTTGTTAGAACGGTCCCAATATTGAGTGGCCGATACTGCACTCATGTGACAGCAACTCAGAAAAAGGACATCACTTAAGATTTTTATTTTTTTGAAACTCATATACTATATGTGATAAAGCATTGAAAACTATTAGACACGCATTTTTTTGCCGGCGGAAAAAAGGATTTAAGAGGAAAACCACCCCTCAAAGAAGGGCGTGACACCCCGCAATTCAATTATTTTCCAATATTCCTATAGAGTATGTTTCATCGCTTTACATTAGAAGAATTTAGGTTTTTGTTTAATTCAGATCGGTGGACTGCTTGTGGGTGAAACTGCAATTGAATGCAAACTGCAAAAAGGTGTATGAGTTTCGACAAAATCGAAGGCGGACGCTAAAGTGATGTTCATTGTGAGACTAATAAGATCAACTGATTAATATTTATTTATGGATCCAACTGTTCAAGCACAGTTGCAGTCGGTTGTTCGCCGGACCGAAAGTAACTCTACTACTTGTTGAGACTAGCGAGCCCGAGCGAGACCCGGTAAAAGTAAGAGCAAAGCTATCCCTGAGTACGTACTCCGGGATGCTGTAATTAAAATAGTTCCGTCCGATGTTCACGACTTGAATCCGCCGATTCTGGCTTCATCCACGTATACGTTTATATGCCTTTAACACTGTTGAGGAACACCACAAACACTCGGGTCACAGTTTAAACGCGAATTTAAGAATCTCATAAAAATGTTCACCTCACCATGTGGGCGAATTTATGAATACCAATGACGAGCAATATCACCGCGGGTCCATATTCTATATACCGAATCTCATAAGGACCGTTTTAGTATATGTCGGCAAGAGAGTATACGCGACGTTGCGAAAGAATGAACATTTTCAATAAGAATTCTTTCAAATACGAGCTTTACATAGCAATATATATTTTTCACAATTCATATTTTTATATATCTGGTAAACATCGCACATGTAAATTAATGACGAAACAAGATAAACCATTCAAGAACGAAGGTGATCATCAATATATGAACTGTGAACAATAACTGTCATGTCCGACATACGTTTCTTTTCTTTATTAATTAAGGGGGGATTCATTCTTAATTAGGCGAAGAAAAAATTTGCTGTTTTTTATGATGTTTTTTAAAGGGAAAGATTTCTCCACTATTTTCTAGACTTAGGGTATGTTTCATTGCTACATTTAGCTGTTTGTGGTATTTTTTTTATTAATAATCTTCAAAAGTGACGGAGGTATGGCACGATCTTCTAAACTGGCCTATAGCTAAAAATTAATCAACGTATTCTAGTGAAATTTAGTGTGTGTCTAACCTTATTGTCTAAAATAGGACTAAATATTTTTGAAAATGAAAAAAAAAGTTTTTATGGCCAAATGGAGGCAAAAGAATACCATTTAACAACCGAACATAGTAATGAGGTATACCCTAAGTTTCACAAATGGTGAAAACATTTTTTCCTTTGAAAAAAACAGGAAAACCAACAATTTTTTTCTCGTCTAAAGGTATCGCCCGCCTTGAGCTGTTAGGGCCAAGCAATAAATAATCGCAAGGAAAGCTACGTACACGGAGCATAAAAAAGCCTACGCTCCGGGATAACTGGAGAAAAAATAAAAAATGACTTTCATCTCTGAAACTAAATCAGTCGTCGACTATGAGAATTTGAAACCCTTCGGTTCCGCCGTTTTTGTGACAAGTTCGGAAAAGTTTTTATGGATTTCTTTATCGTCGGAATCTTGTGTCTTAGCCTTGAGGTAATGTGAGACTGTACTTAAGATCACGTCATGATGACCTATAATCTAACTTGGGTTATTTCACTATGACGTTACCGATGACGCGAAACAACTCCTTGGATGTTTTTGGCGTCTTTTTCCAGCTCACAGAGCAGTTCGATAATCCCCGAAGTGAGAGTCGGAAGGGTATAATTTTTATTTTTGAAAACACCGCTACCGAAACGGTATACCCGAAAATGTTAACGCACCCATCGTTGCTTCGCAAATGAAAGATCCGCCCTGTGCAAAACGAGGCGGCAACGTCTTGACGCCGACTAATTACAATGCACACACTAATGACACTTTTGTTTTATATTACTCGCGTGATTGCCGGACATATTCGCCTTCACACGAAGGCATAATGGACATAATTAGGGAAGTATAACTTTGCACAGTATCTCGACACCACACGGACTTAATCAAATTAGTCTGGTATTCGGGTTATTGAATTAGCACTTTGACCGAAATTGATAAAGTTCTCTCTCTCTCTCTCGCTCTCTCTCTCTCTCTCGCTCTCTCTCTCTCTCTCTCTCGCTCTCTCTCTCTCTCTCTGTATGTCTGTTGGCCACAAATATTGATAGGAAACTTCGCAATGGCATCGATCAGCAGCGGAAGTGATACTGATTTTTTTTACCGGGAATATGCCCTGCTCTAGATGATGTTGAAGTTTGCATCGTTGGAGTGCAACATAAATTGATTTTTTTCATTGTTGCAATTTTCATAGCGTATTTAGGCTGTGAAAGTCACTCAAACGTTTTCACGAATTCATTCTACAAAATTATGACCTCAATTTGCAAAGAAAAAGCTTTGAATAATGATAAAAATAGGGCAATGAAAAATTAACAAAAAAATTCGTTGCATTCCAATGATGCAAACTTCAGCGTCATAGTTATAATTGAACTCCGAAGCTTCCACAAGTATCGCTCGATCCTTTGCGCTGATGAAAAATTAAAACCTCGGCAACGCAGCACAGTTTCACATGGAAAGTGGAACGCTTGGCTTAAGCTTAAAATGTGTAGCACCTCAATCACCGAGCCCAGGAAAAAATTCCAAAAATATTAACGAGATGGAAACGTGTTGATTATTTATTTACGGCGCACAGGCAAACTGTGAAACGTCACTTAAAAATGAAACGATTGGGCTTTGGAGCAATTACATATTTTTTTAGTGCAATAAAAATTGTCAATCGAATAAACCCGTACGAGGCCCGAATGTGATATTCCGACTGTGAGCGTTATCACGAAAATCCCATTACGATTTTCGGTAGATATAGACTCACGATAAAAAATTTAAAAAAAACTACGTATACGCATATCTGTCCGTGATTCTCGTCATTATCGTTCAACACCATCCGCACCATCGTCTCAATTTTTCCTTCCTGAGTGAGGCTTGCGATATTCCGACGATTTTTCTTAATCCTCTCCGCATAATTCCCCATCTCGTTAAACACGCTCATCAATTTCATTCCACGTCAGCCTTCCTGCAACTCTCGCGGGGTAATTTGATTACCTCAGGTCACGCTTCGCGGACTTTCCTCTCGTTCTATCCTGCTGTGGCGGCATCGAGCGCGCACTGGCTAGTCTGGATGTGCTTGCTTTGCTCATCGGAGTTTCGACATTATATCTGTCTGTGTACGTGTGTATACAGATATATATAGAATATATAGAAAAAAAATTAACGAAAAATCGAAAAAAATTAATTCATTTGAGCACTACCTGAAAAAATGTTTAAACCTCTCAAATTTTGTATGAATTACTTTTTCATAACGTACTAACATTTTCGGTTGAGTAACGCGAAATTTTCTTTTTTTTTGCTTTTTTTTTTGACCGGCTACATCGTTGAAGAAATAAGTTCATTTCTCACCCATGAGTTTTACGGTTTATCATTTTTCAATTAATCTCGCGAAAGCTCTAGCCGTTCGATAAATATTTAGTGGTTGCTCAAGAGTTTCGAAATTTCCAATTTTCGGAAATTTTTTTTTTTTTACTCATCTCACTCATAAGTTTGACGCTTTGTAAAATGTTCAAAACAATTAATCGTTTTTCTTTAGAAACAGATTTTTCAAATTTACCTCACACTACTAACCCAAGAACTATAATCATTGTTCTCATAAAATAATTCTTGAAAGCTCTTGGACGTAAACAAAATTATAGATTTTATCGGGTGAGAAGTATTAGGGAAATTAAAAAAAATCCGTTTCTAAAGACGAAATGGATTGATTGTTTTGAAAATTTTGGAAAGTGTCGAATTCACGAATGGGAAGATAAAAAAAAGTTCGCGACAATTGGACATTTCGAAGCTCTTGAGCGGCCATTAAATATTCATTGGCCAGCTAGAGCTTTCGCGAGCTTGATTTTTAAATTAGAAAGCGTAAAAATCATGGGTGAAAAGTGAACGAATAAAAAAACCGATTTTTTAATGAAAACTTGAATGTTTGGGAGGCTTGAGCGACCTTTAAATATTGTTTGACTGCACGCAGCTTTTGCGACAATTTCTTTTTCTTTAAAGTAGCTAGATGGATGGTGAGAATAAGGGAAAAAATAGAGCTCAACTTTGTGCCACCCTAATATATATATATATATGTGTATATATATATATATATATATATATATATATATATATATATATATATATATATATATATATATATATATATATATATATATATATAGGTAAACGTCATTTTAAAAATATTCCACTATGTGGACCACCATCGTACCAGTCAATCATCCCCACGCTCACCATTACGCAAACCTCAATGTTTTCAAAATCACCTTAAACTAAATAAAAGCCGGATCGTATGAAGATAATTTCGAAAACCTCCCTGTGCCAAAAAGCAGCACCTTGAAAATGAAATTAAGTACTCAAAACAGCCAGATGAGCTGATAGCCAACATTACATATGGCTAGAACGTGTTATAAAAAAATATTTTCCATAAATGTATATCTACATGTGTGCGTCTGCACGTGCTTTTCGCTTGAACGCAGCTCACCCTTCGAAACTTACGGATGGCTAGAAGTCACTGGACCCTCAAAATCAGCCCTGCACATTTCCTCTCATCGCCTCTTGTGTCAAAATAACCATTTTCCCTGTCAGAATAATTTTCAGGAAGGTCGTGCCATGGTGAAGACAACGCAGGTGGAAATTAAACTCAGCCATCAAGTTGCAAAATTTCCGGGCCAATTTTTCGCGAAAAATTCTATCCAATCCACTATTCGCATAACGGACTGGGTGCGAGGACGACCATTCATCAATTATGGAAATATGCGAAATAAAGCGCAGAAGAATTCAAACATGCGCATATTTTCTTAATTGAAACGTGGATATTGAACTAATTAATGTCGTTGTAATTTGCATCATTGGAATGCAACGAAAATTAATTCTTTTTAATAACACAGGTACAATGTACGACTTCGTATGAAAAAAATATAATGAAGATACAAAAGGAGGTTAATGATAAAAAGAAAAACTCTGTGTGTGTCTACTTCGCACGCGTAGGAAGTGGATACTTCTCTTGTCTTTCATTGGCCACTTTCATTTTGTTGTAATTATTCTTTGTAATTCATTAGGTAATAGACAAGTCGCATTGGATGATAGACATATTATAATTTATTCTTAATGTTTCATTTTTTACAATTATTTACAATTATTTACAATATATTACAATAGGCATACAACAATAGCTGTTCGCTGTAAAAATAATTCAATATTTTCAGCATTTATTCATATTCTGTGTGCGTGCGCTTCTGACTATTGTCGCTGGCTTTTGATATTGTCATTACTTCAATAGTTATTTATAATTATTATTTTAATAATTTTTGAATAGTGTAATGTTAATTATTTTATTTAAATCATTTTTATAAATAATTATTAAAAGGATTTTTATTTTTAAATTGTTATTTGAATTGTTCTTTTTTTTGTATTTTTTAAAAATTGTTAAGTTAATTATTTTATTTCAATCATTTTTATAAATTATTATTGAAACGATTTTTTTTAGATTGCTATTTGAATTATTGGTCAGCTTATGGCCGTTGGTCATCGCTTTGTTTTTGACATGGCATGTCCGGTGGAGCATTGGATGATCCGGAAACGAATATGGAATCAATTAATATCGATATTATTATTTTTGAGGCTTTCATGACTGTTTATATTGTTACACAGCGATGTGGCTTCCAGACGGAGCCCGTGTTGTATTTCAGCATTATGACGACGTTTCGCAAACGTGACAGTCTGCATCATCAGGGCCGAGCGCTCTGATACCGAAGCTCTCGTGGCTCAGGCTTTGGTATCACAGCGCTCAGCCCTGATGCAGACGGTAACGTTTACGAAACGTTAGCATAACACTGAAGTACAATACGGCCTCCATCGGGAAGCCACTTCGCTTTGTAATAAAATTAAAACTACATAACATTAGAAGGAATAAGAAGTATTCACTTCAACCATGCAGTGAAACTTTTGTTAATTCATTTTTTAATTATTCAGTACTATAACTTTTCTTTTATGTAAGAAAATTGAATGCAACTAAACAAAGAAATATGAAATAAACATACCTGTACGTCCTTTCAAGGGCCCATCCGTTGCATGACCATTGGCCATGTTTAACCTCACTTCACGTAACTTTATGTTGTACACTATTTCTGTACACTATTTTATTCGTACACTATTTTATTCGTACACTATTTAATATCCACAATATTGATTATTTATCAAACACGAGCGCTCACACAGGGCTTTTTTTACAAACAAGAGTACGTAAAAATATAGCTTTATTTTTCTTTGAAACACTCGATATTTTCGCGTTCGGCTTTCTCTCGTACGTACCGGTTGCGACTAACGCATGGTGACTCGCCCGCGCATGCGTCGGCGAGAGAGAGGGAGATACTGTGTGCATCTCGCTCGAGCGAGAGCTATGAGACGGAGATGTGAGTGAGAGAGAGTGATGTTCTCTCTCACGCATCAGTCTCCCGCTATCTTCTTCGATTCCTCCATTCTCTTGTTCGGTTTAACATACGCGGTGAGGAAGAGAGAATATCGCTCTCTCGCTTACACCTCCGTCTTTTTCTATCTTCTTCGATTCCTCCATTCTCTTGTCCGCTTTAACTTACGCGCGTCTATCCGCTGTCGCATAAGAAGTATTCACTTAAAAAAAAAAAGTAAACATAGCGAAAAATATCGTTGCATCGCAATTTTATTTTGTTTACCAGACTTGAAATGTAAAAATCGCTGTTTCTAAGTATGCGTATTAAAAATTTACGAATTTAATTTGAAAAAAAGACTTTGGATAACGATGAAAATAACAAAATAAAAGGAAAATGATGGAAAAACTCGAAATTTCGAAATTTCGAAGAAACTCGAGTGGAAATCGTCGTATATAGGCGAGCGGAGGTTCACGTAAAAACACTTTCATCAGATTGAGTTCCCCATCGAAGTTTTAATACTGCTTTACATTAAATAGCCCGCATACAAGTACGTGGATATATGTCTACATATATATTGATGTAGTGCACGGATGCATATACCATATATATATAAACATTTCAGGATATTGGAGGTATTTAAATTCTCTTCAAATCGGGACACTCTCGCAAATAAGGGATGAGGCTCTTATACAAGTACACATTTAAGTACGTGAAACTGAGCAAGTAATCTCAAGAGGGATGTGGATTTTATAATTACACGAACTCACATGAGAAAGGGATATGTTCTAGTTTCGGTAAGTAATATCCTCGCTTCATCCTTATCTGACTTTTTCTACATCACAGCAGAACGTTGTTCTCATTACATTATGGATCAGGGACGCGAGTATATGGCTACACACATCTTTGCATCTGCTCGCTTCCGCGCAGCAAGACGAGAAAAAACTTTGAAATACGTTTGAAATTTACCGTGCGCCGATGAAATTGCCTGGGCACAACGAAGTACTTTGCAGGAAAGTTGCCTCGGCTTTCGTCGTGAAAAAGTGTTTTAAAATCGAATGTAATCACAGGTAAAGAGATCGTGGTACACATGTTCTCCGACCTAGTAACGATATTTTACGAGATGAGAAATTTCGCATAGCGAGAGAGAAACAGCGGGGTGGGGAGGGGGGAGGAGAGTCGCTTTCAACTATTATCAAAATGAAATTCGTCAATATACGGGGCAGGAAGGTCGATGCAAAGCCTTGAGGGGGTGATGAGTCGCCTCGCTAGGAAGATATCTAACCTAGGTTACCTTAGTCCAAAGTCTAAGGATTTCGCGTTATCATAGTAAGTATGATTTTTGGAAAATTTCCCAAAATTAGGCACTAGCTCATTTATAATGTTCAAACAGACAATAATTGGTACCTGAAAACTTATTTGCGTCTTAGCTTAATGTGTATTCAATCGACAAACACCAATCCAATCATCTGTATCCATACAACTAACTACATGGGGCTTGTTGAATAATTAAAAGCTTGTCAAAAAATAAAAATACCTCTTATGTTAATGCTATTTTTAAAATCATAGCATTAACATAAGAGGTAAACGAGTTAGTACGTAATTTTGGGAATTTTTCGAAAATCATACTGGCCATGAAAACTCGAAATCCTTAGACTTTGGACTAAGATAACCTAGATTACATATGTTCCTAACGAGGTGGCCTATCACCTCCTTAAGGCTTTGCATCGATCTTCCCAACACCCTGTATATAGTGGAAGTGATTTTATAATTTATGTAATGCATACTAGTAGGGTCCATCTATTTGTGCACATTTACCTAGGTGGGTCAAAAAATTGCATTTCCCAAAAATACTTTTATTTAGTAGTATTATCTTTTATCTACGTTCCCTAAAAACTTCATTGAAATATTCCTAAAATTGAATGAGCTACAACTTCTAACAGTTGGCCGGACGAGCGATAGCAGCACCATACTTCAAACTTTGAACGCGCGTTTCTCTCAAAACACTATTTTTATAATCGGTGGACATGATATCTCGAGAACCACCGGATGGATCATTTCAAAATTTTCATGAGATACGAGGAGAAACATCGAGAGGTCGTTGACGATCCCACTTTTTGAAAATCGATCTTCGTTCTTCAATAGTTACGTAAAAATACAGCCTTTTTCCATAAATTTTGTATGATCGAAATTGAATTCGTCGCCACGTGATTAAAAAAAAAACGATTTCAAAAATCGACGATCGTCATCGACACGTATTTATTATTAACTTGAATAACCCGGTTGGTTTTCAGATTTCAGATGAACCGTTTTAGCTGGAGAGTGTCCACCGCCAAACGTCGCCAAAAAATTTAATCTGCCGGCGGCTATGTTTTTGTTATTTTTCTATATTTTTTGATGATTTTTCAAAAGGCTCTCAATACACGTACCTTCGTCTTAAAAAAATGCGTTTCTTTAATACCAACCGTTTGCCAGAAAAGAATCGGCATTTGGCCATTTTTTCGGGCCTCTAGGTAGCTGTAGCCCCTTAAAGTTTCTCTACGAAAATTACGTCGCAACTACTTGAACTTTTTTTTAAGCTGACACCTCATACTTAATTTTTCGAATATCCCCATTGCGATACTACGTTTGTATATGTCCGTATGAAGGCATGAGTTATACTGAAGCTCGAAGTAACCGGGGCCCCTTTTTAAATCGTTTTATCGAATAGATTATCAATGTAATACACAAGTACTGTGAATTTATAAGCAACACATGACGAGAAAGGAATCGAGCAGCGATATGAAGAGTTTTTCGTTTGGCTAAACAATCGTTTATAGTTCTCCTTTGATAATTTGGAAAAAAATATTTGAGTAATCGTCCAGGAAACTCTTGTCTGCCTTTAAGGCCTTAGGCCACAGTAACGGCTGTAAAATCATGTGCGAATTTAACAATTTTTTTTTCGTATGAAAAAGTGATTCACTCATAAAATTAATTACAGATCTATTTAGTATGAATATGAAGCTGTTAGAAAATATATATTTTTTTCGCTGTATTATACAAAATGGCCGACTACTCGAAACTTCTCAAAACAGCTTTTTTCCAATTGGCGGGACAAATAACTTCAACAATTTTCACTCGATTTACTTCAAATTAAAAAGTTATGTTCCTGATTACATTTCGCAGAGAAGTACGTACGGAATTTCTGATTAATCGAAAACTTTTCTTTTTATGAGCAGTTATAATAAAATGTTTCACTGAAAATTCATTTCTTGAGTTCAAATACCTATAACTTTTAGATAAAACAATATTTTTTAAATTACGTACATAAAAAAAGATAACAAAAGAAAATATTAGTAGTCGGCCATTTTGTACATCGAAAAAAAAAAGATATTTTTTCTAACAGCTTGATATTCATACTAAATATAGATGTGTACTTAATTTCATGAGTGAATCACTTTTTCATACGAAAAAAAATTTGTTAAATTCGCACATGACTTCATACCCGTTACCGTGGCCTAAGGCCTTAACAAGTTCTCTCTCTCTCTCTCTCTCTCTCTCTCTCTCTCTCTCTCTCTCTCTCGCTCTCTCTCTCTCTCTCTCTCTCCGAAATTGTGAAAGACGTGTTTTTGGCTTCGAGCTATGAAAATAAATGTGAACGCAAAATTGCTCTGTGTACACGTGAAAGTAACAGTACGAAGGAGCAGAGGAGTGAGAAAATAGGGGTGGAGCATTTTGCCTTTGATACACGGATTCGAGCGTCGTTGGTACGAATGGAAGAGAGAATTCCATCGCGTTTTCATTAATCCTGCCTCGCTCGTCATGTGAAGAAGGAAAATCTTCCGACAGTGATCTTTCTCCACGGTTGGCCAATCGGGGTTCTCGATATTGCAAAAAAAATGTTTAATAAGAAGGTCGAGAGGAAGGATGAAGTAAGAAGTCGTAGTATTTCAGTAGTCGGTTCATTGGTGATTACGTATCAGGGTAGGAAGATGGAGAAAGAAAGAGACAGAGAGAGAGAGAGAGAGAGAGAGAGAGAGAGAAGCCGAAGGGGATGATGCGAAAAAAGGGAGAGATCGAGGTCCTCGTAAAATTGAACCCGCGAGGGTAATAAAAAAGTGTACTAGACAAGCCGAAGATACGCGCGGTGGAGCAGAGCGTCGCGAATAACGTTTCATTCGCTCTTTCAGAGTCCTTCGAACATACTGCACACTTGAAAATTCGATATCCAGTGACGTATACATCCGTAGATCATTCAGCATACGGTGTAAGTTTAATAACGCGAGCACATATATCCAGTCGATAGTCGCGTTCAACCCCTTGCCACGATAAAAGCCGAACGAAACTTATTCGATGGAAATTCTCGCAATATCAATGATATTAATCTATTGTACGGAATAAAATCCTATTTTTTTTGCTGAAGTTGAAGAATGCTATCTTCAATATTCGAATGAAATGGAAATGGATAAATGAGATTATTGTAACGTATCGAGAATTCCTGAAAGTATGCAAATTTGGTGGATTATAGCCATTCCATTTGAATTTAATTTCATGCCTGATGATAGTGAATTTAATTTAATTTGGGTATTTCGATTAATCTAATCGAATTGATGTGAAATAATTTTGTCAAATTCTTCACTGAGACTGTACCAGAGAAAGTTATTTATCCCACTTATCAAATTCATTAACGGTTATGGGTAATTGTAACAGTCGAAAACAGCTCATTTTTGGGATTTTTCAATGGAAAATCCTGATGATGAATTTCTACAAACATCACGTATGTGAGAAAGTATCATCAGAAGAACACTCTATGATTTTTTTGTGTTAAAATAGTTAATTATACCTGATTTACATCTTTTACGGTGAGCAATGCTCTTCGGAACCGAGCTTTCCAATATCAAACAATTAAACAGGTTTCGTTATTAGTTCACCCTATAATCAATCGAAGGAATTTCCGAAATAAGAAGTTTTTAAAAGTCATGGTTGTTCAAAGTGAGAATCTAGATTTTTGCGAAGAATGGGCATTTTGCGTTCATATAAATCGAAAGTCCAGGTACATCAGGAAAAAATCTTTCCATCGAATACTATATTTTTACATCTAGAAGGCGCCCAAAAAATTTCAAAAAGATCGACGCAGTAGTTTTTGCGATATTTTGCTCCGAAATTTCCGACGGCGCCAACAAACAGCCTATAAATCGGGCAATTTTAATCCGATCACCTTTAAACGTTCAGAGAAAATTTATAATGACGTTGAAGTATGCATCGTCGGAATACAACGATGCTTTTTATGATTATTTTTTATTCCTTTATTTTCATCATTATCCAAAGGCGTTTCTTTGCAAATTGAGATAATTAATTTCTAATAAGAATACGTAGAAACATCTCAGCAAATGTCACACCCCAAGTAGACTAAACAAATTAAACAATTAAAGAAAATTAATTTCCGTTGCATTCCAATGATGCAAACTTCAACGTTATCGTTTATAAAATAGTATGCCGTCAAAATACATTCATTTTGAAACCAGTGATTTTTTTTAACTTTTAAAACTAGGCAAAACCCCTTAAATTTGTAGAATTGTATACGTCACTCTAATTGCATAAGTTCATTTCGAATTTATTCTCGAGAATCTAATGAGATGGTTGAAAATCAATGTTTGTCTCTCCAATAGAAAACAACATCTAAATTCTGAAACGAATGACTGAACGATGACGTACTTTGGCAATACCCAGCAATAGTTTGAACGTTCCGCATGGTAACGTGAACCCACAGCCTGGCTGGTCGAGAACATGGCGAATCGTCGAATATAATAGAGCTTCCCCTTTACGTTTCTCGTCAGTTGTTACGAGGTATAATAGTGCCACGGGAGAAGTGGGAAGAAAGCCCCACAGGCGCAAGTACCTGCCTTAACCCTTTCTACGTGATTCACGACCCATTGTATCGGTCTAGGCCTAGGAGAAGCTGCGAACTCAACACCAGTCAAAATGTGCATGAAGATGTCCGCTATTCTAATTCACATACACGTGCCAACCTACAGCTTATGATATACGTATAGTACATCTGGATCTTTGAAGGTACAGGGTGATGCAAAGAGAGGTCGTACTTTCAGGGATGGTCGATTTCAGCCGATGATCCAAAATTAAGTAATCCTTCGGTTCTTCGACCTCATGTAGTATTTTCATCCAATGCGGCTTCGAAATACTCTTAGCAAGTGACAGTAGTAGACGGAGCCAATACATTGACTACCATTTTTCAAAGTTTCTAATGACAGCACAACCTAATACAATTAAATGATGACTCCGTGTATCAGCTTTGGAATGACCTGGAATATGTGCATACAATAGTGGCCAAAGTAATAGGGAATGGATCGTAGAAGCACGGACATGCAAAAGAGCATTACGAATGGAAAAAACGTCCTTTCGTGCTGACCCATATGAAGAAAAGCTGGCAAGTCAGTGTCTCTTCTAAAGCCTAGATCGCAACTAGTCGTCGATTTCCCTTGTTCATCGGCAAGTACATTGCACAGCTATTCCAAGCCAGAAGAACTTGTTGCAATTGAGAAGCTTGAAGGAGACTGGTGGCGGTTAACGTTGAAGATCCTGTACATGGTACTTTCGTACTCAATCTGCTCTATGTACAATAATGGATACTGGTACAGCCATCCCATCCCGAAGTATATAATCATTCTTAGCACACGAGGATGGACAAGAGCGTCGAAACACTCCACTTCTACATGGACCACACGTGTACTCGTTTCGACGTCTCGCAGAGTCGTTGAGGATCGAGAAAGAGAGACAGAGAGAGGCTAAAGTGTGCGCCAGTGTATAATGTGGCATACACGCGTATACTTTGGGCGTTTGGTACAGCAGTGAAGGTTCAACGACCCTTTGGGTATGTGCACTCCCTTCAACGGGTATGGGACACACTCGACGAATTCGTTGGGTTTGAAGGTGTGAGAGCGGGCTCTCGCGCGGAAAAGAGAGACGGAGTACCGAAGGTGCTTGCAACAACGGCAAGAACTGCGGACTCGGAGTTAAAGGGGATCTCGGAAGGTTTGACGTAAGCCAGGATCTGTTTTCTTCTTGTTCCCATGGCAAATAGGCCAACAAGAATATACTATTTTGACATTTAAACAATCAATTTCGAGAAATCCTATATTGCATTGCTTTTATGTTACGCTGAGGCTAGCCGTTCGGTTATCGGGTGAATAAGCGTATGTTATTCGTCCGGACAGCGGCTAATTTCACGCGGTTCACGCTGTACAACGCCCCAAACGAACAACCCCAACCACACAAACCGAAACAAGTCAACCCAAACCCAAACATAAATACCCAAAATGACAATAGGCAAACAAACCACTCCAAAAAGCAAACCCAAACCCAAATAGACAAACCCAAACCCAAACAAAACCAACAAACCCAAACCAAACAAACACGCCCAAACAACACAAACCAAACCCAAACAACATAAACCCAAAAAAAATACCAAAACCGAAAAAAACCAACCAACTCAAACCAAACAAACCCAAACAACCAACCCAAACCCAAACACAAACACAATATAAAGATTTTCTTCGGATGGCTACGTGTAAATCATTCTTCCGGATAGTTTGTTCAACAGTTTTCACACATTCTAGCCGGACAATTATATATATGTTATTCGTCCGGATACTAGCTTACACGAATTTCAATAATATGTACGCCTACTGGAAATACGGCGTGAAGTGAGCCGCTACCCGGACGAATAACATACGCTCATTCGTCCGATAACCGGACGGGGAGACACTCCGTTTATGTTATTGCCAGCATACGTAAAGTCACTACAAGCCCTTTGGGTGGAATCGATCATTTGAAAAATGCAATGCCTTCATTCCTACGACCACAGCCAACCTGGACAACAAGTAAAATCCTGATGAATCCAGACAAAAGTATTCCAATATGGCGCCGCGAAGAGGGTGGGCGAAAAAAAAGCTGGCCGGAGCAATGCGAAGCGCAACAAAGTACGACCAACTTCGTCGATTGCTGCCTGTATTTATATGTAAAGTTGGTCAAATACGTGACGTGCAGCCATGCACGAGAAATGTCTACCCTACGAATAATACGTACGTATCTATATGCGTGTCCTCTTTCCTATGCATTCGCGATTCAAGCAGAAAGTGTGTAAAACTCATTCGCGAGACGCAGCCTCTCGTCACCCATTGAACCAGGAAACGAGAGGCGTTTAACGAAGCCTCGCGAGCTTTTCTCTCCAATGCGCCAACACACGTACGTGCGCACGAGGCTTTCCAGGCCAAGACGACAAGGCCTTTCGTGATGGGTGAAGTGGTCAAAAGGCGACTTTTATTTTCAAACCGAATCCAACAAACGTTCATGTGCAAACGCGAATACACACCCGTCGGACGTCTATGGAAATACCATTTTTCCGACTGTTCGCGATACTTTGATCAGTCTGGCATAAATCTCAAACACACCACTCGATACCCGAGCGAAATTTTTTTATGATTTTTTCAATCGTTTTTTTTTATAACATAAAAAAGATGCTTGAATTGATGCTATGAACGTGAACGAAAATGAACACATAGTGCTCATAGATTCTGTTTGCTGCTTAAGGCCTTGTATATCTTTCGAAAATTGAATTTATTGTTTTTTTTTCTCCTCACTTAACGGATGTATAACATCCCTCATTAACATAACACATCACTCGATACGCAAGTGAAATTTTTGAATGATTTTTTTATAATATAAAAAAAAGCTTGATGAATGCTATGAACATGAACGAAAATGGACACCCTAAATCCTCATAGATACTGTATGCTGTTTAAAGATTTGTATACCTTTCGAAACATAAATGTATCTTTTTTTCATTCAATTGGCTTAACTGATGTATAAACATCGGAAAAATGGGATAGAAAAATGGTTTTTTTAGTTCAAACTTCGACTGTAGCATCTTACGATAGATTTTCTAGCGAAGTACACACGATATTCACTATTTATTCATGTTTTTTAATCGTTTTTTTTTATAAAGACCGTTCTTTTTGGGCAGAAATGCGACTTTTTCCAAAATGCAGCCAAACTTGCAAAAGTCAATATTTTGTCATAATAATGTGTACTTCACTAGCAAAACTCGTGTAGATTAGGGAAAATTTTAATTTTTCGTTCTACGTGCTAAAGTGCGTGTCGAACAAGCTCGCTCCTGTAAGGCCTCGAACAAAGGCGTTCTCTTTCTACCAGCCTCTGGACCGCCATTTTGTATCGTTTTGAAAAAAAAAATTGATTTGAGTACTTACAGATATATAAAATAAACCTTCTAAACCTCATCTTGATTGTTCAATTAGTATTGAAAAAAAAATCTCAAAAAACCTTAGTCTTCCGACCATCCTGAGGTATATAAGGCCTTCTATAAGGCATATAAGAATCTCATGCAATTGCGCATAGCAACTGAAAAATCATATAGAAATGCTCCATATGAATTTTATATAGACTTTGCAATGGAACTTGCTCAGGACATGTATATTAAATTCAACACTCTTTATAGACTTCTACATAAAATCTCGTAAGATGATTGAAAACCGACTGGTCAACAGGCTCTAAATAAAATGGGTTCCAGATAAAATTGCTGTAGTGTTATAAATGAAGATTTAGTGTTTATTTAGTGTTATAAATTTTAATAAATAACATTTCGTGTTATAAATTTTAATAAATAACATTTAGTGTTATAAATTTTAATAAATAACATTTAGTGTTATAAAATTTAATAAGCAATTTGGTGTTATAAATGAACATTTAATAGAACATTTAGCTATAGTGTTATAAATTAACATTTATAACAGCATAGCTATTGAAAGCCATATGTTTCACCGTTAAAGTAACGGAAAAACAATTTAGTGTTTGTTTGTTAATTTACGGAGACTATCCAAGTGAGACTAATTGAAACTGTGCAATATTACTTTCACAATTCCATTCTGGGTGATTTCAAACCGGCCCATACGTGGAGCAGCGACCGCCTTTTTTCGTATCTTCAAACCTTAAAATATATATTTTAAGGTTTAAAGCCAGGTTTGAAGGCCATAAAATAAAGATCATTAACTACGAAAACCGTCTCTACAAAAAAATGCATATTCGCCAAAATACAACGATTTGAAAAACGTCTGAGGTCCGATCGACCCCATAAGCAATCAGAAGTTTTTGACGGAAGTGTGCAGTCGAAGGGTTAAGGAGCCGATATGCTATTCGCATTTAAAATACAGCTCGTACATGATTTTCGGAGTATCGGAAATACATCAATCTCTCCGACGCGAAAATCTCGTTTTTTATCTACAAGACAGAGACTTGCAGATAAAATTCGTCCACGCAGATTTCCTTCATCCCAGACGTCCTCCGGGACGAAGGAAAAAGGATGATCGCGCCAACTACGCGACGACCGAGATTCAAACGATTTGCCATGGAACACCTCGCACTCACGTACGGATGTACATGTACGCGTGCGAGCTTTATGCACTTCAACCATATGGCCTATATTTTCGCATAGACTCGTGAACAATGCAACCCCGAGTACTTTCGACTCTCATTTCGGCGAAAAACGCAATTAAAAGCAGCGAAAAACTTTAAAGAATTTAATTTCACTCCGTGACGACGCATGGGACAGAAAAAGAAAAAGTCCAAAAAAACAGCTCGAAAATTCGTTCGAACAGGAATCCCCAACGAATCTATATATGGGGAATTTGAGGCGAAATTACCTTGAACAGATAAAATCGTGTCGGTCATGCAAATGGATCATTGACTTTTTGGTCAACCATTGAAACTTTTGGGACAATTATTCAAACGACTAGTCCATAGGGCAAAGTAGGAACAGTTTTTTTTGCTCTCGGTCTTGTTCTTTCGAAAATCGAGAAATCTTTCGAAAGGTTTCTTCACCGTTTTTGGGACTCAGGGTATGTTTTAAAACTACTTTTGGCAATTACATGGTATTGTTAAAATTAATATTTATAAATGAAGGAGGCACCGTAAACAGTGAGCCCGCGTGACCACTTTTTTCTATTGTTGCTCAAGTTTATTATAATATTGCTCAAGTTGATTTTAATCTCAATGATAATTATAAGACTGATAAAGTGCCTATAATAGTACCCTCGATACATGATATTTGTATGTAAAAAGTTTCCTTAATAAAGATGACAGTTTAATTGCAAAAAATTGTTGTTTTTTAATTTAATGCCATGTATAATTCATAAAACATTGATTCTTTTTTATCAAAATGATATCGAAGTAACGTTGACATCATTTTGATGTCAATGTAACTTTGACATCATTTTGATGTCAACGTAACTTTGATATCGTTTTGATGTCAATGTAACTTTAAAATCATTTTGATGTCAATGTAACTTTGACATCATTTTCATGTCAGTGTAACCTTGACATCATTTTGATGTCAATGTAAATATGACATAATTTTGATGTCAATGTAAATTTGACATCATTTTGATGTCAACGTAACTTTGATATCGTTTTGATGTCAATGTAACTTTTAAATCATTTTGATGTCAACGTAACTTTGATATCGTTTTGATGTCAATGTAACGTTGACATCATTTTGATGTCAATGTAGCTTTGACATCATTTTCATGTCAGTGTAACCTTGACATCATTTTGATGTCAATATACCTTTGACATCATTTTGATGTCAACGTAACTTTGACATCATTTTGATGTCAACGCAACTTTGACATCATTTTGACATCAATGTAACTTTTACATCATTTTGATGTCAGTGTAACTGTGGCATCATTTTGATGTCAATGTAAATATGACATAATTTTGATGTCAATGTAACTTTGAACTCATTTTGATGTCGGTGTAACTGTGGCATCATTTTGATGTCAATATAAATATGACATCATTTTGATGTCAACATAACTTTGACATCATTTCGATGTCAATGTAACTTTGAAATAATTTCGATGTCAATGTAACTTTGACATCATTTTGATGTCAATGTAACTTTGACATCATTTCGTTGTCAATGTAACTTTGGCATCATTTCGATGTCAATGTAACTTTGACATCATTTTGATGTCAATGTAACTTTGACATCATTTCGATGTCAATGTAACTTTGACATCATTTTGATGTCAATGTAACTTTGACATCATTTAGATGTCAATGTAACTTTGACATCATTTTGATATCATTTTACGGTAGCCTTTTTGCGGATCTTTCAAAAAAGATCATCATCATTTCGATACCATTTTACGGTAGCCTTTTTGCGGATCTTCAAAAAAGAACTAGAAGCTGCGCAGACGGAAACATATGGAATTTAATAACAGATTCAAGATTATTTCGTGGAGCCACGAAGGATCGTGCTTCGCGAAAACGCGAACAATGGAAATTTGATGCAGTCGGTAGCCTTGGCGGGCTATAGAAGAAATTGGAGACTAGTCCATTCTCTTCGACTTCATATTTTGCCGTTGAGCGTAGAGCTAAGATATCTATCCGCTACATCGCCGACGTATCGAATTCTCAAACCGGTCACCCATACATATACGTGTATAATGTGTATCCGAATGGGCGTGTGTCGTTCCACGAAGCCCGACATGCGGCGAATCCCGTAAACGTAAAATGCGAATTCGGTAGATCCGGGGTTTACCGCGTTGGCGATAGGAAAGAAGGAACGCACGAAAACGAGGGGAGAGTATAGCAATTTAGGGTGATCGTTAAATTGCGCATGTGGGCGGTCCCGACTCTTCTTGAATTACGGGATAACATTCTGCAGAAATCTTTCACGATAAATTGGTTTTTTATTAAGCCCTTAAGGATACCGAGGACAGGAACATTGATTTTATTTTACATTTTGCGAGCACCGATGTAAAAAGCTGGAGACATTTCCGGTGAAGATAAAGAGCATGACTCTGTTGCAAAAGTAATCGAAATTGCGCAAAATAATAGTGGAAAATATTTACTTCAGCAGACAATTATAAACAAAAACTATTATTAAAAAGATGATGAGATGAATTTTATTCAAAAATTATCCCTCTGAGATATCGAGTTAAAATTTTTTTTACTTACATTGCAATGACGTTGAATAATCTGGAAAATGTTTCGAACATTGATGATAAACCGTGTATTTTTTTTAAGGTTTATCTCAAGGCAATATTGTAGTCTAAAAATTAGAAAATATTGATTTTTTGCATTTTCTTGAAGCATAGACTTAAGCATATGTCCTCGGAAGACATCTCGAAATTCCCAATATTTACGCTAACAAACGAGACCAGAATAGGATCGATCGTCGGAGCTATGAACTACAGAAGTTTTTAAAGAAGCTAGAACTGCTCGCAGGTAAAAACGAGCTTCAGAAAATCATAATTTCGAAGTCGAGGAAGGAACACTTGATGAGGCAGGAAAGGCCGATTAATTAACTCAAGTATAATGTTATTCCGGCCGGTTACTATAACTCCAGCTATTATTATGTCAAATACACTGCTGGCCAAAAGCCCCTCCCCCTATTATTTGTAACATATGTGTATATAGGATATTTCACATAGAAGTTATTGTTGGTTTTTTTAAATTAGGGGAGGGGAAACTTTTGGCCAGCAGTGTATAATATAAACTTAAGTATATTATACTACTTAGATAGTCGCGGTTGTCTGAAATTGTACTCAAAACTTCAAACGCATTTTTCTCTAAAGTACTTTTTTCAACCTGGTTGACATCAAATCTCGAGTTCTATTCATGCTGACCGCTTGACTTCAAATTTGGTATGGGCCTTCATTAAATATCCCTCTATCGTCCCTATCTCCGGTATTTCGACTTATGATTATTACTATATTTTTTGACCGTTCCAAAAGTTAGGGCGAAAAGTTTATTTTTTCCTGACAGACGTAATTTAACAAAAAATCCCTTTGGTACCCGCCATAATGACATTCTTATTTATCACGAAAATTGATTTTATTTTCGTTTCAGATAAATGGGAACTATGGAATCGTCTCAACCGCCTCAACCCTGTTTTTCACCACCGTATTTAAAGGCCCATGAATTTTTTAATTTTTACCTTTTCCGCACAAATTTTTTTTTGTAAGTTCTTGAAACATCGATAAAAGTACTGTAGAAATTGGATGGCAAAAACGTTTTTCTGTTTTATTTCTTTATCAAGCCCGAAAACAAGCTTAAATGTAGGCCCCTAGACTGGAATATTGCGTTAAGAGATCTTCTTTCGCTGCACTCTTTAAGGGTTCTAGAACGCGAAATAATATTGCATGTACTCCCATTACCTGTACAACTTTCGTGCCAGTGAACCTGTTGTTTTTTTTCGACCGAAAGTGCGAATGGAACATCGCCGGTGGAAAAACTTTGACATTTGCATATGAGAATCAACACGATGCAAAGACGGGGCGGAAGTAAGCGTCGGCGAACTTGTTGAATTTTGTGAAAAGCTCGCGGTCGGTGTGGCTTGGGAGATAAATTTAGATTGTCGAGTATGAACACACCGAGAGTGCCAGCGAGTCGGGAACAAGAGCTGTACAGAATGGAGAAGTCACTCGGGGAGAAGGAAACTGCATCGAGTCGAGTGACGATGAGGTCGAGTGGAAAGTCGATAGTAGTTATAGAAGCGAGGAAAAAATCAACGGCGTCGAGGCTCTGAACGGAGAAAAACATCGCCATTACATCGACATCGATATCATTTTCAATCTTGCTTGTTGCGAGAAAAACAACGAAAAAAATTCCTTTGAAGCAGTAAACGTCAAAGTAACAAAAATCCCGGCATTCATTTCTAATATATATTATAAATTAAAAATAGCTCAATTAAAAATCATATGAATTAAATTCCAAAATAGTAGTCATGAATTTTTATTTTAAAAATTGTAAAAGAATAGTAAAATTTTTAAAGTAACAGTAGTAGGAAACATTTCAAAAGGAATACTACAAAATAAATTGTAAGTCACTAAATTAACAATAATGAGGAATAATACTAATGCATAAACAAGAAAATATTGTAAGGGGAAACACATGTGGGGGGGTCTTCTGTGTCAACGGTAAACACGGCTATATCTGGAATAATAAAACTACAATTACTAACGAATAAATGTTAAATAAATGCTAATAAATAAATAATAATACTCATAAATCATAAATAAATACTATTTTATAAACTCTCAATAAATACTATTTTATAAACTCTCAATAAATACTAAATGAATACTACTAAATAAATACTGAATAAATACCAAAAAATAATCGTAAAATATTTGAATATCGCCATCGGTGAATTTTTCACACTTTGGCAATGCCCTTTTCACACTTTTATCTGGGTTCGTTTGGGATTTTGCCCAAAAAATTGTACGTTCCGAACGCAACGAAAAATTGCGAAGGCATGGAATATTTCCTTTCAACTATCAACATCAATGGCGGTATTATTTGTCAAGGGTCGTTAGAAGCATTTTTACGTAACGGACGAAGATTTCTCATTTACTCGGTATTTTTTTTCTCTCATCATGAACGGAATATCTCTCATTCCCATTTCGGTGTGTACGACGTTTCATGGCATCGCGACGGCTCGCTTTCGCCATTATTACATTAAGAGTGGAAATGCAGTAGCCTTGAAACGTTCTCGCGAGGAAAAAGCTGAGTTCGCGGCTGCAAACGTGTAATGCTATTAAAAAGAGAGAGAGACAGAGAGAGAGAGAGAGAGGGGGTGTCTGGAGGTAAAAAAAAGAGAAATGGAGCAAACCCGGACCCGAAAAGACAGTCGGTGAAGGGTGAAAAAGTATGAAAAAAAATATGATAGAGAACGTGAAAAAAAAGCTCGGGATGAGCTTGGCTTCGAAATATCGGCTACCTTATACGCGAGCCCGTCGAGGGAGATAATTCGTGAAAATTCCAAACTGGTGGATTACACCAAAGTGGGGCGACAACCCGAGGCTTCAAAAAAATATGTTCAAAAGACATTTCGTCCGAACCGTCGCCTTTCTCTCTTTCTCTCTCTCTCTCTCCCTCTCTCTCTCTCTCTCTCTCTCTCTCTCTCTCTCTCTCTCTCTCTTTTTCTCTCTTGCCAGTCTCTCTTTCTCGCTGCAGTAAAATCGTCGACAAGAAAAAAGACCGGCGAACTGCACAAAAGGAAGGTTCAAAGAGCGCGAGTATTAACGCTACCGCACATATAGAAATTCGAATGGAGAAAGAAAAAAAAAGTAAAGAATAGTCGTGCGTCAGAGCCGAGAGGTTTCATCCCTAACTCTCGTGAGGCTCCCTCCGTGATTTTCCTGCTCTCCGCAGTGTGGTAGAAATAGTAACTCATTCTCGTCAATTGAGTTGCACCCCAAAGGGTGTTACCATAGTACTACTCTGTGATATATGTTCGACGTATACCCTTTACTTTACCTCCCTTTGAACTATCGCCGAACATACGCGAGAACGAAGATTGAATTTTCATGCAATTGGTACATGCAAATTACAAAATTTTACTACGTTCGATGCACCACCCTAACGAAATAATTATGCGGCTGTAATTGTTTTCGACAAAGGCCGAATCAATAAATAAATTCTCTCGATTAATTAACTCGGGTATAATTATTCGTTTATCAACAAAAAAATGTTCTTTGTATCAAAGTCTTGTACATTCATTTGCCGAAATCGATTAAAGTTTTGCAAAAACTGATACTATGCGGAAAATGATGCCAATGTTCAGGATTCGTGAGCTGCGATGATTTAACCTCTCACGTGACCGAGTAAAATAATCGCGGATGTAAAAATTGAATAAATGATGCAATTGCAAATTGAGAGTCCGTTTATTTTTCTTCTTTAAACAAAACAAAATGCCGGCGTTGTAGGGTATTCCTTTAGGCTTAAGGCCTAGGCCACAGCAACGGGTATAAAATCATGTGCGACTTTAACAATTTTTTTTTTGTATGAAAATGTGATTCGCTCATAAAATTAATTACTCGTCTATTTAGTATGAATATCAAGCTGTTAGAATATTTTTTTTTCGATGTACAAAATGGTCCACTACTCGAAACTTCTCGAAACCGCTTTTTCCCAATTGGCGTGACAAATAACTTCGACAATATTCACTGGATTTACTTCAAATTTAAAAGTTATGCTCCTAATTGCATTTCGGAGAGAAGTACGTACGGAATTTCTGATTAATCGATAGCTTTTCATTTTATGAGCAGTTTATGAGCAGTTATAACGACATTTTTTACTGAAAATTAATTTCTCAAGTTTAAATACCTACAACGCCTGAATAAAACAATATTTTATAAATTCCCTACGTACTTCTCTACGTATTCTAATGTAGGATGACGAGAATTTTTGTTTTTTGTTCTAGGTCAAAAATTGTGGATGCTAAATGTCACGCCGCGGAGCGCCTAAAAGAAGATAACAAAAGAAATATTAGTAGTCGGTCATGTCGTACATCGAAAAGAAAAAAATTCTAACAGCTTCATATTCATACTAAATAGATGTGTAATTAATTTTATGAGTGAAGCACTTTTTCATACGAAAAAAAATTGTTAAATTCGCACATGATTTTATACCCGTTGCTGTGGCCTAAGGCCTTAAGAATTGGGATTGGCCAATACGTACGAACCCGCACGGGTATACGTTGGAAATCAGGAAATCAAAAAAATTGATCCCATATCGACCGAATCCTCGTGTCTCTATCCTGTCACTTGTCAAAAAGAAGTTTGCTCAAATTTAAGTTAAAAAAACCTACAGAATATTTCGGAAGTTCAACAGATTCCCTTCCTCCACTATGAGGAGGTCTGCATACACTGTATAGTACCTACTTTTCGCCGCCATATATCCATGTATAAAGTCACATAGACGTGAAGCATCTATATATTGATAAACGTCGCAAAATGATGAGGGAAAGACCGTTCATGGTTTGGTTCTCGAAAAGTTTTATTGTTTGTTCGATCTCCTATATCGAAAATGCTCTTCTAATCTCGGAATGGGCAGAAGGGAAGAACCTCATACAGATATATCTGTTCTGCAGTTTACGGGAAGTAGATACGGGGGAATTCCTACCACAGGGAGAATCGTGAGCCGGCATCTTACAAGAGGACGATCGGTTCGACGAGAGAACGTGATCGTTCAAATATATTTATGTATGTATGTATGTGTGTATACATATATATACACACATATACATACATATATACACACATAAATACATGCGTGTGTGGGTGCGTGTGTGGGTGTGGGTGTGTGGGTGCGTGTGGGTGCGCGCGCGCGCGCGCGCGCGCGTGTGTGTGTGTGTGTGTGTGTGTGTGTGTGTGTGTGTGTGTGTGTGTGTGTGTGTGTGTGTGTGTGTGTGTGTGTGTGTGTGTGTGTGTGTGTGTGTGTCCTCCCTCAATTCCCATGATAAGAAATAACGAATAGTCAGTGCGCCGAAGAATCGTAGACACGGGTATGGGGGGAAATTTTTAACGAAAAAAAGCAAATCGATAACTACGAACGTGCGAATACTGTCACGTTTTATGATCCGGAGTCTAACATCGCAGTAATAAAACGCGTTCCTCGTTCGTGATCCCTCTATCTAGAACACACTCGTTATTTATGAGGCCGATCACCATTAGGTCCTTAAGCGTCTTCAAGGAAGCGCGTATTGTCTGAAATAGGATTACAAATTTGGAAGCAATGTTGGAATGAAGGAAGTCACACGGAGGGATAATTGAGATCAATCATATTGAATAATTGAAATCAATGATACGTCCGCAGATGGGGGGGAGATACCTTCAGGCGAGGAAAAAATTTGCTGATTTTCGAATTCGTCCTTTTTTTAAAAGGAACGTTTTCTTCATCATTTTTTAGACTTCGCATATGTTTTATTACTACTATTGGTTATTGTAGGGTATTTAAAAAATACCCTATAATAACTAGATAGACTAGTCGACGGATTCTGATGGAATTTGGTATAAATCTGTCTAGCCTTATTGTCTAAAACGGGACACTAATTGTTTTTGAAAAAAGAAAAGTTTTTTTTTTGCAAAATAGCCATTTTTTTCGGGAGATTCAATATTTTTGTTTCGAAGCGCACCATTTGATCGATTTTCAACATTTCTCACTTTTTCTTTGTTCATATTACGCGTATGAGTTTTGATGCAAGAAAAATCTTCATTGGTTTTTTTTCATATTGATTCCGCTGATTCTAGATGTCACGCTGTCTGACAACATTCGCCGCAACCCGTTTGGAAGAGGGTGCCAACGTCTGCTATTTTAAAAGATTAATGAAAAAATACCATGTAACCGCCGAAAGTGGTAATAAAACATACCCTAAATCTCAAAAATGATAGAGAAATCTTTCCCTTAAAAAAAAATCATGAAAATCTCCAATTATTTCCGCGCCTAAAGGTATCTTTTTAACGTACCCTTTAAGGTAGCCTTTTAACGCGCTGAAATAATATCGTTTAATAACATCCTTCTCTTCGGATTATAAAAACAAGATTTTAAGTACACTTGCAGAACTGCTGACTCGAAAGACGCGAAGGAGTCAACGATTTAAGAAAGTGACTTAGCAATCATTAAAAATGATAAACTGAAGAACTTGCAAACTTTTTTCTCTCCAAGGTGAATTGGGTTGGGTTTGTTTGGATTTGTTTGGGTCTTGACGACTATTAAGGATGCTGAGCCCCAAATCGCAAATGATGATAAAATTCTGAAAATTTGGTATGTTTTTGTATGAAGTATTTCAGAGGTCGTGTAAAAATTTCACGACAATTAGGAAGCTCGTTATTGAACAATTAACATTCACAAATTAAATGTTGTTTTATGGAAACTGATCTAACTTTGCAATAAGTTTTTTTTTTGACCTCTCATTTTTATAATATCTACAATATACTGAAAGCAACGGAAACAAAACGAAGTTCATGATAAATTTTTTTTTATTTCTTTTAAAAATTGTTCTTAACAAAATGTTATATTTTTAATAACGAGCTTCCTAATCGTCATGAAATTTTAACACGACCTCTTAAATACTGAATACAAAAACATACCAAATTTTCCGAATTTTCTTATCATTTTTTATTTCAACCCTTAAGGAGGTTGAAGTAATGATGATAGAATTCTCAAAATTTGGTATGTTTTTACATGAAGTATTCAGGAGGTTGTGTAAAAATTTGATGACGATTAAGAAGCTATTTATTGAACAATTAACATTAACATGTTTCATAGAGACTCAACATCCTTAAATCGACAATATTTCTGTGATCGTTGATCGAACAGTGAAAAATCGATCTTGGTGAAATGAAAAATAGTATTTTGTTTTTTACGAAGAATACGAAGGATGACTTTGAACTGAGAAATGTAAAAAATCTCGTGCACGCGGAATCCTTCTCATATATTACGCACGGGGACTATAAGACGAAAACACTGGTTTGCAT
The DNA here is from genome assembly GCA_951751655.1 of Ophion costatus. Lineage (NCBI taxonomy): Eukaryota > Metazoa > Arthropoda > Insecta > Hymenoptera > Ichneumonidae > Ophion > Ophion costatus. Next base: position 22,398,759 of record OX632357.1, on the reverse strand, counting down.
TCCAGTATTATGCAGATTTATTCGGCGCAAGATTCACCGCGAGAGAACAGCCCCAAGAATGTAGTTATTGGATATTCTTTTTCTTTTTTTTTTCGTCATTCGATCGAAATTGACATTCCTATGCGGTGTGGGCCAGCGCCTTCGATTTTATTTAAAATACCACAAGGACCTGAACAACGTTCTATATACCACGACGGAGAGCACCGGATCAAGGATTCCTGGCGATTTTTCTTTCTCGTTTCTCCCGGCCTGCTAGCTCGTTCTCCCTCTCGGTCTTTCTTTCTCTCTGGCGATAATCTCCGCAATCGTTTCTCCACTGATTTCTAGTCACGGATCGAAAAATTTTCATCGCTCGCACCGCGCGCATTGGGCTTCGAATACAATGAGCTCGTAATGAATTACCAGCGTTGTAACATTCCCAAATGAACTTCCCGCGAAATCTACCCTTTTGTATAATTTTTTCGAACACCTGATCTGATCTAACTCCGAGATTATTTGACGATGATCAACGTGACCCTTCTTCTACGCTTCTTCAATTTTGCCAGTCAATGTCAATTAAGGCAGTATTGCTGTGTAAATATTTGAAAAAAAAAGATTTTTTTTAGTTTTATTTTTTTATTCTACAGACCTTTCTGAATGCGTCTGTAAAAATCGTTTAATGATACTCATACAATCAGCCGAGTTCAAATCGGCAACCGCGATAGCTCGATCGGCCAATTGAGCTCAGATTTGGCACACCTTCAGTAGATTCATTTTCAACATTGATAGCGGAATTGAGTGGCAATAATTTTTCTTTGTACGTAACTCGTTGAATGGTCAGAAAAACAGGAAAAATTGATTATCAAAGTTTAGCATGCCGCCATTTTGTAATTTTATTACTGAATCTGGTACCAAACGTCACAACACATACAGATTAAGAATATGTTTGGTTTTTTTCAGTTTCATACAACGTTCACAACACTGGACACCAATTTTGGGGGATTTCCGTACACGCTTCTAGTAAGCGAACAAAAGTACATGATAATCGATTTTTATCTAATTTTTATTTGTACATATGCTTAAACGATCAATAAACATGTGATTATTTTTTGTTATTCATTTATTATTATAAACAATATTTTTTTAACTATTTCTTTAGTTTTTCTATTCGTAAAATCACTTCCAAAACAACGCTCGAGAAAACAACACTGCCTTAACACAAATGCACGTTGACATCATGTTGATTTTAAAAAATTGTAATATTTTATGCGCTATACATGAAATTAAACGAAAGATAACGATTCTTTATTAACGCGTTACCCCCACGTGTAGCGCAAAAAAGGCCTTTTTCATGCATTTTTTTAAAGAAAACTACAAAACTTTTTCAATCGATCAATATACCATCTTAAAAAACACATCTTGAAGAACTTTCAGTCATTTTTTTATTGAAAAATATTACATTGTTTAGTGGCAAATGGCCGTCAATGAAATAATGTTTTTATATACACGGTTTGCGGTGACCAACATTGCGGCGAAGTGGATCATCTGAAAAAAAAATGCGGATGCATTTAGTCAAATATAAGTATAAACTAGTCTTTAATCGAAGGATTTCAAAAAATATTCATTTTTCACAAAATGGCGGACAGTCAAAGTTAATGGTTCGATTTTAACGAAAAAAACGGCCGTTTTTCGGCTATAAAACGGCCATTTTTTTCGAAAAAAAAAATCGAACGATTAAAGACTACATTTTTATGTATTAAATAAGCCTGCAAAATTTCAAGAAGATCGGTTCATTAGTGTTCGCATAATCTTGGTCACCGACTTCAGAAATGCCATTTTGAGAAAACGCGTTTAAAGTTTCAATTTCAGTTCTTCGATTCACGGATTCTTCTCTTTCAACGCTCATATCTCAGTGAATTTTTTTCGGATCGACTTGAAATTTTCAGGACATATTCTCAGATACTTATACTTCAAAAAAATGCAATAAAAAAATCGATTTTTCCAAAATCGCAAGTGGGGGTAACCCCTTAAGGAAATTGTTATCTTTATTAAGGAAACATTCACATAAAAATGTCATGTACCTGGGGTACTATTATGAGCAGTTTATCAGTCGTATAATTATCATTAAGATTACAATCAATTTGAGCAACATTACAATCAACTTTATCAACATTCGGGCGCTATGTTAAAGTAGCCCCAAACACTGTCAAAGTTACCCTTGATGTCAATTTAACCCCGTTCTACGGTGCCTCCGCCATTTCTTAAGATTAAAAAAAATACCATGTAACAGCCAAAAGTAGTTTTCGAACAAACTCCGAGTCTTAAAAATGGTGAAGAAATGTTTTCTTAAAAAAATCATGAAAGTCAGCATTTTTCCTCGCCTAAAGGTACCCCCCCCCCCCCCCCTTAAGACGGCCATGGACGCAACGGGACGTAAGCTGAGATTAGCCAAGTGCGAATACGGAGTCATAGGAAATGCTTCAATTGGGAACGGGTGCAAGCAAGGTCATACGTTGTAACTATGGAAATATTTAGCGCTTGTGCGTCCTACCTATATATGCGTTCATGGCTGTATCAATTTTTTTCTTTTGCTTGTTATTTGTTTCCATTGTTGTGCTAAACAGTAAGCCGAGGGGAATATACGCGGAGAAGAAAGAAGTGGTAGGAAGGAAGAACCCAAGGACGAAGCACCGACCCCTCTCACACATTTTCCCCAATCTATAAAGGTATACAAATATGAGGAAAAGTAACGTCGCTGTGCCGCCGTCACGGCGCGGAGCTATCCGAGCGTAATTCTCGCCTCATTACGTCCTCGACGTTACTATAATATTTCTGCAAGAATCCCTCTTCCATGTACATTATGTAAACATGGCTTTAAAAAAATTCGTATAGCCGGAAACGGGACGGAGAAACCACACGCAAACTAGGGTGGAAATAACTGTCAGCCAACGTACTGACGCCTACGTTCTATATGAATTTTCCATGATGACAGCAATGGCGTACGTTAGAACTAAAGAAATTAAAAAATAATAATAACGATAAAATCGCAGATCAAACGAATTTTACGAGCTATACCGAAAACGAGTTTTTTGGAGGTAGGTTTTTTTTGACGTCCTAAGTTCCAGCTTTTTTGCGCCAATAGTGTCAATTGGCTATCAAATGTATAGAAAAGTCAAGCCCCACCACCCTCCCACAATTTTATTTTTATTTTTTCAAGTGTCAAGGTAGCTTCGAATGTGGGGCTTCTTTAACAAGGCATTGAGATCCCACTTGTGCCAACGATTTGATAACTTTGATAAAACATCAAAGATGTCAAACCGTTTTGTAACTTTGTCACAGTAACATTGATATCAAAATGATGTCAAAGTTACGTTGACATCAAAATGATGTTCAAGTTTCATTGATATCAAATTGATGTCAAAGTTACGTTGACATTAAAATGATGTCACAGTTATATGAGAATCAAAACGATGTCAAAGTTACATTGGCTTAAAGTGATGTACACATTACATTAACATAAAAATGATACCAAAGTTACATTGACATCAAAATGATGTCAAAGTTACGTTGACATCAAAATGTTGCCAATGCTACAACATCAAAATGACGTCAAAGTTACGTTGACATAAAAATGATGCCAAAGTTACGTTGACATCAAAATGATGTCAAAGTTACGTTGAAAGCAAAATGATGTCAAACTTACGTTGACATCAAAATGATGTCAAACTTACGTTGACATCAAAATGATGTGAATGTTACGTTGAAATCAAAATGATGTCAAAGTTACGTTGACATCAAAATGATGTCAAAGTTACATGGACATCAAAATGTTGTCAATTCTACATTGACATCAAAATGATGTCAAAATTACGTTGACATCAAAATTATGTCAAAGTTACATTGACATCAAAATAATGTCAAAGTTAGATTGGCATCAAAATAATGTCATAGTTACATTGACATCGAAATGATGTATTTTGGGGCTTACTAAAGTAGCCCCAAAAATTGCCGAAGGTACTCTTAATGTCAATTTAGCCCTGTTTTACGGTATGCGTTGGAACTAAAGAAATAAAAAAGTCATAATAACGATAAAACCACAGATCAAATTAATTTTACGAGCTGTACGACCACGTCCAGAACATTATGAATCAAGGACCCGCGTAACGATAAACTGAAAAATGAGATTAAACCGCATTATATCACCTACTTATGCGAACAATGTTTGCGTAGGGACTAAGTGGCTCGTACTCAGGTCGCAGGTGAGACGCTTAAAAATCCTCCCCCAAGCTTATTTGACGTTATTTGCGGTCAGAGCGTAAATCTGGCGAAAGACTCGCTTAATGGAGTGCTACCGTGAGAGCGTGTACACAAGGATTCCCCGAAACTTTTGTGCGAGAGAATATTCTTTAATGCCATTATAAAACTCCCACTACTATGGTTGTCGCCGTCGTGTCCCTCGAGAAAGTAACAGGGTGTAAGCAATGTCGTATGCACGGGTAGTTTCGTTCGCAGTCGATTGACATCCGATCGCAGTGGACCTCATTCATCATCAAATTTCGTGTCGAAGACGAAATTATTTGAAATGTCTTACTGAAAGGAGACGACTTTAGGCGAGAAAACAATTTGCTGATTTTCATGATTTTTTTACGAAAATATTTATTCACCATTTTTTAGACTTAGAGTATGTTTGACACGGTCTTCTAAACTGCATTTTCAAAAATGGCGTGACGTAGGTATAGCTAAAAAAAACTCATCGACCGATTCTGATGAAATTTGGTATAAATCTTTCTAACCTTAATGTTTAGGAGATGAGCCTAAATGTTTTTAAAAATTTAAAGAAAGTCTTTTTTTATTGCAGAATGTAACATTTTTTTAAGAAAATTTTATTTCGTTTCAAAGCGTACTATTTTATTAATTTTCAACTTTCCTTACTTTTTCTTGGTTCATATTCTGTGTATGTGTGTTGATGGAAGAAAAATCTTTGTTGGTTTTTTATCCGATCAATCCCGCCTACGCTACCTGTCACGCCGTCTAACAACATCCCCGGCAACCTGTTTTGAAACCGGACTAAAGCGTAGCCATTTTTAAAGATTAATAAAAAAATACTATGTAATAGCCAAAAAAACATACCTTAAGACTCAAAAAAGTGAAGAAATCTTTCCTTTAAAAATAAATCATGAGAATCAGCTATTTTTCCTCGCCTAAAGGCCCCTTAATGTTTGGAAATTTCAAAATACGCGGAATTTTTTTTACTATAACATCCCCTCCGTTTTGCTCTCCATTTGAATTTTCCATTTATACGAGTATATGCATAGTATATGCATTTATATATGGTAGTATGCATTTTATTAATTCGATTTCATTCCATTTATTATAGTAGTAGTATGCATTTTTTCATTCCATTTCAATTTTGTACTCATCAATACACCGAGAGAAATTATTTCTTCGCACGAACTAAACGCTATGCGTTGGGTGTATTTTTGTTTAATTGTAAGAATTAAAGTTTCATTTACTCCTACTGTAATGTGTATTGGATCGAAAAAAATCTTTATGTTCGAAATGTGCCTGACATTTGAAATAAACTTTGCAATGAGTGTTATCTCGGAAGAAACTGTTGAATTAGATTATTTAGTAAATGCAAATAAATGTTTAGTAAACGGCACAACCGCAAAAACTTTCTCGTTTTTAATAACAATTCAGTTACTGGTGTAAGTTTTAATCCGTCATATTGAATCAGCCACTTCACCACGACAAGGTCCACGATCCGATGGCCAAATTCGAAAAAAAAAATTATCTGTCTTGAATATGATACTAGAGTCAAACTTAGATCATATGACGAAAAGCATTAGCGTTTTCACGAAACTAAACACAAATATTATATAATGAAAAGTATCATGCAATAAAATATAAATATTTCGCGAATAAAGTTTCATCAGCAATAAATGTGAGACTTTTTATGGGGTCAGTTCTGACAGACCGAGACACTCGGTCGAAGTAAAAAATACAATTCCATTAAAAATGCACTACAAGCTTACTGGATTCAAACATTTTTTTTTAATTCAACTAATCCACCTCTCTCGCTCTACATGCGCAACTCATAGAAAAAATGACGTCGAAATTTGCATCGTTGGAATGCAACGAAAATTGATTCTTCCTCATAACTCAAATTGTTTTTTGGCCGATTTAGGCTACGAATATCCATCAAACGTCACTACGTACTCTTATTAGAAATTCACCGTCTCAATTTACAAACCAAAAAGGCTTCGGGTAATGACAAAAATAAAGAAACAAAAACTGGGTAAAAAATATCGTTGCATTCCAACGATCCTAACTTCAACGTAATTAGAAAAAAAAACCAAATTCCCGCGGCTCAATAAAAAAGATGCAAGCGCGTATTGAATTCTCTCTCATTGTTACTATTTGAATAATAATCCGACGTGTTACCTCGGATCCTGACTGGAATACCCTGTACATATCTAAAATGAATCTGGAGTGGTCCGTACACTTTCGCGGCCGTTTTTCGTACTCGCCGTTGCACTCCTCTCTTTCTCCCTTACTCTTACGGTTCCCTTTGCCTGACGGGCAAATATTCACTCCGCTGGAACTTCAGTTCGAAATTTTGCTGATCCCTTCGGGCTTCATTTCTCCATCTCTCTTACCCTCTCTCTCTCTCTCTCTCTCTCTCTCTCTCTCTTTCTCTCTTTCTTTCTTTCTTTCTCCTTGTTCGGCTCATTATCGGGCTCGGAGCAGACGTAACGTGTGCGCTTCGAATTAAAATTAATAGGTATGATGGGGTGAGGTCGGTGGGTTTCGTATTCGCGTGCTATGGAATCCGAGCTTTGGGGCATACGCCTACACACGGGCTATTCGAATGGAGACCGGGGGAGTTAAAATAATCAGCGTATCTCGTGGTGATGGTGCATGAGCAAAAATCAACGGTGAAATGAAGCAGAAACATTATTCAATGCTATTTCCTGACATACGTGACGTGCCTACAATTCTTATCAGCCAAATCTCTTTTCGTAAAAAATGCGTGTCTTGCATGCTCTTTACATCAAAGACACATCGGTGGTAAAGATTTGACGCTCTGCAAAATTAACAGCATTGATCGAAATGAAAAAGTTACATTTCATTCAGCAGTGACGAAAAAAGCTGATATTTTTCTCGCATTAGGCCTTGAGGGGGTGGAAAACTCTGGGAACTTCGAAAAATCGTTTTTTTGCATATTATTATAGTGTGAACTTTCAAGAGTATTTTGAGACGCACCGGAGCCTGAAATTTTGAAAATTGAGTTTTTAAGTGAGAATTTTAAGTGGCCTAACCTTGTTTTATCGATACCTTAGACTTTAAATGTATCACATCTATAGAAGTAAGTCTAAAAACTAGAAATTCTTAAAAAATAAGTTTGCAAATATATTGTATGCCCTGTAACAACCACTGCCCTGATGAATCCCGTCTGGGCCCTTTATCATTTTCCTCGCTACGACCTTTTTTGAATAAATTACCCAACCCTGTTATTTTCCTGTCGGGGCCTAGTCCGATTGTGTTGTGGAAAGCCCTAGTGGGGAATCCATATTCAAACCCTCATGGGCTCAGAATTTTTTTATGGCGACCATCCTAATTTCTTTCACGAGATGCTGTTTTCAAGACAAAAATGAAGTTTTCTTTGAAGAAGCTGTCATTTTTCGTATTTTTCGTAGTTTCGCAAAGTGGACCGTGAACCTTTAGCCAGTTGGATATATTTGAAGAAAAAATTGTTTGCTTTCGTTTCAGATTACATTTGAGCCTGGTAGAGATCCCGCCGTTTCGGGTCTCGCCCCTCGAGGACTGCAACGCCAACTTCAGCACCACGAACACTGAAAGATTTTCTTCCGAAAAAAAACCACATTGTAACCACGAACATGTGTACAACATGCTGAAAAAAAAAAAATTTACTCCAACCAATGTCTCACTAGAAAAAAATCATTATTCTGACTCTTCAAATTGGGCTTCCGCAGAGGGATACCCCGTTAATATCGTTGCACGGTATGGACGGTTCGTGAATGGAGAATCTGATGAAATACGGAATAAAATCACTTTTCCGGCAAATCTAGGTTTTGTCTGTGAATTTGAATATATAAAAATTCGCAGCGAGAGGAGTAGAGGCTTGGGGGGTGGGGGGTTCAAGAGGAATTCATCATGCATGCGAGAACGGAAAACAAACAGAGCGAAAAGTGAGAACGCGCTGTGATAAGGGTGTGAGGAGGATGTCAGACCATTATCCCTGATGGGATCTTATTGATTCTTATTATGCGTCGAGGCGTGCCAGAATAATCTGTCCCTTTCCGTGATCCCACCCTAGTCTCGTTAGGCCAGCCTTATATATATATATAAGGCCTTATAATATATATATATATATGAGGTGTTCCACGTGAATCCAGTGGACTTTTCCCTGACCCCCACCAATTCGATTTATTTTTTTAAATCTGATTCCATTGACTCTGAAAGACACGCTGTTTTTTTAACATTTTTCGAAACAACCCTTAGTCAAAAAAAAATGTTTCCCGAAAGAAAACGGCCCGATTTAAAAATCTGAAAAAAATCCCAAAAATGCGTGTATATTGTAAAAATTTTGAAGCTATCACCCGCAGTAGAAGTATGATTTTTTCTGTGCTGAAGACAACTTCAATTGAAATTCATACCAAAACGTTTGGACTGCTCACGAAAAAATCATACTTCCACTTCGGGTGATAGCTTGAAAATTATTACCTACAATCACGCATTTTTGGAAATTTTTCAGATTTTTAAATTGGGGCGTTTTTTTCGGAAAAAAAACAAACTTTTTGACTAAGGGTTGTTTCGAAAAATGTAAAAAAGATGCAGGGTGTCTTTTAGAGTCAATGGAATCAGATTTTTAAAAATTAATCGAATTGGCGGGGGTCAGGGGAAAAGTACACCGAATTCACGTGGAATACCTCATATACACTAATGTATGCGGAAAGGTGATTTTGAAGACACGCAATGGAATGTAGCCAGCAGTCAGGGCATCTAGCTGCTTTGAGGACAGCCCTTAAAATGTTTTCGCGGACGAATAGTTGATTTTGGGGACAGGGCTGGGGCAAAAATCACATGTACATAAATACTTTCATTTATCAAACGGCTTTGAAGACACGAGGGTTTATATATTATCTACTATGGGGCCAGATGGCCCCTATGAGCAAGGTCCTCGAAGTGCATAAATGTGTATTTACTGCAGTTGATGGAAAATCGTTTTTCGTAATTCCACATTTACCTCTCAATTCGTGTCCTTCTGAGCGAAACTAAATAGTCCCCATTCAGGGGCTGAATGAAAAATTCGTGTTTTTGCCCGAATTTTTATGATTTTCCACAGATCTCTCCCTAGTCAAAAGACTTTTGCATTTTGTCTTCGATGCCTTTGGACACTGCTCAGAGCACAAGAAAGCAGACAACTTGAACGGTAAATTAAGAACTATCGATGATTAAAGCGGTGAAGATCGTACAAATTGAAAGGCAGTAACTCACCCTAAGACTCTCAAGCTGCGAACGCACCGACTCGGCACGGCTGGCAATGTCTGGACTCGCAACTGGAAACGAACCCATGTACTGTAACAAGCAAGAAAAGAACATCGAGTACCCCAATTAGCGTATCATCGAAAATTCAGTTATTCTAGTGGTTTTTTCTCTCGTAAACAGAACGTCCGATGCAGGGTTTTCAAAATTTTCAACAAACAATTTGTAATCATTTTTTGTTTTTTTTTTAAGGGCTACCTAGAAACCCGAAAAAATAGCGAAATGCCGATTCTTTTTCTGCGAAAGGGTTGGTGAAAAAGAAACGTTTTCTTTAATACGTAGGTTCATATATTGGGAGACTTTACAAAAATTCACCAAAAATACAGAAAAAAACAATTGATGATGAAATTTTTTCCGCGTGGTTTTGTCGGTGGACACTTTCCAGCTTGAACGGTCCATCCAAAATCTAAAAGCCAAACAGGTTATTCAAGTTAACAATAAAACCGAGTCGTTGACGATCGTCGATTGTCAAAATCTTTTAGTAGTAGGGCTGGAGCGGTTCTAACCCAGGGATCTCAGGGGGGAGCGGGGCGGGGGAGTCGAGCGCGGGGAAGCCGGGGTATGCATGGCGGGGGGGGGGGGGGGGTCGAGCGCGGGGAAGCCGGGGTATGCATGGCGGGGGGGGGGGGGGGGGGGGGGTGGATCCTGCACGCGGCAGCCGATTGCGCGGTTGTGGCGGCGGGGGAGGGGGAGGGAGGTGTTAGAGAGTGGGGAGGCTAGTTTTTGGTGACGCTGTCTTCCAGGCGATAGCTGGACCCGCGGGCGAGAGGGGGAAGCCGCTGTCGACTCTGTGGGGGAGGGGGCATCATAGAGTTGCGTTTCCTTGAAAACCCATAAAATCTGATAATTTATTATCAACATTATAGATGTAAGCGGAGCATTTTTGTCTAGACTATTCACAGGAGTTTATATATATGAAAAAAAAAAACTTAGCCAAATGTGTGCATGCGCGTGCGTGTGTGCGCATGTGTGTGTGTGTGTGTGTGTGTGTGTGTGTGTGTGTGTGTGTGTGTGTGTGTGTGTGTGTGTGTGTGTGTGTGTGTGTGTGTGTGTGTCCAACGTTTCAACCACCTCGTCCGAAAAGTCTCAAATTTTACGACTCTTTTTTTTTCTTACGTCGAGCGCCAGGGACCGTCATACCCTATCGCTTCGCATGTGCAACTCGGGTCTCATCATTCCATAGGTCCACACTTGAAAACCCATAAAATTTTACGACAACATGCGACGAAGACAGTGATCCGGGGAAAAAATGCATTTCCATTTTACCGGGCTTTAGTTTTTCATCTCCGAATGAAAATATATACAGAGAGTGCAACGTCGAACCTTGATGCCGACACTTGAGATCATGCAGGTCTGGACAAGTTAGCCCCATGGTTAAGGATTTTTTCTTCGTTAACACCACTCTCCAAGCTATTAGAATTTTTTTTTTGCTCCGCTATTCAGAGCATATACGATAACGCGGTGTTTATGTTGAAAAACTATAAACTTTCGGAGATCTATGGATCGGAGACCTTTTTAGGCTTCGACCGTGGACCACTTGAGCGCCGAGAGCCAATGAATTTTTTTCTTTCACTACATCCATCTTGACTGAGATGCTCTTTTATTTTTCCGGCATTCCAATGCAATATTAGAACATTCTCGTGGGTTGGTGATATTTTCCGAGATGATAGGGAAAGACGGAAAATGTCTAAAGGGGAAAACCATGCTTAATGATCTGCTGCGCTCAAAAGTGTTGGCACTTTCGATCGAGCAGTCGGTTAGTGAACATCATCTCTTTTGGGAAGCCTCGTTTCATCAAATATGGAGAGCAACGCGGAGAAGTCAGAACAAATCTTGCACGACCAAGCCGCGCTCCTAAGTTCATTCGAAGATTTTGCTGTGTGGGAACAACGGTGCGTTGAGTTTATCGAAGAATTGGAAACGCAAAGCCGCATTAAGCGTCCGCGACTATCAATTGGACTTCAACAGTCATTGATAGCCCAAATAGCGCGGCTGGAAGGGTTGAGGAATTCTGTGCGTAATCATTTTATACACACGGGTGCAGGACATGGTCATCATGGGCTAATCTGGCGAGAGATTGACACATCCTTCAATAGTCGAATATTGACCGGTTCCGTAATCAATCGCAATCACATCGAACCACGGCAATTTCTCAACGATGCTCGCGACCTAGTGCTTCAACATGTGCAAAATACTATCTGCAAACATAACAGTATTAAAGTTAATACAGTGTTTAATGGCGAATTCGCGAGCGGAGACAAACATGCCAATAAAAGTGTCAACACGCGAAACTGTGAACTATTTAACACAAGCGATTTGAATGAGTGGTACCAGCAATGCGTTATGGAGCTATTAACCAAACTCGATGAATTTCAAGAACAAGATAGTGGCTGGGCTTTGCGGAAAATACTTAACCTCACGATAAATGTGAATAAGTATAATCCGATGCGTGCTGGGTGCTCCATATCATTGCCGCGGGAAATAATGATGAAGAGGGCTGTGGTTAACGTCAAATCGAACGATAATGCATGTTTCGCATGGTCGGTTGGCGCTGCTCTACGCCCAGCTGAACGACACAGTGACCGTCCGTCATCTTACCCACATTACTCAAGCATACTGAATCTACAGGGCATTCAATTCCCGGTAACCATACACCAAATAAAAAAATTTGAGCTGCAAAACAATTTATCCATCAACGTGTATACCACCACCACCAACAAAAAGGACATTGTTCCGATACGCGTGACTCAGCAAAAGAAGGAGAAGCACATCAATTTGCTGTACATGCAAGATACTGAGGACGACAATGTGGGGCATTTCGTATGGATCAAGAACTTGTCGAGACTCGTGAGGGCGCAACTGAGCAAGAGGGAGCATAAAAAATATATATGCGATCGGTGTGTAAATTTAGCATTATTAGTATAAAATTATATATCTACTAAAGGAGAAAATTGATAAAAAAAAAATCTTGTTTGTTTTGCAGGTGTTTGCATTACTTCGGATCCGAGGATAAATTGCAGTCGCACGAGGTCGATTGTGGAGCAATAAACGACTGCGCGATCCGACTACCGAATGACACCAACAAGTGGCTCCAATTCACCAACTTTAGCCGGAAAGAGCGACATCCATTCATTGTGTATGCCGATTTGGAGTGTGTTTTAGCAAAGACTGATGAGAAGAACCAAGCAAAAGATATGTATCAACATCATGAAGTGTTTAGTATAGGATACTACGTGTGTTGTGCGTATGATCAAACACTATCTTCATATCACTCACGTCGCAGTGTCGATTGCGTTTCGTGGTTTGTCGAAGAACTGAAAAAACTAGCATTGCGCATAAAAGAAATTTTCTGCGACAACGTCCCAATGATTTATCTGACACCGAGCGAGTGGGCCAGTTTTCGCAACGCGACCCAATGTCATATATGCAGGAAACCATTCGCGCAAGAAGATGTACGCGTTCGAGATCATTGCCATCTGACTGGACGCTATAGAGGCCCTGCCCATTCTAATTGCAATTTAAACTACAAACAGTCATTCTTCATTCCCATAGTTTTTCACAATTTATCCGGTTACGATGCACATTTTATAATCAAGGAAGTAGCCACAGCGTTCGAAGGAAAAACCGATGTGCTTCCAATCACAAAGGAGAAATACATCTCCTTCACGAAGCATGTTGAAATTACAGACGATTCAAAACAGAAGATCCAATTGCGCTTCATCGATTCATACAAATTCCTCAACACCAGTCTCGACAAATTAGCCTCATTTTTGACCGAGGACAAACTCAAAATTTTACGCATGCAATTCCCAACGCTATCGACGGACAATTTCAGTTTGCTGACGCGAAAAGGGGTCTTCCCTTATGAGTATATTGATAACGTGACCAAGCTAGACGACACTTGCCTACCACCACGTGACGCCTTTTATAGTTCCCTGACAGATGCTACAGTATCCGAGAGTGAGTATGCACATGCTGAGAAAATTTGGGAGCGGTTTTCCATTCGAACGCTGGGTGACTATAACGATTTATACTTGAAGACAGATGTCTTGTTATTAGCTGATATTTTCGAAAACTTTCGAAATACATGCATTGAGAGCTATGGCCTAGATCCCGCGTATTACTACACATTGCCGGGGTATACCTGGGATGCAATGCTGAAACATTCGAATGTCAAGTTTGAATTACTAACCGACATCGACATGGTTTTATTCGTTGAGCGGGGTATACGCGGTGGTCTCAGTCAATGCTCAAACCGATATGCACACGCTAATAACAAGTACATGGAGTCGTTTGATCCATCGAAAGCATCATCATACTTGATGTATTTTGACGTCAACAATTTGTATGGATGGGCAATGTGTCAACCTTTGCCATACGCAGATTTTCGATGGGTCAACGACGTGTCCAAGTTTGATCCATCTTCCATCGCGCTAGATTCACCGACAGGCTACATCCTTGAAGTCGACTTGGAATATCCACAATCTCTACATGATGCGCACAAAGACCTGCCGTTTTGTCCAATACATGAAAAACCGCCGGGTAAGCAGGGGGAAAAGCTGTTAGCAACCGTCTGTGATAAAAAACGCTACATCATTCACTATCGAAATTTACAGCAGTGCTTACGACATGGACTTTGCCTCACGAAAATCCATAGGGTATTACAATTCACACAATCCCCATGGCTACGTTCATATATCGAGTTAAATACGCAATTTCGAACGCTGGCCAAAAACGATTTTGAAAAGAATTTATTCAAATTGATGAACAATGCGGTGTTTGGCAAAACGATGGAGAATGTGCGCAATCATGTAGATGTAAAGCTTTTGACCAAATGGGAGGGCAGATATGGCGCAGAGGCAATGATTTCGAAGCCAAACTTCCACAGCCGAAGTGTTTTTTCGGAAAACCTTATTGCTGTAGAATTGCGCAATCTCGAGGTGAAATTCAACAAGCCGATATATGTGGGTATGTGCATCCTCGACATATCCAAAACGTGCTTGTATGGATTTCATCACGAGTATATGGTGCCTCTGTATCGGGATAAGTGTAAAATCATGTATACCGATACGGATAGTCTCATATATGACATTGAGAGCGATGATATGTACATGGACATGAAGCGCGACATTGTAAAATTCGATACGAGCGATTATCCGGTGGACAATAGGTATGGTATGCCACTTGTCAACAAGAAGGTACCCGGTCTCATGAAAGACGAATGCAATGGTGCAATTATGACCGAGTTCATTGGACTTCGATCGAAAATGTATGCGACACGTGTTGAGGGTAAGAAGGACACTAAAAAAGTCAAAGGTGTCAAGAGCAATGTTGTGGCTAGGACAATCACGTTTGACGATTATGCCCGATGCTTGAAGGAAGACATTGAAATGAGCCGTAGTCAAACATGTATTCGATCGAAGTTGCACAAGGTCTACACCATTCGTGAGACGAAAATCGCTCTAAGTCCTCATGATGATAAGCGGTATATCATACCTGGGACCTCTGAGACCCTACCATGGGGGCATTACAGCATACCGTTGTAACAAAGTATCATGCATATAAACTCGATGTAAAATTGTGTACATTTTTGTAAATACTCGATGTATAAAACTTGTGAAAATTGCGTATGTTTTTGTAAACATTAACTCGATGTAAAACTTGTTTGTTGTAAATATTTGATTTTGCAAAAATGGGCTTTTGTAAGTAAAGGAAACGGCTTTTGTAATCCATGTGTACTCATTATTTCACGCATACACTGTTCGAGAGTAGGGGGAAGAAGGGATTGGAGGGAGAGAAAACGCCTGCTGTGGCGCACCACGTTGACTGGTAGAAAGAGAGTCATAAAAGTCTAAATGTTTTTGGCCTTTTTTATTGACGACTACAAATCAGATTTACTTATCCAACTATTGTGGGCATTGTCGAAACCCAGCCATTTTACAAACATTCGATGACCGCGCTTCTTTAAAATTTTTTCTATCAGATAGATATCGGGGTACTTGACACGGAGAAGCTCTTGTTCGTAGAAACCACCGGCGATGGGTTCATCTTTATGGTCCTTCAAACGATACGTCACTGGATGCGTTTTCTTCACACGAGATACCGTAAATATTTCCGTTGTCCAATTTGGCGTGTAACCCTTTTCGAAAACACTCTTAAATTTGCTGATTCTCACTTTATCGCCAGGGGTGAATTTCGGTGGTGTTTTTATTGGCGGCTGAGTCTTATTGAAAACTTGCCGCAATATTTCCTTCTCATTCTCCGCGTTGACATTTCTCGGTTTCATCTTAATGGTACGGTGTACGGAATCATTATATTCAGCTACTAGATTATCAAGAATATCGATCCACTTATAATTACCACGAAGACTAAATTGCATCCACATCTTATTTTTCAATGTACGATTGAAACGCTCGCAAATGGATGCCTTCAAGTTGCTATATGTTGAATACATGTGAATATTGTACTTTTTCATTAGGGATTTAAAGTGACAATTGTAAAATTCTTTTCCCTCGTCGACGTGCAAGTGCTGTGGTATGCGTCCCTTAACGAGTATCGACTTCATTGCGGCTGCTGCATCTTTACCACTCTTACTCAGCATTGGCACGGCTCAGGCGAATTTTGAGAAAGTATCGATGACGGTGAGGAGGAATTTATGTTTGGTGTTTTGATGTGCGTACGATGACATATCGACGAGATCAGCTTCCCAGGTCTCATCCAAGCCACGGATGTCCACATGTCGACGCGGATAGTTTCGTCGAGCAGGCTTATGTAGCTCCAGCACGAGAGCGCTCTTTTTCTCGTTCATTTTCTAGTCCACTCAGTCGCGCATCCAGTGCAGCAATGGTCCGTGAATTACGAATCACCAAATCTTGTAGATTTTTGACATTGGCCTCGAGTGTCTTTGCAATATCTCTTATCGTAGCTTCAAGTCCATTAACCAGCAGCTGATTACTCTCGTTCATTTCTTTGCGAATGTTCTTAATGATAGTTCGGGATCTTTTGTGTAAAGTATTTAGAGTGATGGCGTCGTCTTGTCCTTCCGGATTAGCGATGTTACACAATCGTTTCTGCCCCACGTCATAATGACCATCTGCGGTGGTTTTAAACCCAACCCCAGGTCGGCCTGGAGGACCTTGCTTACTGAGGAGTACACTCTGACGCAATTGGCGTCCAAACACATCGACACTCATGATGAGAATGCATAAATTTTCCGACGCCGAGTTAATAAATTATTTCAGCTTCACGCAATTCCTCGATAATCGATATAATTTCATTCGCATGGGCCGAATTTCCAGCTGCTTGTGATGCCAGAAGTAGACGAAGACGGTCTACCAGCTCATTGGGATTGTCCCAATATACATAGTCCAATTGAGCGTTTTTTCTAGCCAGCTTATACGTTGGCATACCCTTTCCCACGTGGTGATCGGCTATACTTGCAATATAAGTGTTGAATTTGTGACAGGTATTACGTCGTATGGCCGCACTAGGCTTATAAAATTTTTTGTGAGCATTCGTCGCAATGACAATTTTTTCATAGTTTTTCAAATCGTCTGGTGTGAGAGTTTCGATATTGGGCACTTTTTTAAATAGCAGCTCAGTTAATCCAACAGTTTTCGCATAATTCACATCTCCCACACGAATATGTTGAGAGTCGAAATTTATCGGAGAATCACCAATCATTAATCGGTTGTTTGAGAGATTCCGCACACCATATGATACATCCAGGCTTGCTTTTCTATTTGTTCGTAACAGCAGGAGATATTCGGTGATTAAGTCATCGACATTTTGTGACTCATCATCATCATCATCCTCGTATATCAATTTGAAAGAATCTTGTGTTTCACTCTTGAAGGAATCGTGTGTCTCGTTCTTCAATTCATGTTTCACACTATTTATCGCATCTCCTTCTTTATCGTCGGCTTTTTCATCCTTGATTTCCTCCTTCGCCGGCTCACCGTTTTTGTATGACACCAATTTCTCCAATGGTCTGACTATAGGCTTAAAGACATCTCGCATTCTCTGCTCATCACTCTCTTTGCCAATTTTCATCATTCGATGCTTTCGTCTGATTGCATCGCTCGCCTTGGCAATTTCACGCAATACATTTTTTTCTCTCAACAGTTGTTCGCTCTTCATGTTGTCACTGTCGACGCGTGCACAATACTGCCTCTTGAACCACCAGCGACGATTCATTTATCAATGGTGAGAAAATCATCAAAACCTTGTCTATATCGACCCTCGTTCATATTGCTATCTTTGTCGATCGTGATAAATGCATACTTGTCGGAATTCCAGCATTTCATGCACATGTTTTTGAAGCATGTATAAGTCATATCCGTATTAACGTGATCGTTGTACACATGTTTGAGATTCATATCATCCTGCTTGAAAAGCACCACGAAATTTGCATTATCCCTCACGAGATGTTTGGGGATACGGGTGTACGTCTGACAAAGATAAAAACTGTCTACAATCTCATGTCTTCCCATGGAAAAGAATGCTCTAACATTATCCTGCTTTTCGCACGCAATATCATCAAAGATGAATATAGAGTGGGGACGTGCATCACTTGGTGCAATCACTTGTTCATGCTCATTGAATGGATTATATGTAACTCCATGCACAGGTTCAAGTAATTGTTCGAGCAACTTGTACTTTGGTTGCTTCAGCGACTTGGAATACAAATAAATGTTCTCAAATCTCAAGCCATTGGGATGGATGATGAGAGTGAGCAAAGCATTGGTTTTTCCACAATTTGATGGACCACAAAACACCGCACGTATGCTATCCGGCAATAACTGTCCATGACGCTTTTGTCTTTTCTCCCGGCCATCTTCGACAAATTCATCGAAATTTATCACGGGAAGGCTACCTCCGTGAGTTTGCTTCTTGGATGCCATCTCGCACAGGACTAACGGAAAAATCATATAAATAGCATTTTTATACGGATTCGCCGTCAGTCGAGTATTGTCTTTAGACATGATCGTTCATAGCGGTAAAGGTGTCGTCAATCGCCTAATCAACAATCTACCCGTTGAATTGCATCTGCCTGGTTATCAATATTGCGGACCAGGCACAAAGTTGGCCAAGCGTCTTGCTCGTGGTGATCCGGGCATTAATCCATTGGATGCAGCTTGCAAACAACACGATATTGCATATTCGAAAAATCCGGATAATCTTGAAGCGAGACATTTGGCGGATAAAGTGTTGGCTGAACAGGCTTGGCAACGAGTTAGTGCGCGAGACGCTAGTATCGGTGAAAAAGCCAGTGCTTGGGGCGTGGCAAATATTATGAAGACAAAGAGAAAATTTGGTATTGGGATAAAGGCCCGCAAGGGTGGCGTTTGTTTGAAAAAAATAATTGGCGCTGCGAAGAAGACAATGATTCAAAGTGATGATCCACATAAGATTATTAAATCAGCTCTAAAGGGTGCTCGTGCAGCTGTAAAGATGCAGGGTGGTAAAGTACGCACACCTCGAGTTCTACCTGTACCCCATAAAATTGGTGGTTTATTACCGTTCCTCGTGCCCATTTTTGCGGGTCTTAGCGCTGCGGGTGCTTTGTCAGGTGGTGCGGCGAGCATAGCTAAAGCGGTAAATGCTGCTCAAGCAGCTAAACGTGAATTGGATGAAAGTAAGCGCCATAATCGAACAATTGAAGCGATCGCATTGGATAAAGGCTTACATCTGAAACCATATAAGCAGGGATTGGGTCTTCATATTAAGCCAAAAAACTAGAAGTTACGCTACCTCACCGACCTCTCACCGACATCGATCTTCTCAAATATGCGAAAATCCTAAAAATTCCACATTTTCGTGGAGTTTACATGCGTGATACATTGCCAGCGAACGGGCCCCTCAAATGTGAAGCAGCAATCGTAAATTTGGATGAAAATGTTGGTCCTGGAACACACTGGGTCGCTTACAAAAAGACTGGATGGAAAGTCCTGTACTTTGATAGTTTCGGCAACCTTCCACCACCATCCGAACTCATGAGATATTTTCGTGTTGGTAGCGTAAATTATAATTATACTGGATATCAGAAGTATGATACGATTGAATGTGGCCATTTGTGTCTCAAATTTCTTTGTCGGCAATTACAGCACAAAGACAAATATACACTATATATAGGGGGGAAATGACGTGGAGAATTCAGTTGTTAATTTACCAGCATCATGGATGAAAGTTTAACATTGACCATCTCTGGCTCATCATCCATACTCGAGGTGCAATACTTTCCCCCCATCGAACTCTCGCCACACAAAAATTATACTCTCGGTCTCGTGGAATTGTTGACTTTCAACTCTATTCCCAATATCGACGATGGTCACGATAAACTCTACGTGGGAGAAGAGGTGTTGACGATACCTACGGGTAGTTATGAAATAGAGGATATCGAGACGTTTGTACAAGCAGAGCTCTCGCGTAAAAACATCAGCATCAGCATTAAACCCAATAATAATACGCTACGCAGTGAGATCGAGTGTGATCATGATGTAAATTTTGAGCCGACAGATTCTATTGGACATCTACTAGGCTTCACCGCACGCAAATTGGAAGCCAATAAAAGACATGAATCTGACCTTCCTGTAGCCATTCTCAAAGTGAATGCCCTACGCGTTGAGTGCAACATTACCGCTGGTGCCTATATTAACGGACAAAAAGTACACACAATTCATGAATTCTTTCCATCTGTGCCACCGGGCTATAAGATCATTGAAGTTCCCTCACATGTAATTTATCTGCCGATTACAAGTCGAACGATTGATACGATACAGCTTCGCATAGTGGATCAAGACGGTGATTTGGTAAATTTCCGCGGTGAAGTAATCACCATACGCCTGCATATAAAGTCGTGATGGGTATAGTCTTCAATAGATCTTCCAATAACAATAAACAACCATGGATAAAAACGATCAGTCGTCGGCCAGCGCCCAAAGTGCTAACACCTCAAAACGTGCTACTCTTGAAGAGTTTGGGTCTCAAAGTGCGTGGCGAAAGCGTGTAAAAAATTATTTAGTCTGTGCTCTGTGCATCTGCTGCGTGAAATGGAAGAAGAAATCGTAGACATTCAGACACCCGTGGTCTTTGATGAATCCATCATCCATTGCGAGATTCACGCTCATCAGCCATATGCATCTTCAACCTTCAATAACAGCGATGAAATCCGTATTGCCATCCAACATCAAGACCTCTCCATCCTGCCAAGCAAGAGTTCCCTACACATATGTGGGAAATTATCCAAGCGTGATGGGATGCCAACCGCTGCTACAAGTCTCGTCAACAATGCCATTTGTCATTTGTTTGAGGAAGTGCGATATGAATTGAATGCCATAGAAATCGATCGTAATAAGAATGTTGGCATTACGAGTGTAATTAAGGGATATTCGTCTCTCTCACCGGCCAAAAGTTCTATGCTCGAGAACACTGGATGGCTCGATGTCGAAGAGACCAAGCAGATTGTAGATGTATCGGGAAACTTTGATGTGTGTATACCGCTCAGCATGCTCCTCGGCTTTGCCGAAGATTATCGTAAAATTGTCGTAAATGCCAAGCACGAGTTGATTCTCACGAGATCAAAGACCGATGATAATGCCATTGTACAAACGGCCGCCGAAGACTACAAACTCGTATTGCATAAAATAGAATGGCTCGTACCGTATGTAACAGTCTCGGATCAGCGAAAAATTCAGCTGTTAAAGTTTCTCGCCAAAGATGCACCAATCTCCATGAGTTTCCGAACATGGGAACTGTATGAATATCCATTGCTGCCTGCCACCTCTAAGCACGTGTGGTCTGTGAAAACTTCGAATCAACTGGAGAAGCCACGTTATGTCATACTCGCGCTGCAGACGGGACGGAAAAATAAGAAACAACAAAATGCCAGCCACTTTGATCATTGTAACCTGAGCGATGTCAAACTTTACCTCAACTCACAATGCTATCCATATGGAAATTTGAATTTGAACATTGACCAAAATCAATATGCTCTACTCTACGAGATGTACGCAAACTTTCAACCGACCTATTACAACAAAGAGGCTGAACCATGGCTGAGCAGGATTGAATTTTTAGAAAAAGCCCCCCTCGTTGTCATTGACTGCTCAAAACAAAACGATTCTCTCAAGTCCGGCCCTGTTGACGTGCGTCTTGAGTTCGAATTGAAAAATAATATTCCGCCACAAACTTCAGCTTACTGCATGATCCTCCATGATCGCATTGTCGAGTACAATCCAATCAGCGGTGGGGTTAAAAAATTGGTATAAAATCATGCTGATGATTCGCACCCGCATCAGTCAACATGGAGCTTATCGTCGATGTACAGGGCTTCAAGAGACCCACGAACAAATTTGTCCTGAAGGAGATGTCCATCATCAAACTCCACGACAAGGATGCTGAACCGCTGACGCTCACCTTCGACGCACCATTTGCATGGGACTCTCTACCGGCCAAGTACAAAATGACAAACAAGTGGTTGGAACGCAATTTCCATGGAATACGATGGGAACACAGCGGCATACCGTACGAGGCAGCTAGAACGACAATTCGAGGAATCTTGCAAGGAGCTCCTACCATCTATGCCAAGGGATTCGAGAAGTGCTCATGGCTATCGAGATTCACGGATTCAGCAACAAAAGTCATCGATCTGGAGACTCTGGACTGTCCATCGCTGCAGAAGTTGCCGAAAATCACGAAATCCAAATGCCCGCATCATTCCTCCAACACGAAATACAATTGCGCCCATGCAAATGTAAAATCACTGAAAAGCTGGTTGAGTGTATACGAAGCGTTGTGTGAGCGAGGGTTTTTTTTTTTAAATGAATAAAAACATTTTGAACAAATATCGTTCTCTCCATTTATTTCCACTATCTATGGCGAATACAGTTTGACGACATTTTTCTTTTTTTTTTTTTACATTATATTCGATGAAAAAGTTTTTTTTTTTTGTACATTTTTACATAGCACTAAGCGTTGAAAACTCTATCATGATGACTGTGATGCAAACAGTCTTTGCACTCTACGATGGTGACGATGCCAGCTGCCGCTGAACTCGTTGTTTCCACCGGGCCTTCACGAGCGTTCTTTTCCACCATACTCAGACTCGAGCGTCGAAAACTCTACGATGATGATGATGATGATGACTGTGATGCAAACAGTCCTTGCACTCTACGATGGTGATGATGATGCTGGCTGCTGTTGAACTCGTTGTTTCCGCCGGGCCTTCACGAGCATTCTTTTCCACCATACTCAGACTCGACGGAACTCGACGCTGTTGTATTTTCCACCAATGTACTTCATGTAGAGTTGACCATTGCGCGCCAGTTGCAGCATACTCTCGAACATTTTCACATCTTGATCGAAGGCCTTTACCAGCCGCGCTGGCAAGAAGACGGCAAACTCATTTGCAACGTCCACGATGTAGCGTTTTCCAAACTTGGTCTGTACAGCTCTCATGTCCGTGATTTGATGATCCGTATGGACGTGGAGTTCTGACAGCTTCTTCGTTGGGAGGAATTCCGCCATCAGGCTGACTTTGTTGATATTTGAGAGATCCATTTTCACTCTTTTTCAAAGTTCTTTTCGGAGAAGTTGATGGTGCGGTGGAATAGTGCAGTCTGAGCTTGGTCCATGAAATCATAAGCTCCCTCGTAGCCCCTCCACTCAGATTTTAAAAACTTCTCCCCACTTATCCAATCATAGGCGCGTTTAACAGGTTCAAACACGTTCGAAGAACCCCGCACGTAGAGCATTTCCCCCCTCGCAACACTTTCCACAGGCCCGACGTTGGGGTGGGGGACCATCAATGTGATCCTTCATCTGTGGCGTATTATAATGCTCCATGCATGGAAGATACGATATCACTTCACTATCATTCTGATGATGCTCCGGCAAACGATCCCACAGTAAGCCAATAAAGTTACCCCAATACTTTAGGAGCAAGACCTTTGGAACTTGTTCGAGCTCGTTTTTGGTCAAGTCCAGGGGGTGCTTGGCCGGATGCACTGCGTACATACTCGCACATCTGAACATCTTGACGTAATGTTGTGGAATGAAACCTCGACGGGTTGAAACTTATTTTGGAATAACGCCGCAGCTGCATGCAATAAATAAAGCATTTTATGGGCTTTGAAGGGCCACCCTTCATATGGGAACTATCGTTATCTCACTCCCGAAAATTTTCCTAGCCATAGATGGGAGTTCCCCCCCCCCCCCCCCCCCCCCCATACACACGCACGCACACACGCACGCACGCACGCGCACACACACACACACACACACACACACACACACACACATGCGCACACACGCACGCGCATGCACACATTTGGCTAAGTTTTTTTTTTTCATATATATAAACTCCTGTGAATAGTCTAGACAAAAATGCTCCGCTTACATCTATAATGTTGATAATAAATTATCAGATTTTATGGGTTTTCAAGGAAACGCAACTCTATGATGCCCCCTCCCCCACAGAGTCGACAGCGGCTTCCCCCTCTCGCCCGCGGGTCCAGCTATCGCCTGGAAGACAGCGTCACCAAAAACTAGCCTCCCCACTCTCTAACACCTCCCTCCCCCTCCCCCGCCGCCACAACCCCGCAATCGGCTGCCGCGTGCAGGATCCACCCCCCCCCCCCCCCGCCATGCATACCCCGGCTTCCCCGCGCTCGACCCCCCCCCCCCCCGCCATGCATACCCCGGCTTCCCCGCGCTCGACTCCCCCGCCCCGCTCCCCCCTGAGATCCCTGGGTTAGAACCGCTCCAGCCCTACTACTTCTTTTTTCTTTTAACAACGTGGCGACGTGTCGAAACTCGAGCATACAAAATCTACGAAAAAAAAGTCGTCATTTTTACGTAATTATTAAAAAATGAAGATGGTTTTTTGAAAAGTGAAATCGTCAACGACCTCTTAATGTTTCTCATCGTATCATAATTCATCATAATATCGTATCATAATTCATCATAATATAATAATAATTATTTATTAGATTTTCCCGTTAATGATTATACGAAAAATCTGTATTGACCAAATTCACTTGACGAGGGTAGCCTGTATGTATTTATGTTTATACATGACCCTATATATATATTTACACGTATGCATCTACACACACACACACACGTACGCTATATCGAAATTCCATAAATTATTCAGGAGAGCGAAATATCCGTGGGTTTTACGTGTATCGCCTAGCAAAACTGGTTACGCGGGTTACGTGAGTACACCAAGGTTATTTAATTATAATAAATTTCAACGATACACCCCCCCCCCATCCACTGCTCCCCCCCACGCTCCGCCAGTAGCTTTATACTCGTAGATATAGGAATATGTTTGTTCACGCGGTGCAAGCTGCTCGTGCACATGCATTGCACACTTTAGGGAGAGCAGTGGAGGGATCAGAGACTTCCCGCGTGTATCGGGGCCTCTGAACCCATCATCGCGGTGTGTACTATTATACGTAAGGTCCAAGGCAAGACTGCCCTCATACATAAGAAGCTCCATAGCCGTTTTGATGGCAAGTACACAGCGCAAGGATGAGGCAACGTAAGCCATTGCCACACAAGGTTACGAACCCTCTTGACAATCCGTGTCAAGATCTAATAACTATATCTTACCTCGTTAAGGAGGTTAGAGTTAAACGACGTATCATGATTCTTTTTTCAATAATCCTCAAAAAAAACGTGCATACGAGGTATATTATTCCGTGGATGCTAATTTTTCATAAAATATATAATTAAAGGGCATTTTTTAAGGGGCTATACCAGTGTGAACGCTGAAAATTTGGGTGATTTTCGAGATTTTTTTGGAAAAAAAAAGTACTCAATTAAATGTTTCGGAAAATTAAGAATATATTTGACTATATTTGACCTACATTACATATTTTTTTCATACAAAAATATCGAGATCCAAGCGACTTATGCGCTGCCTTAGGAGGCGCCAAAAAAAACGTTTCTCCACTGCTGACATGATTCCGGCCGATTGAGTAGCGAAACCGAAAAAGGAAAACATGTCGTTAAACTGGAAGGTATTTCTTGTACAATGACGTAGGATTTTCGAAAAATATAAAAATCCCACAAAATGGCGTAGTTATGAAAAAAAGTCAGTTTTCTTGCCAATAAAATGGTCGTTTTATAAAATAATTATAGAAATTATTATAGGTCGTTATAAAATTTAACTGGGGCATTTTATACCTACGAGCGGTTGATCTTTAGAAGGCTGCCATTCGGGAAGTATTAGAGATACGGCCTTGAAATTTTTACAAGATATTCATGAAAGTATAAACTGTCGAAAAAGGCAAAAAAATCGATTTTTTTTTAAGTGTCACACTGGTATATCCCCTTAAATATCTATTCATTATTATTACCATCATCATTATTATTAATGTTGTTGCTGTTGTTGTAGTTATTATTATATTTTTATTAGGTGGACAAAAAAAACTTTTGTATTACTACTAAATTGGAAACGTGTAACATTATCGATGATTATTATGAAAAAAACTGTGCCAGTGAATGTTTCATACAACTCAGAATGAAAGTTTTGAGTAATTTATGATTATACCTATTTGTATTTGTCACGGGATTATTTATTGTTACCATTAATTGATATTAAGTGTTGGTGACGTACGGCAACGCCGTGGACATTGAAGTTGGCAGCAATGCTCTTCAGTCGCCAGCCAACATTCGTAATCTTTTATCGATCCTTGATGGTTTAATAATAAATATATTTGGTTTTCGATGGGCAAAGTGGGCTTTTTTGTAAATATTTACAGAGGTTTAGTTTACGTTAATCCGATGGTAGAGATGGTTTATCTTGGTGCTGAATAGCTAAAAAAAAATCACCCGTATCGTGAACGTCTTCCCATCTAACCGCGCGTAAAGTTTGCACAAATTCGACCATTTTTTATCTCCGCTGTTTTGTGGTAATTTTTTTTTCATTTCGTGAAGACTGACAGTCTAGACAATAACATATATATTTTTTTTACTCTTGGATTGTGGATAACGGTCCAACCTTCGTAAACAAACGAAGTGACGTTTATACTGGAGACGTGACCATGCAGCAATGATTATCGACAGTATCAAAAGAATGAGAACAGCTCTTGACGGTGGAGGAAAATTGTTCCGCACTAATTAGTTTGCTCCTTGCCTCTCCTGATCAGGAGAGGCAAGGAGAAAAATGATGATGGTCTTTTCGGTTCGGGTATACGCCGTATCGATCTTCGGTTTGTTTGGGCGAAACCCAGTGCAGACCTGTATTTGTGATAAGGAGAGCGGAGAGCCTCGAGGCTTTCATTTCATAAGGACAAAAATGTTACCGTATATAACCCAAACAGACGTATGTTCAAATCGGCACATAAAATATTTTACGTTCGTTTTCAACGATTTATGGACGACGAAGTTTACTGGAGCGACATAATTTGATTTGATTGAATTTGAGCGACTAAGTTTTTCAGCTACATCTACCTAGGTGGGCAGGAAAATTGCATTTTCCAAAAATATTTTTATTCCATAGTATCACCGTTTAGCTATATGCCCTGAAGATTTTATTGAGATATTCCTAAAATTGAGTGAGCTACAGCTTCTAAACTTCAAACTTAAAACTTTAAGCAACGTGACAATGCAATCATATGGTACCATGGAGCTGGTCTGATGATGGAGCCGGAAAGGTGGCCATACGAACTCTTCAACTATACAAGAAAGCCCCGTCGTGCTTATGCTCGTTCGATTCCTCTTGACAATTACTATAGCCCTAATTAAACAAATTCTAATGCTAAAAAGTATAAAATAAAAAAACTAACGAAAAAAAAATCTTTTAAAAAACGAGCCTTTATTTATAAACTATTCAACTAAAAAGTAAAAAATAGTATTTAGTGTATGAACTTGAATAGTAAAGCTAGCGAAGAACCCCATCCTTGGTCACTGATGAAAGACGCCGGCCTTTAATAAAGGCCTTAATAAAACTTCCATAAACATAGGACTTAAAATGTTTTAAATATTTTCTTGAAAGCTTGAGCCCTGAAACGTCATTACACTTGAAATAAAGGCTCAAGCATTTTGAAGAATATTAAAAATTTTTTAAGTTATACACTAAATAATATTTTTTTTCTTTTCAACCCAAACAAACTACATAAATAAAAGCTCGTTTTTTAAGAGTTTTTTACGTTAACTTTTCGGAATGCAGATGGACGGTTTTTTTATGTTTTTTGCTTTATGTTTTTCTGTATTTTTTTTTAAAGGCTCTCAATATGTGTACTTTTGTGTTTAAAAAATGCGTTTCTCCTTCAGCGGCAGTTTTGCAAAAAAAAAAAAAAATCGGAATATGGTTATTTTTTGGAGCCTCTAGGTACATGTAGCCCCTTAAAATTCACTTTTTTCGTAATGAGCGTTGGAAGATACGGCACGCTGTAAGACCAGGCAGGCCTCAAAATGACCCGAGATCGCCCTGGAAGGCCCCATAGGTTTATATACAGGCGAAAAGCATCCATCTCGTCTACCGAGGCGGACAATAAAGGGAGTCTAGCCTACGACAAGAATTTCATTTCCCTTTCTCGCTTCGGCTGCCTGGGTTGTCCTCTCTTGGCCATCGTCGATGCCCCGATACTCTTCCATCCCTCGATTTCTCTCTTTCGTGCGCGCACACATAGAGAGCCACACTGACGTTTTACTGATCCAGCCGAGCGAGCCTATTTTCCTACGACGCTAGTCAATTTGGCAAGATAGATTTCTTCGAGCTTTGAAGAGCACGGAGAAATTCCAATCTGAAGACGACGAAACATTCACATCGGCCGGATAATCGGCTGCGGAGAATTGTCTATAATTAAGGATGTTGAGTCCCAAATCGCAATTGATAATAAAATTCTGAAAATTTGGTACGTTTTTGTATGAAGTATTTCAGAGGTCGTGTAAAAATTTCACGACAATTAGGAAGCTCGTTATTGAACAATTAACATTCACAAATTAAATGTTGTCTTATGGAAACTGATGTAACTTTGCAATAAGTTTTTTTTTGACCTCCCAATTTTCTAATATCTACAATATACTGAAAGCAACGGAAACAAAACGAAGTTTATTAGTAATTTTTTTTTTCATTTCATTTAAAAATTCTTCTTAACTAAATGTTTATTTTTTAATAACGAGCTTCCTAATCGTCGTGAAATTTTAACACGACCTCTTAAATACTTCATACAAAAACATACCAAATTTTCAGAATTTTCTTATCATTTTTTATTTCAACCCTTAAGGAGGTTGAAGTAATGATGATAGAATTCTGAAAATTTGGTATGTTTTTACATGAAGTATTCAGGAGGTCGTGTAAAAATTTCATGACGATTAAGAAGCTATTTATTGAACAATTAACATTAACATGTTTCATAGGGACTCAACATCCTTAAAGTTGTACGAGCGCTTAAATTCTTGAAATTTTTGATTACCTTTAATCTGCGATGCATTGCATATTGTTTGTACGACTCCAGAGTATTTATTAAGCCAAAAAAACGATTTTTCCAAAATCGTAGAGTGGTGTTATCCCTTAACGGTCCAAACTATTTTTTGAGCAAAAAAAAAACGATTTTTACAAAATCGTCAAGTGGTGGGTCTTTGCAATGCGAAATTTTCCACCCATTACGAATACCTCCTAAGTCAAAAAGCCTATCTTTGGAAAAAATTCTCGACACTCTTACGTTAGACGATCGCAAGTCGTTTTTCTCCAATTTCGCAAAGTATATCTGTAGCAATGTCACAACATGCGTGCAAACTTGGCGAAATGCCGACCGATTATACGAGCGATAAAAATGGCATCTCCTGGGCGCTGGTAAACTCAATATAAATAACGTCAGGAAAAAAGGACGAGAGGGGACTGCGATAACGTGGAAAAACTAGGCAATAAATAACCCTAACGCAATTATGTTTTCTTAGACGAGAAACTATAATTCAACGAACCTGGAAACCTTTCGTAGAACAATGAGTCGATAAACTATAGATGTGTGCTGTTTATTTTGTATATGCCCCGGTACACTCGATGATTCATACGTGATCTCTATTGAATCGAGGATATAAGTAATTACCCTCGTCCATATACATGGAATCCTTGAGAAAACGCTTTCGTTCTTTTTCCCGTCGATGTCGGGAATAAATCGTCGGAGAGATATTGATAGCACCGAATTTTCCATCGATGGAAGATAAAAATACCGGATGAAAGTCAAACACGTTTTATATGTACGTCCATACATTCATAAATAAATAAAAAAACAGGAATACCAGTTCGGATATATAACGAGATTTTATTCGCAAATGTCCACAAAATTATTAAGGCCACAGTAACGGGTATAAAATCGTGTGCGAATTTAACAATTTTTTTCGTGTGAAAAAGTGATTCACTCATAAAATTAATTACGCATCTTTTTAGTATGAATATTAAGCTGTTAGAAAATATATATTTTTTTTCGATTTACAGAATGGCCGACTACTAATATTTTCTTTTCTTATCTTTATTTTAGGCGCTCCGCGGCGTGACATTTAACACCCAGAATTTTTACCTAGAACAAGAAAAAAATTCTCGTCAATCTACATTAGAATACCTAGAGAAGCACGTACGGAATTTGAAAAATATTGTTTTATTCAAAAGTTGTAGGTATTTGAACTTAAGAAATGAATTTTCAGTGAAAAATTTTGTTATAACTGCACATAAACTGCTCATAAAATGAAAAGTTTACGATTAATCAGAAATTCCGTACGTACTTCCCTGCGAAATGCAATTAAGAACATAACTTTGAAATTTGAAGTAAATCGAGTGAAAATTGTTGAAGTTATTTGTCACGCCAATTGGAACAAAGCTGTTTCGAGAAGTTTCGAGTAGTTGGCCATTTTGTACATCGAAAAAAAAAAAATTATTTTCTAACAGCTTGATATTCATACTAAATAGATGTGTAATTAACTTTATGAGTGAATTAATTTTTCCTACGAAAAAAAAATTGTTAAATTCGCACATGATTTTATACCCGTTATACTGTGGCTTAAGGCGTTACCCCCACTTGTAGCGCAAAAAAAGGCCTTTTTCATGAATTTTTTTAAAGAAAACTACAAAACTTTATTAATCGATCAATATACCATCTTAAAGAACACATCTTGAAGAACTTTCAGTAATTTTTTTATTGAAAAATATTACATCGTTTAGTGGCAAATGGCCGTCAATGAAATAATGTTTTTATATACACGGTTTGCGGTGACCAACATTGCGGCGAAGTGGATCATCTGAAAAAAAAATGCGAATGGATTTAGTCAAATATAAGTATAAACTAGTCTTTAATCGAAGGATTTTAAAAAATATTCATTTTTCACAAAATGGCGGACAGTCAAAGTTAATGGATCGATTTTAACGAAAAAAACGGCCGTTTTTTGGCTATAAAACGGCCATTTTTTTCGAAAAAAATAAATCGAACGATTAAAGACTACATTTTTATGTATTAAATAAGCCTGCAAAATTTCAAGAAGATCGGTTCATTAGTGTTCGAGTAATCTTGGTCACCGACTTCAGAAATGCCATTTTGAGAAAAACGCGTTTAAAGTTTCAATTTCCGTTCTTCAATTCACGGATTCTTCTCTTTCAACGCTCATAGCTCAGTCAATTTTGTTCGGATCGACTTGAAATTTTCAGGACTGATTCTCAGATACTTATACTTCAAAAAAATGCAATAAAAAAATCGATTTTATCAAAATCGCAAGTGGGGGGTAACCCCTTAAGGCTTTAAGGCAGGATTCTACTTTGGAACTTTGAAACAGGTTAGATTGGAAGAAAATGACCTTCAGAAACATCAAGAAGGCATTTTGCATGGTGCAGGCATCGCTGATTAAGCGTAAGTTAATTTTTTTGTGAATTTTCATTTTTTTTAACTTTAAACGCGTTTTTCTCAAAACCACGATTTTACACCGCTTGGTGCTAAAATTTCCAAAACTACTGAACCGATCGGATTGAAATTTTAACCACATATTCTGTACACCTATATCAACCGATTGAAGTAAATTTGTGTCAAAATTTTAATTTTTACTATCCTTTTTGGCAAAAAACAGAGAAAAAAATAATCAATTTTTTTTGCCGCCATTTTATTATTTTGCACGTAGATTAACAATTTTAGTTCCGTCAGTTGCTAGTGTTATATTGAACCTAAAACTTTTGAATTTTTCTGTTTCAGATTGCTCAGTTTCAAGATTTTAACACCAGCGCAGACCCACCCACAAATCGAGGCATTGTATTTAAATGATGTTTTTGTGTATAAAAAGTGCATAAAATACATGATCTTTGTAAAATGTATTTCAAGAGTGTATTTATTAAGTCTAACAAACCCTACATCCATATCTTTATTAATAATCTCATAAAAAATTCACAAAAGCAGGTTTTTCGAGGGCCCAAAGTAAAATCCTGCCTTAATTCAATAAATAAGTAATTTCAGGTGCAAAGAATGGAGTTTGAAATGCCAATAATACCACCAAGGTCGAGTGAAATTATGTGCGTTGGAAAAAAAGGAATTTCGAACAAGGGTGTGAAAATGATGAGGCCTGGTCGGTGTCTCCATGGAACGGGATGTCCCGTCGATGTATTTTCACGTAAATTTCCCAGGTATCCGCATACCTGAGGTAAGACCACAGAATAACTCAAATCCTTTTACAACACAGTAAACCTGCGCATTCTGATACTTTCAAGAATGTGTACACCATACAAGCCCAAAAGTAACATAATTTTCCATAAATAAAAATGTATAATTTTTCTAAATTTTACATAATAAATAGTATTTGTTTAAATAAAATATCTTATGATTAAAATTGTAAGAAAATAACATGATCCAAATGCGAGTTTATTACGAAAAACGCAACCGAATGAATAAATCTTGGCTTTCTTGAAAATGCCTGCACAGGTGAAAAAATAAAAATAAACAGTTGATACGAAGATTCGTGAATAAATCACTTAATCCCGCACGTACTTTGGATACTTTTTGAGATACATAAAAAAAATTATCGACCATGCCAAAAACAAGTTTCTCTCGCGTCTCTTCGTGTCGCGTTCAGTAAGAATATAAAAGACTGTAAACGATAAATCAAACAACGAGCATAATAAGAAACGCGTGTTACACCGACGCCCGTTTCCCCGCGCCCCTTGCCCGCTGGCCAGGCGCTGGCATAGTTTATCCCGTTATAGTGCCAAGTCAACTTAAATTAACTGAGTTCCCGACGGGCGCGAGGATTTATTTAATGTTCTATGAAAATATATAGGAAAACCTGGCGCCGATCGATCATTTTCACGACTCACGTGTAATTCATAATAATTACATGCGTAATAATAATTAAAAAAAAAAAGAAGATTATCCATCCGTATTAATTGTAATCAATATGAATAATATATTGCTATAAAATATTAATAGAATGTTGGACCCATACTGGCGGATGGGCAGTCGGAAATCGGCTCCGGCGGTACTTCGATAATTTACAATGATAATTATACGCACTAAGATAATAAAAAAAAAAAGAAACGTTATCCATCCGTGTTATCTCCGGCGGTACGGCGAGAGAAAAATCGTCTTTTTTGCATTTTCGACCATGTTTCAGACGATTTAGTGAGAGCAGGTAGCGCAACGATTTACTTGTACTAAAACTTTCAACCGCGTTTTTCTCGAAACGTCTTTTCTCAACCTCGCCGACATCATAACTCTATCTATAATTGTCCGATTTTCACTTTAAAATCCGGCTGGATTTTATTTTTTGCTGGATTGGCCTGCTGGATCCGGTTGGAATCCGGCTAAAATCCGGCTGGATTTTATTTTTTGCTCGATTGGCCTGCTGGAATCCGGCCAATTTTTGTTTGGGTTTTTCTGCGGTTGTTCGGGGTTGTTTGACGGTGTTTGGAGTTGTTTGGTGTTGTTTGGGTTTGTTTGAACCTTTGAAGAAAATTAGCCTGATTATAGCAGGAGCCCCACTTCCGAATATTTACCAAAAAAGCCACCATTTTCATAAATGCAGTAGCTATCGTTGAAACTAGCCATTTTTTTGTTGTCTGAAATTTAGACTTTTTTTAGCACACGATATAGGCAACCGTTTAGCCAAAATTACACTTTTGCAACAACTGCGATTTTGTGACATCTTTCTAAAAAAAAAACGGCTACATAGCACGGGAACTACATATAGATTATAAAACTTTTTTATTTTTATTTCTCCGACCAACCATTGTCAAGGGTCGATCCGGCCGTTGGGCCACATTTTTTTTTCAGAGGCTCTGTTTGAACTCAATATGGTTGTTAATTTTTAACTTTTTAAAATAAAAATTCACACGCAATAAGTCCAATGTGTGCTGGATAAAAGACCTTTCATCCAAATCCCAAATAGCGAATCTAGTAGACGAAAAAAATTGGATGCACCATTAATTAGTCCGCAATGATGCCGAAATATAATTGAAGATTTCGTCAAAAGAGTGGACGTTTGCAAACAGGGACGAGGTGGTAATTTATCTAATATTTTGTTCCACACATAATCTCCATGTTCATACTTTATATCAAAATAAAAATATTCGTACTCCTGAAATGAATAGGGGAAGTCGGGGCAAGATGATAACGCTAAGGCGATGTTCAAATAAAATAATACATATATGAGTCAATCAACTTTAATTATTTTTCAAACTAACCAACACTTATGAATCTTTTAATTTAAGAAGCAAAAAAATCAGCCTCACTGACTTGTACCATACAATAAATATTTTTAATTAAACTTTTATTTTTCCCATCTTACCCCGTATGCAGGGCACGATGAAACAGCGCTGGGATAATGATGGGACACGCATTAATAGCATCTTTCGCATATAAAAGTGATTTCATTCTCAATACCATCAACTTGATAACCCAATCGTCTAAGTTCTGTAGGATTAGTCCGAATAATCTTGCTTCTATATCAATTTGACAATTTGCAAGTTCTTTTTCTTTCCCCGGTAGAATACCGCTTGAAGAGGAACCAACTGCTTTACTAGTTTCATTTCACCCTTTCTAACGTAAAAAGTGGTACGTTGTATGTAAAATATTTCGGGTTTGCGATAGCTTGTATTCATCTTGCCCCATTAGACGGTTAACGAAAAAACAAAAATTCACGCAATAACCTTGAAAATTTATGACAAACCGTTCTTCCTATATTAATAATTAGTACTTTCATTGTGTTTACGTACCTGTCTCTAAACAATTTCAGTAACTCAAATAAACTGAAACGATATTAAACTGTACCAAAAATTAGATCGTTTTGTCAAAAAATCGTCTTGCCCCGAGTTCTCCTAATACGTTTTATTGATAAATTTAAATGTCAGTTCATTTTGAGACACCCTTCCATAAAAACCCGCAATGTTACAAGTTGATACTCGGGAAAAAAAACCTAAAAACAAGTATAGTGTATTCGTAGAATATTGAAAAAGATGTGTTTTTTTTTAATTCCTCGTGGTAACACGAAAGCAAGGCCGTCGGCAGTGAGAAACAAGTTTTCGCCTCATTTGTTTCGGTCCATCGGTGGGCATCGGCCTAATGATCATCGCGGTATATGCAATTTGCATTTAGCCACAGAGAATCTCGGAACGAAAGAGCATAAAGATGCAAGGACAAGAAAGAACGAAGAGGCGGACAGGAAGAGAGGAAAAGGGACCGGCGGAAAGGAGACCGAGTGGTTATTATTGAGAAATGAAAAAAAGGGAGGAGGCGGCGCACACGTCTCCCAACTGCAGATTTAATCGATCGTTATATTTCTCAATCCCACTCTTCCGACGTGTCCTCGTGTCGACAGCTGAGTATGAAAACGGCGAATCCAGCAGCGTTTATTGATGAAAAATCGAATTAAAGATACGCCCTTTCGTTGGACTGGGAGCAGCAAAATATCAGGTATAATCGGGTTGAAGTATAACGACGAGACCGCTTATCCGCAGTTCTTTGCACCTTCCGCGGAGACCCCGTGAGTGGATCCAATGCAGGCCTCGTCTTATCGACGTGCATACGCGCCAGGGGTATTACTTTGGTGAGATCGGCAACTCACCGGACGTAAAGCGCGTTCCTTGCTTCTCGCAAATACGACTGCACTTTTAACGCGCGTCTCATTGCGAATGTCCAATCGTCCCGCGTTCGTAAAGAGTGCCGCGAACTCTCGAGAACTCGGATCGTCACTGACGATATAATCGGCTTATATAGCAACGCAAAAATACTCATTTCGAAAGAGAATAATTCTCGCGAGAAAAGTGGTAAATGGATGACTTTTTTGTTGCTTTGTAGGAATGCATCGGAATGAACGTTGTACAAAATGTTTATCTGATTGTGCAAATTGTTTATCCGATTGTACAAAATGTTTATCTGATTGTACAAAACGTTTATCCGATTGTACAAAATGTTTATCTAAT
This sequence comes from Ophion costatus, assembly GCA_951751655.1. Classification (NCBI taxonomy): domain Eukaryota; kingdom Metazoa; phylum Arthropoda; class Insecta; order Hymenoptera; family Ichneumonidae; genus Ophion; species Ophion costatus. The sequence continues at coordinate 22,362,809 of OX632357.1, read as the reverse complement.
TGTCCAAAATGTTTATCTAATTAAACAAAATGTTTATCTAATTATAAAAAAAGTTTATTTGATTGTACAAAATGTTTATCTAATGGTACAAAATGTTTATCTGATTGTACAAAATGTTTGTCTGATTGTACAAAATGTTTATCTGATTGTCCAAAATTTTTATCTGATTGTACAAAATATTTATCTGATTGTACAAAACGTTTATCTGATTATGTGAAAAAATCCTTCGGGGTGGTTGTATGCAAATAAAAAGGGCGAATACTTTAATGATGCGAGTCAGTGGTGTTGAAGTTTGCATCGTTGGGACGCAACGAAAGTTCTTCTTTACATTTTATTTTCTATATTTGTCTCAATACAGATCTTTTTTATATATTTATATTGTAGAACGCTAATTAAATATCTTAAAAATTGGTTAAACGATTTTTGTAGGCCTTATTCACTAAAAGGAATTAAGGGGTCTTCTCACTTTAGACGCTAAAAAAGGCTATTTTCATGAATTTTGTATAGCTTCATATTGTAGATATTAATATAAAATTTGTCATGCTTAATACACTTACATTAATACACTTTTAAAATACACGAAAAAAGTATTTTATTTATTTGAGACACTATTTATGGACGAAAATGGTAGTAAAAAATGACCTAAAAAATTGTAGGTCTGCGCTGTTGATGAAATCTCGGCGATGGATCATCCGAAACAAAAAAATCATACGGTTTTAGATTCAGTTTGTTAATGACTATAGCGCGTGTCATACGATTTTTTATATATGCAAAAATATCAAAATGGCGAACATTTTTCGAAAAAAAAACAAAACAAAAATACGTGTTGTTTCCAATTTAAAAAAAAATAGTAAATATCGAAATTAAAAAATTCTTGATATGCGCTATAGCTATAGTTGTAAAGAATATGTGGTTAAAATTTCATAAGGTTCGGTTTAGTAGTTTCGAAGATTTTATCTTCGTCGAAAAGTTTTTTTTGTATGTCGAAAGTGTATTTTTTAAGTGTAACTTTTGTATCAATATCTATAATATAAACCTATCAAAAATATTCATGATGATACCCTCTTTTTAGGGTCTAAAATGAGAAGACCATTTGAAGGAATTCAGAAATATTAATTTTCGTTGCCTTCCAACGATGCAAACTTCAACCTCATTACGAGTAAAGGAGATTTCATTTTATTTTAGGCCTCGTGCTCAAGTGGCATTTTCTTTCTATTTGTGCCCAGAGAAAAAGAAAAAGTCTCAATGTGTGTCTCTGAGATTCGAAAAAGGGCATAAAATGAGGAGTCATTTTTTTCAATTTATCGAAACAGAACGTAAGATTTGTGATGCTACGTAAAATTCGAAAAAATCAATTTTCCTTCTGAGGAGAAGCTTCGGCTCATTTGATTCAAATGCTTGCATGCATTATGGCCCTTTTTCAATTTAATAAAAATGTGAGTATTATGAACGAAATGTGACGATTTTTAAGAGCAACATATATTTTCTTTACCCTTAAGGAGAAAGCAACGGAACCTAACCATACGAAGTGCAAACATCCGATAAGTTCCATATTAGTTTTTTGATTCGTCAAGCGACTAGGTTGCAAAAAGATTCGGGTTCCCACGAAATGTTGCACTCAGAATAAGAACGTGAGAAGGAACCGTTAAGATTTTATACCCTCATTTTTTAAAGTGAGATTTATTATTCTTTGGCGAAGAAATCTTGACGATGTGCCCAGGAAAGGAGTTCCTTATTCACTACTCTCTTCGGGTCCCTGGTAATCGTATTTCGTTTCGGATAAAACTTGTTTGAAACGACGCGAATGTCCAAGCGCATTTTCATGTTACTCGTGTCTCGTGTGAGCAACATTTACTTCTGTCAGTATATATACAGTGTTGCGTCCCGTATGTGCCAAACGAGTGTCGTAAACTTTAAACTCTGGTTCGCGTATGCATGGAAATGGCAGTTTCCCCGAAAGTGGACGTCCCAGAAACACGCGGAAGTAAAAATGGAAGCCCGAGATTTGCACAACGTAGTGGCCGGATGAAAATAATTGGGAGAACTTAATTTAGAAAATTAATAAAAAATATTAATTTATACCATAAATTTCAAAAATCAATTCATCATATTAATCTTGAGAATCAATTTAGAAAATTAATCTAGTAAATTGATTTATAATATTAATTTACAAAGTTAATTTAGAAAATTAATTTAAAAAATTAGTTTAAGCATTTATTTCGAAAATGAATACAGTAAATTAATTTAGAATGTGAATTTGGAAAATTAATTTAGAAAATGAATGTAGTAAATTAATATAGAAAATTAATGTCGTAAATTAATTTATGAAATTAATTTAGAAAAATATATCCTAAAGTTAATTTAGAAAATTGATTCGGAAAATGACCTTATTTAAATATAACGAAAATTCGGATGTACTTTAATAAAACTTTTACCTTGAAAGCAAATTAATACTGGAAAAATTCCAATTTACATAGACCCCAACTGTACTGTGTTTTTTTACTTTTTATAATTATTTTTGATCATGTAATGCCTTAAATGGTAATATAAGCAAACGGGTGCATAGACCCACATATATAGGGACGAAAAAGTAACATACTGGTAACATACAAATACAAAAGTTTTAAAAAATTGTTTATTGTAAAAGTAATAAAATTGACGACCAAAATATATTGAGAACAATGTCTTGAGACGAACCTGAACGCCGTTGAAAATCTTCAGGCTATTAGCCTCTGGCATCGTGCCGAAGAACTTGAAGTTTAATCCCTATTGCTCTCGTACTTCTCGATGCGGAATAACTCTTATCCTAAGTCGATCGAGATGTAACCTCGAAATATCGAGATTTCACATTTTTCTTTCTCACCGTCCGCAGCGATCTCTTACAACACGCAACTGAACACAATTTCACGAGAACTTCAATCAACCGGAAAGACATTATTCACGATCAACGTCGTCACTGTTGGAAAAACATTTCGATAGCGCTTTACTTGGTTCAAATAAAAAACTACTATCGTCCAGCACAAATTATAAAATCCTGAAACACATATTATTGCACAATAATAAAAATGTCATTTGTTAAATATCACTTCACTTTCAATTAAATTTTTCATGTTTAGCCATTCGTCTTTATTTATTATCTAAATACCAATCAAACGATTCAAGTCATTTGGGTTATTGCTTCTTTTGATTATCTCAACTAAACACGAGAAATATTTTAACGAAGTATTGGACATTCACGTAGTTGTCGTGTCTTCTCATCATCATCCTCATCTTTTCTCATAAATTTCCTCATTTTTAGGGCAAACTCGATCATCGTGATTTTTGGCTCCAAGCATTATTCTCAACGCGCAGTATAGAATAAGCCCTAAAAACTCGTAAAATCGGCAACGACTGTGATGATGTTCAACATTACGCTTACGATTTAATTATTTATATCCGAACTGTTATTTATTATATAATACAATTATTCATAGCCATATTATTTATTATATAATATAATTATTCATAGCCATATTATTTATTATATAATATAATTATTCATATCCAAGCTGTTATTTATTTTTTAACAGCACAAAAAAATCAATAAAAATTTGACCCCTTTTTCAAAGTAAACTATTTACAAAAGTACGGTCGAAGTGAAAATGATTGCAGCGCACAAGGGATGAGCCATGCATTAAGGGATCGTCACAGTGTAAAATTTTCAAAAAATCGATCTTGTTGCATTATCCGATAGTACAGACGCTAAGTTGTCTCCTCCGATTGATCGTAAGTAGACAGTTTATATGAAAATTCCGCACTCGAAACTTTAAACGCGTTTTTCTCGAAATGTCGTTTTTCAAAACGGTGTACACTCTCAAAGACTTTTCAAGCTATCCGTCTCAAATTTTCCCACAACATTCTCCACGCCATTCTTTATCTTGCTATGGAAGCTTCATTTTAATCTTCATTTTTTTAACAAAAAAACTCAAAAAAATACGCCAAATTCGATACTTTTTTCAAAGGGCCGCCATTTTGTCCATATCGATTTTAAAAAATCTTCATAGCAAGATAGCGGCTTTCATACTGATTAATATTCTTTTTACGAACTTTGTTTCCGATAATACTTACGGCCACAATCGTGTACACCGCGAGGACTCCTTTTTTCAAAACCATTTTCAACCGTCAAACAAATGTAAAAAAAAAATAAATATTGAAAAATTTACTTTCTATTGTTTCAATCATCGAAAAAAAAAAATCGCGATAGTCAGCTATTTTTTGACCCGTTACACTGTGATGATGCCTTAATGCGACATGTACGTAAACGTATGTAACTAGCGATGCACATAGTAGACAGCACGTGTGCGAGTGCAAGAGGTACTCGAAGACTCCTCTCGTAATAACTCGCGCTTCTGCGACCTCTCTACACCTCGTCGGCCGTACAAGTGCCACGCGCTCTTCGAGTGTGCCCGTGCTACGTTTCCACAATAATCCTGGATGTACAGAGAGTTTGTATATGTTCCCTACGTACAAACACAAAGGACCCAGGTATACTACGGGGTCGAGTAGAAACGATGGGACAGCTTAGTCATGCTGGCAGGGGGGCGTCCATAATTTACGTAACGCAATTGGGGGGGGGGTCGGCCTGGCGTTACGGTGTACATACGTGTGGGGGGGGGGGGGTCGAGGTTTGCGTTACGTAACGATTTTAGAACTGTCAGAAATAGCAAAATTTCTGCATGTTCAAGTTTTTTAAATTCAAAACTCATCGTTCAGAATAGATAAAGTGCAAGCTCTTATTGTTTTGAGAAATATAATAAAGATGGAAAACCGTCATATCGCTCGCGACTTGATACTTTAATGTAAGTATCAATATTCTAGCAAAAGACATAACTTTATATCTCGGATATAAAGTTCTCATCTCAGATGTCTCAGATATAAACAAAAAAACTTTATATCTCAGATCTCTATATAAAGTACTCAAAAACTTATCGACCGATTTTCAATTTTTTAAAAACATTTTTGTAATCGCAGTGACTAAGGTTTGTTTGGGCTTTGCTATTTTTAAAGATTGCTTGAGTACAAAAAAAGGGCCTTGAAGATAGAAAAAAAATGTCCAAACTGTCGGCATTTTGTAAAAAAACCAAAAAAAAAACCGCTACGCATGGAGATAGCTACATTTGTATAGATGTCGATAAATTGTTGACTTTTTATTTACAGATGACCTTTTATAAAGATATCGATGGGACAATGAAGATCATTGCTTTTCGTCGCCAAATCAGGGTTAATTTTTTTTTAATTCATAAAAATCGCTATAAAACTATATGAATATATACTCCATAAAATGAGTATAAACCTGATCCTTTCATAATTAGTCATTTCTTTGAAAAAAACGCAATGATTGACGAAAAAGCACCCGTTACGTAACGGAATGGGGGGGGCGTCAGGCCAGGCGTTACGGTTCTGTTACGTGGGGGAGGGGGTCAGAAATTGGGAAATTTTGCGTTACGTAATTGTGGGCGCCCCCTAAGCCCCTGGTTGTTGTATAACCTCAACGGTGTATCGGTTGGAGAACAAGATGGTTAGGGAGCGTAGTGGGCTCGTCGAACACCGCTCCAAAAATAAGAGGTTATGGCCCGGGCGAGATCAGTCGTACATCAGATAACTCAATGATCACTAAACAGAAATATGAACAATTGACTCGGTAAATTTTAGTTCAGGAACTAACTACTTTTCTCTTCCGTTTCACAGTTCAGAGCTATACCCAATATATGTGTTGACAGAAGACTATAGCAAAGTTACTAAAAGATGTTTACTAAATGTACTCCGTCAGTTATTTTCCAATGAAAAAATACCTAGCAGAGGATACGTTGCATTTAAACATTAGTGGGATTTTGATCAATAATATGAGTAGACAATTCAGAACGTTTTTTTTCTAATTTCAGTGATATTAAATAATAATTATTTGAAAAATTATTACGAATGACATTAAAACACTAAAAAAATGAATATAATGATATGTAAACATTAAAAAGAAATGAATATTAATTATATGAAGTAATTAATATAAAAAATATCGTTCCATATGATACAAGATTCGATAAAAAAAAATTATTACACGTTACTGGCATTCGATAGATTTCTCGTGATGACTTTTGATTCGAGACGAGTAAAATTTGCATAAAATATTCCAACTTGCTACAAGAAGAATAAATTCATCCGAACAGTCCAGTGAAAGAAGTAGTCCCACGAATGTGCAACGGCAATCTTCTGCAATCGTCTCGTTTCAAGGAAATTGGATTCACAATGAATAAATCTCGTTGGACTGTTGGAAAAATTTGCCTCCGAGCGCAAGAGCGGCCAAGGGGCCAACGCCTGTATCAGCTCGGTTTATCCAGTCATTAGCCGATGTAATGGGCGAAACGACCGCGCTAATCCCGCATTCTAATACGTTGTAAATGGGATCGCACGATAACGGAGCACTAGGCCGTGCTCGCTGTAAGATTCGTGTCGAACGAACGTTCCATTTCTGCCACTCACTGAATTACATGTACCAGAACAGAAGTATATACTTGCAGAAATGTAGATAGTTTGTTATCATTGGCACCTGGGGCTCGCGAGAGTCGTGTAGTCCAAAATCGCCAAAGGAGTCTCTTGAGGGGATCGAAGTGAAAATTTAGATGCTCATGTGTATCACAGACTGACATCTGAATAAATTTTGCGAGCTTTGATGATTTTGTACCTTTGCTCAAGGAAAAAAAAAGGCTCCGCACAATTGTGTCAGTAAATCAACAATTTCTTTATAAACAACCCTCTGTTACGAAAATTAGAATTTAAAGGTGCAGAGAGTAGTCTGATCACTTTGAGTTTATAAGATCGGTGGTCATTATTTCCTCTGCTTATCTCGATCCTGGGACCGAGTGAATTATAATCGAGTGTTATGCAACCTCTATGGAGAAAGGAGAAATTGCGACAGCCAGCAAAGTCAGTGATTAGGAAGACTTTGAATAACGAGTAGTGTATGAAAATGCGATACGTTTTCTCTGAACACGTGCAACTCCTGATGAAGTCTCTCGGCATATCATACAGGTGCATAATTGCGGGCAATAATTGCATCGTTGCCCCGCAAGTCGATCTCAATCGCGACGACATCGCGATAAACCCATCAATTCCCATTCACTTCGACCTTATAAACTGAAGGATTCTATATCTGCGTCAAGCAATCGACGAGGGTAATAAGCAAATAATTTCAATCTATTGCAAATTATCATCTTCAATAGGAATCAAAGATGGTTTAATTTCTTCGCCAATTTCTCAAACCTGCTTAACTTTATATAGGGGAGACCGGGGCAAAATGGTATAGCGGGGCAAAACGGTACCGGGGCAAAACGGCACTGGGGCATAATGGGATCGGGGCAAAATGGGACAGAGAGGAGTGGAATATCAAATTGGGGCAAAATGGGACACACAAAAATGAAGTGTCGCAGCCCGTTGAATTTGGGGCAAAATGGGATGACAGGAAAATTCATGCTTCGGCTCTATGAAAGAGCTGTTGAAACATAATCTAATCTAAATGGTGCTTGTGGTTCGTTTCAGTCCACATATACGCAGATAATACGGACTGACCGATATATTTGTCGACACACATCCGTCGATTTCATGGGGAGCGGCGGTCCTAGTTTCATAAAACAATTTACGTAAAAATTGACAAGAGTTAGATTTTCATCAATGGCTTGAAAATCAGTATCAGTAACGTGCAGTTGGCAGAAAATAAATTTAAAAAAACAAAAAAAAAAACAAAAAATTGCACGCGTCAGATTATAAAAATTACTTGATTATTTAAATAATTAATAACGACAAAGAAATTGTACCAATCGAATAAGAAGGCTTAAATAACAATTTACGTCAAGTTTGGTACAGTTCTGACCGCAGAATCAAAAGTAATTGTTTAACAAACTTTAATAACAAATGAAAAATTAGTATTTTTTTGAATGTTGAAGTACTTAAATTTATTGGATTCAACGAATCCTGACGAGCCGAGCAAGAACTGTTGTTGTAAAGTCAAAAATAATAATAATTGTTTAAGCGATTGAGTTACCAAATAAAAATTGTCGTCTTCTTTAATGTTAAATTACTACGATTGATCAATCTCCGATTTTTCCTGTCCCATTTTGCCCCAGTCCCGTTTTGCCCCAATGACGTATTTTCCAGCAGTGTTGATTTTCACTATTCCATTTTGCCCCAAACCCGTTTTGCCCCGGTACCATTTTGCCCCGGTCCCATTATGCCCCGCTATACCATTTTGCCCCGGTCTCCCCTATATATTAGTGTAGTTCAAAACAAATTAATTTTTTTTCGCGCTACTCAACGGAAAATGTTACTACGTTATGAAAAAGTAATTTATACAAAATTTGAGAGGTCTAAACATTTTTTTAGGTAGTGCTTAAACGAATTTTAATTTATTTTTTTTTCGATTTTTCGTCAATTTTTTTTCTTCATTTGTTTTGTTACTCCAAAACAACATATTACTCCAATAAAACACGCATACTTGTTAGACGTTCAGTGATGTAAACACCGTGTTCTTGTTCATCAAGTGGTTGCTATAATTATCACAACCGAATTGCATATATTGATTGTTAATCTGCAAATACAAATTGTTTATGGTAAAAAAAATATTTAAATAAAAATTGTGTGTTATTATAGAAAAAAATTAATCAAGACTTACATTGGATCACGCACTAACATTTTCTGCATCAAGATTAAAAAAATGAATACTCCGATAACCATGAAAAAAAAAACATGAAAAAGGCGTTTGAGCACTAACTAAAAAATTGTTTAGAACCCTCAAATTTTGCAAAACATTCTTTTTCTTAAAATACTTCAATTTTCCGTTGATAAAAAAAATCTATTTCTTTTTAACCACCCTAATATATATATATATATATATATATATATATATATATATATATATATATATATATATATATATATATTTATAAAACGGTACTTATCGGTACCAAAATCGACCCCCAGCGGTACATACCGGGACATTTGTCACATACGGGGACGGACCCGGTATTTTTTTAGATTAAACGGATGATGCGGGGACCGGTCCCAATTTCGTTTAACGGTTATTAGTAGGACCTTGCATGTGTGGATGAAAGGTATTTATGGGGACCACGGCCCGGTAAACGACATAGAGGCAAATGCACGAACTTTGGCTGAAAGCATAAATGAAAATAGGCAAAGGCAGCATGTAGTACGCGAATGATAATAAAATTTTAACAATGTTCGCGGAAATCATAAAATTCATTGCGTTACTTGATAATTTAATTTTTGAATTGTTGTTCACTGAACAGAAAAAGTTCAGAAACATTCTCAAATAATATTAATTATAATGTTACTTTTAAAAAATATGAATACAATTAATATGATAGGTTTTTAACCCTTCGTTGAAACAGTTATATTTGGCTACGATTTTCATTCGCTTCGTGAATTTGGAAAGGTAGATAAAGTATTCGGATAGTGCTTCATTCACCTGGCATAAACAAGCCTTCAGTGGGTTTTTATTGAAAATAATCAGGGAACCACTTTAAAAATATCGATATGTTTGTGTAACTGAAATTAGGAAAATATCAAATGAAATAATTTTGAAAAATATTTTGAAAATTTCCATTTCGTGAAAGTAAGCATTTCACTAAAAATCCATCCGCGTCACAATGACCCACTGTATCGACGTAGGGTTCATTCTGAATACAAAATAATACCCAAAACAAGCATCGTGGGAAAGAAAATAATAGATTAACATGAGATATAGTTTATTTATTCAATCCTCTTTTATCTACCTATTTAAAATGTATCCATTTAAAATAATAGATCAGTTACACCGACCGCGGAAACCCAATGCGCGTATTCTTTTTCAAATTGTCATAATATTGATATTTTCATCAAATTATTAGCCCAGTACAATTGACGTATTACTAAGGGCTATGCATAACCTTGATGTTAAACAACAGATCGATACTATATATTTTTTTTGTCTCAGGTATTGGGATGGTAAGGTCGATCTTTCGCACATAGATAGGACATAGTCTCGACATGGCACCGTTTTTTTATTGCAATATATATATAAACAACGTAATCATTTATTGCAACGTAGTATCATTTTATTGCAATATATATATAAACAACGTAATCATGGGTATTTCATCTCAGGGCTGTAGCCTCCGCACGGTTCGGTGGCGTAAATGATTCCGGTAAGTGGATTCATCTAAAGTAAAAATTTGAAAAATATACTTTTAGTACAATGGTAAAGCGACAAACTTACCGGATATTCTTCGAAATTTTCAAAATTACCCAAATTCCACTGTTTTTAAAGAAAAGGTCGATTGTCGACCCAAAATAACGACTTTGAACGTTTATTATTAATAAACGAAGGAACATATGAAAAAATCATCCGGTCAGTCGATTGAATATGATATAAAGTATGTCCAATCCAAATTCCAAAGTAAATCGGACGATTAGATTTTGAGATATGACGTACGCAAAATTGCGAAGTATGCTTTCGAGATAAACGCAAGGGAAGAAACCGTAGTAAATCCACTTTTCCGTATAAATGTTTAATTCTGCTCAATATCTTCGGTGATTCTTTACGGTTTCGGGTACGGGCAATACGAATAGGACACTTATTTTGTTCTAGAATCGTTTTTTTGGATATAAACAATTTAATTATTGCAATGACGAATGTGACAAAAAAGTACATTCTGTAGAAAAAAAGTGTGAAACAAAATCTGTTACTTTTTTAAATGACAATGAAAAGATCTCTTTCAAGGGACAAAACGACGAGCAAGAGGTAATGCGATTTATTTTCGTCACTTATATCTCCATTACCAATATAAAATATAGCTCAAATTAACCATTTTTTATTTAAAATTTCTATCTATGAAATGCACTCTTTCGTCCCGATTGCTATTTGAAAAATTTAGTCGCAAGAAAATTCTTTTTATCTTTCGAAAATCACAATTATTTTTCGTACCTTCAATCTGCGATTCCTGCACCACGTAACAATCAAACAGCCTGGTTGTGCAAAGTCAATGCCCTTAGAAACCATACATTGTATCGCGCGGCGTTAGAGCCGAGCCGTATCGCAACGGGACGTTCTGACCTGCTCCACTAAAAACGTCATAGCTCGGGCAATTTTTGGAATTTTTACAACATTTTTGAACCAATTCAAAGTCAAGACTCTACGCAATAAGAAAATAAAATAAACCAGCAATCGATTTTTTTAAATTCCAAGATTAAGCACATCCCCGAATGTACTTATGAAACAAGCTCTCGATCGCGATCGTGCAAATTGTGGTCCTGATCTGTACCTCTGGGGAAAAAAAATTGGATACTGTATGACAGCGTGTAATGGTATATATCGGTACCTCTCTAGTTTCGTAATGGATAATACGGGGACCGAATGAGTTGTGGTCCTGAAATATACCTTTACGAAACAGAACAGTTTGACAGTGTACGTCCGCGTGTATTGGCTTATATCGGTACCGTTCTCGTTTCCTAATGGATAATACGGGGACCGAACGGGTTGTGGTCCTGAAAAATACCTTTACGAAAAAGAATAGCTTGATAGTGTACGTCCGCGTGTAATGGTATATGTCGGTACCAACTCTATGTCCTAATGGATGATAGGGGGACCAGGCGGATGATTCTATGTTTATGGTTCCAGTATGCACCTTCAGGAGTAAGAATAGTTCCGACATGTACATCTCCGCGTAATGGTACAAAACGGTACCATTGGAATGTCGTATCGGTCAATATGGGGACATTGGACTCTCTTCAAATGATTGGTACTACTTTGTACCATTACACGTAGATATATACATAGCAATTATTTCCACTACAAGAGTGCATTTTGGGACCGCAATCTGTTTACGAATATCCGTTTGGACCCTAAATTATCCATCACAAAACTTCGGAATACCAGTATATCCCATAACACGCGAACGTACGCAATCGAACAGTTCTGTTTCCAAAAAGTACGTTTCACGACAATAAGTAACTTGATTGCTGGGTGAGCCGTGACTCAATATTTTGTTCCGAGGCTTAGTATAATATTCAAATTAAAACTATCTATTATCTTCTGTCTGTACTCAATGGCTAATAATGTTTTCCTATCGAGGACTGTATTAGAGTAACTAATACATTTTTCCACAACGTTATCCACTCAGTGCCGAATATACATTTATTATTCATTAAAGTCATTATTTGTGTTTGATAAAATTCTGAGGGACTGTAAAAATGTCAAAAAATTGTGGTAAAAGTTTAAATATAGTGTGTATGATGATTCATAAAACATCCCAAAAAAGCAAAAACAACAGCTGTCATATGGGCTGACCCGGTTAATGTTTCAAAGCTGGACATTTAGAATTGGTGCTCTAATAAACGCATCACTATTTTCTTCGAACGTCATTTTTCTTCGTTTTTGCCGTTTCATTGTCAATTAAGTCTGGGGATTTAAAAAATCAGAAGCTTCATTACTTTGTAAGAAAAAAATTCATTTTTTTGCCATTTTCACGTATTTCCCTCTTTTTTTTCAAAATTTATAAGTTCTTCGCTGAAAGGGTACACAAATATTCGATAAACATTCCAAAGATTGAATAAAAGTATGATGGGAGTTTCTTGAAACTGCAAAGCCAAGACCATAGCACTCGTTAAGACCCCCACGTGTGAGCAAAATGCACCTTTATAGGAAAAAAAAAGTTTCGATGGATCGACGTGAAGTCGTACGAAGTCGTACCAGTCATTTCAGTGGACTCCATTGTCCCCCTATTGACCTATACGACATTTCAAATGGTACCGTTTTGTATAACCATTACGCGTATATGTACACGTCGAAATTATTCTTTCGCGTAAAGGTGCATGCTGGAACCACAAATCATACAATCATTTGCCTGGTCCCCGTATCATCCATTAGGGAATAGAGCCGGTACCGACATATACCATTACACGCGGACGTACAGCATCAACAAATTATTTTTCGTAAAGGTATATTTCAGGACCACAACCCCGTCGGTCCTCATATTATTCAATACGAAACGAGAACGGTACCGATATAAGCCATTACACGCGGACGTACACTGTCAAACTGTTCTGTTTCGTAAAGGTATATTTCAGGACCACAACTCGTTCGGTCCTCGTATTATCCATTACGAAACTAGATAGGTACCGATATATACCATTACACGCGGTCGTACAGTATCAATTTTTTCCCTTGAGGTGCAGATCAGGACCACAAGTTGCACGATCGCAACAGAGCTTGTTTCATCAGTACGTCCGGGGATATGCATAACGTTGGAATTTAAAAAAATCGATTTTTGGTGTATTTTATTTTCTTATTGCATAGTCTTGACTTTGAAAAATTGACCGAGTTATGACGATTTTAGTGGAGCAGGTCAGAACGTCCCGTTGCCATACGGTTCTAGAGCTGCCCGGTACAATGTATGGTTTCTAAGGGCATTGATATGAATTTGTCCAATCCGGCTGTTCGATTGTTACAGGGTGCAGGAATCGCAGACTGGAGGTATGAAAAATAAATGTGATTTGCGAACGATTAAAGGCACTTTCTTGCGATTAAATTTTTCAAATAACAATTGGGACGAAAGAATGCACTTAATAGATAGAAATGTTTAAAAATATGTTTAATTTCAGCTGTGTTAGTAATGGAGATATGTGGCGAAAATTAATCGCATTACCTTTCACTCATCGTTCCGTCGTTCTCACAAAAATGTTCCTCGTTCATATTTCCATTATACTAATGGAGCTAGAAAAAAAACGAGACCTTTTTTATACTCAATTAAAAAAGAAACATATTTTGTTTCAAACTTTCTTCTACAAAATGTACTTTTTGGACACAATCGTCATTGTAATAATTAAATTGTTTATAACGCATAAACGATTCTAGAACAAAATAAAAGTCCTATTCGTATTGCCCGTATCCGAAACCATAAGGAAGCACCGAAAATAATGAGCAGTCCTAAACATTTATACGAAAACTGTATACGGAAAAAGTGGATTTAGTACGTTTTCTTTTCTTGCGTTTATCTCGAAAGTATACTTTGCAATTTGGCGTACATCATATCTCAAAATCTAACCGTCCGATTTACTTCCAATTTGGATTGGACATATTTTATAACATATGTAATCGACTGACCGGATGATTGTTCCATATGTTTCTTCATTTATTAATAAACGTTCAAAGTCGTTATTTTTGGTCGACAATTGACTTTTTCTTTAAAAACAGTGCAATTTCGGCCATTTTCAAAATTTTGAAAAAATATCCTGTGAGTTTGTAGCTTTAACATTGTATTAAAAGTATATTTTTCCATTTTTTACTTCAGATGAACCCACTTACCGGAATCATGTACGCGACTAAGCCCAGCGGGGGCTACAGCCTTGAGAGGAAATAACAATAATTAGGTTGTATATATATATTTTGCAATAAGAAATAACCGGTGACATTTCGAGACTATGTATTATCTGTGTGTGAAAGACCGATTTTATCATCCCAATACCTGAGACGAAAAAAGTCTGCAGCGGATCTTTGTGACCCTGATGTGAGACGAAAAAGCGTGCAGTGGGTGTTTGTGACCCGGATGAATTTTTCGTAAAATGCTCCTTTTCACGAAATTGAAATTTTCAAATTATTTTTTTAAATTATTTCATTCGATACCGGGCATTTAAGTATTTTTGTTGTTTATTTCAAACAGTTAGGGACAATTAATTACTTGAAATAATAAATTCATAATAATAATATTTAACATCGGAAAAGAAAATCTTATTGTTTTCGCTAATATTCAATAATATTAATTAATAAACGTTTCACATTTGCCAAGTGCATCCAACTATTTCAGCATGAACCCACTCATTTTCTTGCAATATTCCTGGACCCACCAAGTAACAGTACGTATAAAAATTGGTCCTACTATTAACCGTTTTACATATAAACTTTAAAACCGATTTTATTACCCTTATTCGGATGTACATGTCAATGCGGATACTTTTGTACACTTATAAATGCTATTGTACATCTAAGTATACGTTTGTTGAAATATGTACATTCGGTCCCGACAAGTACCGTTTTATAAATATATATATATATATACATATATGTAGTGTATATATCTTCGGATAAATTGTTTGCACAACTACGATGAGCCATAGAGCGCTTGTTTCGATCAACGAAAAACGACAGCTCTTAATTGGAACAGTATTCAACCAGATGAAACTGAATGGAAGAAAGAATACTCCATCGAAACCGCACTTTTTTCCCCTTATCGAATTACAATTGGAAATTCATTTATTTAGCCGTGTACAGAAAATATTGAATTACGCGAAATCTTAATGCGCAATCGATCGAATATCTCGAGTGCCCTTTTTCATCGTCGTCGTCGTCGTGGCCGCCGTATGTTTCGCGATTTCCACTCCGCTCATACGCGCTATCGCGACAACGATCTCCATGTCACAAGTTGCTTTATCCGTACGTACGTACAGGTATAAATAATATGATCGCAGTACGCATACGCATCGATAAATCGACAACGAAATTGATGCACGATCTACCTCATCCGTCTCGATCATGATCGAGTCACGGGCAACGAGTTTTCAACGACCAACCTTTCACTTTTATGGCGTTACTGTACCTCTGAAACATATCCATTCAGGATATTCCACTAGGACGAGGGAGGGTGAGCGCTTGGAACCGAAGGGACACCACAAGTGGGAAAGTTTTTGAGTTACTCATCGTTAAGCCATCTTTGCCCATCCGCAGAGCTTCCTGTAGATAGAGACGAGCAAATTTCGGAATAATATATTATTATTTTTATTTTTTATTCCTTTTTATTCATTTTAATTATTTATCGTTTGTTTCTATTATTTATTATTAATTTTGGGTGTAGTGCCGAAAAGGAAATACCTCGGATTAGTTAGACTATTTCATTTCGTGTACCCTTGTATTTTGACTCACTGATTACGAATATGATAGTTCAAATACCCGAAAATTTGATTTTCAAGGGCAAAACACAATTTTTTTTTCAAATTCTATTTTATTCTAATAAATGTTGATCGTAGAGAAAAATATTTCCGAAAAAAGTTGTAGCCTGTAAAACCATTGACCTTTTATGTTCCATGCAGTTTTCGTCTAAAACCATTCTGTTTCGAGAAAAATTGGATAATGCTCCAATGAGTACATTTTGCTGAACCCCATTAGTTTGGATATTATTTACTTACGCACTCTACCGCGGGAAAGTTGGAGTTTTGTTCGGGTTTGTTTGTTGTGTTGTGTGTTGTTTGGGTTTGTTTGGATTTGTTTGGGTTTGTTTATTGGGTTATGTGTTGTTTGGGCTTGTTTGTTGTGTTGTGCGCTGTGCGTTGTTTGCTGTTTAGATATGCAAATAGTGTTAAAGATCAAACTGCAACCTTTTAGCGGTAAAGTGCGTAAGTAGATTATATCGAAACTAATGGAGATCAGAAAAATGTATTCGTTGGAGTACATATCCCATTTTTCTCGAAACAGATTAGTTTTAGACAAAACTTGTATAGAACATAAAAGATCAATCTTCTTATAGGCTACAACTTTTGTTGGAAATATTTTTCTCCAAGGTCAACATTTATCACGATAAAAAAGAAAATGTTTTAAAAAATCAATTTTTGTGTTTTTACCTTGAAAATAAAATTTTCGGGTACTTTCACTATCATACACGTGGTCAGCAAGTGAAAATACACGGGTAAAAAAATTCCAAATTAATCGGAGGTGTCCCCTTTTCGGAACTTTATCGTAATTTTTTGAATTTATTATTTCATTTATTATTCATAATTTTTGTCTATTTCTTATAATTCTTTCTTTTATTATTCATCATTTATTTCTATTGTTTATTATTTATTATTTTTGTCTATTTCTTATAATTTTTTTTCTATTATTCATCATTTATTTCTATTGTTTTTACCACTTATTACGACAAGAAATGAAAACTTTTCTTGTTACGCTTACCGTCGAAAATGCACATGCACTGCGGTTTAAAATGCACACTGTGTTCCGACCGCAGAGTCCTTGGCGATATTAACGCTTTTTCTTTACGACGGCATTGGTCAAATCGGGGCTTATATTTCGCGAAATTAGCCAACCGAGGAGAGACACGAGGAACGATGAGATGTGTGTCAAAATGATATTCTGCACAGATCGAGGAATACATTTGAGGCAACAGGTTTTTTCAAGCACCTTTCACTTTTTTTTTCACGCCCAAAAATTCAGCGAGAAGTATTGAGATGTCATGGATATGGGGATATAATGCGCGGTCTGTGCGAAGATTACACACTCGTTATAATCGACGAGGCGTGACGAACGAGCTAACGAGTTAATTAGCAAACTATATTATAACGACGAGACAGCTAGAGAGAGAGAGAGGAGAGAGAGAGAGAGAGAGAGAGAGAGAGAGAGAGAGAGAGAGAGAGAGAGAGAGAGAGTCAAACATCTCAGTCTCGAGAAATTGTAGATAAGGGCGAGCGAGAGAGGTCTGTCTCGGATTTTGCCCCGTATCTGAATCTCCGCTCGAGTTTCTTGGCTATGTGTCTATATATAGCCAAGGTATCTATATAGGGGATTCATTCGAAATAAACTATCCTTGTGCGAGTCCTTTTCACGAAAAAAATGTACGTTTTGTATCGTATTTATATTATTTTCTGAGTTCCATATCCTTGACGGTTTTTTACGTATTACCCAATAGAGCCCTTTCTTGTCACCCCCTACCAGCACTTCGCTAGTCTAAATCATTTTCATGATTTTTTTTTTCAAGAAAAAATGTCTTCACCGTTTTTGACACTTGGGGTATGTTTCATTACGACTCTTGGATGTTACATGGTATTTTTTACCGTATGGCACGGTCTTACCGTATGGCACGGTCTACTGAACTGCATTTTCGAAACTGCCGTGGGGTATAGCTAGAAAACTAATCGACCGATTCTGATGAAATTTGGTACAAATCTGTAACCTTATTGTCCAAAATATGAACCAACATTTTTTTAATCAAAAGAAAGTATTTTCTATTGCAAAATATAGCCCTTTTTACGGAAAATTCAATCTTTTTGTTTTAAAGCGTATCATTTAATCAATTTTCAGCATTTCTCACTTTTTCTTGGTTCATATTATGCGTATGAGTGTTAATGAGGGAAAAATATTCGTTGGTTTTTCTCACATTAATCGCGTTGACGGGATTCGCTGTTTTTTCGTTAAAACTTGATGCTTTATTTTGAAAAATCATTCCTAGTACTTGCAAACGTTTCGAAACTGTTGTGTGATCAACTTCTAATGTTTCTGCAAGATCAACTAACCCCGGACACGAGTCTTCATAAAGTAATGCCTCCAATTCACCACATAAAAATCATTTTTTTTTTAAGCGTCTGAACCAACCTTTGCATGTTGATCCTGACAGAGCATGGTCGCGGTAAGTCTGAACAGGAATTCTGTGTGCTTCAACTGCAGATTTTGTTAAAGTAAGGTAGTGCATCTAACCCTTGCCAGTCACACCTCGAAAAAATTACGTAAAAGTCCCCCAAAAAAATTGACCCCAATCATGCTGCAACGTGGTAAATTATTGAAAAATTTGAAAAAAAATACTGCGATGTACATTCAACTCTATTCTACATGACCACACGGGTTATTTTCAAAAAGTCCGATTTTAAATATGCAGAAAATATGTTCCATTTTCCCGAAATTTCTGGAAGGTATTCCAGGTCAAAAAACGGTTGGGGTATATTTCACCCGGTAGTGGCCATTGAGGGTTAAATTCCCCTCAAGGACTGTCTTTTTGGCACGAAATTTGACGATGTTTAACACTATGAAAAAAAAAGTTGTTTACAGTTCTTTATAGATTCTTTATAGATGCGTTACCATCTTAAACTACACGCACGCAGTGCTGGTAACACCATCTGTTGGAAAACAACGAGAACTTATTATATGTCCTAATAATATATAACGCTTCCAACTCGCGCATTATTCATATAAAATACAAATAGAACATAAATTATATTTAATTCATGCCCAAGGAATTGGATATTACGATACTGTGAAATATCAACGATTTCTTAATGTTCACCATTTTTGTCCGCTCCATAATTTGTTATGTATCAGAATATATGTTTCGCATCAGTATATGTATTTTTTCACATGCGTGTGTACCTGTATCTCCATATATATATATATATATATATATATATATATATATATATATATTATACAGTACATTACAGTGGAGTGTAATAAAGTTGTCAAAAGATTTTCGAAACCTTGTCGCTATTCGAATTTAAATATCCAAGATTTTGTAGATAATAAAGCATGCGATGGAAAAAATGAAGAGATCAAATGAATCCTCCTAAGTGTATAGTTTTACACGGACAAACGAAGAGAACTATTTTGCCGAGAGAACTCTTTCGCAATGTTTGATTACTAAGAACAAAAAACCGTTTCTTCAATTAAAGGGGTCGTCTAGTGTGTCAGATGAAAAAAATCGATTTTTTTTCTTCATACATCACACCTAAAACATGCATAGAAGACGTGGGTAAAAGGATTTTTCGAAATATGAAGCCGTTGAAAAGTTACAGCCGTAAACCAGAGGAAGTATACGGAGCGATCAAAACAAGATTTTTTTTTAACTGCTGCTATGATATCTCAAAAACTATTTGATTGATTCTGCTCAAATTTATACAGCATCTTTAGTACATATATAATTACAAGTTGAACTAAAATAATTAAGATGGCTTCGTTAGTTTTCTTTTTATCAGCTATATAAACCCCAAAAAAGTACGAGAAATTTAATTTTTTTTCGGAAGCGAAAAAAAAATTTGGAATTCTAACTTTATTTTAGTTTCATGTAGAGCCTCAAGTCTCACGATTATAAGTGCGGTTGGTTTTTTTTATTAAAGATAAGCAGAACGGCCGGAATCACGGCAGCAGTGGAGCACCTCTTTTTATATGCGTGTTCCTGTTGGGCGGTGTATCTCTGACTATATTCTATATAATGACTTCGAAAATTCCCAAAGTTTGTTTGAATGTTAATAAAAATGATATACAATTGATAAATTATTTTGTTTTAATGGTGTGTCAAAAAAAAAATTCCTCAAAAAAGCATTAAAAAACGGCCTTTACACTAGAGGACCCGGTTAATTATATTACTGAAAATATCTTGGACTCGATATATCGTATGAAATATTGACTGCGCAATGGAAGTTGAATCCGTAAACTGATTTTAAAAAAAACTATTCCAGTGGAGCGTAGGAGAGAAAAAATGGAAAAATGTCTGTGTCTCGAGTGAAAGAAGAATATCGAGAATGTGGAAAAAATAAATTGAAGGCTAATTAATTTAGAACGGAACGCCCCATATATGTGTACGTATCAGGCTTGAGGCCTTCCTACTCTCTAAATCACACGTGTCTACCGGGGGTAATCCGAGACACAAAGATGATGAAGATCCTGCACTCGTTGATATATTAACATTGGGGAAAACGGTATTATTATTTCGTTCGCTATCCTATCCGAACAATTTCAATTAATCGAAACTGGAATAGTTTTTACGTTGCTCCATCGAGTCGTTGGTTCATTTTTATTCTTAATTATCCCATGTACTCTTTGCAATTTTCGTCATTGCTTGAAGCCCCAAATTCATCGCTTATTCCACAGCAAGGCATATTGGACAATCGCCATATATTTTTTTTCAGGGCCTTCCGCAACGTATAATTAACAAATAAATTCCGGTGGAAAATAAAAGATCGAGCTGCATGAGTACGTAAAACCAATGTCTGTTACGCGAGTTAACACGTGCGCTCTAATAACTATTTACTGGCTCATTTTCCACCGTCTAATCAACCGCGCAACTCACCGCCACACCATTCTTCGACACCTTTCACTTTTAGCTCGACTTTAATCGCAGCCTCGATACTGACCATACCGGACCGAATGCACTGAAAAAAGTGACAACTCGCGTCCAAAAGCAGAACATAATAAACATTCGTTCCGTCAAAAATCAACGCTTAACGTTTCAAAGTATGCCAATGGCGCTTCAACCGGTGCGAACCGATTTCGAAGCGATTCTCCGATACTCCATCGAATCCTAATTGTCCTAACTTCTCGACGTTCATCAATAACCGTCGAACTGTGTTTCATTATGAAATTCAATTGACCGTCTCTATGGAGACGAAGCAGTAGAGATGAATACTACGACGAAAGTTCTGCGAAACCAAACAAGCTCCATTCGATACTCCGTCACATGATCGCATTCCTCTGCTATCGTCATCACCATCGAAAACACCTCGCAATCGATTTCACAGAATCACGGCTCGTATCCATTTGATCGTCCGTTAGCCCGAACCGATCTGTCATCATTTCCGGTCTCGCATCACTTCGATCTTTCCCACTGACACTACTTTTCACTATTGCAACAAGCACGTCAGAATTTGACGTTTCTCAATTCACGCAAGGATTTCATGACATTTCATGACAACACTAGGTCAGCAGATTCAACGGATTCGTTATTTTATAAGTATTTTTTTAATGAGTGTTTTTCGGGAGCACTTTTCGGACGATTGACACTATTCAAGCGATAGGGCGAAAAAACATTTCGCAGACGTCACTCCACGCAACGTTGCAGCGCATCACTGAATAACAACGCGGTGACTGGCGAAACTCACATTACGCGCTTTTCGATGCACACGCCGATGTTTGTGTGGTCACCAGCGTCGTATGGACCGCGATAGAGGTACAGTGTCGATGGAGAGAAACAGAGAGAAAGAGCGAGGGAGGGAGAGATAGAGGGGGGGGAGGGAGGGAGAGAGAGAGAGAGAGAAACAGAAAAATGAACGTGCGTACGTAATAAGGCACGGAGAGACGATCTTGTGAATCGCTTGGCTTACTGGCTACTCTCCCGCTGCCTGCTAGTTTGCTACCTGTCCTGGTAGCCGGTGTGGGGCCTTACAGAATTGAAGGAGGGAGTCAGGAGGCCCATTGGGACTCGGGGAGTACGCGAGAGCAGCGCTCCCGGCGTTGCAATTTTGCTGCGGGGGTGGGGATCGGTCCACACGTTCTCGTATTAAACTCTCTCCTCTTTCCCTCCCTCTCTCATGCTCTCCATCTCTCTCGCATTCTCTCTTTTTCTCCGGTTACACTCTTGAAATGTACTAAATAGTGCTCTCTCTCTCTCTCTCTCTCTCGCTCTCTCTCTCTCTCTCTCATTCCCGTGTTTCTGCATCACAAGGTCACTCTCCTCGAAATGCACTCGCGTACGCTTTCGCAACGCGAGGACAAGCGAGGCATATATAGAATTAAGATATCTCGTGATTTCGAAAAATCAGGTAGATCCGCTTAGTTGAGAAATTTCGATCGTTCGAACACCGCAAAAATATAATATATTGCATCACGGGCAAAAATATATCGCATTACGAGCAACGAAAAAATTCGACAGTTGTAAAAAAAAATTTGTTTTTCCAAAGATTGCATCATTGCAAAGATTGATCTTTTTCAATCATGTCATACACACGTGTATGAGACGTGGGAAATTTGACGATGACGACATAAGTTGAAGTTCGCAATGGCTGATGAGTGGCAGGGCATTTTATTAACTTTACTTATTAATTTTACATTATTGAAAACCACCTTTCGGCAAATCTTCGCTGACGTAAAATGACAAGCGCACGAGCGGTGTTTAATTCCATTTATTTTTAGAGACTCGTGGTAGTAGTGGGACGAATGGATTATTACACTGAGAGAAAAGTGCATGGTATTTACAACAAACGCGCATGGTAAAAGAGAGTATAGTCGAATTCCCTATATTTTATTGCCAATGCAATCATAATATAGTTAATACAACTATAAGCGGAAAGTATAGGTAAACATGCGACTTTGGTGGCGTGTTTGACTATCTAGTATCTCCGAAATTACTATACACTATTGTAAAAGGCTTTACAATATCGATATGGTTAATTCAGCTATATCACAAAATCGGCGGCCAAATACCAATGCTGCATTGAGAGCAAAGTACATGGTAATTATGAAAGACGCCCACGTCAAAAGAGAGGATAGTAAAATCCTGTATAGTTTATTGCCACCGTAATCATTATATCGTTAACACAACTATAAGCGAAAAATATATAAACATGCAACTTTGGGGACGTGCTCGACTATCTATTATCCCGGAACAAACTACTAACTATTGTAGAAATATTAATTGAATTAACTATACCGATATTGTAAAATCTTTCACAATAGTTAATAGTTATTTCAGGGATACTAGATAAAAAAACACACTACCAAAACGGCATAATTAGATAGATGCTTATAGTTGTTGTGTTAACCATATTATGATTGCGGTAGCAATAAGCTATATGAATTTTACTATGCCCACTTTTACCATGGGCGTTTTTTTAATATTATAAATACTATGGACATTTTTTCAGTGCAAGTTTGTACTATTTATATGGTTGGCATTAACACTTGTTGAGTATAAACTGTTACAAGATCTTACGAGAAGTGACTACACGAACAACATTATGGTAATCGTATAGTGAACATGTAAATCATTTGTCAATACAGTAGAGACAACGGTGGCACGCTATGATCGATATAGATATATTAGCGCATTTATTTATCAGTTTTTAGAATCCGATATTTCGAAAACTATTGGGTCGCGCCAAAAATCCATTTAAGCAGTGACATATATTATCAAAAAAGCAATCTGTGCAAAATTCCACCTATATCAGAGGTAGCAGCTATTCGGAAATGCAGCTGGAATTACTTTTATCTGTTATGCCCAATCTACGATCGAAATACCATAAGCACCCGGTGGCAGCGTGCCTGAATATAGATAGGTAGGTCGTAGGTTCGAATCTCCATGTAGGTGAAATATTTTCTTCGATAGGAATCATTTCAGGTCAGGGAATAACAAATCATGATAAACAATCATACAGGTAGTACTGTCAATTGAAAATTTTTGAATTTATGAAATATCATATACATTTAGTAGACATACCATTCAATATGCTAAAATCCACTATTGTTTGATAGTGTAAGGAATCATCTATTTTATAAAAACCTACTATAATATACAGCATTGACAAATAGCGTATGCTTCAAAGATTGTTGGTTGCGGTTAACATATGATCATAGTTAACGCAACTGCTAAGATATCATAAGCAGTACTATATTTTCGGCAGTAACCATGACTATAAAATATTATTGTCCCCTCAGGGTAATATAAAATATGGTTGAAATATGGTTGAGGTTACTATACATTTCTCTTTGTAAAAATGGCCATTCATTCATGAATGAAAAAATCGTTGATTAACATCTGTCGAAAACATATCGTTTGACTCAATTAAGTCGCATCGGTTGGTTCGAGGGTACGAATTACGGAGGTTGCGATTTCGAATGTGCTCCAATGAGTATCGCGTGACTAATTTTTCCACGCTCATTTTCGGAGGCGAACGAGCCGTTGAGGATTGAGAGGAGAGAAAAAGAAAGGGAGGATAAAAGTTGAGAGCCCAATAATCCCGAAAATCAATTCGAATATCGATGGTTAATGGGGGTCGCGTGGAATACTCTGCATACCACTTATATTTCAGCATATATAGATATGGTCGTACAAATAAAGGAGCATACGCGGGGGGTACCATATATTCCGAGACACCAAACGTGCTATTAGCCTCTCTCTCTCTCTCTCTCTCTCTCTCTCTCTCTCTCTCTCTCTCTCTCGCCCGTGGTCTCTTTTTCTTAATGTTACAGGAGTAATGATCGACGTCCATTAGCTCGCACGCGAAGCGCACGAGGTAAAAAGTGAAAAAAAAAAAATAAGGACGAGAGTGAGGGCGAGAGAGAAAAATCGACGAGCGACAGAGAAAAGAAATAAAATTTAAAAAATCAAAGTGAAAAGTGCGAGAGCGGAAAAAAAAGGTTAAACAACGGGAATCGACGGAAGAGATGAATATACTTAAAGATATGTGTATAAAACTGAGGTGTGAGATGAAGGGAAAGAACGATGACGCGCGTGCGATGCCGGAGGCACGTGAGCTTTGAAAATCGTGAATTTACATATGCAAATATGTCGAAGCGTTTAAGCGTGATCGTCGAGGAGTTTCAACTGGAGCCAATCCATC
Source organism: Ophion costatus (assembly GCA_951751655.1). Classification (NCBI taxonomy): domain Eukaryota; kingdom Metazoa; phylum Arthropoda; class Insecta; order Hymenoptera; family Ichneumonidae; genus Ophion; species Ophion costatus. Next base: position 22,337,642 of record OX632357.1, on the reverse strand, counting down.
TCGCTCTTTTTTCCACTGTGTTCTACGTGTGCGCGAATTTCTGCGTGCTGATATATACACGAGTGCAAATGCGTCGAGAGAGGAGGGAAAAAAAAGACATCTGCGCAATGTGTACGAGCGTGAAAGAAGAGACGTGAAAGCAGCGAGGATGCAAAGCGAACAGTGCATTCGAAAGGGAAAGAGAGAGAGAGAGAGAGAGAGAGAGAGAGATATGGATAAGTGCATATGGAGGGGAAAAAAGTGAGATGTGATGTCGGGATCCGCGTGTGGGATTATCGCGTCACGCTTCCCATCCCCTGAGAGAAGAGAAGTTAATCGGAAGAAACGAAAAGAACACGATAATACGTGACTACATATACATACATTTATATTAATGTCAACATGTACACGGAGAATATCTGCCTCGAGTGAAAAACTAATCAGAAAAAACGTATTTACAAAATGAGTTAAAAATAAGAATAATTGTCGGGGTTTAGAATCGTAACGAGAAATGGAAATTTCGATAGTGTGGATACTACCAAAAAAAAACATACCTGCCTCGAGTTAACAATTAATAAAAAAGAGTAATTTCAAAACGAGTAAAAAAATAAGAATAATTGTCGGAGTTTCAAAACGTAATGAAAAATGGGAATTCCAAAGGACTGGATAAAATAAATAAAGCGGGATTGGTCTGGAACATTACTGGGATGGGTGGCCAGTGGCTCAAAATTGCGATGCATAGGGAAAGGGGGGCGGTTGGCGGACTCCTGGGGGTCTGAGGAAGCGGAAATAGCAAAGTGACAGGTGGGTGAAAAATGTTGACAGAAATAATGAAATGATGAAAAATCCAAGGGTTGCTTGCTATTGCACGCGAGAGGGAACGAAAAGTTTCATGATTGTTAAAACATTGCTAGGTGTATGCCTCAAAGTGGGGTGGACCTACCAGTGAATCGACGAATAACGACAGGGTAGGATTTAGATGGACTGTAAGTTGGAAATATTATCACACATTTTTCAATCGAAAAATTGAATTCAATTCGAAAAATGTTTAAAGTTATTGCGAGAAATATCATTGAAGGAATTGATTGATTAGTCGTGAATGACTAAATCGCCAGTGAATGAACGACCGCTCGTGAATGGAAATGTAGTTATTTACGTTGTGAAGCAGAACGTCGTAAAGCATAATGATTTACTATTTATTTTTATTAAAAGCTAGATACGGAGATAACTCTGTTGCACAAAAATTATAATATTCTTATACATATGAGTATTACTTTTGTTATTACGATTTCGTAAAAAATATACAAAGTTTGTTTTGACAGATAAATAGAACATTAAATTTTGCAAAAATTTAGCAAACGAACGAAATTTTATGAGAATGTTTGATTAAATGTGCATTGTCATCGATTAGAAGTAATGAATTTTGCAATTTACAGCACATGAGCTAAATGTTTCACTCTGATTTGAGAATTATCAGAGCATCGTGATTTTTCATCGCTTTACACTAGAAGAATTTTAGTTTTTGTTTCATTTAGATCGGTGGACTGCTTGTGGGTTAAACTGCAAAACCACCCCTCAACACGCCTCTCTTTGAGGGGTGATTTCTTCCCCTTAAAACCGTTTTTCCGCAGATTTAAAAAAAACGTGTCTAATAGTCTTCAATGCCTTATCACATATATGATTTTCACCAAAATCGAAGGCGGACACCTAAGTGATGTTCCTTGCATGTTGCGCGGTGTGCAACTACCACAAACTAGAATGCTTTCGAGTGGCGTCAAAATTCGCTATTAAACTGAGAAATCGATTTTAACGCCACTTGTGATTTTTTTTTTGCAATATTTTAATGATTCGAGTTTTCATCGACCGTTCACATTCTTAACTGATTTTAAATATAAATCAGTATTCGTGCTGGTCCCTGTTTATTTACTGGTTGGTTTATCCTACTTTGAAAGATTACGTCAATCACTTAACTGTCAGGTGAGTGCTACGATCGTAATTAGTGCCACACGATCTTCACGAAGATAATCAAACAAAAATCGAAATGGGATTTCGTTGGACGTACCACACAGGATTGGCCAGAGTATTCGGAATAAATTGTGCAGGCTATGTCTGCTATATATATAATGGTATGGCCAGTAGTACTCGCTGGACCCATCTTAGAAAATTATTTTCCACGATCTTTGCCCGAGCTCTTCGTTACATCTTTAATTCACTCCTTTAGTACGTACTTTCTTATGTTGTATACTGTGCGTGTATACGGTGCATATGCATACATTTGCGTACGGGGTATTCCAAGGGAAGTGACGCGTTTTATACCGAGCCTCAGCGATTTCGGAGCTTGTCTACAAAGATTCTTCTTTCTCATCTTCGGAGCCTTCTACCTTCGCACTGGTATGCGGAGTCAAGGGATCACTAAAACTTCCCTACTTTTTTAGACAATTTGCCGTATCTCCCCGAAAATTGATTGTAAAATGGGTTATGCTAGTAAATAAAATTAAATAGTTATGAAAAAAAATAAAAATAAAATGGTTAGGAAAAAAAATTAAAAAATTAAAATTAAGTAGTTATGAAAAAAAAATTCGAAGCCCGAACTTTTCAGTTTTTGAATAATTCAAGAACATCTGTGGCATCCTTTTTTTGCATAATAGATGAGCGGACGAAGTAGGCTCAAAATTCCGCATCAACTTTCAGCACAGGCTGAACATTTTTTTCTAAAAAATCTGACGAATGATTTTTGTAGCCTACACAAAAACTGCGAATTGCTGTACGACTATTTTTCATCGAGCCATTCGTATTCTAACATTTCACTTTCACCTTCAAACGTCAGTAAATAACAAACAAATTATCGTACAGAAATTTCAAATTTGGGTTTAAAAGAATTTTAAGTCTCCCGTCCAACGCCCCGATATTATTAATTCGATGAAAAATATTATCCATCCTATGAAACGAATTCGAAAGTGACTCGAAGAAATAGACGTTTTTTTATTTTCGATGGAGCACGATGCTGCGTTTGAGCGACATTTTAAAGCACCCTCAAAATGTCTAAATTTTCCTAAGTTCGAAGCACTTTTAAAAAATACGCAAAGCCTTGAAAGGCTTGGATTTTGTTGTCTTTGTCCTAGTCCTACAAGCATGCCATATTGATCTGTAAGAATTCGAGGCTTCAACCGAGGTGTTCAATTCCTAAGCCGTGTTTTTTCTAACTTCACAAATGACATTTTACAGATCTTTGGATACACCTGACTTCGATTATTATCAAATAAAAAGGATCCAGAATAAAAAAAAAACAAAGATTTAGAATATCATGTGATGAAAATACTTCGAAAATAAAAGTTCGAAAATGTTTTTGTATAATTGCTGAAATATTTTGCCTAATCAGATTTTAATAAATCCTAATAAATATTTTGTGTGAGAATCAAAATAATAACATTCGACATAAATCAAATACTTTGTGGCTTTTTTACGTACCTAGACGGACGCTTTCTCAAAGTGATCTCTAACTAGACAGGAACTCGTAGACGGTCATTAAAATCGGCATTTCTCGTGGTCAAAAGCCATCTTATTTCTCGTAGACTAACCCATATATGTATGTATCTATATCAGCAAAATACGCAATGAAAAGAAACTACCCATGCACACATATATGTATAAATATATATATATATATAATATACTCAGAATACTCGCCGCTGGGTCCGTTACGAGCTCAGCATGAGCGCGCGAAGGGAACGTTTAGGTTATTCATGCTTCACGTTTGCATGTTAGATTGCCGCCGCTGGTTAGTTATACTCTGCGGATGCTGCTCGAGCCTCCAGTGCGAGAAATTAATCGCTATACGTTGAAGAGGGCCTCTTACGGTGGAAAGTTCGTAACTCTCGTAGCTCAGCTCGTGGGAGAAGCGCGTAAGACAGAAATCGAAAAAGGTTGCTTCCCAATGGCCTGACGCTCATCGATAAATGCTCGGAACATGCACTCGTAGCTCTTTGGCATGAATGACGAGTCAATATTGCAGAATGGCCGTGAAACGACCGGTTCGAACAGCAGAAGAACGTCAATTACGATCGCAATGTAGGCAAAGGTAACGAACGACGATACAGATTTATCCAAATAGACATGAATAATTTAAGCGTTTTAATTAATTATTAAAAACCCTTATAATTAACTGATAACAATAAGAATGATAACAATAAAACTGAACAATTAAGCCTTTTTAACCGAGGTAGGAAAATTGGAGAGGCGAATGAAAAATTAATTACTCGCAACTATCGTACTATATTTTTATCGACAACTTTCGAACTCGAATTTTTCATCTGATTTTGAAGGCCTTTTGGTGCGTTTATAATTTTATTATTATTATTTATTCTGATAATAATAAATAATAATAAAATTGTAGAATAAGAACAATAAAAGTTAATAATTAAACCTTTTTGGCCGAATCACGCAAATTGGAAAAAAGACTGAAGTAAAATTAACCATACGGAACTGTTGTAGTATATTTGTATCAACAACTTTAGGACTCGAATTTGTTAACCGTTCGATTGTTCTCAAGGCCTTCTGATGGATTTATAATTGGATTATAATTGTTTGTTATAATAATAACATTATAAATCCACCAATCGACTTTTTTAAACCCTTCTGGTGGTTTTGTAATTTTATTATCGTTATTTATTATATGAATATCGAATATTAATAATATTATATGAGAAAAATAAAGCTTGATAATTGAACCTTTTTAAGGGCGTAGAGCAAATTGGAAACACGCCAGAAGAAAAATGAACTATTCGGAACTAACGTGCTATATCTTTATCGAAAACTATAGAAGCAGATCTTTGTATCCGTCCAATTTTTTTCACGCCCTTCCCGTGTATTTATAATTTGAAATGTTATATGAGAGGAAGCAAAAATAACGGAATGCTCCCATTTGTATGCCTCTTTGCTAGCTGCTTCCAGAGAACGTAATAAATAAAAGAAAAATATATATATATATATTGACCGTTATATATTTTTGCTAACAATGCAAAGCTTAATGAATTATTCAGTATTTTCGCGTGAAATATTGACATCGTTTTAGCGAACAGTCGAGAGAATCACTTTGACTCTCTTCGAATCGGAGAAATGCCTCTTTTTTATTCACTACAATAAATTTACAAAATTCGAGAGTAAATAACTGCTTCGAATGCAAATTCGCATTCCTCCAACGAGCTTATCAGATTTCCCGACATTCGATCATTAACGACCCCCTCCTTGTACTCTCCAAACCGAGATTAAAAAAAAATCAAGTGTCTCGTACCCTCATCTTCATCAATGAGGAATTTTATTATAATTAGCCCGCGTGAGTATCGAATTGGAAACTCGATACTCCGAGGACGTATAAATTCGCATGAAAAATCGTCGTCTTCTATTTTTTCCAGTCTCGCTTGCCTAACGGTACACCAGGAGTCTGTGAATGTAAAAAAAAATGTCAATTCCTGTCTCGCTTTACAGGCGTTCGATTATGCGTACGAATAATGGCGAACAAAGTTGCCAAACGCTTGTTATAATTTACTCGGGAAGATCGTCCGGAGGGAAAAGAATACAACAAGAATAATAACGAACGTAGAAATAATCGGCGATATGGCCTGATCGCCCCGTCTCGCGTACCAACGAGATTCCCCTCGAGGAGACAAGATACTAAATTTCATCCCGAGAACTCTCTCGATCGTCCCAAGAGAGCGCGTGCGGTCTCTGAATTTTCGAAAAATCGTAAAGTCGACGAACAAATTACCTTTGCTGATCTGGCGCTCGACCTCTTCGAGTCGTAAAACTATTCATTTTATTTTGCTTCCCCGACATGGTAGTCACATTTATTTGTTTATTGTTTTTTTTCTCCATTCTTGAGTCGATGGCTCGCAATGTGTCATAGATACAGCAGAGAAAGATCACTCGTAAAACGGATGGAAATGTTATCATCGCGACGTCATCGATATTTAAGTTCCATTATTAACCCCTTCGTTGGCAGAGAGAATTCAACAAAAAGTGCCCAAAATGGCAGGAAAATTCTTTTATCCTGAAAACTTGTACTCTGGGGTTTTTGACGGTGCTGATTACGAATCTGAACTCAAAATTCAAGAATTCACAATGACGAACAAATATGGCGAATAAAAATACAAATAATACTGATCGATTTAGATAAAACTCGGTACTCAAGCTTCATATATTTCCACCTATGTATTGTATCATGCTCCATGTTATTGAATTCACCATGAAAAATTCCTTCATTTTGAGTTCAGCATCGCACTCAGCGTCCCCGAAAACCCCCGAGTACCAAGATTTATCCAAATCGAACTGCTTTTTGCACTTTCGTCCGCCATATTAGATCCGCCATTAAAATTTTTTGAATTTTGTGTTCAGATTCGTAATAAGCGACCTCGAAAATCCCAGAGTACCAATGTTTATCTAAATCGAGTAAAATTTGGAATTTCGGTCCGCCATTCTAACGCCGCCATTTTGAATTTTCAAATTTGAAGTTCAGATTCGTAATAAGCGACCTAAAATCTCCCGGAGTACTAATTTTCATCTAAATCGAGTAAAGTTTTTGATTTTTGTCCGCCATATTGGCGCCGCCATTTTTGAATTTCCAAATTTTCACTTCAAATTCGGATTCAGCGAGTCCAAAAACCCCCGATTGAGGCTCCGATTTCAAATCAGACCAAGTTAAACAGGGAAATAAAGGTTGACGCACTATTGCGTCAATGCCAACGAAGGGGTTACAAGTGCCGATGACAATATGATCTGCTATTATGCACCTCACATGAAACAGAAATTTTCGATCGATCAATGAAAGTACGTGAAATAACAAAAGTTCATACCTTAGCCGTAATGTATCTCGTCGACCGAGCGGGTTCTGCTGCCATAATAGGTAGACATCACTTCCCCTACTTCCTTTCCTACTCACGATTGTGAAGTTTTATCCTATATTCTCGTTTCACCGAGCACTTTTTTATTTTCCCGCCGCGTGGAGAACTTGTCGGTCACGTTTAAATCCCGATTAAGGGGTTATGCCTAGTCGTAAATGTCGAAAAATCACTTTTCTCAAAACAAATACATTTTGGCAGGATACCTTGCAAATGTTCCCTGAAAATTTCGAGGTTGTCGGATCGAAATTGACAGATCTATGGTCGTTCGAAATTTTAAAAGCTTTTTTCTCGAAACTACGATTTTAGAGCTGGTGAGCAAAATGTCCGAAAACTACTGCATCGTTCTTTCCGAAATTTTTAAGGCTTTTTCTAAGTGTAAAAATCTAATATATGATCGAAGGATTTTTTTCTGATGTATACTTTCGATTTGATGAACGAAGAATGCCCATTTTATTCGCAAAAATCAAAACATTCACTTTGACCACGTGTAATTTTGTTTAAATTCGATGTTTCGGAAATTCCTTCGATTAATCATATGAAAAACTAATATACCAACGAAATCTGTTTGATTTTTTATATTAGATAACCTCGTTCAGAAGATGTACTCATTACTCACTATTTCCACATTACTCACCGCAAAATACGTTTTCGAAAGATGCTTCCCGAACAGCGGCTGTAAATCGATGATAATTGAATATTTTTACACAAAAAGATACAGAGTGTTCTTCAGATGATACTTTTTCAAATGCCCAATTTGTGTAAAAATTAATCAACACGATTTTGTTTTTAAGGAAATTCAAAAATGCTCTGTTTTCGACTGTTACAACTAGGCACAACCCGTTGAACGATGATAACGAAGAACAACGAAATGGATAAATATATTGGCGCGTTGAGAGTTTGTTACTCCGTAATGTGTATACGAATAATTGATCTCGCGAATAAACTCGATCTTCATCGTCCCAGCTTTCTTCTCTATTGGATCTACAAGGTCTCCAAACACCAGAAAAGGTATCCGACTAGTCATTCGAAAAGAATGCTCCACGGAGAACACAGAAAACTTCCAGACGGCCTTCGCGTGACGTAGACGCAGCGAGGTGCGCGTAATCTCGTGCTCTTGGAGGTCTATCCTCTTCGAGGATTCGAGATTCGAGAGGCAAAAGGTGGGAAGACCCGCAGCATGACGCGAACACGACCGCGGAGATTTCTACCGTTAGAGAATAATCCACGTGACACGTAAGGGGTCAAGCCAGTTACGATGGTCGTATATTACCAGCGATTATAATGGAAGCCCTGTCGAGATTACGATCCTTCATACGAACACCATCAGTGTTTTCCTGCTGTCCCCTCTGCTCGCTGTAATTACAGCTGCAGCGTGATTATCCTATCACGGGCCCGATAATTATTTCCCGATCAATCACCAGGCGTCGCTCATTTATCCATCATTGTCCTGCTTTCCACAAAGAGAAAGTAACGAGGTTCAGCAGGATTCGAACTAATCCGGTGCTTGTTGAAATCAAAAAGCTTCCAGTCACTTTACATCCCTAATCGCATGAACGGTGCTCATTCCTCGTCCAGATCACTACCAGCAGCTGTAAAAAGGCACTGGATCCCCATTTGCCTCATGCACTGCCAAGCTTTCACTTCTTCAAGGACAACCAAGTGTCCCAAACTAAAATCACTCGACGCAGGTACTTGATAGCCACACGACGTCAACGCAGGTAGCACAGGAAGACAAAAGTCTCCAGACCACTCACCTGGACCACTAAAAATCTTGTCTCCGTCTTGCCCGCTTCTTCTCTCAGCGGCTTCTCATCGTCAGGCTACCATCAACCGGACGATAACTCGTGTCCCACTGTACGAAACACCACGCGCACGATTCTCCACCACCGCGTATTACACATACTTGCCCTGCTGTAGAGTTCCAACGGAGCGGTATGTTCGACGTGTAGAACGCACGTGCTGTCCAGGCAGAGCACGCAACCCACAAGCCAAGAATTGACTAACGAAGAGCCAAAGGTGTCCACGCTACTGCCGATTTCAACTGGTTGGCTTGGAGCATCTTCACGAGAAAAGGAGAACCTGCGAATTGCCGGTTGTTTCTTTTTTATATGTCTCTTTCGAAAAGCTAAGAGCTCTGGCGATGTGCGGGCAGAGGATGCCGGTCGGGCACCTGGGCGACACTGGCCTGATCCTCACCTCTCCACGTTCGTCGCTTTGCTCTCCATGCTGCAGCTACCACAGCAGTCTCTCTGGGCGATGCCTCTGTATATCTGTACACGTTGGTGCACACGTATGAAAGGTATACAGCATACGTACAATATTCAGTCCGGTTGGCTTCGAGGCCTACCCTTACGTCGGTGCTTGATGCTGACGTCGTGTGTGCACCACACCAGTACCCATCTCTCTGTCTCACTTTCCCTCCCCACCTTCCTACCTCTCGCTCTGTCACTCTTCTTCTCACTCGTCCTCCGCCCCTTCCCGGAGTTGCAACGCCAAATGTGTATGCCCAGGCAGCATCAAGACCCCCAACCAGCACTTTCCGTCGCGTTGATTTAGTGGTGGTTACCCACACACGCACCCACGGTTGCCAAGAAGCACACGGTTATTGTGAATGTGCAGCGGAGAAAACTGAATGTGTGCAACATATCGCGAATGGACGACATTCGTATATGCCTCGTTCCAGGCGTGTGTGCCTGTGGGTGTACCGGTGCTTGGAACGAAGTTGGTATTCGTAAGAGCCGCGTGACACCAGGTAAAGTGGCGTTCGCTAAGAGCCTGCATGCTGTATAGACTTCGAAGCTGTATACACACTCTGCTTCAGCTTTTGCACACTCCTGGCTAGCTTTCCAGCTGTCTAGTGTGTGCAAGACCGGCTCCATGAAGGTACGCGCGTGGGGAAAGCCAGCTAGCCGAATCTCAGATATCCGTAGCTCTGGTGCACAGTTTGGCCCATAGTGTCCCATAGTATCCTATAGTGTCCCAAAGTGTCCCATAGTGTCCCATAGTGTCCCAAAGTATCCCACTATGCACCACGAGTACCAGTCCTCATCGTCTCGACCCTCTCTCTTTCTCGTGTCACCACGATGGACTCCCGACACGGTATAGAGATGAGTGCCTCCCGAAGAAACTGCATTCATCTCAAGCCTTACTGGCGAGAAATTTGGTTGCTGGGCGGTCCAGATATCTTCTCGGTAGCGCGCATCACAGCTCGCGAGCTCATTCTTTTCTCGCGGACTTTTCAAATCTCCAAGATGATCCGTATACCGGACCATCCCGGGGTACCAAGAGGACCGTGAAGTTGGGACGAATATGAATGCCGTCTCTTTCAGCACGAAGATGCGCAACGTTCCCACGTAGCCGCGGCAATGCATACGACGATTGTATGAGAAGGTGAATGCATTGTTGTTGCGTTCTTTGTTTGTAGGTAAATCGTGGACTTTTCATGAGAACAGTAAGCTATCGACATTGTGCCTGGGAGTGTTGGTAAACTCTGCTCGACCATTCGAACCCACGATCAAGAACCTCGTTGGGTGTCTTATACGTTCCGATCACGTTTTAGCCGTGAACTGGCAGGATCTCGTGGTTGGTGTATCATGCACAAAACGGAACCCGATATATTTACTTATCGTCGGGGCAGAATGTTGCGGTGAAGCTGATCGATCGGTTACCATCGTGGCTCGGTAATTGTATAGTTGGCCGAGCAGCTTCATCGAAAAAATGTCGTTGGGAGGTATACAGGGAATCTTCTGACGTTACGTACACACTCTTTCTCTCTCTTCCTCTCTGATTCCGCACGCCATCGGATGGCCGGTGTACGGTCTCCAGTCTGGCTGGTCTGCAGCTGCGAACCGGTTATGTACTTTCGCGTCGTACGAACCTTCGTTGGTCCCTAAAAGAGTGTACCCGAGCGGTACAGCGGCGAGTATGCGAGCAGCAGCCGCAGCAGCAGCGGTTGCCGAGCAAAGGGGCAAATAAAAGTGATGTATGCACGTATGTGTGTACGTTGAATTTAACGGGCCGTCCTGTAGTGGAAACGAAAGGAAAAGGAGTGAGAAGCCGGCCCCGGAGCACCATGGAAGAGAGCGAGGAACTTGCGGAGGCCCTCGCGTTAATGCTCGAACGATCCCAGAACATGGAAAGAAAGAGAATGGCGAGGAGGAAGGAGGAGCAACGGCGAATTCGGAACCACGAAGGCAAACTCTTGGGGACCACGCATCGTGGGCCCTCAACCCGAAAGAAAGAGGACCTCTTTTTTACCATCGTGGTTTATAGTCTTCGTTATACGCACTCTTTGCGCTCGGACGATTTGGATCGCGAGGCATCGGACCTCGTGACAAACCAACGCTGCGCTTCTGCGTGAAACACGATCTCCGGAAGAAAAAGGGAAAAAGCGGGAGAATCGTAGAGTGATGGAAGAGGAAGAGTGATGTCTTCAAAGAGCCTCTTGGCTCTGTGAAGACATGCTCTGGCTCTTTGAAGACATGTTGTAGCATCGGTCATTAACGAACCACTTAATTTCACTCAGCATGCTACTTCGTGCGGTGGCAATGCCCGCCAAGATATCAATCATGATCTTCATGGTAAAATCGATAATGGGGCCAAGATTCTGTTATCCCGAACATTAACGATCACAGGCAAGTGGCCAAGAGAATAATAGCCTTTTCTTTTTCGTACACCGTAGTTGTAGAACTCTCCGTGAGGTAGGCCGCAGAAAATTGTCCGGCGGAAAATTGATCAGCCTTCATAGTTATGGTATGGAATCGATAATCATCCAAGCGTGTTTTACGCTGCGTACAACATTCTTATGCTACCGTGATTACGATTATGATAATGATGATGATATTGCCCTCGACTGTCTTGCGCAATCCAACTCAATCAAAAACTTAATAGTCCCTCATCTCGAACGCCCTACCGCGAAACACGGTCAATGTACGTCCGTGAATTGCTCGCATGTACCAGAGCCAATGAACCCTTGTAACCTAATTGTCAACAATGGTGAAATTCGAAAAAAGGACAACATGTGAAATTCTACAAAAAAAAACGTTATGAGAGCTCCGTTGATTGTGTGAGTTTAATGCTACAGTTGTTCCTCTGTTTCACGCGCCTCTAATTCATCACGGCTTCATCGCTGCGCTAACTCAAAGTCGACTGTTGGAGGCAGGAAGAACACCACTAGCCCGCCGCGGATGAACGAAACCGTGCAACCGAGTGATCGTTTCAGATTTACCATCTGCTGAGCTGAGGCGCAACACTGAGGCCTTTCCGAGCCAACGCACGATAAATCGAGTGCCCCTGGGACGCGTGAGCAGCTGATGGACATCCTCCAGATATACACAGAGTACCGTCTATCGATAATGTAGAAAACTCGAATTTCAAGTTTTATTCAGGTACTAACTTTCCGCCATGCTTCTTTTCCGAAATGCTTCTTTTACCATGCAAAGTTTGCTACCACCTTTTCCTCTTAAGGATCGAATTTCGAAAAACGCTCAAATTTCATTCATTGTGTCTACATGCAGTTATACAAAGTTTGTAGTAAATTTGATCCGATTTTTTCTTATTATCCGTACAAACTTTGCCACCCCCTTTCATCTAGGGGTTAAATGTCGACAAATGCTGAAGTACATATTTTATTAATTGTGTTGAAGAGCATTAATACTAACAAGGAACATCCCTCAGGTGACACCCTTCGATTTTGTTGAAATTTGGATATGTTATAAAGCACCGAAAAGTAAGCGATACGTATTTTTTTTTATCGGCGGAAAAACGGTTTTAAGGGGTGAAACGCGCCCTCTAAAATAGGGGTGTTTTTCGTTTTTCGTCGATAATGGTATCGTTCTCATCTCCAATGTATAGTACATGAAAAAATAAACATTGTTGCAATTTGATTCTTTTTTATATCTCATACCGTTAAAACGTTATCGACGAAAAACGAAAAAACATCCCCATTTTCGAGGGTGCGTTTCACCTCTCAAAACCGTTTTTCCGCCGATAAAAAAAAATACGTGTCTCAAAATTTTTGATGCTCTATCACATATATGAGTTTCAACAAAATCGGAGGCGGACACCTGAGGGATGTTCCTTGTAAGTTTCACGTGAATCTTCTGACAAGATTTTTTTTTATTTTCCATACAAACGTTGCCACCCCCCTTTCTCTCCTTGGGGGTTGAATTTCTAAAAACTCTGAAATACGTGTTTCATGAATTGTGTCAAGAAGCACGAATAGCAAATTGGAAATTAATCCGACCAATTTTTTTTTAATTTCCATGCGAACTTTGTCATCCCGTTCCTCCCCTTAAGGGTTGAATTTCGAAAAATCCCTTCCTAAATAGTGCCTATATAATAAAATCAACACGCGCTCCAAACTTCACGTCTCGGCTTAGGGTAGGTGATGATGAGTCAGTCAGTCAGTCACGACTTTGCCTTATATATATATATATATGAATTTTTAATTTGACGCGGTGTACTCGAACGCACGATGATTTTGTCCTCCAAAATTTGTACGCATTTGATGATAAACAAAATGCTAAAGCTAAATAGTAGGCATAAAAAACCGCAATTTCAGCCGATCTGATTCTTCGAACAACTTATTTTAGAATTCGTTTTATAATTTAGTTTACTATGTAATAGTATGTAATAGTATTTAGTATGTAAATGTACGTGCATATAGTTTTGTTAATACTTGGTATAGTTTTAACTAATAAACAATATTGCCGTTGTTACTAAATACAAGTTATTAATTTTCGAGAAATGTTTATTCAAAAATAGAGTTATTGAGTTTCTTTGTCCCATTGGACAGCTTTTTTCCCAACAGAGAATACAACACGTAGATACGTATACTCGTGAGTGGAATAAAATTAGATAAGACAACACGATACAACGCCCTCAGAATTTCGAGGGATGACACGACGCACCTGCCTCATCGATTTGTGTATCCGTGAAAACCGAGAACCTCTGTTCTTTCACTTCGCTACGTGGGTTCGTCTCGATTACACGTCACGTAAGCGGCGAACACATCTCGGTGCGTTTTTTATTCTGAATGCAGGCACAATGTATTCGATCGTAATTTGGCGACTCACGACGCGAGGTCGATGAACTTACACAGAAAAAGTGAGAGTCACGACGATTGTGACGACGCAAGGCCCAGGTTTTCCATTATTTTCAAATACTTACTTCACGACACGAAAAAAATTGTAAAACCGTGCTTTCGATAAAATGACGAGCCAATTTTTATCTTTTTTGGTCTGTTACATTGATGTCCTGCTTTTGAAATCCATCAAACTGTGAGACATTTCTTGGGGACATTTTTAGTCTTTGAAGACTAAAGAGTAGACTTCGGATGGTAGAAATAAGAGAGCTCGGGGAATGAAACTGCAGTTGGACGTCTGCACGTTTTTCGTGTTTCCGGTTGCCAAGCAGAAAAAAGTTACTTTATCGCCTGCAGGGCTGAACATTCGTTGCGGATGCTCAAAAACTTGATTACTCACTATTATTCATAAAAACAAGTTTAACACTTGCAAAGTGCTGCATCATTAATTTACTTCGCTTCCAAAATTGCCCATACGAGCAAATTTGTTTTTTTCTCGGACAACGTTAGCCACCTGAATAAGTTTGAACTTCAATCGTCACTACGTCTGCGCCACGGCTATGTCTATATTTCAATTATAGCTACCTGATAGAAGAAGCTCTCTTTTCAATTTCAAATGGTTACGAAAAATTTTTACACCCATAAAACCTGAAGTTTCACCTCGATCCTCACTAAATTAAATCACCACGCATCTTCGACTATACTCTACTCACGTGTAAAAAAGCATTCAAGTTCTTCAAGTTTTCAGAAAGTTACACCGTAAAAACGTTTTATTGTACATTCAAACCCCCTTAAAATCCGAATTCTTTCACCTATTTTCGCCAAATTAAATTCCAACTCGGAAGAATTTCAAATCGAATTAAGGGGAGAGACTTTGAGCGAAAAAAATTGCTAGTTTTCGTGATTTTTTTCAACGGAAAGATTTGTTTACCAATTGTAAGACATAGGGTATGTTTTATTCCTACTTTTGGCTGTTACATAGTATTTTTTTTTATTAATCCTTCAAAATGGTGGACATCTTTGAATATATAATGTCTACGCATCTTAAAAAATTACACGGTCTTCTTGCGGCGGATGTGCTCAGACGGCGTGACACGTAGCGGCGGTGGGATTAATCTGAAAAAAGCCAACGAAAATGTTTCGTTCATTAACACTCATACGCCGAATATGAACCAAGAAAAAGTGAGAAATTTGGAAAATCGCTCAAATGGCACGCTTTAAAACAAAAAGATTGAATTTTCCTAACAAAATAACTACGTTTTGCAATAGAAAAGACTATTTTTCATTTTCAAAAACATTTAGCGTCATGTTGCAAACAATGAGGTTAGAAAGATTTGGTACTTTTTTAGACAAGTGACTTCTGAAAAATGAGCCTAAAAATATTTTTTTTCTATTTTCTCATTTATTGGGTTATAAATGATGATATTTATAACCCAATCATAAATGATGATATTTTGAATTTCGCGGAAACACGTGATGGAATAGGGAATTTTCGAACATTTCGACGCCTATATTGGATTTGTGTGCGTTTTTGAAAAACTAAATTATTCGGAAAAGTAAATTACTGCTAATGAAACATAGCCTAAGTCTCGAAAATGGTGAAAAAATCTTTCCAAACAAAAGAAATGGTGGAAATCGGCAGATTTTTTCCTCGTCGAAAGGTATCTCTCCCCATACGAAAAAAGTCCTTCGCGACGTGGCTTCCTCCAATGGCAAGCGAAAACGAATGAAATTCGGGGGCCCACCTTCAGAGAGTGAGTTCCGTATGAAATTGGGACGAGTGTACGCGCCATGGCGGGTAATTCAAAAAAACGAAAAATCGACAAAGGCCCATCTTACATATGGACATTGGTCACAGTTTGAGTGGCAGAGGGGAGCGAGGGCACACGTAGGAGGGAACGAAAAGGCTTGCAAGGCGTGTTGCACGCATCGTGAAACACGACGGGCTGAATTCAACTCGAACAACCGTATATTTTGTGATGTTTCTGAGGCACGGTCAGTGCTCACCATCGGGCGATGTATAACTCTTGTGCCTCGGGCGGCAAAAGCAGAAGTTAAGAAGAAGAGCGACAGCGTGGCCGCAGCAAGCCACCGGGGAAAATACTCGTTTCCTCGACTTGCTAACTTTCAGTTTACTACTCGCGGCTCGAGAGTGCGCACAGGTGCTTTTTTAACGCTCTATCAGCTGAAAATTCATCCGTGATTTTAACTCACGATGATTAGTCCACTTATATTTCGTGAAAAAACGAAAATTCGAGAGAGTGCAAGTTTTCCACATCACTGAGTCAACAAAGAACGAATCTTCTTCCTCAAGTGTTTCAATTGTCGTTTATTCCAAATAATAGGATAAATTCGATTGACGATAATCCGATCGCGATATAATTTTATATTGATATAATTGAGAATTAAAACATTCTCACGCTCATAATTTTTAACAAATATTCATTTAATAAACTTTGATGTGGATGAAGCGAGTTGATTACATTCTCGATTAATCGGATCATTTTAATGGAAACCTCCAATGTGAAGGAAGCATGGATTTTATGAAAACCGCGTTGGCGAATAATAAGGTAAGTTTTTTACATGGAATATTTGTGCATATATATATTAAGTTTGTTCTTAAACTGGGTCAAACATTTTGGATTTTGAAGAATACGATTTTTTTAATTTCATTTTGTAATTCAATTTTAAGTTAAACTATTTAAACGTTACTTAAACTATTTAAACGTTATTAAAGTTAAGTTAAACTATTTAAACTATTTAAACTATAAAACAATTTTAAGTTAAACTATTTAAACGAATATTGAACTTGAAATATTAGTTCAAATAGTTTAATTTATATATAATATAAATATATGTATGTATTATTTATTATCATAAATAAATGAAACTATTTTAGGTTACAATTAGGCTAATAAAGGTCAAACTATTGAACTCAAAATATTCAAGGAATATTTTAAGTTAAATATTCGTTCAAATAGTTTAATTTTAAATTTCATTTCATTTCATTTATATATATATATGTGTGTGTGTGTGTGTCTATATGTTTGTTATTAGGTTTGTTCTAAAACATGCAGTGTCGGGTTAGCCGAGTGAACGTCAATCGTAATGAAGCAACACTGAGTATATCCATATAATTTCACAAATTCTCGGCAATCTGATGTACAATTAGCAAGAGCGACATAATTCGTCATCGTCCGGGGTATTCGCACGAAACTTTCGTTCGAACTTTCCGCGTACGTATGCTGAACGAAAAGTGCAGTTTTCGCAGTATTACATGTCCGCCACAGCTATAAATTCCCAATTCTGAATTCCTGTTTAACGTTGCACGAATAAATGAAAGTTGTTACAATAACTTTGCTATCGTGTATTAAAAGTAGAAGTGACAGTCCGGTTCAACTGAACAAGCAACTACTCGGCCGATTTATCGCGATAAATACAGCTTAAAAATTGGGAATGATATACGAATAAATGGGCATTTTTATGATCATTGATGAACGCAAATTGGGAACCGAAAACAGACATACATTCAATGAAAATCGTGATATTTAAACAAAATAAAAGAACCTGAAACGATAAAGATCGTCGTTCGAAAATAAAAACAATTCGGGAATTAAATTTGTTAATAAATGATTGGTACGAGCATTTGAAAAAAATATTTTGTTTATTTCTTTTGAAGCATAGTTTTTATGATTATACATACACAAACATATCTATATATATTAGAGGGGTTCAAGAAAAAATTAATTTTTTTCGCGCTACTCAACGGAAAATGTTACTACGTTATGAAAAAGTAATTTATACAAAATTTGAGAGGTCTGAACATTTTTTTAGGTGGTGCTTAAACGAATTTTAATTTATTTTTTTTTCGATTTTTCGTCAATTTTTTTTCTTCATTTGTTTTGTTACTCCAAAACAACATATTACTCCAAAAAAACACGCATACTCGTTAGACATACAGTGATGTAAGCACCGTGTTCTTGTTCATCAAGTGGTTGATATAATTTTCACAACCGAATTACATATATCGATTCTTAATCTGCAAATACAAATTGTTTATGGTAAAAAAAAATATTTGAATTCAAATTGTGTATTGTTACACAAAAAATTAAATCAAGAATTACATTGGATCACGCACTAACATTTTCTGCATCGAGATAAAAAAAAATAATACCCCGATAATTATGAAAAAAAAAAACATGAAAAAGGCGTTTGAGCACTAATTAAAAAATTGTTGAGAACCCTCAAATTTTGCAAAACTTTCTTTTTCTTAACATTCATCGATTTTCCGTGGAGAAAAAAATCTATTTTTTTTAACCACCCTAATATATATATATGTGTGTGTGTGGGCGTACGCTTAAAAGGGATTTTTTGCGAAGAACCGAACATGTGAGCAACCAGAAATCCTGTCTGTTTTATTGTTATATACGCAAAGTTTGGGGAGGTCGTCACGCAACGAAAATTTCCATGGGGTGAACAAGCATATATTAATCGACGCGTTGGTGCAATGCTCGACCGTCTGTTTTTGTACCATGCATACATATACTTATGCGCTAAGACAGCCGGCATGACTCGAGCCCGATGCGTCAGTTAGACAGCAAAGGGTCCAACTACAGGCTAATGGCATATACCCCATACCTATGTAGACCGCCCGAGCTATCATTCGGAAACACGCATGGCAGGTGTAGGAAGTGACGTCACTGCGCATATCCACCGCGGAGGGATTGTTCGACGATTCGTAAAGAAATAATTTCTTTTTTCGGACTCGTTCACCGGTGCCTGTCGACCTTGAACTGTATCCCAGGTCGAAAATATCGCTTCCTGACGGAGAGTATATCGTTTTTTTTTTTTTTAAACTTAAAGGTATTTTTATTTTTTACTCCGGTTTTTTATGAAAAAAATGCATTAAGTCTATCGTTGAATTCTGTTATTCGTCTTCCATTGGCAATATCTACAAATCGGTCATTCAAAAACAAACGAAAAATTCTTTTTTTAATCCTGATTTTCTAGCCTAACTGTCAGGCGCTCATATTTATCCGTCACTTAATGAGATCGAAGTTTGCATCGTTGAAATGCAACGAAAATCATTTTTTTTTTTTACTTCTCGAATTTTTGGTTGCCAATCATTGTTACGAAAATACATGAATCATTTGTCAAGTCACTTATTTAGAGATGGACAATTCAAATCTGGAAAATAATATTTTGTAAAATAATATGAGGAAATAAAGATGAAAAAAAAGGTATTTTCGTCACATGTCAACGATGCAAATTTTCACACTGTGTCATTTTCATCTTTGGAGAATTTTTTTCGTCCTCGATAAAGTGTACTGTGGGAAAATTATAATCAATTGCTGATGCCGGATTTTGTACGAATTGGATTGCCGTCGTGGCCCCAATACACGGTCTTATTATGACATACACATTGCGCCATCATTCGGCAGAGGTAGTCATTGTCTTCCTTCGAGTTTCCTCGTGACGCGAACCGCTTTTTTTGTCGCAATTCTCGTAAGCTCTCGTAGGACACGAGCGACTGAACTAAATGGCCGATGATTGGGTATACATAACTGGCATACTTGGAACGGGAAGATTAGAATTAGAAATCGATCTTTCATTACCTTGGGGCATTCGGCTGGACGATTATGGGTGCACTTTTTGATCCCACCAGACGTTGGCATAAATTTAATAGTTGCTGCAATTTATTGCCGTCGATTCCGCGGTTACGACTTGACAAGTGAAACGAAATAAGAACCTTTGGGCGAGGAAAAAATTGCTGATTTTTCTTGATGGTTTTGTAAAGGAAACATTTCTTCGCGATTTTTTATACTTAGGGTACGTTTGAGCACTGCTTTTGGCTGTTACATGGTATTTTTGTTAAATTAATGTTTAAAAATAGCGGCGGCATAGCACGATCTTCTAAACAGGGTGTGACGGATGATGTCAGATGCCGTGACAAGTAACGTCTGCGGGATTAATCTGAAAAAATACTAACAAAGATTTTTTTTTCATCAACACTCATATGCAAAATATGAACCAAGAAAATGTGAGAAACGTTGAAAATTGATGAAACGATAAGCTCTGAAACAAAAAAAGTGAATTTTCCGAAAAAAAATTGCTACATTTTGCAAAAAAAAATACTTTTTTTATTTTCAAAAACATTAAGGGTCATGTTTCATAGAATAAGGCGAGAAAGATTTACACCACAGTTCATCAGAATCGGTCAGTTAGTTTTTTGCATATTTTTTTTCTGCCAACACGCCAGTTTTGGAAATGCAGTTTAGAAGACCCTGCCATCTCTCCACCGTTTGTACGATTAAGGCCTTAGGCCACAGTTACGGATATAAAATCATGTGCGAATTTAACAATTTTTTTCGTATGAAAAAGTGATTGACGCATAACATTAATTACACATCTATTTAGTATGAATATCAAGCTGTTAAAAAATATATCTTTTTTTTCGATGTACAAAATGGCCGACTACTAATATTTTCTTTAATTATCTTTTTTTTAACTGCTCCGCGGCGTGACATTTAGCATCCACAATTTTTTACCTAGAAAAAAAACAAAAATTCTCGCCAATCTACATAAGAATACCTAGTGAAGTACGTACGGAATAAAAAAAATATTGTTTTATTCAAAAGCTGTAGGTATTTGAACTCAATAAATAAATTTTCAGTGAAAAATTTCGTTATAACTGCTCATAAACTGCTCATGAAATGAAAAGTTTTCGATTAATCAGAAATTCCGTTCATACTTCTCTGCGAAATGCAATTAGGAACATAACTTTTAAATTTGAAGTAAATCGAGTGAAAATTGTTGAAGTTATTTGTCACGCCAATTGGAAAAAGCTGTTTCGAGAAGTTTCGAGTAGTCGGCCATTTTGTACATCGAAAAAACATCTATATATATTTTTTCTAACATCTTGATATTCATACTAAATAGATGTGTAATTAATTTTATGCGTGAATCTCTTTTTCATACGAAAAAAAATTGTTAAGTTCGCACATGATTTTATACCCGTTACCGTGGCCTAAGGCCTTAATTTAAAAAATAACATGTAACAGCCAAAAGCAGTAATAAAACAGACTCTAAGTCTGAAAAATGGTGCAGAAGTCTTGCTTAAAAAAAGTAAAGCTATCTCCTCAATCATTTTCAAAAATTCGATGAAAAGTTTCAAAAAAATGTCAAACTGTTTTCGAGTCGACTCAATTCGAATGCTCACAGTTTGTGAGTTCGAAGTGCACAGCCGAGAAAATTATCGCCCTTTGTATTATTGATCTTCTCGAGAACCGGAAGTTTGGCGTCGTTTCGAACTAATACGGATGCAGCCAAAAGGCATACATATAATGAAACGAGGGAGAGAGAGAGAGAGAGAGAGAGAGAGCCGCAGCGTCATGGAGTTCACCGCAAGAGCAGTGAGTTTCCGCTTTCTTGAATGGGCGAGAGATTATTAGGCGGCGTTGAAAATTCGACAGCCGCTTTATTAAAGTTGCGTCGGTGGAGTTTTAGCCTCGAGGCGTTCGCCGAAACAGCGTTTAGTTGGCTGCACGCGAGCTTTCGCGAACTGAGACACCTCGGCATCGATTTTTTTTTTGGTGCGACAGAAATTCCCTAACTATTCACCCAAGTGCCCGATGTATGGATCGACCTAAGACTCAATCAGTCGATTAAATGGTGTAAAATAACACGCTTAAAATTTTGGCTCATATCGTGTCTGGACTTTTGTTATAACATGGTATACTCAATGTTTCCGCTTTATCTCATTACCAATAATGCTTTCTTTTGTTAATTCAATTTATTCATTCCCTGAGTTGTAGCGTCCAACCTTGCGGATTTTTACTTCAATTCCTTCCCCACGTGAACCCTTTCCTCTTACCCCCAACCTGCACTTCGCTAATCCAACCTAACGTTGCAATGTTTAGTTGTGATAATCGAAAACATATCATTTTTTGGTATTTTTTCGGAAAATCGTGATCATAAATTTCTACAAAATTAGGTATTCGAAAAAGTATCATCTGAAGAACATCGGTACCCCTTTTGTATAAAAGGATTTAATTATAATCGATTTATATCGATTTACGAATGTCCGGAAAGCACCTCTCGAAAACGTATTTCGCGATGAGCAACGCCCTTTCAAACCAGGTCATCGAAAATTGGAACTATGATTAATCAAAGGAATTTCATAATTATCAAATTGAGGAAAAAAATGACGCGTGTTTTACATGGGCGTCATAATTTAGGCAAAAAAATTGGCTTTTTTGTTCATCAAATCACAAGTCTACATCGGAGAAAAAATCCTTCGATAAAATACGTATTTTTTCATCTAAAAAAGCCCTAAAAAATCAGAAAGGTCGATGCAGTAGTTTTTTAAATTATTTTGCTCGCCGACTTTCGATACGTAGTTTCGAGAAAAAAGCGTTTGAAGTTTCGAACGACGTCAATATATAACAAATGATAACAATAAAAAATCAATCAAAAATAAATCGGTCAATTTCGATCAGATCATCTTGATGTTCGCAAGGAACATTTATGAGATATGTCAAAATATATTAGTTAAAAAAAAGTGATTTTTTGACTCTTCCAACTAGGCATAACCCCTTAAGCTACCAATATATAATAAATAATAACAATAAAAAATCCATATATAAATAAATCTAAAATAAATCTGTCAATTTTGATCAGATCATCTTGATATTTTCAAGGAACATTTATGAGATATACTGTCAAAATAGATTCGTTTGAAAAAACATGATTTTTCGACTTTTCCAACTGGGCATAACCCCTTAAACTGCACTGTATCGCATTCGACGAGGGCATGGGGAAACTGTGAAAAACCCGCGCCAGCATAGACGGCCCTATATTCTTCTGATTCTTTCGTGCACAGACGTTTTACTCAACTATCTAGACCAAGGTCTCAAAAGTATCTGACCCCAAATTCGTTCTCTAAACTTCGTTAACTCCAAAAAAGAATGTCAATGGCAGAAAAGTAAACAAAAAATCCGTGACGTGTAATAATTATATGAGAAGAATGAGAAGAGAAAAAAAATCTCGTCGTAAAATTAGCACGGGTAGAGCTGCCCACACGCGAATAAGGAAAATGAGCCACGGCGTGGCCGATACACTTCGTTGGTAAGAAGAACAAACTATTATGCGTATACATACATGTTCAAGAGGCTTGTGTTTGAAAAATCCGAACCGCAAGAAGCACTCTCTCATTGTTTTCAATCCTTTAATTGAGTTTTGCCTCCGTGGGCTTCCAATCGATTAATATGCAAATCAAAATTGTCTTGTGCGAATGAAATAATTTATATTTTTACCAATTTAAGACCCAGTGGAAGTATTATAAATGGACAGATGGTATATGATATTTATCAACAAATTAAGAGAAATTATTATTATAAACTTCTCCGAACACCCATCAGTTCAATGTTTACCAAATGCTGTATATGAATGGTCAGAAATGAAAATAAAAGTCCATCAATCAAAGATGAGAGTGATGTTTGTGATTATTGATCGCCGTAGTAACGAATCGAGATCGTTAGCGCAAAAATCGATAAAAATTGATTAGATTTTGCACTTCCTCGTTTCTTTTCCTCTCTCGTTCTTCTTGCAATCGCGTTGAGTTATCTGGTTTCCGGACAACGGCCCTGTAACTAACCACGCCGTAACCGGATGTGATACCTTCCAGTGGTCAGAGTTCCCTGACCAGCGGAGGACGAAGGACTAGCCAATGGGAAGGTAGACGAACGCGACAGTACACTCAGCGTTCGCTTCTTGATTTTTGCTCTTTACGCGCCAAGTGTATAAAATTCTTTTGGTTAATGCCTTTTTCAAAGTACCGTGAAAAAATTGCTTCACCAATTTACACGGTTACTGGCGCATATTTTCCTCTCTTTATTCGAGTTCCTACGACGTTTGTCTAGTCCACCTTTGGCTCGTTATGCCATTTGACTCGCGGGACAAAAGCTTGAAACTTTTTCGTAAGATTTCCTCAAGATCTGGTAAACGAAGACAACAATTTTACGTGACTCAATTGATTTCTGCGGTCACTTGAAATATTATTTTTTTGGCCTTTAACATGTTGTTTTCCATATGAGAATATTATTAATTGTATGCATCTTATATAACTTTGCAAAAATAGTTATAACCATTTTGTATTTGACCATTCTTAACAAAATCCACGTAGAATTCGTCAAGATATACATATCATGATGATTTTCATATGAAAATTAAAAAATCCATAAAAAATCCTTTAAGTATGTTGTAATATTCATGTCGTAACGAATTTATGACGGATTTTTTAATTTTCATATGGAAATCATCACGATATTTATACCTTGGCGCATTCTAGATGGATCTTGTTGAGAATTGTCAAATACAAAAAATTTGTTTGCTCATACTCATGCAGAAATTGTCGAAGGGATCCAATGGGTCATCGGATTGGATCCCTATACTAAAACGTCATACTCGTACATTGAATCCTAATCAGGATTGCCCAATAGAATCTAATGTATAAATCCAGTTTGAATCCGGAAGGATTCCCACATTATTAAATATAATCCGATACGATTCTTTGTGGATCACATCGCATTCTGTGCGTGGAATTGTAAAATCAGAATATATAGATACACAAAATGAGTGGAATTTAAAAAACTATAAATCTTATATTGAAAGGTATAAATTCATTGATATAAAGAACTGATAACTGATAATCCACTGATATAAAGAAAAGTATAAATCTATTGATACAAAGAAAAGTATAAATCTATTGATACAAAGAAAAGTATAAATCCACTGATATAAAGTGTAAATCCACTGGTATAAAGAAAATCCACTGACATGAAGTGTAAATCCACTGATATAAAGTGTAAATCCACTGATATAAAGTGTAAATCCACTGATATAAAGTGTAAATCCACTGGTATAAAGAAAATCCACTGTAATTACCGATTGTTATTTATTTTACTGCACTTTGACATATCACTACACACCTACACGCCCACAAAGTGTCAAAGTTTCAACACGCTGAGTTTTTTGTCGTGACATTTCACATATTTTTTATTCGAACATGGTGAGAATTCTGAAAGGACGTTCATCGGGGAATATTGCAGAATCCAATTGGATCCCAATGAGGACTCCCTATGTGCGGCAGTCCTAATAAATCATAGACATGAGGATTCGTCTTGGGAGTCCCCAACAAAGTTGTCCACCGGATCACAAAAGGATATTTTTTTGGGAGATCCAACAAATTCCGGTTGAGAATCTCGAATAGAAAATTCTCAAACGACGTCAATCGACAAAAAGCGCGGAATCCATTTGGATTCCAATGTGGACTCCATACGTGCGTCGCGCCTATCCAATTTCTATAGGGCTGTGGTAGGGTCTGGGGCCTCGCCAATAAATTGCTGCACGGGTATTCGATAATTATAAGAAAATTCTTGATAGAGAAGATTCTTGAAAACCGGAAACGGAAATATGCAGTGATCTCATTATTGCTCCTTTCCTATTACTCTAGTCTACGTTTTATTCATTATTCATCATTGTGGCAATTTTTCCCTTCCCTTCATCGTACTCATGGCACGCTGACGAAAATTCTATCTATTTGAACTTCAAAACACATTTATCCTAACCAAGAAAAATGTACATGATTGAAACGACTATTTGATGACATTCGATAAATATCATTGTATCTTAGCAAAAATTTTCACCAAAATGAAGTACACGTAAAAATAATGTGTTTTTTTTTATCTGGTCTACATTCTGTAACTCCAGCTCAATTTATTGAACTACATTAAATGGGCTCGGTGGAATGGTAGAATCCTAAGCTTTCTTTGTCGGAGGATCTTATCGTCCGTATGGAATTTTTATTTTCGTCCGGTTCGCCGAATGAATATCATTGTCACGGTGATTTATTTCTTCTGGGCACGAAGGACAGATCAATCGGGATCGATCAATCCCAAGCTCTCTTTACACGAATGATTGTACTCTCTCTTGTGCTATGCAGTTCGAAAGCTTCCTACGATCGATGCTACTCTCGCCTCGTAATGGCATCGCTGGGAAATCTAGACCATGCGATGAAATACGAATGGAAACGACTCGGAAGGTGACGACGTTTGTTTTGTTTTTTCGATTTTCCTTCCATTTAAAAGAAACATTCTTCCGTGAAAATTGTATGCAATAACAGAGAATGTTGTCGAACGGGAATCCTCTCACGGTTTTAATCGTTGGACAATCATAATGAAATAATGGATAATAATGAAGTGACTTCATCGTCGAGTCTCAGAACAAATAAAGTGTTATTTTTTTCCTCGTCTTACGCAATTCGTTACACTTTCGTTTGGGCCTCTTTGTTCTCGTTGAGAATTTAGTTCTCGCTCGGAAAACATACTCTCGTCTTTGATGGACACGAAACTCGATTCTCCCTCGTCATCAAATTCTTCAGGACGATGATTCTACTTTTTTCGCTCATGGCGTTGCCAACGTCCTTTTTCATAACTCCCGTCCTCGTCACCGGCTTTCACCGGACCGCGATTACGCCCTTCTACCAGGGGGACACAAATGCTCTTGGCTCTTGACATTGCGCGGCATGGACACGCTCGGACACACAGAGAAAGCGTCTCGCGTCCAAAATTCTGCTCTCAGTATTTGCCCAATTATAACTTGGAACGAAAAGAGTCAGCATCGGAATCTCTCGAACTGAAGCTAGAAAACTCTAAAAGTGCAATTCTACATTTTTATAATTTTTCCCCCGCTATTGATGGAGAAAACGGGAAACTTTTTACGAACTTTTATTTAACTTGACTTTCCGGGAGATGGAAAATGGAAAATCGATATTTCACCCATTTCCCGACTACTCGGAGCTCTAAAATTTTGCAAACGTGCATCTGAAAGGTGACAATGCATGATTCAACTTTTAAAAAATCCATAAAAGGTTCGACTTTTCATGTAAAAATAGCGATAACTAATCATCCATATAAAATCTCAGAAACTCATACAAACGAATTCGTAGCCGACTGTGTTCGCATGTGAAAAGTTTATATGCAGCAATTAGTCGTAAGTTCAATCCCAATTACAGTATTTGTTATTTTTTTCAAGCATTCCACGTTCCTAACGTACAATTTCGTAGACTAGTAAACTACCAGTAACAACAAACTGGTTTTTACTAGTCTAAAATCTAATTCTATTCTAATCAAAAACTACAATCAATTGGAGACTAAAAAGTAGAAAATAATCAATATGTAAAAAAATATTTTCAACAAGCGCTTACCTATTTAGTGTACTAAAAAGTAGAAAAGTAATCGATATTTAAGCAAATATTTTCAAAAAGGAAGCTTCAATGTACTAAAGATAATAAGATGTACGTAGATAATAATTAATATGAAAAAAAAAAAAATTTTCAAAAAACAACCTTTTATTTCATGCACTAAAAAGTAGAAAATAATTTTTTTACCAAGTCACCTATACACGACTATAAATAAAAGCTTGGGGCGCTCCAAATTTGGACACATAATCTGTCATTCACACAAATCCAAAACATATCAACTGTATTTAAATACTGCAAACCAACCTTAGATTTTTTAAATAAAAATCCTGAAACTGAGTATAAACGTGTGGTAATAATTTCTCTAATGACAATCGTGCCAAATTGAATACGGTTAATGAAGCAGAATTGATCCAATTTGTTAAACATTCAAAAAGTTGAGCAACCCAAGCTTTTATTTATAGCCACATATAGGTGACTTGGTGAAAAAATTATTTTCTACTTTTTAGTACATTAAATAAAAGCTTGTTTTTTTAAAATATTATGGTATGTACTTTTTCGATTATTCAATTTTTCGCAGTAGCATGCTGCACGATAACTTATTTTGCTCGAACAAAAGTAAAACGGCCGTCTTCATCCAAGTCCATGACTTCCCTTCAATCGTTTCGAAGGGAAGTCATCAATTCGATATTGTGAGAAAACGTATTTTCTGAATTACTCAAGTGATTACGAGCTCCGACCCACGAGAAGCGCAAATGGCATAATGACTAGTGTGGTTGGATATACGCAAAACGACGAATCGTAGTTCTCGAGTGTCGAGTTGCGCAGGCTAGGGGCGCTCACGTGCGCCAAAGTATCAGGCAATCATCCTGAGCTACCGAAGAGAACGGAACGCAACGTTGTCGCTGATCGCGTGTATGCTGTAATGCAGAAATCCTCGTAATCCCACGTGATACATACAATATTTAAAATCATGAAAATATTCAATGATTATCCGCGTGGAAAGATCTTTATTCGATTAAAAGAGAATAAAATTAGATATAAGGAAATCCATCTGATTTTTTATTATTTATTATTCTTCGAAATCACTTACCAATTGCGTGAATAAGTTGTTCCGAGTGTCATGCTACTTCCCATAAACTAATAAACCTTTCGAAATCCATTTTATTTGAACGCAGTACAATCAATTTTTTTTAATGTTAGCGTAGCACATGCCAACGAAAAATCTTGACTTTATTCGAAGAAAATTTACTTTCGTTGGAATAAAAATGTTCACTGCGAAATAAACCAAACTCGAGACTTCGTATCGTTCGCTGAAGTAATCATTTTACATTACTATCACTGTAAAATTATTACTCCAAAAGGAATGAAAATTATTACTCCAAAAGGAATGAGGCTTCTACCAAATTGTTTTACAATATTACTAGCAATTGGGAAAAGAAACATTTCGAATAAGCATCCCTCGCAATGAACTAAGAAAACTTATGGAAAAGAAAATTTAATCATCATTTCACCGTCACAATTAACGACCGTTGTTCTGGTCGTCAGCAAAAAAATTACCCTGCTTGATTAACATCGCATGTACTTACGAAAAATATACACTTTATTTTAATTTTACTGTTTGGTAAAGTTTGGTTTAGTATTATTTATTCGGTTTCAGCTTAGGTTTAGTATTATTCATTTATTTAGTTTGGTTTATTGAAACACAACTTTTAAATTTGGTGTATTTAGACCAAATTCAAAAGTAATAGTTAACCATTAAGATTACTGTGAAATCATTACTCCAAAATGAATGAGGACTCTACCAAATTATGTTAAAATACTATTAGCAATAAGATCACTTGAAAATCATTTCGAACAAACGCCCCTCGCCATGAACTAAGAAAACTTATCGAAATAAGTGAATGTTAATCAACATTTCACTGTTATATGTGAAGACTGTTGTTCCAATCAGCAGCAAAACGAATTACCATCACTAGTTGATTAACGTCGCATGTATCGACAAAAAATATTGACGTATTTTGAAAAAAAAATGCTTTCATTAAAACAAAATCTTTCCCTACAAAATAAACGAAATTCCAGTTAATTTTTACATCAAGATTACTGTAAAGTTATCGCTCCAAAACGAATAAGTATTCCACCAAATTACCTTATAATATTACTAGCAATTAGATTATACGCAAACGTTTCGAACGAACGTCCCTCGCCATGAACTAGGAAAACTTATCGAAAAAAAATAAATTTTAATCAACACTTCACCGTTATAATGGAAGACCGTTGTTCTGGTCAGCAAGAAAAATAAATTACCAGCACTGCTCGATTATATTATGCAAATTTCAGATCGTGGTTTCAGACTGCAGATCGCGTATCCGACTATAACACCACATAGGTAGTTCACTGCCTAGATACGAACGTATAATATACACATAGATGATATAATAAGTCGGTGTTAATTGCGCGATAACAAGACTGCAATTACCATCGTAATGGTACAACACTTCACGGTTTAAGGGTCGTATTAAGTGTTTGAATTCCTACGTTCGCAGTCTCACTCGACGAGTGAGATTACGAACTATTGTCGATAAACTATTGTCGAATGTTCAATACCGAAGAAGTAGATTTTTTTTTTCCTTTGTGTGCGTGGGTGAAAATTTTCGCCACATCGCTTCGCTGGGCATTCGCCTTTCCTTACTTGTCAGACGAAAATTTACAGTACTTTCTACTCGTGTGGCTAAATAAACATACCATTGCGATCCAATATAAGAAACTGTATTATATTAAATTCTTTTTCGCTTATTCAAACAAAACAAAAATTCCAACTGCTTAGAAAAAGCAATCAAGCTCCAGTTCTCCGAACAATCTTCTTCCCCACTCCGCCGTAATTCCTTCGGAGGCATCTTGTCGATTTGACTTGTGCGACATCCGAAAGAAATTTCTAATCGGTTGCTTCCGGTGACTTTGGCGAGAGTTCCGCCACGGCGATTCGCGTTTCGCCTCTTTGGACAGTTCCTACCGGAAGTCTATAAACGATAGCGAAACTCGTGACACCTGAATGAGTACAGAGTTGTTTGAACCTCTCTGCAGACATTCGATAGGGGCCGGGTTGAAATTCTGAATTTTGGATGATCGGAACGCTCAAAATTCCGAAAAAATAGTACCCCAAAAGATCAAAACTCCGAAAGAATTTTACACGAAAGTCCAAAACTCTGAAAAATCTGAACACCGTCAAAATAATTTGGCTATGGAAGTTTTGAAAGTTTCAAAATGTTCAATAAATCGACGAATGAGTTCAAGAATTTTGATTTATAAAGAAGTGATTTTACGTCAATGTTTAAATTTGTGTAGACAATGTTATACGTTCTACATCATAGTTGACTGTCAATGATGTAAAATGTATAACACTGTCTACACAAACTTCAAAATTGACGTAAAAGCACTACTAATTTAAAAAATTCTTGAAATAATACGTCGATTTGTTGAAAATTTTGAAATTTTAAAAACTTCCTTTGTTGTATTATTTTGACGGTGTTCAGATTTTCGGAGTTTTGGTCTTTCGTGTAAAATTCTTTCGGGGTTTTTACTTTCTTCGGGGTAGTATTCTTTCGGAGTTTTGAGCGTTTTGATCATTCAAAATTCGTAATTTCAACCCGGCCCCATCTTGAATTTGGGAACATTGAAATGCGGAATTTTAAACCGTCGCATTCAAAGTTTAGAATTTCAACCCCGCCCCATTCGATAGTACGTGGATCGATGCAATTGGTTATTACTATTAAGGGGTTATGCCCAGAGGGTAAAAGTGTGAAAATCACCTTTCTCCAAAACCAATATATTTTGACAGTATCTTATAAATGTCGCCTGAAAATTTCAACGTGATCGGATCAAAACTGACAGATCTATAGGTGGTTACTACTGCATCGATCTTTCTGAAGTTTTTAAGGCTCTTCCTAGATGTAAGAATATAGTATTTGGTCAAAGGATTTTTTATCCTATATTTTCGATTTAACGAACGGAAAATGCCAATTTTTTTTCGCAACAATCAAGATTCACTTTGAACACGCGCCAGTTTTAAAATTTGATATTTTGGCAACTCCTTCGATTAATCGTGGAATAAACTAGTGTACTAACGAAAACTGTTTATTTTTTACGAGCTGTTATTTAATGTCGTTCATGTCTGTCTATCCGCTTGAAAATGTGTAATCCATTTTTAAGCACTTGCTGGCTCCGATTAAGGGGTCTTCTCACTTCAGATGACTAAAAAAAGACCATTTTCATGTATTTTTTGATAGGTTTATATTATAGATATTGATAGAAAAGGCGTTACACTTAATGAATACACTTCCGAAATCCATAAAAAATAGTATTTCATTTTCTTACGTCACTGTTTATAGACGAAAATGGTAGTTAAAAAAATGTCCTAAAAAAATTGTAGGTGTGCGCTGTTTATAAAATCTCGGAGATGGATCATCCGAAACAAAAAAGAACCAATGGTTTTAGATTCAGTATGTTAACGGCTATAGCACATACCATACGATTTTTTGTATATGCAAAAATAAAATGACGGATATTTTGCGAAAAAAAAAACAAAAAAACGTTTTTTCACCATTTTTGGCAAAAACAGTAGATGTCAATTTTTTTTTAATCCTTGATATGCGCTATAGCAATAGTTGTAAAGAATATGTGCTTAAAATTTTATAATGATCGGTTTAGTAGTTTCGAACATTTTATCAACAAGCGAAAAACGTCGTTTCGAGAAACGTTTCGAAAAACGTCGTTTCGAGAAACGTGTCGAAAAACGTCGTTTCGAGAAAAACGCGTCGAAAAACGTCGTTTCGAGAAAAACGCGTTTAAAGTTTATTTGGGTTACATAAATCCACAAAAAAAATGTTTGTGTATTTCGAAAGTGTGTTTATGAAGTGTACCAACTTTTATATCAATATCTATAATATAAATCCATCAAAAAAATTTGGCATACCTATGTATGCCAAATTTTTTGACAAAAGATGTTACAATATTGGGCTCGGTCTCCACCAACGTACAATCTCGTATTGGAAAATCGTGGAAAATAAAAAAATTTCTCCGTTTCAGAGCAAGATCAGCGGCCGAGGATTATGTACAATAATGACATCTAGTGGGACATGAGAAAGGAGCAGGGTGCGCGACGAGACCCTTAATTGACTACGAGATTAACAGACTGGGATAATTAATCGGGAAGTTTCCCTCGCGCAAAGTCCTTGGAGAAAAAAGCGATGCGAGAGATTCCCACACGCGAATCAAATTATACGTGAGCTAAAAAAGTGAGGATCAAAAAAGTCACCTGCCACCTCGTCTGTAGGAATCGATCGTGGAACACTGGCCAAACTTACGCTCTTCCGAATGACGTGGATTTGAGTTATCATGCGAGCGATCGGACGAAGACTTTTACTTGATGATGGGGAATAAAAAAAAATGCCTGGTGATGTCAAAGGATATTGAGAAAAATGGTAAAACGAGGTCGGAAAAAAGGAGAAAGATATTCGAGTCGTCAAGGCGGGTGCGTTACAAAGTAACGAGCATCCTCGTCGTACTCTTTTGCCTCATGTGTCCCTGCTGCGCGAGAAACCATCCGCCGAGGTTTCTCATCGATGGACAGACGGAAATTGTGGTGAGACTCAAGGAAGGCCCCGGGACGCCTATTGGCAAGTAGAACATCCGTTTGTATTACAAACAACTTTTGCACTTCAAGAATTTGCTGAACCTTTTGCAACGAGAAGTCATAAATAACTGGCAAAAACGAAATTCAGGGGGTTTGAGTGTCCAGTTGAGTCAAATGTTGGAATTTTTTTGAATGAACCTCAAAAAAATGCATCCAAGGTGTTGATTTATGTGGATGCTAATTTTTCATAACATGTTTATATAGTTTACACAATTTTCATGAATTTTTAGAAATATATACATTTTTATGAAACGTACAGTTTTATAAAATAATATCATAAAATGTTTATATATTTTAAAGGGCAAAATTATGCATTTTTATATTTTTATAAAATAATTTCATAAAACATTTATATATTTTAAAGGGCAAAATTATGCATTTTTATATTTTTGTTGCGTAAATAAGAAGAACTTTTGCGTTACTACCAATTTGAAAAAGTATAACATTATTGATGATTATTATGAAAAATCTACGTCAGCGAATGTTTTATACAGCTTGGAATAAAATTTTGAGTAATTTTTAATGATGCCTATTTTCATCTATGTCACAAGATTATTTATTATTACCTTTAATTAATAATAAGTGTTGGCGAAATACGGCAACTTCGCGGACATTGAGGTGGGCAGCAATGCTCTTCATTCGCCAGCCAAGATTCGTAATCTTTCATCAAACCTTGATGGTTCAATATTCAATATATATGGTTTACAATTGGCAAAATGGGCGTTTTTTTCTAGATGTTTATAAAGATTTAGTTTGCATTAATCACTTATTAGAAATGCTTTATCATGGTGCTAAATAGCCAAAAAAAATTACATTATCAGCAACGTAAACGTCTTGCCCAGCTAACCCCACATAAAAATTACATACATCAAACTATTTTTTATCTCTGATGTTTTGTGGTGAAAAAATGTCAAAAAATTCGTAAAGACTTAGTATAGTCTAGACAATATCGTAACATTTTTTTGGCTAACGCTCGAACCTCCCTTAAAGGAGAGTATTACTTTATTCGCTGAATAATTATCTCAGTCTTTAATTATTCTCGTAGACTTATCAACTGTCGACTCGGATTTGTAACTTCTTTATTTCACTGACCCGTTTTGTTTTTCAGGGAGTCTAATTTACAGGCTGAGGGGAGTGGACCCGGATGGTGACCGGCTCACATTCGGCGTCAGGGAGCAACCGGGTAGCGACGTCATTAGAGTCGACAATTTCAATCGTAACGAAGCTAACATATATTTGAACAAGCTACTGGATCGAGAGGTGAGCGCGATCAATATTTATCGAAAATTATTACCGAGAAATTATTGTATAATCGTAGATTTTTAAACGGGCCTAAGAATTTGATGGGAGAGGATCTACTATATTCAGGTGCAAAAATGTAATTAGCCAAGAGTCAAATTTGGCAAAGAGCAGTTACCGAACATTTCGACGAATCGATAATCGGCTATTAATAAATAAATTTGGTCTCTTCTTAATTACATGAGTCATTTCGATGATCCCTCAGCATTAAAATCCTTCGACATAACGTAACGAAGTATATCATTTTTGATGCCCTCAACTTCCTTTTACCATTAAATGATATTTTACCATTTACCATCCTTTTACCATTTACAATCCTTTTACCATTTACCATCCTTTTACCATGTACAATCCGTTTACCATTTACCATCCTGTTTCCATTTATCGTCCTTTAACCATTTACCATCCTTTTACCATTCAATGATATTTTAGCATTTACCGGAAATGCACCCATTTTCGTCATTTTCAGAAAGTTCAATCTATTGTTTATTATACCCCGGAATTTGGCAATTATATTTCATTTACAAGACAATGCTTTGGTCATTTTGATTTTCGTATTTTGCCATTACGTATAAAGTTTCGCTTGCACAGGAAAAAAAAGCACCATCGTGAAATTCTCGAGGCCATGTGGGCGTGATCCGAACGGCGAAATCGTCGATACTCTTTTACCGCAATAAAAGAAAAATAAAAACAGTGGGGTTTGCACAAAAGAGTCACAGAAGATTTCTATACAATATAGTTCCGTGTTGGCGGGTGTAGCCTAGCGGAAAAGGGAACATCTGCCTCTTTATCCAGGCTTCGTATCCACGTCTGTTGCCTCGTCTTTTTTCTTCGTTACCTTTTTTTTGTACTCTTCTTCAACTTCCTCCGCATCGTTTTGCCGAGTGTGTTCCGCTCGGGCGGTGTACTCGCCGCGAATCGAATCGGTTCCGCGATGTACCGCTTAATAATAACACCGTCGAGCGTACATTAAAGTGAAACTTGACGTATCTCGTTTTTGTGCCGTGCAACGCCTGATGACGATTCGAATGCAGCCAAGACTCCGGCAAGTCATTGATTATTTCTTATCGCGAGCTCGGACTATTTCGTTCTTGGCCAAGGTAAATAGAGTAAAACGAAGGAAACACCTGATGGCCACGTAACATTGTTTCGTTGTAATTCGTTCGTTCACATTTTATGTGACTATTACTTTGCGGAATGTCACCCGAAAAATAATTGCCCAAATTACCATTTCGCGAATGCGATTTCTCGATAACAATTTCCCGAATAAACAATTTCGCGATAACAAATTCCACGAAAACAATTTACCGGATAAACCATTTCCAAAATGAATCATTTCTCGAATACAATGTCCCGAATGGACAATTTCCCAAATGAACAATATCCGGAATGGACAATTTTCCGAAAGAACAACCCGAACAAACCCAAACAAAAAACGAACAAATTCGGGAAATTGTCCATTCGGGATATTGGATTCGAGAAATTGTTCATTCGGCAAATTGTAAGCGAAAAATTATCCGTTCGATAAACCGTGTTCGGGAAATTGTTCATTCGGGAAATAATTGTTTCGGCAAATTGTGTTAGAAAAATGTTCATTCGGGCAATTGTTTTCGAAGAAGTTTCGGCAAAGTGTGACTATTCATTTTGGCGTCCACCTGCGAGAAAAGCTAACGAAACTTGCACAAATTAAAAAATACGGTGTATGTTTCGACATGCACCTTTTTTTCTAGTCTTTTAAGACAAATCTTGGTGAAGTTCGAATCTTGTTGAAGATAAAAAAATCCGCCTTCATTTTTGGACAACTTGGCGCAAACCCGATGTTTTTTTATTCGGACGTTTTCCAATTCTGTGAAATTTAATTATAGTTGCAATTTGACGGCCGAGTAACATTGTTTTGTCGCAATTTCTTACTTAATATTCATATCGAGTGCGTGCCGATATGAATATTTATTTTGGCATCCACCTGCGAGAAAAACCGATGTTACTTGCTAACATTAAGCATTACGGTGTATGTTTCGACGTGTACCTGTTTTTCTAGTCTTGGAAAAGAAATCTTGTTCAGAAAGGACGTGACGAGCCGAGAAAAGGTCGTTTTTCCCCATTTATTTTTCACTAGATTACTTATTTGAGACTTGAAGAAAAAAAGGTATGTTATTAAACATACAGTGAACTTATTTCGTGTAATTTTTTATTTAAAAAAGTGAATATTCAACAACGTTATTGGAGTATAATAGAGCCTCGTTTAAAAAATGTAGTCCAACAGCCGGATCGATAACTTGATTATGGTTGGTCCGAAAAATAAAAATAAAAAAGTTTTATAATATGTATAAATGTTGCTTGCGTTGCACGTAGCCGTTTTTCGGAAGAAAAAAACCTTAACAATATAGCGTGTCTTTGGCGAAATTTTCACTCATATTCGGCAGCTTGAAAAATACTAAATTAAAAAAAAAAGAGCTACGTTCAACCGTAGCTACTGCAGTTGCGGAAATTCTGTTTTTTTTTTTCAAATTGAAAATCGGTCAATTATAGCTAAAGTCATTATTCCGGTCAAATCGAAAAAAGTCGTTACGAGAGAAACGCGATTGAAAATCTTAGCACATTCTATGAGAAAATGCTATACTATTGAGAAAGTGAAAAAAAAATCGATGTTTTACCCATCAGCGTAGTGTTTCGCCTTAATATTTAAAAATTCGTCTTAATTTTTGGACAACTTAGAGCATTGACTTTTTCCATTTAAAAATAGCCAATTCTGTGTAATTTAATTACAACTGCAGGAATTTTCGACTTCGGAGAAATCAATTTCTATAATGACGTAAATATGCAAATGTGGGGTGGTTCATCTGATTGTACATATACCAGAAAACACGTGAACCAATAAAATATAGAATTCATAGCTACTCCTCGTTATTCACGTATACCACGTACTCAGAACTACTCGTTAAGCCTGTGTGGGTTGAGGGAACCATTAATACAAATGATGAGCTAATGATGATGATGCTAAACGTATGTGATCTCTTAGGCAAGAGACGAATACTCCTTGGTACTCACGCTGACCGACGAGAAATTGGGCGAAGGAAATTTCATAACGCAGAGTCTTCTTATCCTCGTTGATGACGTAAATGACAATGTGCCGATATTTCGACCACATCCGACCACCTTGACCGTACGCGAAGATTCGGGCCCGGGTATTTTAACGACGGTCGTGGCAACCGACGCGGACGAAGGTGCTCACGGACAAGTGGTCTATCATCTTCAAGAATTAGACGGTGACAACGAAGTTTTCGCTATATCAACGACGAATGGGACAGGTGTAATCAGACTGGTGGGAGATCTTGACTACGAGAAGAAATATTTGTATCAGCTGAGAGTGCTAGCTGTCGATCGAGCCATTGATGAAAAGGTTCGATATGATTTTTCAAGATAACACATTCAAATCGAATTATATGTGTCAACTTACGGAGGTGGCGGATTAATTGTTCGATTAATTAGCAAAATTATTAATTAGTTGTTCAATATTCGATTAATCATTGATCATTATTTTTTCATTATCATTATTATCATTATCATTATCATGATTATTATTATTTGTGATAATTATCATTATTATTTTTTATGATAGTTATTTAGTGATAATATTTATTTATGATAAATATCATTATTATTTTTTATGATAATTATTTAATGATAATATTTGTTTATGATGATGATCATGATAATTTATGATGATGATTATTTTTCATGATAATTATCATTATTATTATTATTATTATTATTATATCATTATCATTATCATTTTATTATTATTATTATTATTATATTTCATTAGAATTTATATTCAAAATCATCAGTGATAATCATTGATAATTATTCAATTAATTGTTAATAATTATAGATTACAAATTAGTCAATGAGTTATTAATAATATTGCGTAAGTAATTTTTCGAGTGATTTTTAATAATTAATTATTCGATTAATTGAATCTCAATATGGAGTGAATAAATCATTATCGGAGAATATTCAATTTACGAAAAAATAGCTGAATACAGTCGAGAAAATATTATTTTTCATTTTCAGCAATTTTTCTATTAAACATTTGACCTCGTTAACTTTTACTTTCAATGGTAGAGTGAGTAAAAGTTGTTGTCTACTCAGCGACCAATAATTCACCACAAAAGCCGTTTCGTCATATAATTTCTCGGTAATTGGAATACGCGAGGTAAAAATTGAAGAAAAAAAAATTTATATGACGCTTCTCAGCTAAACACCGGAACAACAGCGATTCTTGTGAAGATTCAGGACGTGGAGGATCAACCGCCGGAATTTATTGCCATGACACCAGTAGCGAGGATCAGCGAGAACGCCGGAATTGGAACGTCGGTGCTTCAAGGTTTGTCACAACTTAATTTTTTTCTTTAGTCAATCGCGCATTAGTACGAGAAAAAAAAAGTTGACGGTGTAATTACCGATATTGGTACAGCCTCTTCTTCCTGCCCTCAAGAATATTCCTCTTGGCATTATTTTACTTCGACTCGAGGAAAGTAACCCACGCAGTTGAGATATTCATTGGAGGCAGAAAAAACATTTTCTTCAGATATATGTACATGAAATCGATTTTGCATTTATCCTCGTAACTCGAATTTTGATTTGTTGCCTTTCTATGCAATCTTATAAGAAAAGTAATTCCTATAAAAAGTAAGTCCTGCAAATGAAGTAACAAGTGATGTCATTGGAACTATAGGATGCTGCGTGATGCAACATTGCATAATTTTGATAAACGGCAGAAGGAACACTTCATGAAGGTGATGTGGATGGACTTGGTGTCGCTAGCCTTGACCCGCCACTCATTTAACCAGCCTTGGACCTCGTTTGGTCCATTTTGTAGTATTTTTAAGGCTAGATGAAGCATACATTGTGAAGAAGAGCATACCGTGGATCGGGGTTACTTTGATTCGTGGGGTTACTTTGAGAAAAACTTTGTTTTGTCCGTATATTCAAATTACGAAGTTCCTGAACACCGCCGAAAGTTTTGTTTTAGATTAGCAAGCCTGAATGTCTCTTTATGTCATCACTCACAAGGAACATCCCTCAGGTGACACCCTTCGATTTTGTTGAAATTTGAATATGTTATAAAGCACCGAAAAGTAAGCGATGCGTATTTTTTTTCATCGGCGGAAAAACGGTTTTAAGGGGTGAAACCACCCCTCGAAAAAAAGCATGTCTAGGGGTAATATACCTTAATATTTTTTGTGCAATGTCACTATAGTGGATTTTTCATTGCTTGGATTAGAAGAATTTTCGTTTTTGTTTCATTGAAATCGGTGGACTCCTTGTGTGTGAAACTGCTATATTACCCCTAGAGATGCCTTTTTTCAAGGGGTGGTTGCACCCCTTAAAATCGTTTTTCAGCCGATAAAAAAAAATACGTATCGCTTACTTTTCGGTGCTTTATAACATATCCAAATTTCAACAAAATCGAAGGGTGTCACCTGAGGGATGTTCCTTGTCAGACGCAGCGCGAACGAACGAGTCCAAGTGAACTTTCAATTCCGTTTACCCCTTTCTTTCTGCTTCAGGAAAAACGCTTCTTTATGGGGTTACCTTAGATTCTCATTTTTTTTAAAGGCGGGTATGAAAGGAACTGTGTATAACTTTGATCAAGACTAATTATTTATTGTTCACATTTATTTTTAAATATTTCAAACTGTAATTTAGAAGACAAAAATTGATGTTTCCTAATAAAAGTTGATGCTTCCATTTGAACAATTTTTTTAACGATATTATTCAAAGAGATATATTGATTTTCATTTCAAAATCAATCAAAGTAACCCCAAACCACAGTACCTCAATTGATAGTTTTTTTTTTCTTTTTTCATTCTTCGGCGAATACAGTGAGAGCGATCGACGGTGACAAGGGAATAAACAACAGAGTGACATACGGCATAACGGAAGGCCCGAAGCACCTTTTCGACATCGACGCTACATCCGGCGTAGTCTTCACCCGCGGACAATTGGACCGAGAAGCCGAGGACAATAGCGACGGTACTTTTATTCTCGAGATTACCGTAAAGGAAGTTTCAAAAATATTGCCACCCCCCTCGGTAACGACCGAGGTCACGATCATTCTCACGGACGTTAATGACGAGACGCCGAAATTTCGCAGCCGACGATATTTGGCTGAAATCAATGAGAACGCGCCGCAAAATACTCCGGTTAACTTCATCGGCGATTCCATACCGGAAGTCTACGATCACGATTTGGTAAGATGATGAATCGAAGAAAAAAAATATTAATTTAACGATCACCATGAAACATCGACAATGATAATCATACGTTCCTTCTCAAGAACAACTGACGAATTGGAACTTTTTAAATTCAGGGAACGAATGGGACTTTTCGCATGTTCATCGACGGTGACGGTGGAATATTCGACGTGACACCCTCACGTGGCATAAATGAAGCGCCTTTTTTAATTCGCGTTAAAGACCCCAAGAAGTTGGACTTCGAGCAAAGATCGGGTAAAAAGCAATTCTTCCATCGTGTCTTGTGAATCTTTGAAAAATCCGGGTATTGAATCAGCGGTTTTTTTATTTGGTTTTCCGCAGTGATAAACTTCACTCTCGTGGCTCGGGAGATGGTGCCGTTCCAACCGAAATACAGCGCGGTACCCGTAACCGTGTTTATCAAAGATCAGAACGACAATTATCCGGAATTCACGATGAACATCTACGAGGTGGATATTTTCGAAAATTGCGAAGTAGGAACGACAGTGGCTTGGGCCCAGGCATTGGACGAAGACAGCGGTAATTTCGGCACTCGAGGCATACGGTACACGAATTTGGGAGGAAGTATAGCACACGCGTAAGCACAGCTTTATACGTTAAACTTTTATCTTATCCTAAACATTCTATAAAATATTTTTTTTTACTTTTATAATATAAGATAATTGTTGAAAAAACTTTTCTATTAAACAATTTTTGAAAAAACTTTTCGATTAACTAATTTTTGAAAAAACTTTCCTAATATAAAATCATTTTTGATTTTTTTTCTTATATCAAGTAATTAAAAAAAAAACGTTTCTTATATAAAGTAATTTTTTTTAAACACTGCCACGCATTTGCTGCACAATTTTTCTTCACATCCGTGACACTTCATCTTTTTAGGTTGAAATTGAATTCCACGACGGGAGTGATTACCGTAAAGCAAACGGGTTTAATCTTCGATCGCGAGCTGGTTTCTCGTCACTATTTAACGGTCGAAGCTCGCGACGATCTTGGCAAGGGAAATCGAAACACTGCTCAATTGATCGTCAATATCAAAGACGTGAACGACAATCCACCGGTTTTTCTTCAAAACAAATACGAGGCTGTACTTTTGGAGAACAAGGACGAATTCGAGTCGCCGTTGATAGTCGAAGCATTTGACATTGATTTAAACGGTAACGAAAAGTAATCGAACTGTTGCCTATAAATGTATCTTTATCAATTCTGCATTTGTGTTTAAATGATGATTATTCGTTATGAAAATACTATAAAATAACACAAGGGTAAAAATAATCATTATAAAAATAATCATGGTGAAAACAATCATAGTAAAAATAATCATGGTAAAAGAAATCATGGTAAAAATAACCATAGTAAAAACAATCATGGTAAAAGTAATCATGGTAAAAATAATGATGGTAAAAATAATCATGATAAAAATAATCATGGTAAAAATAATCATGGTAAAAATAATCATGGTAAAAATAATCATGGTAAAAATAATCATGATAAAAATAATCATGGTAAAAATAATTATGGTAAGAATAATTATGGTAAAAATAATGATGGTAAAAATAATTATGGTAAAAATAATCATGATAAAAATAACTATGATAAAAATAATCATGATAAAAGTAATCATAGTAAAAATAATCATGGTAAAAATAATCATGGCAAAAATAATCATGGTAAAATCAATCATGGTAAAAATAATCATGGTAAAAATAATCATGGTAAAAATAATCATGGTAAAAATAATCACGGTAAAAATAATCATGGTAAAATCAATCATGGTAAAAATAATCATGGTAGAAATAATCATGGTAAAAATAATCATGGTAAAAATAATCATGGTAAAACTAATCACGGTAAAAATAATCATGGTAAAAATAATCATGGTAAAAATAATCGCGATAAAAATAAAAATGATAAAAATAATCATGGTACAAATAATCATGGTAAAAACAATCATGGTAAAAATAATCATGGTAAAAATAATCATGGTAAAAATAATCGCGATAAAAATAATAATGATAAAAATAATCATGGTAAAAGTAATCATGGTAAAAAAAATCACGTAAAATTACAGGGACACGAAACAGCCAAATCGTATCAAAATCGTAGTAAAAAATAATCATGGTAAAAATAATCATGGTAAAAACAATCATGGTAAAAATAATCATGATAAAAATAATCATGATAAAAATAATCATGAAAAAAATAACCTTGGTAAAAATAATCATGGCAAAAACAATCATGGTAAAAATAATCATGGTAAAAAAAACGCGATAAAAATAATAATGATAAAAATAATCATGGTAGAAATAATCATGGTAAAAAAAATCACGTAAAATTACAGGGACACGAAACAGCCAAATCGTATACTCACTAGTGTCCTCGGAATTTTCGAACAATTTCACTATCGATCCGAGAGCCGGTATCGTGAGACCGGCTTATCCGATGGATTACGAATCACTCCCGATAAGTCAGGGACAAAAAGAGAGCCCGGTACGTCCACTGAAATTGACCGTAAGAGCCCGTGACATGGGCATGCCGAGTCTCAGCTCCGACGCGCCTCTTACCATTTATCTCAGAGATCTCAATGACAATGGACCCATTTTCGAGAGGACACTGTACAAGAAGAATATCCGGGAAGATTTGGAAGGAGGGACGAACGTTCTTCAGGTGAGTCACACGAGACATAAATCACAATTGTCAATATAACGCTTGAGGGGGAAGATACCTCTAGGCGAGAAAAAAATTGCTGATTTTCATGATCTTTTTTACAGCAAAGATTTCTTCACCTTTTTTTTTATTAGGTTATGTTTTATTAATTCTTTTAGCTGTTACGTGCAATTTTTAGACGCCAAAAAGAAGGCTATTTTCATGAATTTTTCGATAGGTTTATATTATAGATATTGATATACAAGTTGTTACATTTAAGGATGTTGAGTCCCAAATCGCAAATGATGATAAAATTCTGAAAATTTGGTATGTTTTTGTACGAAGTATTTCAGAGGTCGTGTAAATATTTCGCGACAATTAGGAAGCTCGTTATTGAACAATTAACATTCACAAATTAAATGTTGTTTTATGGAAACTGATGTAACTTTGCAATAAGTTTTTTTTTTGACCTCTCAATTTTATAATATCTACAATATACTGAAAGCAACGGAAACAAAACGAAGTTTATTGATAAATTTTTTTTTTATTTCTTTTAAAAATTGTTTTTAACAAAATGTTAATTTTTTAATAACGAGCTTCCTAATCGTCGTGAAATTTTAACACGACCTCTTAAATACCTCATACAAAAACATACCAAAGTTTCAGAATTTTCTTATCATTTTTTATTTCAACCCTTAAGGAGGTTGAAGTAATGATGATAGAATTCTGAAAATTTGGTATGTTTTTACATGAAGTATTCAGGAGGTCGTGTAAAAATTGGATGACGATTAAGAAGCTATTTATGGAA
Source organism: Ophion costatus (assembly GCA_951751655.1). NCBI lineage: Eukaryota > Metazoa > Arthropoda > Insecta > Hymenoptera > Ichneumonidae > Ophion > Ophion costatus. The sequence continues at coordinate 22,293,702 of OX632357.1, read as the reverse complement.
CAATTAACATTAACATGTTTCATAGGGACTCAACATTCTTAATAAATACACTTTCGAAATACATAGAATGTTTTTTTAAGTATTTATGTAACCCGAACAAACTTTAATCGCGTTTTTCTCGAAGCAACGTTTTTCGACGGCTTGTTTGATAAAATCTTCAAAAATACTGAACCGATCCTTATGAAATTTTAACCACATATTCTTTACTACTATAGCTATAGCCTGATCAAGGATTTTTAAAATTTTTATATTTACTATTTTTTTGCGAAAAACGGTGAAAAAACACGTTTTTTTGTTTTTTTGAAAAAATGTCCGTCGTTTTGTTATTTTTGCATATATCAAAAATCGTATGATATGCGATATAGCCATCAACATACTGCATGCCGAAGGGGGTCCGACAAAGATGGCGATATTGTTATAAATAATCAATATTTTTCTTTGAAAATGTGTACAATTCTAGTTGAAATATAACATAAAAAGTCTGTGTAACCACTTTTGTAAAACAAACTTAATTACTATAAAAAAAAATTATTGAAAATGCTCGTTTTTTCACACCTCTGACTGCATCTAACTCCTTAATCTTTGAAAATGGCAGACGTATGGCATGGTCTTCTAAACGGGTTGCGGCGAATGTTGTCAGACACTGTGACACGTAACTCGGCGGAATTAATTTGAAAAAAAAAAAACCAACGAAGATTTTTCTTTTATTAATACTTGTACGGAAAATACGAACCAAGGAAAAGTGAGAAATGTTGAAAATCGATTAAATCGTACGCTTTGAAACGAAAAAATGCAATTTTCCGAAAAAATGACGATATTTTACAACAAATTTTTTTTTTTAACATTTAGGGTCATGTTTTAGACAATGAGATTATAAAGATTTATAGCCAATTTCATCAGAATCGGTCGATTAGTTTTCTAGCTATACGTCACGCTAGTTTTAAAAGTGCAGTTGAAAAAACAGTGCCACACCCCCGCCACTTTCAAAGGTCGATAATTTGAAAAATACCATGTAGCAGCCAACAGTAGTAACGAAACATACCCTTAACCTCAGAAATAGTGAATGGATGTATCCTTTTAAAAAAATCATGGAAAACAAGAAATGTTGTCCTCGCCTAAAGGTAGCTGCCCCCTTAAAACGTTATTACACAATAATTCTAGTAGTAATAATAACAATAATAGTATTTCAAATTATTGTCCTAAGATTAATAATTCTCCGATCAGTTATTAAGGATGTTGAGTCCCTATGAAACATGTTAATGTTAATTGTTCAATAAATAGCTTTTTAATCGTCATGAAATGTTTACACGACCTCCTGAATACTACATGTAAAAACGTACCAAATTTTCAGAATTCTATCATCGTTACTTCAACCTCCTTAAGGGTTGAAATAAAAATGATAAGAAAATTCGGAAAATTTGGTATGTTTTTGTATGAAGTATTTAAGAGATCGTGTTAAAATTTCACGACGATTAGGAAGCTCGTTATTAAAAAATTAACATTTTGTTAAGAACAATTTTTAAAAGAAATAAAAAAAAATTTATCAATAAACTTCGTTTTGTTTCCGTTTCTTTCAGTATATTGTAGATATTATAAAATTGAGAGGTCACAAAAAAAACTTATTGCAAAGTTACATCAGTTTCCATAAAGCAATATTTAATTTGTGAATGTTAATTGTTCAATAACGCGCGTCCTAATTGTCGTAAAATTTTTACACGACCTCTGAAATACTTCATACAAAAACATACCAAATTTTCAGAATTTTATCATCATTTGCGATTTGTGACTCAACATCCTTAAAATGCCAGCCGTTAAAATCGATAAAACTATGGAATAAAAGTGCATCGATTTTTTTAATTTCATTTTCGTATCAGGTTTTTAATGTCATAGAAATACAAAATTATTTCTAATATGACGGGCGCCAGTATGGTGTCTTGATGAGCAATTGAAGTTTTTTCATCTCTAATGTAAGTTTCATCCCTCTGCCTCGAAAGATGATATTCAAATACACGATTGACAGGTGAAAGCATGGGACAAAGATCTCTCGTCGCCGAACAACAAAATCGTTTATAGAATTCAAAGTGGTGCCGGCGACAAGTTCGTGATGTCACCGGAGACCGGTACCATAAGCGTCGCGTCAGGCTCGAATTTGGATCCCGATTTAACGTCACCGAAGACGACGAGATACAGCCTCGACGTAGCGGCGATCGATAGTGGTACAGAAATCCAAAGAACCGCCCAAGTTCTCGTCAATATCACGATTATAGACGTTAATAATAAACCACCGATCTTTGCCGATCCGGGGACCGTCGCCATCAGGGAAAATACCCAGGTACGTATCTCTCCAGCTGTCTCATTGTCAGTCGTGTAGATCTTTCAGAAATGGACCTTTCTGATTTTTTTATTCAACTTAGAGCTTTAACAATTGGCGTTCATGATCTTAGTACTCAAATTTGAAGCTGTAAAAAGTTTTGAACTCCGAATCTGAAGTTTCATAAATCTGTGTTGATCTTTGGCCTTGATGTTCCGAATTGAGTTTCTGAATCGGGTGGACCGATAGCCAACAAACACAATAAAAAAAACGAATAAGAATTTCGCTTTTGATATAAAACATGTGGCAACAAAACCATTAGACAAAAATGCATTCAAATGTTCAAACATTCGTGGCTGTGGAAGAAGAATTCCAAATTTGCAAAATGTGTCATGCCCAAGGCTTCCAACATTGATAGATAACGATCAATGCGAAAGATCAGTTTTTGTATTGTGATTCCGATCGATAATGCAGGTCGGCGCATACGTGCACCGTATTGTGGCAAACGATCCGGACATCGCTCCGATTTTGCGTTACCGAATCGATCCGAATTCTTCGGAGGCTCGAAACGAGGAGGGGACGTTGATTCGCCTCCAAGAATACGATTACCTGGCAGCTCTCGAGTTGAACGCCCTCGACGGCTTGCTTCGAGTAATTCGAATATTGGACCGAGAGAGAGTCGAGACTATCAGACTCGGTCTCGTCGTTGAAGATCTTGCAGCCGTCAGAGGATTGCAGACTGCATCCGGTATGCATTTTTCTTTCTTACCATCCGCAGCATCGCTTTCGAGATTGCGTCAATGACATTTTACCTCGTTGCTGTCGTCAGCTACGCTGAGCATTGTTATCGAGGACGAGAATGACAACAATCCAAAATTTCGAAGACCGTTTTACAGACGGTCGGTGACGGAAAACAGTAAAAATGGGGTCCACATTGCGAGCATAGTGGCCGACGATGCTGACAAAAATCGCACCATATATTACGTGATTGAAAGTCCTAAGGAAATCACCGATCTCGTTCACATTGATTCGGAAACGGGTGAAATGGTCGTGGCGAATAAAATCGATCGCGAGATATACTCGTGGCTCAATTTGACGGTCAGAGCAACCGATTCTGGAATTCCACCGAGGTAATTACTGGATACATCATGTTTTCAACGTTACTCGTTTTTCAGCCATTTTCACACCCTTTATAATTGAAAAAGATAACAATTGCGGAAATATTGCAAGAATTCCTCCGCTTCTCGTTGTGCGTGTTAAGGGGTCACCCCCACTTGCGATTTTGAAAAAATCGATCTTTTATTGCATTTTTTTGAAGTATAAGTATCTGAGAATATGTCCTGAAAATTTCAAGTCGATCCGAACAAAATTGACTGAGATATGAGCGTTGAAAGAGAAGAATCCGTGAATTGAAGAACTGAAATTGAAACTTTAAACGCGTTTTTCTCAAAATGGCATTTCTGAAGTCGGTGACCAAGATTACTCGAACACTAATGAGCCGATCTGCTTGAAATTTTGCAGGCTTATTTAATACATAAAAATGTAGTCTTTAATCGTTCGATTTTTTTTTTCGAAAAAAAATGGCCGTTTTATAGCCAAAAAACGGCCGTTTTTTTCGTTAAAATCGAACCATTAACTTTGACTGTCCGCCATTTTGTGAAAAATGAATATTTTTTAAAATCCTTCGATTAAAGACTAGTTTATACTTATATTTGACTAAATCCATCCGCATTTTTTTTTCGGATGATCCACTTCGCCGCAATGTTGGTCACCGCAAACCGTGTATATAAAAACATTATTTCATTGACGGCCATTTGCCACTAAACAATGTAATATTTTTCAATAAAAAAATTACTGAAAGTTCTTCAAGATGTGTTCTTTAAAATGGTATATTAATCGATTAAAAAAGTTTTGTAGTTTTCGTTAAAAAAATTCATGAAAAAGGCCTTTTTTGCGCTACAAGTGGGGGTAACGCGTTAAATTTTCTCCCCACCTAAATCTTACCATTTTCATTCGTCACGGCACTCCGATAAACGATTTTTGGTTCACATACAGGTCGAGTCTATCGGAAGTGTTTGTTCAAGTACTTGACGAAAACGACAATAATCCGTACTTCATAACGGATATAAGCAATGTGACAGTTTTGGAAAACTCGAAAATCGGTACGGAAATTACGAAAATCGAGGCCAAGGACTCGGACAGCGGCGACTTTGGTAAAATAACGTTTCTCCTCGATCGGATATCGTCACAGGGAAAATTTGCGATTCATCCGGAGACAGGATCGTTGACAGTCGCTGATAATCTTGATTGGGAAACAAAGAGCAGCTATGTTCTCATCATCGAAGCTTGGGACAATTATCAATTTGGCTACACAGCTGGAGAATCGAGAAATGCGTTCAAACAGATAGAGTACGTTTTGGAAAAATGGCATTTCGAAATTCCATAATCCGAATGCCAATTTGGAATTCTACAATGTACATGCCAATTTGAAATTACATAATCCAAATGCCAATTTGAAATTCCATGTTCCAATTGCCAATTTGACATGCTAATTGCCAATTTGATTGCCAATTTGACATAATGCCAATGCCAATTCGAAATTCCATAATTCAAATGCCAAATTGAATTCCATAATTCCAATGCCAATTCGAATTCCATAATTCAAATGGTAATTTGAAATTTCATAATCCAAATGCCAATGTGAAATTCCAAAATCCAAATGCCAATTTGAAATTCCATAATTCCAATGCCAATTCGATTTCCATAATTCAAATGATAATTTGAAATTTCATAATCCAAATGCCAATGTGAAATTCCAAAATCCAAATTCCAACTTCAAATCCCATAATCCAAATGCCAATTGAAAAATTCCATAATCCAAATGCCAATTAAAAAATTCCATAATTCGCACGCCTATTTAAAATTCCATAATCAAAATGCCAATTTGAAATTCCATAATCGAAATGCCAATTTGAAATTCCTTAATCCAATTGCCAATTTGAAATTCCATAATGCAAATGCCAATTTTGAATTCCATAATCCAAATGACAATTTTTAATTTCATAATCCAAATGTCAATGTAAAATACGATAATCCAAATGCCAATTTTAAATTCCACAATCCAAATGCTAATTTGAACTTCCATAATCCAAATGGTAATTTGAAATACTGTTCTGCAAATGCTAATTTGAAATTCCATGATGCAATGCCAATTTTAAATTCCATAATCCAAATTCCAATTGGAAATACCATAATCCAAATGCCCGTTCGAAATTCCATAATCCAAATGTCAATTTGAAATTCCATAATCCAAATGCCAATTTAACATTTCATAATGCAAATGCCAATATGAAATTCCATAATCCAAATGCCAATTTTAAATTCCATGATCCAATTGCGAAATTGAAATTCCATAATGCAAATGCCAATTTTAAATTCCATAATCCAATTGCCAATTTGAAATTCCATAATGCAAATGCCAATTTTAAATTCCATAATCCAAATGACAATTTTAAATTTCATAATCCAAATGCCAATTTTAAATACCATAATCCAAATGCCAATTTGAAATACCACAATCCAAATGCCAATTTGAAATTTCATAATCCAAATGTCAATGTGAAATACCACAATCCAAAAACCAATTTTAAATTCCATAATTCAAATGCCAATTTGAAATTCCATAATCCAAATCAAAATTTCAAATTCCACAATCCAAATGTCAATTTAAAATACCCTAATCAAAATGCCAATTTGAAATTCCACAATCAAAATGCTAATTTGAAATTTCATAATCCAAATGCCAATGTAAAATTCCATAACCCAATGGCAAAAATTGATTGTGTGGAAGCCTCTCATTGAAGACACGTTCGATAATTCATTGGCAGTTCGCGGGTTGGCTTTCGTGACCGACGTTCGTATTTTCAGAGTGATGATTCAGGACGTAAACGACAATGCACCAAGCCTCGAATTGCCGCAGGGGTGCGTGACAATCTCGGAGTTTCATGACACAAGAGACGTCATAGCAGTCGCAAAAGCCAATGACGTCGACGATCCGATGACACCTAACGGTCGCGTCATGGTGCGGATTATATCCGGCAACGAATTGGGCTATTTTATTATTGAACAAACGGATTATTGGACCGCGAAGATAAAAGCTGCTGGGCCATTGAGAGGAAAGTTTGGCAATTATTCCCTGGAGCTCGAGGCCCGTGATCTGGGTACGCCCGCTAATATGGATAACAAACGGTTGGACATATGCGTCACCGATTACAATGACAATCCTCCAATCTTCACGACCCCCGAACACAATACGACTATCAGAGTTCCAGAGGTATGCTTTTCGAGATCTGTGATGATTCTTATTTCCCTTATTTTTTTTCAATATGTTCGTTCAACGGTCTGTAACACTTCGATTTAAAAATCTAAAACAATTCATGAAAATAACATTCAATGACTACTCCCAAGTAAATTTATTTCTCTTACTGTCGAATTATCAATGTCCGTCGAATCCTGATAAATATCGGCGATTGCCGAACTACTATTGTTAACAAAAAATACTAATTCGCAATCGTTTCGAAAACAATTAAGTTCTAATTTAATATTCCAATTTCGTGCGCAAATAAAAAGCTATGCAACTCTGACGCGTGCTCTGACAGGCACTTGGTCACGTTTTCAGCATCATTCTTGTGGCTTAAAGCTTTCCAATAATGGTCTTCATTGTTACCATCAGAATATCACTGTGGGGACTCCGATAGTTCAAGTGGAAGCTAAAGACGCCGATACGGGGCTAAACGGTGACGTTCACTATCGGCTCAAGCAAGACCTCGCCGGACACTGGCGAACTTTTCAGATCGACGATACAACCGGAGTCATCAGCACGAAACTTCCTCTAGACCGAGAGACTCAAAAATTATACGAAGTTTGTATTTTTCTCTGCTACTTTATTTCTTCATAAATAAGGGGAAAAAATCACGGTCAACAAAACATTAGCAATTCCAAAAATGACCAAAAAATGACCAAAAACTGACGAATTCCAAATATTACCAAGAAACGACTAATTCTGTAAGTAGGTAAAATCTTGTAAAACTACTGCTTGTATTCGAAATGGATAGAAAAATGATTTTTTATGCATTTATATACGAATACAATTGATAATGTACGAAGGACACAAACCCAAGCAACAATCGCCGAAATTTAAAATTCTCAATTTATTTTCAAGATGTGAAGTAAATTCGATCCTAAGTCAAGTAGTATATAGACCGAGAATTAAGGGTTCTTCTCACTTTAGACGTTAAAAAAAGGCTATTTTCATGATTTTTCTTCATAGGTTTATATTATAGATATTTATACGAAAGTTGTTACACTTAATAAATACACTTGCGCTATAGCTATAGTTGTACATAATATGTGATAAAACTTTCATAAGGATCGGTTCAGTAGTTTCGAAGATTTTATCACCAAGCCGTCGAAAAACGTTGTTTCGAGAAAAATGCGTTTAAAGTTTATTTGGGCTGCGTAAGTACGGTAAAATTTTTTTTAAGTTTACTTCGAGAGTGTATTCATTAAGGTAATAACTTTCATATCGATATCTATAATATAAACCTAACAAAAAAAATCATGAAAATAGCCTTTTTTTCGTTATCGTTCCACCTGCATATGTTCACTTTATTGGATCAAAACGCTTGAGAATGATTATGCCCCTCACACCGCTGCAATTTTCCAGCCGCCCAATTGTTTATAGCGTTGCCATGCAGCTTGGTAAGGATGTATGGGCGAGCCGAGCATGAGAGGGAGCAGGATTTCAGTACGTTGCAACTGATCACATTACAATTACGTAGCAAGTGGGGTGCGCGACGTTGGCCCCTGAAAGTCCAAGCAAAAAAAAACAACATGAGTTCTAGTTGTCCCCCACATAGTTCTGGAGTTCTTTGTACTTTTTAGAAATAGTTCTATTGTTGAGAACGAAATTATTTGCTTTTTCGTTCAGGAGGTCCAACTTGACAATTCACAAAATTTACTTGAGTGTAACATTGTAAATATTTATCTGATAAGGAAATGTTATAAAGATATTTAACGGAACTCTTTCAGGGGCAAACAGAACTCCGAAGAAAAATTCATTTTTCCAAAAAAAAAATTTGGTTTCACTCAAAGCATTCCATCGCGCCACCAATCTGCTGCTCAGTAAGACTTGGCTCAAGTTTGTGCACATTTTGATTAAGACCCCAACGTTTCAGATTAGAATCGAAGCCCGCGATCTTGGTACTCCAACTCCACTGAGTTCCGACCTCGATCTCATGATCTACGTGCGGAACATCAACGATTACGAACCGCAATTTCTCGTCGACATATTCGAGGTTCGTTTCACCGAGGAAAAAGTGGCAGGTTCGGAAGCGGTTTTATTGCCGGAAACGATAGACCGCGACGAGGTTGACGACTTGGACGATCCGCCTACTCAGGTCTGCTATTTCATTGTTGGTGGCAACGACGACGGATTCTTCACTCTCGACATTTTCAAGCACGAACTCAGTGTACGTATGGCGACGATCACATTGCCAAACGAACCCAAACAAACTCGACCTTCGTGTTGACATAGTTGCTAGAATGACCTGGTAATGCCCTTCAGAAAACTTGAAGGGATTACTTTAAGGCCTTAGGCCACAGTAACGGGCGTAAAATCATGTGCGAATTTAACCATTTTTTTTTCGTATGAAAAAGTGATTCACTCATAAAATTATTTACACATGTATTTAGTATGAATATCAAGGTGTTAGATTTTTTTTTCTATGTACAAAATAGCCGACTACTAATATTTTATTTTATCTTTTTTTTAAGCGCTCCGCGGCGTGACATTTAGCATCCACAATTTTTTACCTACAACAAGAAACAAACATTCTCGTCAATCTACATTAGAATACCTAGAGAAGTACGTACGGAATTTAAAAAAATATTGTTTCATTAAAAAGTTGGAGGTATTTAAAATGAAGGATGTTGTGTTCAAAATTGAGAATGGTAATAAAATTTTTTAAATTTGGTAGGTCATTATGTAAAACGTATGAAAGGTTGTGTAAAAATTTCACGACGATTAGGAAACTGGCTACTGAGAAATTAGAATTCAGAAATTACACGCAGCCTTATGGAAACTGAAGTAACTTTGCAATTCTATTAGCAAATAGCAAACTTTGCTATTTGTTTTCAAGAAATCGAAGAAATATTTATGAGTGATCGTTTTTTTATTTCAAATATATCAAAAACAAAAGTGGCTTTATGGTGCAAGAAACGATGTCGTCCGTCAACGAAAATGAGTATTTGAATTTCCCGCTCCTTTCGGTCTATGCAACGTTGCCGCCATATTCTTATGTTTTTCCTCAAATGTGATTTTTTTTGTATTTTTGACAATTTTTTTATTAAAAAAATATTTATTGCAAAGTTACTTCAGTTTCCATGTGGCTGCGTGTACTTTGTGAATTCTAATTTCTCAGTAGCCAGCTTCCTGATCGTCATGAAGTTTTTACACAACCTTTCAAACGTTTTACATAATGACCTACCAAATTTTTTAAATTTTATTACCATTTTCAATTTTGGACACAACATCCTTAAGAAATCAATTTTCGGTCAAAAGTTTCGTTACAACTGCTCATAAAATGAAAAGTTTTCGATTAATCAGAAATTCCGTACGTACTTCTCTGCGAAATGCAATTAGGAACATTACTTTTAAATTTTAAGTAAATCGAGTGAAAATCGTTGAAGTTATTTGTCACGCCAATTGGAAAAAAAGCTGTTTCGAGAAATTTCGAGCAGTCGGCCATTTTGTACATCAAAGAAAAAAATATATATTTTCTCACAGCTTGATGATCATACTAGCAAGGAACATCCCTCAGGTGACACCCTTCGATTTTGTTGAAATTTGGATATGTTATAAAGCACCGAAAAGTAAGCGATACGTATTTTTTTTTATCGACGGAAAAACGGTTTTAAAGGGTGAAACCACCCCTCAAAAATAGGGGTGTTTTTCGTTTTTCCTCGATAACGTTATCGTTCTCACATCCAATGTATAGTACACGAAAAAATAAACATTGTTGCAATTTTGAAATTTCTTAATATCTCGTTCCGCTAAAACGTTATCGACGAAAAATGAAAAACATCCCCATTTTTGAGGGTGCGTTTCACCCCTCAAAACCGTTTTTCCGCCGATAAAAAAAAATACGCATCGCTTACTTTTCGGTGCCTTATAACATATCCAAATTTCAACAAAATCGAAGGGTGTCACCTGAGGGATGTTCCTTGTAAGTAGATGTGTAATTAATTTTATGAGTGAATCCCCTTTTCATAGGAAAAAAAATGGTTAAATTCGCACATGATTTTATACCCGTTACTGTGGCCTAAGGCCTTAAGCAACTATTGAAAAATATGTGTGGATGCGTAAATTGATTTCCAACAGACTGCGATGACCCTGGACAGAGAAGAGCAGGAGGAATATTTGTTGCTGATAAAAGCTACCGAGGATTGCAACACCGTTCCTGGCAATCAGAGCTTTTTCGACGAGACTGACGATACTCTTCTGAAAGTCATTGTAACCGTTGACGACGTGAACGACAATCCACCAAAATTCGTCAGCAAAATATTCACAGGCGGTGTTACGACCGAGGCGGACTTTGGAACGCAGTTTATGCACGTAAAGGTGAGACCCTTTTTTTACATATCAATGATTCGCCTAAATACTCGAATATCGTTAGGGGGCTACATCTACCATGAAGGAAACGGTCGGTGGCAAAGAAACGCATTTTTTTAACACAACGCCTTAGCACATTGAGAGCCTCTAAAAACAAATCACCAAAATATACAGGAAAACAACAAAAACATGGCCGCCAGCAGATGATTACATTTTTTTCGCAACTTCTGGCGGTGGACATTCTCCAGCTTGAACGGTCCATCCGAAATCTAAAAACCAAACGGGTTATTCAAGTTAACAATAAACACGAGTCGTTGACGATCGTCAATTTTTTTAATTTTTTTTTTCAACAAAGTGGCGACCAATTGAATCTCGAACATACAAAATCTACGAAACAAAGTCATCGTTTTTACGTAACTATTCAAAAATGAAGATCGATTCTGAAAAAGTGAGATCGTCAACGACTTTAAAATATTCCTTATCGTATTTCCCATAAATATGGAAATAATCCATCGAGTGGTTCTCGAGATATCATGTCCACCGACTTTGAAAACAGTATCATCTGCCGGCTGCTATCTTCTGTTGTTTTTTGTCATTTTTAGTGATTTTGTTTTTTAAAGGCTCTTAGTTTTCTTATCTGTATGTTTTAAAAAATGCGTTTCTTGTTCACCAACCGTTTCCCAGAAGAAAATCGGTATTTAGGCATTTTTCGAGCCTCTAAGTAGATGTAGCCCCTCAATTGATGAAAGTCCGCTCTTTACATCTCGTTCGTACTGCGCCCTCACCGGTAGCCCTTGGGTCATCTTCATATTCATCTTGTCGACGTTGGAGGATTTCATTTCACGGGCACCAAAAAACAGCAGCAGTGTAGTTACTTACCAGTGTCGATGTGGCCATTTAACGCGCTATTACCTACAACCAATAAATGACTAAAACCCTTTGGCATTTCGGTAGCCATGTAACGTCATATTTAGGCTAGCCTTTCCTAGACTGCAGAAAGCAGCAGCATCTTGGTGTTCAACTTGCTGGCATTGGTTCTCAGATTCAAGATCCTATTGATCTTCAATCAACGACAGTGGTAATCAGTAAGATCAGTTAATCTTCGTCAATGAGAACTAATGAGTTACTACTGACTCCTCAGTTACTACTGACTACTGAGTTACTACTGACTACCGAGTTACTACTGACTACTGAGTTACCACTGACTACTGAGTTACTACTGATTAATGAGTTACTCCTGACGAATGAATTATTACTGACGAACGAGGTACTACTGATTAATGAGTTACTACTGACTAATGAGTTATTACTGACTAATTAGTTACTACTGACTAATGCGTTACTACTGACTAATGCGTTACTACTGACTAATGAGTTACTACTGACTCATGAGTTACTACTGACTAGGGGGTTACTACTGACTAATGAGTTACTACTGACTAATGAGTTACTACTGACTAATGAGTTACTACTGACTAATGAGTTACTACTGACTAATGAGTTACTACTGACTAATGAGTTACTACGGACTAATGAATTACTACTAACTAACTGATAATTTCCTAGAAAGGATATTAAAATGATCCTGCTTTTGGCCACCCACAATAGTCATCCTGAAGCTAGGTTTTACAGGCAGCAAAAAGCAGCAGCATGTGTTCCTATACGAGAATCGGTTTGATAATATGAAATGCTATTGGTCTAACCCGCTAATAACGACTAATGAGTTCTCGAAATGCAATTTCTTTTCTTCTCCTATGGAATTTCACCATCCCACGAAGGCGTCATTGTTTTCGCTTGTCCATTCGTCGAAGATAATTAACTGATGAAGAACTGCGACCACTTGCGAATAATTTACAGCGATAATGGCTATATTTTCTGTATCCATTAGGCCATAGACCTCGATGTCGGTGACAACGCAGCCATTAATTACTATCAAATCGGCAAAATTCAGATGACCCTGACCGAGGGTCTAGACGACATAAAATTACAGCCGTTCCTCGTCGACAAACTTACCGGTGCTGTCACCCTCAACTTCGATCCTCAGCGAAGAATGAAGGGTTACTTCGACTTCGAAGTCCTGGCAAACGACACCTACGGTCTGCAGGATAAATCCAAAGTTTTCATCTACCTCTTGCGAGAAGATCAAAGAGTTCGATTCGTTCTGCGTCAGCATCCGCCGGAAGTACGGACCAGGATCGAATCGTTCCGAGAGTAAACAAGCAAAACAATATTTTCCTACTGATCGGAGCATTCGATTTTTAGCTGGGATAATTAGTACTCGAAATATTGTTGACTAGGACTTGAACTTTTATCGTCCGCAATAAAATAGTTAAAAAATCACAGATAACCTTCCAAATGTGCAGTTTCCATTGTTTTCCAATATTTTCAGGATTCTGGGCAACGTGACCGGTGCAATAGTGAACGTGGACGAGTACAAGGTACACGAGAACCAGGACGGTTCGGTGGATCGTACGAGGACGGATTTGTACATACATCTGGTTAATCGTCGTGACAATTCGATTCTGGAAGTGTCCGAAGTCCTCGAGATAGTAGATCGAAATATCGAGAAGCTCGACAACCTTTTCAAGGACTTCAACGTTCTCGACACGCAGCCGGCTCAGTCGCAACAGATCGTTCAGTACGAGCAGGCTGGAACGACCTTTTGGCTGCTCGCGCTGACGCTCTTCTTGGGTGCCCTTTTGGTGCTCTGCATAGCGCTTTGTCTCACCCAGAGGGCGTCCTTTCGTCGTCAGCTCAAAGCGGCTGATGCATCGGCATTTGGCAATACCGATTCGGAGTTCATTCGGGGACCCGGCAGGGTGCCCAACACCAACAAACACAGCATGGAGGGCTCCAATCCAATATGGATGCACGCTTACGAAAACGAGTGGTTCAAAAGCGACGAATCTTACAGGTACGCCCCCACATATGTTTACTTCCTTTCGAATCGAATAAACACTTTTAGTGTTAATTAAGGGGTCTTCTCACTTTGACGCTAAACACAAGCTACTTTTATGCATTTTTTGATAGGTTTGTATTATAGACATCGATATAAAAGTTGTTACACTTGATAAATACACTTTCGAAATACATTTCCAAAAAAATCATGCATTTGTGTAACACAAGCAAAACTTTAAACGCGTTTTTCTCGAAACAACGTTTTTCGACGGCTTGTTGATAAAATCTTCGAAACTACTGAACCGATCCTTATGAAATTTCAACCGCGTATTCTTTACAACTATAGCTATAGCGCGTATCAAGGATTTTTTAAATTTTGATATTTAATTTTTTTTGCCAAGATCGGTGAAAAAACACGTTTTTTTGTTTTTTTTTTCGGAAAATGTCCGCCATTTTGTTATTTTTGCATATATCAATAATCTTTTCCGAGATTACTTCAACAGCGCAGCATAACATTTTTTAAGTACCAGTTTTGTCTACAAACAGTCACTTGAATAAATAATTTTTTTAGTCTATTTCGAAAGTGAATTTATTAAGTGTAACAACTTTTATATCTATAATATTTATATTTATATCTATAATATAAATCTATAATAATAATATAAATCTATAATATTTATATTTATATCTATAATATAATATATCTATAATATAAACCTATCAAAGAACTTCTTGAAAAAAACCTTTTTTAGCGTCGAAAGTGAGATGACCCCTTAATAGACAATTTTGAGGGACTTTTTAAACGCAAAAATTATTGTTCTAGATTTATCAAACTGTAGGTATACTTTAACAGTAGGTAAATATTCGGAAGTGGGCTCCTGCTAGAATCAGGCTAATTTTTGTTTGGGGTTGTTTGAGGTTGTTTAACGGGTTACCCTCACTTGTAGCGCAAAAAAAAGGCCTTTTTCATGATTTTTTTTAAAGAAAACTACAACACTTTTTTAATCGATCAATATACCATCTTAAACAACACATCTTGAAGAAGTTTCAGTAATTTTTTTATTGAAAAATATTACATTGTTTAGTGGCAAATGGCCGTCAATGAAATAATGTTTTTATATACACGGTTTGCGGTGACCAACATTGCGGCGAAGTGGATCATCTGAAAAAAAAATGCGGATGGATTTAGTCAAATATAAGTATAAACTAGTCTTTAATCGAAGGATTTTAAAAAATATTCATTTTTCACAAAATGGCGGACAGTCAAAGTTAATGGTTCGATTTTAACGAAAAAAAACGGCCGTTTTTTGGCTATAAAACGGCCATTTTTTTCGAAAAGAAATCGAACGATTAAAGACTACATTTTTATGTATTAAATAAGCCTGCAAAATTTCAAGAAGATCGGTTCATTAGTGTTCGAGTAATCTTGGTCACCGACTTCAGAAATGCCATTTTGAGAAAAACGCGTTTAAAGTTTCAATTTCAGTTCTTCAATTCACGGATTCTTCTCTTTCAACGCTCATATCTCAGTCAATTTTGTTCGGATCGACTTGAAATTTTTAGGATATATTCTCAGATACTTATACTTCAAAAAAATGCAATAAAAAAATCGATTTTTTCAAAATCGCAAGTGGGGGTAACCCGTTAAGGCTGTTTGGGTTTGTTTGAGGGGGTTTGGGTTTGTTTGGGTTTGTTTGAACCCTTGAAGAAAATTAGCCTGATTCTAGCAGGAGCCCCACTTCCGAATGTTTACCTGACAGTATATTTAAGCGCACAAAACAATTTTTTTTATCCATTTGTCATTAAAATGGCGGAGCTGGGGCAAAGTGTTACAGCAAGGTTGCCGCGGCGGTTATATGTAAACAAAAATCTAATTTTTCATCCTCACGAACGGTAACCTGTCCTTGATTTTTATTGAGACCAGCTGCCTGCTACTTGCGGAAACGAATTGTATTTTTTGAACGTTGATAACGTACCGAGAGAGTGTCAAAAAGTTTTGCTCATAGCACATGACAAAATACAGATACGTAGGTGAACGTTGAACTTTTGATTGGGCCTACGCTTAGATCGCTGCTGCGCATATTAATTAAAATAAGAAAAAGTTTGTGGTAAAGAGTCGTCGGATAATAAGTAGTCAAAAAATTGGGACAGGGCGTTTGCTCTTGTTTATTTTGTCGCGATTTTTTCCACCCCCGTCCAATGATCCCTCTTGTTATTGTGTTGTCTTTTGTCACAACTCAGTCACAATTCCGAAAGAGATTCGCTCGACGAGAACGCTCTAAATAACGAGGAGATAATGAACGAAGCCGACACCAATGAGAGAAATTCAGATGAGAATCCTTACTACGTAAGGCCGAGGCCTGCATCGCTTTCCAGGTAAGAATTTTCTTCCTAAATATTAAGATAGTCCTATCGCCTCACACTAGTCATACCACTGATCATACTTGAGACCTGTACAATTTATATTTTTCATATATGCAAAAAAAAATAATTTGTAATAACCAACATTTTCCATTTGTAAACCGTTTAATGAATGTTCACATTTAATTGGAAAAATGAAAAAATAGCTGTTCCAAAGATTCGCGTGGTATTTCTGGGTTTGACATTTGGCAACATTGGTTTTGTCGCCGTCACTTTTTACTCATTCTAATAAATCCAATACCGGAAGTTCAAATTAAACTTGATATTACGTGAAAATTCGGTCGATAAGCGTATTTTTTTCTGAGAGCATTGGATTACTACAAGGGTTGAGTATGTGAATCTGATGATTTTTACGAATCTGACGGATTCTCACTATTGTATACACTTTTGTAGCGACCGGAAATTGGGTTTTTGCATGTCGTCTCGGGATTCCTTCACAAAAGTACGCAATTTTTATATTTTTTTTTCTCTGTGACAAGGTCGATAACCGAACCTGAAATTGTACACAGACGATTATTAATATGTTTAGCGAAGCTCAAAAGAAAATTATGAAAATCCTATGGATCGAAGCCTGTCGATAGGACTATCTTAAAAATGAGTGCAATTTGTGTCTCGAACAATTGGAACGACGTGTTTTTGTCCCTACAGTGTGGATAGTGGCACGGACGATCGAAACGGTTTCAGCCAAGAGTCGCAAGTCGCACGAGATCGAAACCCCACCATCAACAATCCCCTCGGGAAAAAAGTTGAAACGACAGAACTATAGTCCGCAAAAAAATACCGGAAACATTCCGACGTTTCTACCGCTTATACGCAGCTGTGGATTTTTTTTTGTACACTCTTCGTATTTCATTATTGTTACCGCCTCGTCTTCGTAGACTTAGCTATCTCCGTTGTAAATAGTCGTCGATACTTTGTACGTAATATTTATTGACATTCGAAACGTACCGAGCAGGTGCCACGGGGTACGCGAAAATAATTATTTATTATCGAGAACAAAAAATAGTTTGCTAAGTATTAGTCATAGACGTTTACCAGCGCTGACCAAAAATGTTGTCGGTATATCGGACAGCGAGAACTAGAGATTCGTAGGGCTGCCGAACCATCGGAAAGATGAGCTGAAACAATCGCAATCAGCGGCGTAAATATATTGACGCGAGAAATCGAAGGAGACACTTCGAGCCGGATTCAACGAACCAAACGGGCTTTGAACGCCAAATTTCAAGGTTTTTATATTAAAAATAAAGAATCTGAACATGATGTCTTATAATTTATTTTCAATCATTTCAATCATCAGATTTCTTCGTGAAAAAATATTAAAATGTGTAGGGGAAGTTGAGGCAGGATGATAACGCTAAGGTCATATTCAAATAAAACAATACGCATGTGACTAAGTCAACTGTAATTATTTTTTAAACTAATCAACATTCATTAATCT
The DNA here is from genome assembly GCA_951751655.1 of Ophion costatus. Classification (NCBI taxonomy): domain Eukaryota; kingdom Metazoa; phylum Arthropoda; class Insecta; order Hymenoptera; family Ichneumonidae; genus Ophion; species Ophion costatus. Next base: position 22,275,963 of record OX632357.1, on the reverse strand, counting down.
TTTAATTTTGGAAGCGAAAAAATCAGTCTTTCTGATTGCTTCCATACGATATATATTTTTAATTAAGTATGTTGAGTCCCAAATCGCAAATGATGATAAAATTCTGAAAATTTGGTATGTTTTTGTATGAAGTATTTCAGAGGTCGTGTAAAAATTTCACGACAATTAGGAAGCTCGTTATTGAACAATTAACATTCACAAATTATATGTTGTTTTATGGAAACTGATGTAACTTTGCAATAAGTTTTTTTTTGACCTCTCAATTTTATAATATCTACAATATACTGAAAGCAACGGAAACAAAACGAAGTTTATTGATACATTTTTTTTTATTTCTTTTAAAAATTGTTCTTAACAAAATGTTAATTTTTTAATAACGAGCTTCCTAATCGTCGTGAAATTTTAACACGACCTCTTAAATACTTCATACAAAAACATACCAAGTTTTCAGAATTTTCAGATCATTTTTTATTTCAACCCTTAAGGAGGTTGAAGTAATGGTGATAGAATTCGGAAAATTTGGTATGTTTTTACATGAAGTATTCAGGAGGTCGTGTGAAAAATTCATGACGATTAAGAAGCTATTTATTGAACAATTAACATTAACATGTTTCATAGGGACTCAACATCCTTAAGGGAAGGGTAGAGGTTTCAGCGTGAAAAAAAACACTTGTTTGCAAATTTTTTTCATCTATATGGATAGAGTAAATTTATTGAAACCTTTTGTACATTGTTAAGTGTCATTTCAAGAACATTCGGTGAAATTTGTACGCGAAAATATTCACAAAAAAGCTGGTGACAAAGCTTTTCCAAGAACGCCATTGAAAAAACACGATTTGTGGTGTTCGCTGTATCTCAGCTAGAAATGATCTGAAATCAAGTACCATTAAAATTTAGTCAAAGTATCATCAAATCCTCCCCCAATGGTCTTTGATAATTTTTTTTCATTTCTACATTTTTGGTGCTTATGTAAAGTGAAAAGTGCTATTTTTCACGAAAAATTCCGCCATTTTGGGGGTGGTGAACCCCCTCAATGTAAAAAAAAATCTCAAACTAACCGTCGGGGGGAGGTATTTTATATGTAGAAAGTGTGTACCAAGTGTTGAAATAAATCGGTCATGTAGTTTTCAAATGGCAGTGAACAAGGACTTTGAAAAAGTGGTTTCGAGAAAAAGGCGTTTGAAGTGTTAGTTACAGTTTGGAACGCGAGCTACAGTGTTAGAGGAGCGGGACTAAATAATCAATAACTCCGAGAGTTTTGCTCTGATTGACTTGAAATTTTGGGATTATATTCTTGAAATGTTTAACTATAAGAAAAGACAAAAAAATCAATTTTACAAAAGTGCGAACCCCTACCCTTCCCTTAAACCTTCGTTTTTCCCATCTCACCCCGTATGCGGGGCAACATAAAACAGCGCTGCACTAATGATGGGACACGAATTATTGGCATCTTCCGCATATAAAAGTAGTTTCATTCTCAATACCATCAATTTGATAAGCCAATCGTCTAAGTTTTGTAGGACTAGCCCGAATAATCTTGCTTCCAAATCATTTTGATCATTTGTAAGTTATTCTTTTTCCCCTGGTACAAACACCGATTGAAGAGGAACGAAATGCTTTACTAGTTTCATTTCACCCTTTCTAACGTAAATAGTGGTAGGTTGTAAAATATTCCGGGTTTGCTATAGCTTGTATTCATCTTGCCCCATTAGACTAAAACGAATAAAATTAATCGATTATTAGAATTCAATGATATTGGATCAAATTTTTTCCTGGGGGACACCTGGATTTCTTGGGTGGGGGGGGGGCGCCCGCCGTGCCCTCTCCTGGTTACACCAGTGACTAAATTTCAAACATGATGAACAGTTTTGCTCATACGTGAGCCTCCATAATTGCAGTATTACCGCAAATAGCCCTAGATCGATAAACTTTTATTGAGCGTACTACTTGTGTCCAATTGAAGAATACTTTCTCGGAAAAGGAATTATGAATAGTGGCTCGTCGGGCATTGAAGGACGGTCGAGCGTTTTACCGACGGATGTTACAAAGCAGTGTGTTTTTTTTCATACGATACTTGCGCAAGCTTGATATTCCTCTTAGCGTTGATTCCTTTGTGTGGCGCTGCTGCTGATGACGTCCACCATATTGCATTGGCACGAGGGTACGGGGAAACTGAGTGACCGGTGTCGATAAGGACAATTTCTTTCGCTAGTTGGTTATTTGTACGAGGGTTGCACAGAAATGGTCGTAGACGAAAGCTTCATGAAAATGCTTTCTTACTTAGCGGTTGTTGCACCAGTGGACGGCGAAGCGACCACCGATGTGAGTAGTGGGGAAAAGGCGCTTGACATTGGAGACCACCCGCCTGTGACATACCGGCTGAGTCCATTGCAGCCGTACCGAATAAATGCAGCAGGCATCTTTTCTTGAAACTTTCAACTCAGACATTCCTACAAAAAATCTTCTTTATCTGGATTTATCTGGATTTAGTCTGGATTTATCTGGATTTAGTTTGGATTTATCTGGATTTAGTCTGGATTTATCTGGATTTATCTGGATTTATCTGGATTTATCTGGATTTATCTGGATTTATCTGGATTTATCTGGATTTATCTGGATTTATCTGGATTTATCTGGATTTATCTGGATTTATCTGGATTTATCTGGATTTATCTGGATTTATCTGGATTTATCTGGATTTATCTGGATTTAGTTTGGATTAACCTGGATTGAGTCTGGATTTATCTGGATTCATCTGGATTTAGTTTGGATTTATCTGGATTTATCTGGATTTAGTCTGGATTCATCTGGATTGAGTCTGGATTTATCTGGATTTAGTCTGGATTTGGTCTGGATTTATCTGGATTTAGTCTGGATTTAGACTTTCTAGGATAACGAGGACCAGTTTCATTAAGGGACTACATCTACCTAGAAGAATATTCTCCTGCTAAACTCTTGGCGATAATGAAACGCATTTTTAGCACAAAAATACACTACCCGTCAAAACTTTTCGGAGACTTCAGATAATCAACAAACTTTGGATCACTGGATAATTGCCAAATAATGTTGGTATAATATAGTTCATTTCATTTATTATTTTACAAAGATGCTATATAGCTGTATATAATACATTAAATTATGCTAATATGATTTTTCAATTATCCAAATTGATCGAAAGTTTTGCCATTATGTGTAGTGTCCGAAAACTTTTGACCGGTAGTGTACGAATGGTGAGAGCCTTTAAAAAAAGATCACCAAAAAATACAGAAAAGCAGCGAAAACATGGCCGCCAGCAGGTGATATATTTTCGCGACGGTCCATCCGAAATCTAAAAACCGAACGGGTTATTCAAGTTAACAATAAATACGAGTCGTTGACGATCGTCGATTTTTTGATAATTTTTTTCACACCCTGGCGACGTATTGAAAGCCAAGCATACAAAATGTATGAAAAAAGACGTCATTTTTACGTAATTTTGAAAAAATGAAGATCGAGTTTGAAAAAGTCAGATCGTCAACGACTTTAAAATATTTCTCGTCATACTTCTTGTAAATTTGGACACAATCCATCAAGTGGTTTTCGAGATATCATATCCACCGACTTTGAAAACAGTGTTTCGAGAAAAACGCGTTTAAAGTTTGACGTATGGTGCCGCACCGCTCGCCCGGCCAACTGTTAAATGCTGTAGCTCATTAAATTTAAGGAATATTTCAATAACATTTTCAGGGAATATAGCTAAGAAGTGATACTATGGAATAAAAATATTTTTCGAAAATGCAATTTTTTTTACCCACCTTGGTAGATGTAGTCCCTCGAATTTCTAATTTTTTTTATTAACCAATAGAGCTTGCACGCACACGATATACAAGTTACTCGAATAACCATGTGTACCGAGACTGTGCGAAGGGGAGCTCGAAGAAACTCAACCACCTCATTCTCTTATCGTCTTCGGTGGACGACGTTGACCTCGCGTGCAACCCTATGGTAATTTCGAAGGCACCGCGAGTTGTTGGTCAGCCCCTGAGCTGGCATCCCCCCAGCGTGGTAACACAAAACTTATGGCTAGTGACCCCACGGCCCAAGCGGGAACAAATATCCCTCGACGATAAGACCGCTTTCACAGCTTCGAATCCTCACACGAGTTCTGCACGATTCTTTGCTCGGTGCATTCAATGAGGCTACTTTTTAAACCATAATGAATAGTATAATGAAAAGTATATTTTAATATACTTTTTAATTTTTGTATCTTAATATTTCAGTATGTAAAATATGTATCAGTAAAATACGTATGTAAAATCAGTATGTAAAAAACATATACATTCCAACACGAATATCTTTGGGCAGAGAACATTTAAGGTGGGACACTACTGTGACGTGTAAAAAAATACATTTTTTCGCATTTTCTTTAAGTATACATATTGAAGAAGATGTGAGAAAATATTCAATTTAATATACTGAAAATTGACCAACGTACAGACGACTTAGAGAAAGCAGGCAGTGCAACGATTTACGTGTAGGGTGAAGTCACCAAAGTGTACGCACTTTATAAACTTTTCTTTCCAGAAAAATCAATTTTGATAGTACACTTTGTATTTCGTATTTAAGGCCTTATATACGCGATTTCGCCGATTTTCGAAGTTACTTTTTTAGACGCGGTTAAAAAAAATGACGCATATATTGACAACATTTTTTTACAGATCATTTATGCACATATAGTTAAGTATATGTAAAAAAATCAGAAATATTAAGAAATGGCGGAGATATAACATAATAAAGCAATGAATTTTTGGTATATTCCTAACTTTTCAGGCTAATAGAATCAAAAATAATTTGCAAAAATGGAAAATTTTGAAATTTTTCGCGTATATAAGGCCTTAAATTAAGCTTTGGTCATTTAGGAACATTATTTTAAATATAAATCTTAAGGAGCAATCTCGAAAAGTATTCTTTCGAAGCTTAAACTTTTAACTCGTCCCGTCCGCACTCTTAGGGTGCAGTATTGCAAAGAGTACGCAGTAAGAACCTTTCATAGAAACTAAGAGTGCGTATGAGAGCGGAGTAGTGGTAAGGAATAGTGGCAAGAGTGCGCACTCTTTGGCTACGTACTCTCACCAAATACGCGTTTTTAGTCTACGGTCACTCTAATTTTCGTACGCAAGCGAAACGGCGACATAGCTTCTCGATAAAAACAAAATTTGGGTCACAAATTTCAAGTATTATAACATTTGTTGCATGTAAATTAATAGCAACCCTTACAAAACGTGTTTAAAATTGTTAAAAAAAAAAAGATTAAACACATCGAAAATCTATTATCAGTCATAAAATTAGAAATAAATACCTTAACGAAGCGAGTTATTGTCTAACACCTTGACATGACATATGGCATCAACAGGCTAAATGGTGTTGCTAACACAAAGAAAAATAAAACAATTAAAAGCACTGCGTACTCTTTGGTAGTGCGCACTCTTCGGTGGCTCTACCCTACTAAAACTTTCAATCGCGTTTTTCTCGAAACTCAAATTTCCATAATTGCAGTAATTATCGGTGCACATGGCCGTATTTTTGGACAGAAATTTAGTATTTTTCCAGCCCCCGAATATAAGTAAAACTTTCGCCAAAATTACACTTTTTATTTTCAACACTCGTGATGTTGTGAAATTATTTTTTGAAAAATGACTACGTACAACAATAACTAGATTTATATATATATTATTATTATTATTATTATTATATTTATTATATCATTATTATTATTTTATTGTATTATTATATCATTATATTTATTATATATTATTTATTATATTATTATCATTATTATTATTATTATTATTATTATATTATTTGTATTTTTCAGACCAAACATTGTCATGTTATCGGTCCGGCCGCTGGCTCAGATTTTTCATACAGAGCTTCTGTAAAACCTAAATAACATTGTCAATTTTTTATTTTTCTTAAATGACAATTTACACTAAAATAAGTTTAATGTATGCTTAATAACATAGCTTTTTTCCAAGTCCCAAATGAATAATGTAGTGAACGTAAAAAATTGGAAAAATTTTTTTTTTCAATGCCTCACGCTGTCATGCTGTAAAAGATTTTTCTAATGATTGGCGATGACTGAACGGGACAGGCGTACGTAGGGGTAGAAGAAAATTGCAGTGGCGGAACTTGGTGCGAAGAGATCTGATCGACCCTCGCGAAGGCTAAAGAAACTAACGATCTTTACTACCGCAAGTAAAGATCCCCCCGTCGCCGTACTGCCGAACCCCGCCGACTGTCAAGGGTGCCGACCGACCACTTTACAACCAAGTCCCATACAAAATTATCCCGTCTGAGTCATCGGTTCTACATTACGTTTCGCATCTACCATTATTATATCCATGTATGCGTAAAATCCGTACAATCATTGAGGACCATTAATTACGGATGCTTTTTTCGCCCACGATATAAGGGAAATAAATAATATATGTATTGGATTATTGTATACTGATAAACAAGTTGTGCAGCGGCTCTTGTGTGGCCGGCAGTTCGATGAATAAATGTCTAACAATTCGAATATCAGCCCGACTATTTATATTATTTTATTTACCGAAGTTTTAAAAAATCTAAAAGTTGAATTATTTTCATGATGTATATTTTAAGAATAAATACTGCCATTTTAATGCATAAGCATTCTTTAGATGACTACAAAAATCTTTGACCATTGGTAAATGTTAACACAAGGATGGAACAAATAACACGAATGCAACGATGCAAATAAATGTTGCATCATTGGAACGCCAATGAATTTTAATTTTTTTTTCTTCAATTCCACAAATTTAATTTGACCCATTTAGGCCATGAAAATCACTCAAACGTTTTTACGAATTCTTATTAAAGATTCACGATGTCAATTATCAAAAAATAGTTTTTGCATAATGGTAAAAGCAAAGAAGTGAAAAATGAAGAAAAAGCAATCGCTGCATTCCAACGATGCAAACTTCAATGTCGTCGGAGAGATTCTCAACAAAAATAGAAACAAATTTACCTCGTGAAAAGTTTTCCTTCAGCTTTTTCAATCTACGGCTGACGTGGAATGGAAGTACGACAGTCGCAAACAACTTAATCTCACAGCTAGCTCTTGATGAAAAATGTGATCGTGAGATGTCCAGCGAGTTGAAGCTGTTACTAAAGTAATAAAGAAAAAACCTGCTTTGTTAAGTGTTAAATTTAAAATATTAAATTAAATGTTAAAAGTTGAATGTTGAATTAAATATTAAACTTTAAATGTTAAGTTAAATATTTCTTTTTTAATGTTAAATTGAAAGTTATTTTTCATATGTTCAATTAAAAGTTATTTTTCAAAAGGTAAATTGAAAGTTATTTTTCAAATATTTAATTGAAAGTAATTTTTTAAATGTTAAATTAAAATTTATTTTTCAAATATTAAATTAAAAGTTATTATTAAAATGTTCAATTAAAATTTAATTTTCAAATGTTAAATTGAAAACAGGGTAGCAATTTTTTTAACAAATACCAGATAAAAACCTTTAGAGTCTATTCAATTCCCAGATCCCGTAGCTTCTCCCAATATAGCTTTATCATTTTTTTGTCGTAACTATATCATTCCAGTAATTAATCGAATTATTGTAAAAATATTTCACGAGTGCTGGCAATTTTCCAATCACTCCATCGAACCACGCCAAAAAATGCCACGCGAACTCTGAACTGTCAACGTTAAAAATTCCTGGATTCGTCAGATCTGGACCAAAAAACTGTGAAAAATTGTCGACTGCCAAAGTTCGACAAGCACCGTGTAAAACGTACATTTTTTCAATTGTTACGAGCGCTTGCTCATTTTCACAATTTTAGATGCGTGTCGATGTCAGAGCTTGATCCAGGGGTGGATAGCCGCAGCCATAAAGCATCCACGAACGCGAGGTCAACCGCTACTAGACGTTCTCGCAGTTGCTTTTCACATAGTTACACATGGTGAGTCGCTGACCACATTGTGAAGTCTCCGGGTGAACAATACGAATCGGGGCTAACTAAATGCACGGTTCCCTCATTTCTTGTTTTTTTTTTCCTCGTTGATAACCGTTTCTCTTTGGTATATTACCTGACCTCACGAAAGTTTCTCTACCATAGCGAATTAATTATCGTTCCCTGCAAACGAATAGTGAATATTTAACAAAGTGTTTACCGCCAATTTTTATCGTTCAAAAAGCAAGAAAGAAGTTTCGAATAGTTTTTCGAAATTCTTCGCAAGTACTTGTTAAAGAAAAAATTCGCGATGATCGATGCAATCAAATTTATAATACCAAAGGGGGGAGATACCTCTGGGCGTAGAAAAAAATTCTGATTTTCATTATTTTTTCCCAAGATTTCTTCACCATTTTTGAGATTTAGGGTTTCATTGCTACTTTTGACTGTGGCATGGGATTTTTTTAATCTTTAAAAATGACGGCGGTATAGCACGGTGTGCTTAACGAGTACCGGCTGGCGTTCTCAGACGCCGTGACACGTAGCGTCATAGGGATTAATCTGAAAAAAAAACCATCCGAGATTTTTCTTTCCTTGACACTCAAACGCAGAATATGAACCAAGAAAAGAGGAGAAATTTGGAAAATCTATGAAATGGTACGCTTTGAAACGAAAAAATTTAATTTTCCAAAAAAATGCCTACATTTTGCAATAAAAAAAGCTTTATTTTCAAAAACATTTAGGCTCATATTTTCAACGGTAAAGTTAGAAATATTTATACCAAATTTCATCAGAATCGGTCGATTAGATTTTTGGCTGCCCGTCACGCCAGTTGAGAAAATGCAGTTCAGAAGACCGTGTGCCATACTTCCGCCATTTTTAAAGACGAATAAAAATAAAAAATACGTTGTAACAGCGAAAAGTAGTAATAAAAATTCCCCTCAGTCTCAAGAAGAGCGAAGAGATTTTTCCTTAAAAAAAATCATGAAAATCAGCAAATGTTTTCCTTGCCTGAAGGTATCTCCGCCCTGAATTCACGTCCAGAAATCTATTTGCAGGTTTTGAATACTTCTGGGTGACCCATACATTCGTCGGTATTTGTGCAATTGTTGGTCGAATTCGAGGAACATTAATGAGGTACGATCACTTCCACGGGGTCAAAAAAGAAATTTATTTTACCCACAGCTCCTCGGATAGATGTTTACTTATGTCGATTATTCGTATTATCCATTATAGTGTGCCAAATGTTGTGGTAAATAATACATTTATTGCGCGTGAACGAATAGAAACTGAAAAATTAGATTGTCAACGACTCGGTAGTAATCTTCGTAATAATAATATTAACATATCGACCATAAAAACGAACTATGACAAAAAAGAAATCAGCCGAAAACCTATTAAAATAGGCTTGAATTACCTCAGCGGAATCAACACGATAGGCAGAATATAATTATACATATTATCGATACGTGATAAATGATAAAACTCCATAAATTGTTGTTTGCATATTTCGTGGCGGCTTCCATTCAAATTAATTTTAAAACAAAGCTGGGTTATGTTCGCCGAACGCATCAGCTGTTACTCGCGACGTTGCTAAGTCTGTGGGTGCTGTTTCGTCGTTCTGTCCATTTTCAACTGGAAATTGAAACTTTCTTGTAACGTAGTGCTTTAACTACACGGTGAAGATCAATTTTCTTATCTTTTACAATATCTATAATATCTAATCTATCGAATTTCAGTTTTCCAACGGGTTTAGTTGGATACGTGAGCAGAAAAACCACGATCACCGCACTTCCGGTTGACCGTCTCCACAAGCCGACGTGCTTCGGTAACTCAAAGTGCTCGACTTTGCAGTTTCATTGCGACAAAAGCTAAACGGTCAAAATAGCTCAAATTTTGGCAACAGGCGCATAAAGTATTCGTCAAATCCGAAAGTTGGATTCGTAGTAAGGATCGTACCTCCTTAAGGGGTTACCCCCACTTGCGATTTTGAAAAAATCAATTTTTTTTTATTGCATTTTTTTGAAGTATAAGTATCTGAGAATATGTCCTGAAAATTTCAAGCCGATCCGAACAAAATTGACTGGGATATGAGCGTTGAAAGAGAAGAATCCATGAATTGAAGAACTGAAATTGAAACTTTAAACTCGTTTTTCTCAAAATGGCATTTCTGAAGTCGGTGACCAAGATTACTCGAACACTAATGAACCGATCTTCTTGAAATTTTGCAGGCTTATTTAATACATAAAAATGTAGTCTTTAATCGTTCGATTTATTTTTTTCGAAAAAAATGGCCGTTTTATAGCCAAAAAACGGCCGTTTTTTTCGTTAAAATCGATCCATTAACTTTGACTGTCCGCCATTTTGTGAAAAATGAATATTTTTTAAAATCCTTCGATTAAAGACTAGTTTATACTTATATTTGACTAAATCCATCCGCATTTTTTTTTTCAGATGATCCACTTCGCCGCAATGTTGGTCACCGCAAACCGTGTATATAAAAACATTATTTCATTGACGGCCATTTGCCACTAAACAATGTAATATTTTTCAATAAAAAAATTACTGAAAGTTCTTCAAGATGTGTTCTTTAAGATGGTATATTGATCGATTAAAAAAGTTTTGTAGTTTTCTTTAAAAAAATTCATGAAAAAGGCCTTTTTTGCGCTACAAGTGGGGGTAACGCCTTAATCGAAAGCGATAATCGCGACTACGTGTTCGATGTATCGAAAATGGAGAGAGAATCATTCGTCTTTATATCTTTATCAATTAGCGAGGGAGACATGGTGGAAGGGTGGCTTGTTGATCCAAGGGTGGTTAACCGCGTACAAACCCGAGGATCCTGGCAGTTTCCATACCTGTTAGAAGGGTAGAAAGTTGGTTGGAGGGGGGTGGGTGGAGGGTGATACGTTTAGGGGTAGCTGCAGGCTATAACGTGACGTGACGTTACGTCGTCCACGTGACGGAGTCCCCGGCGTCGGAGTCGAGCAGGGAAGGGTGACCGAGTCGAACACTGCGACAACCCCTTCACATGCCTCGGCGCGTCCTTCGCGGCCACGTGCAACACGGAAACACCTTGCGTCTCTTTATCAAGTGATAGAAAAAAAAAAACATACACGAGAAATGATATCAAGAACTTTTTTCTTTATCGAATACTCCTAAAGTTTTATCGGAGCCATTAGCTTCTTCGTTAGTTCCTACGGACAAGTGCACGAAAGTGAGAAATTCAAATAAACAAAGTGCACTCGATGTCGCCGAAGAAGACGAGGGCGGAAATAATGATAAAGTGCATGTATCGTCGTGCCGCAACGTGCCTCACAGCAAAATACGCAGTATGCATTTGATCGTTCATTCGATAAATTACAACCCGTGTGTGACGCTCGATCGACCGAATAGTGTTTCCAACTGCGGCTCGAATGACGCGGCGAGCACGTTACTCATTGTTTTCGCGAGCACCGAACACGTGTAGTGCCGATTTTCGTCGGGTATCTGAGAAAACTTGGGGATCAACGTTTCTCGTAAGATACAACTTTTTTAACTGAAAGCGAACAGGTGAGTGGTTCGATTCACGATCACGAGTCGAAAGAATTCAGTTGCGAACTTTGAGGATCGTCACAGTGTAACGGGTCGAAAAATAGCTGATTTTCCCCATTTTTTTTCGATGGTTACAATCCGATAATCAGCCCAATTTTTTTATGTCTAATCAAAGCACTCGAAAAGAACAGAAAATACATTTTTTAACGTTTATTTTTATTTATTTTTTATCGAATGACGGCGGTTTGAAAAAAAAAAAGTATCGAAGTTAGCGTTTTTTTCGACAGTTTTTCGTTAAAAAAAATATGAAGATTAAGAAAAAGCTTCCATAGCAAGATAAAGAATGGCGTAAAGAATGTTGTGTCGAAATTTGAGACGGATAGCTTGAAAACTCTTGCTTTGAGAGTGTACACCGTTTTGAAAAACGACATTTCGAGAAAAAAAAACTTTCTTTAAGAAAGGCTGCAGCGACCGAAATTATTCGAATTTTGACCCAAAAATTGAACAGCATGTTTATAACCGTCTATACTATAGGATAAGGTGAAAAAATCGATTTTTTGAAAATGTTACACTGTGATGATCCCTCACGGTATTCCTTTCGCGGAGAGCCGTATTTTGAGGGGGCATAAGGCGAGCCTATTCAGAAGCATTGGTAAATTACAGTAGCGCTAAAAAAATGAATGACAATTAATTAATAGTAATTAATTGTCATTAATTTTTTTATTCGCTCATTTAAAAAAATGGCCCTAATTTAGTAGATTCAGACACTGTTGCATTTCCTTCGAAACTGCTCGTAAGCAGTTTTCATCAGGCATCTAGTTATTTAGTGTATAAATTGTTAGAAAGTAATGTGGCCAGCGCGTCATCTTCATAAATCGCCGTATAAACGAGACGATTTTTAGAGACGTAATTTTTCGTTAAAAGTTCGGTAACTTGGCCGGAATGTTTACCATACTCGGATATATTTTGACTTGATTATAGACGAAAATCAGTAAATTGTTAAATATTCGGGTTCGCGAAAGAAATACCTTAAACTAGAGCTCGGCATTTGTCAGCTTTAGGGGGCCATCGGCTGCCTTCTTTTCGTACTACTGAACTTTCAATTCTTCCCATTTTTATCGTAATTTTCAAATTACTTCAGTGACTTGCCTCCATCGGATTCTGCCGGTAGGTAGGAATAAAGACGAGAACTTCCGAAAAAATTCGCGATCCTAACCAAAACTCATAATTGCAATTATCCTTTCAATTATTTGATTAATCTTCGAGTGATCCGATTTTTGGGAAAACGTATCGTCTTCATTATCGAAGGAAAAAGGAACCGAAAAATCGATGTGCAGTGATATCGCTTTAAATAATTCATCACAACTACACATATACACTTGACAAGTATCCAGAAGAGTTCACAAGAGTGTATCGATTTTTCGTCCCGAGGAACATTAATTCTAGGCTTTCAATGCGATCGAAACGGTACATTAACCGATGGAGTATTTGACTTGATGAAATTGCTTATTTCACTCTTAAAGCACCAAAAAGTGACTCCTTCCGGCCATTCTTGTAATTTCAAAATGATTCGGAGTTAAATACTGATTTTTAAAGTGCAAATTTCAATCCCAAATTCGTCAGGATGAGCCGAAGTGAAAAATGTGCAATTATTTTCAGCGAAATTTGCCACCTGAGCCGTAAAATAGTAAATATTCCACAAGTACAAAAAATCATATAAAACATAGTGAATTAGTACGAGAATGTGTTAAAAAGAAATTAAGGACGTTGAGTCCCAAATCGCAAATGATGATAAAATTCTGAAAATTTGGTATGTTTTTGTATGAAGTATTTCAGAGGTCGTGTAAAAATTTCACGACAATTAGGAAGCTCGTTATTGAACAATTAACATTCACAAATTAAATGTTGATTTATGGAAACTGATGTAACTTTGCAATAAGTTTTTTTTTTGACCTCTCAATTTGATAATATCTACAATATACTAAAAGCAACGGAAACAAAACGAAGTTTATTGATACATTTTTTTTTATTTCTTTTCAAAATTGTTCTTAACAAAAAGTTAATTTTTTAATAACGAGCTTCCTAATCGTCGTGAAATTTTAACACGACCTCTTAAATACTTCATACAAAAACATACCAAATTTTCAGAATTTTCTTATCATTTTTTATTTCAACCCTTAAGGAGATTGAAGTAATGATGATAGAATTCTGAAAATTTGGTATGTTTTTGCATGAAGTATTCAGGAGGTCGTGTGAAAAATTCATGACGATTAAGAAGCTATTTATTGAACAATTAACATTGACATGTTTCATAGGGACTCAACATCCTTAAATAAGAATTAATTCCATGCCCTTCCCAAATTCCAAGTTACGTTAAAAGTCAAATTGGTGTGCCATAATTGACTACGCCAAACGCGCGGTAAAATAGATGTAGGGACGAGTTACAGGATGTCTCGGGTGAGTTAAAAAATACTCGGGGATGTGTAAGTGGAAATTTGGATCGCGATACGTGAAATGATCAACATGAGAGAATAATGTGACCCTATTCTCTCGAGAATCTCGGTGTACTCACAAGTTAGTCACGCACTAGTCGCTTTTACACCATGATGTTGTATACGTGTATATATCGCACCTTCCGCAGACTCTCGCCCCTTTTGCGTTGGCATTTTCGTGCCTGCAAAATCGACTTTCAAACTCCGCTTCGCCGAGCACCCCCGCAATCATTTTTTTATTCAAACTGAATGCGCCTCAATCAAAGTCATTGATTGAACATCAAAGGATGCCCGATAAGTCCCTATTCCCTCTCGATTATCGTGCTACTCCCCAAAGGAATAATTGTACAAAATAATCGCGGACTGTCATTCGAAAAATGACGAGCAAGGAGTACTTCGAAAAATGACGAGCAAGGAGTACTTCGAAAGCAACTGTACATTGTGGGAAAACAAATGATCGTTAAATAAGAAGCATCGGCGTGCAACTATAGCGTTGCGGTAAGATAAAGAATTGCGAAGAATGATTAAGTAGATTTTTTTCGCTTCGTAGGTACGTTGGATATTCCCTGGACGTATGTGCCCCGCACGCTCTCGCGTGTGAATACTAAAATCGAAAGTACCGGTCATACCAATGTCCCATGACTTGTACAGAGACGAATACGGATAGATGAGGACAGGGGAACATACGAGGGCGCTAGAGAAACAAAAAAAAACGTCCATGACTGCGCGTGTAAAAGCGACGACCTGGTTTTCGTGATTATAAAATCGATATTAAGAACTTTTATCGATGCTCGTGATCTCTCGAAACGCTTTCACCCCAACCGGTACAAATATCGTACGCGAAGTGACAGCGCGAAATAACTGGTTATATTTCGATCGAACTCCATACCACCGCTACGAATCTTTCGATTTATTTGCTTAACGCGTTACCCCCACTTGTAGCGCAAAAAAAAGGCTTTTATCATGAATTTTTTTGAAGAAAACTACAAAACTTTTTTAATCGATCAATATACCATCTTAAAGAACACATCTTGAAGAATTTTCAGTAATTTTTTTATTGAAAAATATTACATTGTTTAGTGGCAAATGGCCGTCAATGAAATAATGTTTTTATATACACGGTTTGCGGTGACCAACATTGCGGCGAAGTGGATCATCTGAAAAAAAAATGCGGATGGATTTAGTCAAATATAAGTATAAACTAGTCTTTAATCGAAGGATTTTAAAAAATATTCATTTTTCACAAAATGGCGGACAGTCAAAGTTAATGGTTCGATTTTAACGAAAAAAAACGGCCGTTTTTTGGCTATAAAATGCCCATTTTTTTCGAAAAAAAAAAAAATCGAACGATTAAAGACTACATTTTTATGTATTAAATAAGCCTGCAAAATTTCAAGAAGATCGACTCATTAGTGTTCGAGTAATCTTGGTCACCGACTTCAGAAATGCCATTTTGAGAAAAACGCGTTTAAAGTTTCAATTTCAGTTCTTCAATTCACGGATTCTTCTCTTTCAACGCTCATATCCCAGTCAATTTTGTTCGGATCGACTTGAAATTTTCAGGACATATTCTCAGATACTTATACTTCAAAAAAATGCAATAAAAAAAATCGATTTTGTCACAATCGCAAGTGGGGGTAACCCCTTAATCAAGATAATAGAAGTTGTTCTTCCTCTTCTCAATTTTAGACTATCTTGTGTATTCTTTTTGTTTTTTCCTAAGGTACACGCTTTTCGCGTTTGTTAACTATTATTTCGTCCACTGTGACTGTTTCGTTCCTCCACTTTTTATTTATTTTTTTCTTCTTTTTTTCTTCCCCCCTCCTTGCGGCCGCAGACGACTTCCCCCTCTGTATCATATTCATCGTGACATTTCTGTCATGGGTATAGGGAAACTGCAGAAAACCTATAACCAATACAGCCGGTCATCGAGGTCACCTCCTCAATCGTGTACCTATAGTCTTATTTTGCCGCGAAATGCTGAAGAAAAACATTTCACGACGACATGTCCGCGCGACAGGGTTTCGAACCCGGGACCTCCCGGTCCGCAGGTTTAGTGGCAAGCACGCTAACCACTAGACCATCGCACCGGTTTATTTTCTATATTCTTATTTAGCACGTTAAAATCTACGTGTTAATTTTATTTGCCTACTGTGCGAGCCTTTGAAGGTAGAAAAAATAATTCTCAAGATTGAATTCTTTTTGCTCGTTTTTGTTTTATTGATTACTTTTTACTTAAAAAATTTCTAAGACGCCCTCGATTCTTGAATTGTATCCTCGGTAATTTTGGGGTTTGCTTTTCATTCCCCTAATTTCCATTCGACTGGATTATTTTTGCTCTTCATCCCTGTGAAGCTTATTGTCGCAAGGGAGTCTGAATTCACGGGTACATGTATACACGGTGCTTGTCAACGATCTGTAATAATTTATGAAGCCCACGCACTGCTGCGTGGGGCGAAGGGGTGCCAACGGGAGCCTACATTCGTACGTTAGGGAATCGATTCACCTTTTCGTCCTTATCTTGTAGTCCGGCTGGGCGAAAGTGGGAAAAACTCATCGACGTGGCAAGTCCAGTGACCTCAATAATCGTCGTATATCCCCACACACACACAAAATATTCATATCAAGATAACCTCGAAGTTATGGAATATGACGTAACCAGCTACGAAAAAATACAGATTTCTATCTTTCTGGAAACACGAGAGCTTATTTAAATTGACTAACACTGAAACAATGATAGCTCTTATTTCTTTAACAAGAATCTGTACACGAAAAAAATATTTTTCACACTTGTGTGCTTGGCTAGGTATTCTAGTCGAGAGGCCTAAATTTTTAGCGTTTTTGGAGCTCGCTAAATAAATAAATATATATATTTTTAGTATCCATTTTTGTACAGTATTTTTATTGATGATCCCAGAACTTACTAAATAAATTTTGGGCACAAAAAACAAAAATGTAAAAATGCATGGGTCTCTAAATATGGCAGTGAAAAAAAAGGGTTGAGGTGGTTGACACGATTCCAAAGCTTCCATTTATACGAAACGGAAATAAAACCAATTTTCTTGATCAATAAGAAATATGGCGGTGCAACGAGAATTTTTTTAATGACGAATGTATGGTAAAAAGTTCATTTTTCCCCATATTTTTCAAAGTTAATTTTTTTTCACATACTGATAATAATAATTTTGCAATGCTCGAGGTAGGGATGATAGAAGGATATATACTAAAAGACCATACCAAATTTGAAGTCAATAGGCTGAAGAGAACTCGAGATTTTATGCGAACTAGGATGATAAAAGTAGTTTCGAGAAAAACGAGTTTAAAGTATTGAGTACAATTCCAGACAACTGCAATTATCCAAATAGTATAATGGCAGGCTATGCTTACGCTACATTAATCAGCCACTCCTGCCTCGTAAAGTGTACCTTCGTCAATTTCGAAATTATGATTTTCTGAAGCTCGTTCTTCCCTCCGAGCAGTTCTAACTTCCTTAGGAACTTCTGAAGTTCGTAGCTCCGACCAGTCGATCCCACTCTGGTCTCGTTTGGTGGCGTAAATATCGGGAATTTCGAAATTCCCTTTTAAGGGTATATTCTCAAGAGTCTACGCTTTAAGGGGTTAGGCCACAGTATTTAGTATGAATATCAAGCTGTTAGAAAATATATATTTTTTTTCGATATACAAAATGGCCGACTACTAATATTTTCTTTTGTTTTTTTAGGCGCTCTGCGGCGTGACATTTAGCATCCACAATTTCTGACCGAGAAAAAAAAATTCTCGTCAATCTGCATTAGAATACCTAGAGTACGTACGTACGGAATTTAAAAAATATTGTTTTATTCAAAAGTTGTAGATATTTAAACTTAAGAAATGAATTTTCTGTGAAAAATTTCGTATACAACTACTCATAAAATGAAAAGTTTTCGATTAATCAGAAGTCCGTACTTCTCTACGAAATTCAATAAGGAACATAACTTCTAAATTTGAAGTAAATCGAGTGAAAATTGTTGAAGTCATTTGTCACGCTAATTGGAAAAAAGCGTAAAAAATGCGGAAAAAATGAAAAAAAAAAGCGGAAAAAATGAAAAGTTTTCGATTAATCAGAAGTCCGTACTTCTCTACGAAATTCAATAAGGAACATAACTTCTAAATTTGAAGTAAATCGAGTGAAAATTGTTGAAGTCATTTGTCACGCTAATTGGAAAAAAGCTGTTTCGAGAAAAACGATCACGGCGGCCATTTTGTACAACGAAAAAAAAAAAAATTCTGTCAGCTCGATATTCATACTAAATAGATGTGTAATTAATTTCATGAGTGAATCACTTTTTCATACGAAAAAAAAATTGTTAAATTCGCACATGATTTTATACCCGTTACTAACCCCTTAACAGAGTGCAAAAAAAATTAATTTTTTGAAATTTCTAGACTAAAATATTACCTTAAGGCGTTACCCTCACTTGTAGCGCAAAAAAAAGGCCTTTTTCATGAATTTTTTTAAAGAAAACTACAAAACTTTTTTAATCGATCAATATACCATCTAAAAGAACACATCTTGAAGAACTTTCAGTAATTTTTTTAGTGAAAAATATTACATTGTTTAGTGGCAAATGGCCGTCAATGAAATAATGTTTTTATATACACGGTTTGCGGTGACCAACATTGCGGCGAAGTGGATCATCTGAAAAAAAAAATGCGGATGGATTTAGTCAAATATAAGTATAAACTAGTCTTTAATCGAAGGATTTTTAAAAATATTCATTTTTCACAAAATGGCGGACAGTCAAAGTTAATGGTTCGATTTTAACGAAAAAAACGGCCGTTTTTTGGCTATAAAACGGCCATTTTTTTCGAAAAAAAAAATCGAAAGATTAAATACTACATTTTCATGTATTAAATAAGCCTGCAAAATTTCAAGAAGATCGGTTCATTAGTGTTCGAGTAATCTTGGTCACCGACTTCAGAAATGCCATTTTGAGAAAAACGCGTTTAAAGTTTCAATTACCCGGTCGTTTACACAACGGATTCTTCTCTTTCAACGCTCATATCTCAGTCAATTTTGTTCGGATCGACTTGAAATTTTCCGGACATATTCTCAGATACTTATACTTCAAAAAAATGCAATAAAAAAAATCGATTTTTTCAAAATCGCAAGTGGGGGTAACCCCTTAACTTTCTTCACGTTTGCTCATTAAAGAACCGTACCCGACACAATTAAAATCGTTAAATAAACAGTTAGTACGTTCTAAAAATGTTTGATTAGGAAAAAAAATCGTATTTCGTCGAGAAACATACGAAAAGCCTGTTGGAATCGATAAGGACTTCAGATATTCTATAAATACACGATCCACTAGTGGATTTTATTGATGAACCGCTGTTTGCCCTATCACGCAAACCGCGAGCCGTTGACCACAAGTCTTCTTCCCCATGCGAATCTCTGCTTCACGAGACATAAATAATTACCGAACCCCACGTCGTTCGAACCCGGAACGACTTTGCCAATTGCCCTCGACTAAAAGCTAACCATTATCTCGATTTATAGTTCGTTTTTCGATCATTTTATTTTTTCCTCGCAGAATGCACTCGGAAGAATGGATCAAATTATGGATGTACTTGCGATTGGGTTGTCTCGTTGTTTTGCCGAGATCGGTAGGAGGTGCGAGGCCTCGCTTCGACACCTCTACCGACATGGGACTCGTCCTAGTGCCCGCAGACGCCGAAATCGATTCCGTCATCTTTCGACTTCGCGCCACCGATCAGGATGCCGATTTTCCGCTCGTTTTCGACATAACCGGTATTTTCAACTGGTACATTTTTCGGCGGTCCGTAGCAACTGACAAGGAACATCGCTTTGATGTCAATTATTGGATGCGTAGTTTTCTTTATCGGCTGAGTAACGGTTTCAAGGGGTGAAACCGCCCTTAGAGTGAAGCGTGTCAAGGGTTGATTTTGCTCGATGATTTGTTGATTTTTGTTGAAAAAAAAATGTCCGACGATTGAGTGGAGCAACTTATTTTTGGCCGAGGAAAATGTTTTGGATTTTTAATGTTAAAATAAAACTCTATATAGATGTATTTTCACCCCCTGAATAAGAATTCACCATCACTTTTCCTCAAAACCTGATATTTTTACTTGTGTTCTATACTTTCCTAATTAATGTCATCGCCGAAGTTCCGATCGACACAAATTTTTTGGTGATTTGTGCGTAGCAACCGTAACGCCAATCGTGCGGGTAGAAAATCTTCCGTGCACTCTCTACAACAAGATATGTCAAGCGAATGTGATCCTGACGAAGCGCCTCGTGCCTGGACGTCTCCACGACTTTGCCGTTCGCGTAAAAGACTCGAAAGGCGATTCGAACTCTATGCAAGCGACGATTTCAGTCACGAATGCCACCACTCGGAGGGATAAAATATTTCCTCACATACCCGCCCTAATTATGGTGCCGGAGGTACAATTATCATCTCATTTCACAGCTTTTATATGCACCATTTACCTCTAATTTAAAGCAATTGGCATAGCAATTATGGTGTCGGAAAAATATTTATTTCGTCATTTAAAAAATACACGATAAATCGCAAACTTGGGGGGGAGGAACCTTTGGCGAAAAAAGAATGGTGATTTTCATGATTTTTTTTTAATTAAAAGATCTTTTCATCACCCTTGAGACTTAGGGTATGTTTAATTACCACTTTTGAACTTTTATTATTCTTTAAACATGGCGGAGGTATGGTCGCGATTTTCTGAACAGGTTGCGGCGGATTTGTCAGACGGCGTGGCACGCAGCGTCGACGAGATTAATCTGAAAAAAAGCCCACCAAGATGTTTCTTTCGCTAACACTCATCCGCACAATATGAACCAAGAAAAGGGGGAAAATATTGAAAATCGATTAAATAGTACGCTTTGACACAAAAAGATTGAATTTTCCGAAAAAGATTGCTATATTTTGCAATAAAAAAGTACTTTTTTATTTTTAAAAACATTAAGGAGCATGTTTTAAATAATAAGGTTAGAAAGATTTATACCAAATTTTATCAGATTCGGTCGATTAGTTTTTTAGCTGTACGTCACGGCAGTTTTGAAAATGCAGTTGAGTGTTATATCTCCGCCATTTTTAAAGGCTAATTTAAAAAACTCCATTCCCTAGCTAAAAGTAGTAATAAAGCATACCCCGAGTTTCAAGAATGTTAAAGAAAATTGTTCTTTAAAAAAATCATGAAAATCAGCCTACTTTCATCGCCTAAAGGTATCTTCCCCCTCAATGTTACTTGCAACGATTTTTTCTCCATTAGAAACAGTGCAATTGTATCTGAAGACAGTGCGGCGAACAAAGAAAATTCGCCCTCACTGAGAAGCCGTTTATTCTTAATCGGATAAGGAATAATTGAACCGTTCCTCGTCACGTTTAATTTATACCACGTTTATTCACGTTCTACATTACTCAGGACGCTAAACCTGGCAAGGAATTGGACTACATTCTAGTAAGATCTAATCAGTGGAGTGGCAAACCAGTCTACATTGAACTATGGGTGCGTTAATATAAAAAATTATGGTTAATATAAGAAAATTGATTGTCCTTATTTGCGAGAAAGAAATGAAATTTCGTGATGATTGTTTCAGCAACCCAAAGAATTGTTCACCATAAGGCAACGACAGACACCGGCCGAGACTCGCGGAGTGATAACCCTTATAGGTGAATTGGATTTCGAAACCCAGTCTATGTACACTCTCAAAATGTACGCAACGGTAAGAAATTCCGGTGAATGAAGTCATTTTATTTAAAAATGTAAATATATGTTCGCGCAAAGCTCTATCGGGTACGAGTTTGTTGTACGTTTCATTTTTCTGTTTAGGACCCTTACACCGAGCCGCGAAGGGACACTCGGAACATCGCGGGTTTACATCTAGTTGTCATAGTTCAGGATGTCCAAGACGTACCACCGATTTTTACCTCGGCCCCACCCTTGACTAAAATTAACAATACAGTCCAACCGGTGAGAATAAATTCGCGTTTTCGGTATAATTTGACACTTGCTTCACTTATCATTTTCACACTGGAAAGAAAAATTGCATTGCAAAATGCGTACGTTTTTTACTTCTAACGCGAAAAACTTAAATTTCTGTAAATATGTGGGAACAAACTTTGTTCTTACCACTTTTTTAACACTCGAACCAAACATTTTATTACTGAACTACAAGGTCCGCAGAAGATTTTTTTTCATTGCAAGAGGGTCACTGTGACGATATTTTTTGTCAATCCGAACGTTTTTTTGTTCCTAAGCATAGTAACCTTAAATATCTGGAAAAATGTAGCAACAAACCTTATATTTTTATTACTCGAACCAAAAACTCAGTTACAGGAAGGCAAAATCTGCACAATAATTTTTTCGTTTCAGTGCGCCGATACTCTTGCCGAAACAATTATTTCTGCCACGACGATCGCTCAAATTAGGGGAAAAAAGTTGTCCTGAAATGCTGAAAGAAGCAGATTAACAGAAAACATTTAGCCAAAACAATCATTGCACAAATTTTGTTTTTGCAGGGTGACGTTATCCTCAGAGTCCACGCCGAGGATGGTGACAAAGGTGTACCTCGAGAAGTGACCTATGGCCTAGTTTCCGAGGGCAATCCTTTCACACCGTTCTTCAACATTTCCGAAACAACCGGTACATTTTTATTCTTACTCCTCTAATATCCCTTCCTCACAATTTTACCACGTTTTTATGAACTCGTTTCGCAATATTTCGTTCCAAATTTTCTTCAACCCCTTAACTCAGTTTCCTCAATCCAAAGATTATTGATTTCGCAAAATATGATCACCAATACCACGAAACAATCCAGTTTGACCAGAAAAACCGGTCGAATTCGGAAAAAAACCTTAAATTCCCAAAAATCCGCTAAGGTGGTCGCGTGTTTTGAACTTAAGGGCGGGGGAGTTACCTTAGGCGAGGAAAAAATTGCTAATCTTCATGATTATTTTTTAAAAGAAAATATTTCTTTACCATTTTTTGGACTTAGGTTATGTTTCATTACTACTTTTGGCTGCTACATGATATTTTTTTCACCTTCAAAAAGGGCGGTGGTATGATACGGTCTTCTAAAGAAACCAACAAAGATTTTTCTTTCATCAACATACGCAGAATATGAACCAAGAAAAAGTGAGAAATGTCGAAAATCGCCGAAATAGTACGTTAAAAAAAAAAAGATTGACTATCCCGAAAAAAATGCTACATTTTGCAAAAAAAAACTCTTTTTTTTTAAATTTCAAAAACATTCAGGATCATATTTTCAACGATAAAGTTAGAAATATTTATACCAAATTTCATCAGAATCTGTCGATTAGTTTTTTAGCTGCCCGTCACGCCAATTTTGGAAATGCAGTTTAAAAGACCGTGTCATACCTCCGCCATTTTTAAAGATGAATGGAAAAAAATACCTTGTAACAGCCAAAAATGGTATTAAAACGAACTCCAAAAAAATCAAAACTCTGAAAAATGGTGAAGAAATCTTTCCTCTAAAAGAAAATCATATTTTTTCCACCCCTGAAGGTATCTTCCCCCTTAATCGTTGAAAAAAAACCAAGACACCCGAAAAGAATGATTAAAGTCCGGTGCTGGTTGACCGTTCGTGCTTCGTGTCTTATCGAGATATGAATCGTCGCTGCGTCCGGTACGTAGCCGGACGTCGTCGACTGGAGACACTGAAGTCTCGGGGTAAAAAAAAGGGCTCGCACTGTTCGACAATCGAGGGGAAAAAATGAGCCGTGTTCGAGCTCTGTCTGAATGGGCTCGGCAGTATTACGGCGAAAAAAAAATCGTAAAACAACTTTGGAAAAAGCACAAGGCGAAGAAGTTGAGAAAAAAGGAAATGAGAAAGCTCGCAGAGGGCTTTGAGGTCAGACGGTGTTGTTGGACACGGGGACTATCGATCCAAATTGAATAATGGTCACCTACCACATACACACCTCCGTCACGATCGTAAAAATGCAAAAGGGCGTATCTCCGTTGGTTCACGGGATAAAAACCCACGAGACGAGCTTTTCTCGCTCATGCAAGTAGATATATGTGTATGTGTGTGTGTGTGTGTAAATGAACGTACAGGCTGCGGTCAGTAATTTCTCAGCGTTTCAGACCTTTAGACCGCGATTCTTATCATTCCCCTTGAGCGTGTAAGACGCATGCGATCCTTTTCCCTACCCAAGGGTAGTCTACGACTCTCCTCGTTCTCAGACCTCTTCTCCCAAACCCCTGATATCCAAGACTGCAATTTCTGGCCGCTCATTGGACCCCTTGGAAACACGTCCAAACGAGCCGCGACTCTTTCTCTTGAGATATGTAAAACAAGCTCTCAACATGCCAGGACTCATACTCAAGAAAATACTCGTTACGCTTCTCCATCTGAGACGTCACTCCTATGATGCATTCCCGTCGAGTCCAAACGACACGAATGAAGATATGCTTTTGCAATTACCCTCGTTTCGTGATTTATTCGTTCGGAAAGGAAATTGCGAACAGCCGTTATCGATTTTGTGGAGAAAATGAGTGTTTGTTTATCATTGTCGTTTTTTTCTATCGCGGTTACTTCGAGCGTCGGTAGACTTCATTGTATGAGCTCATGTCGTGACTCATTATCGTTGTCATCCGCGATGACTATTGTGATTACTATACTATTGGTGATAATAATGAATAATAGTAAATGGTGAACCAATTGATTAGAAAATAATAATGAATCATTATTATAATCATTACTGTAACTATTAACATCAGTACGTACTAGTATTATTATTATTATTATTATTATTATTATTATTATTATTTGAATTGAACTCTGCGATTATAATGATCATCGGATCATCCAAATGCGGGAAAAAACGTAAATTTATTAATAAATCATTTTATATTCAACTTAAATTTGAATTTAAACGTAAATTTACCATATTATGAAATAAATTTATGTTTTTTTCCACATTTGCATCATCTGGTGATCACCATAACCGCGCAATTCAATTTTGATGATTGTTTTTTACTAGTACTATTATTATTATTATTATTATTATTATTATTATTATTATTATTATTATTATTATTATTGTTTGAATTGAATTCTGCGATTATAATGATCATCGGATCATCCAAATGCGGGAAAAAACGTAAATTTGTTAATAAATCATTTTATATTCAATTTAAATTTGAATTTAAACGTAAATTTATCATATTATGAAATAAATTTATGTTTTTTTCCACATTTGCATCATCTGGTGATCACCATAACCGCGCAATTCAATTTTGATGATTTTTTCCACTACTACGATACTCTGAGAACAAATCATCCATAAATGATAATACCTCATCGTAAATAGTAAACTAATAAATAAATCAATATTAATAAACCATTATTATAATTATTATTATATTACTATTATTATTATTATAAATGTACAGATTACTCTTTAAATGGATTTTATTGCTCCGGGTAACACACTTCCTCGGTTCGCACTGGGAAACATTCACCTACCAAGATTATTATTACTATTGTTGTTGTTGTTGTTGTTGTTGTTATTTGAATTGAATTTCGCGTTTATGATGATCATCAGATCATAAAAATATGGTAAAAACGTAAAGTTGTTTTAAAATAAATTTATATTCAATTTAAATGTAAACGTAAATTTATTATGAAATAAATTTACGTTTTTTCCCCATTTGCATGATCTCTTGACCATTATAATCGCAAAATTTAATTGAAATTATTTTTTCTGCTACTATGATAGTCCGTCCGAAAACTAATCACTCCATATTCGGCCATTTAAAAACGGTACAGCGCTTACTGAATTATACGAAAAACTCAAAATTTGATGACTTCTGTTCCATTTTGACGATTTTTCCTAAGCTCGTTCCCGACTGTCCTTCAGTGACGTAAGTATGTCATACATTTGAGAAATTCATCCTAAAATCTCAAAATCGGTGAAAATTTGAGCGTCAATGTAACAACGCATCACACGCACACATACTGCGGGCTCTTTTATCAAAGTTAATTTTGCTATTTTGAAAAATTCTGAACATATCTCTACCGCGAGTCATCCGTTTAGAATTAAACGGCTCCACATTGTCCCCTTATTGATAACAATCGTAACAATTGTGATAAAGGCACTGGAAAGAGTCGTTATCGGCAGTACATCGATCCCTATATTTCATCGTTACAGGTGAAATTATTTTGGCACGCCCACTCGAGGAGTTAACGCTGATAACTCACGTCGGAGCCCCGGTCGTCCTCAGCGTCGTGGCCGAAGAGATCAGACGATCGGCCAACGAGCCACCGGCTCAGGCAACCGTTGTCGAAGTTGGACTTTTGCTGGGCGAGCCTGGCAATAGTCCACCCTTTTTCGAGAACGATAAGTTCGTATTGAATCAAATGTTGAAAAATTGTAAAATATCGTATTTTTATCTTCAGTATAGTATTTTTATGGTATTTGGTGAATGAAAATGGCAATTATTTGTTTAGCTACGTTGCTTGGATGGACGAGAACGCCGAACCCGGAAGCGTGGTGAACTTCACCGAGCACTACACGACGAGGGTTCACGATGAGGATATTGGCAAAGCCGGCGTGTTCGCCCTCAAGTTATACAACAACAATGGCACTTTTGAAATAAATCCAGCAGTTGCTGAACGTATAGCGAACTTTGCCATAACCGTTCGGGACAACGATCTCATCGATTACGAAAAGTACAAAAGCCTGCGCTTCGAGGTGAGATAAATGAAACTTCACTTGTAGCGCAAAAAAAAGGCCTTTTTCATGAATTTTTCTAAAGAAAACTACAAAACTTTTTTAATCGATCAATATACCATCTTAAAGAACACATCTTGAAGAACTTTCAGTCATTTTTTTATTGAAAAATATTACATTGTTTAGTGGCAAATGGCCGTCAATGAAATAATGTTTTGATATACACGGTTTGCGGTGACCAACATTGCGGCGAAGTGGATCATCTGAAAAAAAAATGCGGATGGATTTAGTCAAATATAAGTATAAACTAGTCTTTAATCGAAGGATTTTGAAAAATATTCATTTTTCACAAAATGGCGGACAGTCAAAGTTAACGGTTCGATTTTAACGAAAAAAAACGGCCGTTTTTTGGCTATAAAAAGGCCATTTTTTTCGAAAAAAAAAATCGAACGATTAAAGACTACATTTTTATGTATTAAATAAGCTTGCAAAATTTCAAGAAGATCGGTTCATTGGTGTTCGAGTAATCTTGGTCACCGACTTTAGAAATGCCATTTTGAGAAAAAGGCGTTTAAAGTTTCAATTCCAGTTTAGACGAAGAACGGATTCTTCTCTTTCAACGCTCATATATCAGTCAATTTTGTTCGGATCGACTTGAAATTTTCAGGACATATTCTCAGATACTTATACTTCAAAAAAATGCAATAAAAAAAAACGATTTTTTCAAAATCGCAAGTGGGGGTAACCCCTTAACGAAGTTTCTAGCTTCAATTATTGGAAATTTTGACTCTCCGAAGATAATCGCTCAAGAGGTTGGTCCAGCAACGAATCTTTCGACGAGCGTGCCCTGTACGATTTTCATAAGGGACGTCAATGACAATGCACCCGAATTCGATCCACCGAGTTACGAAGTCACGCTGTCGGAAGATATTCCAGCTGGCACACGCGTAGTTCAAGTAAGCACGGACCCTTGTCATTTTGTAATGCAATAGCTGGAATTATGATGGATTGGCCTCCAATGATACCAAACTGACAAGGAACGTCCCTCAGGTGACACCCTTCGATTTTGTTGAAATTTAGATATGTTATTAAGCACCGAAAAGTAAGCGATACGTATTTTTTTAATCGGCGGAAAAATGGTTTTAAGGGGTGAAACGCACCCTCAAAAATAGGGATGTTTTTCGTTGATAACGTTTTAACGGTAAGAGATATAAAAAATTTCAAATTGCAACAATGTTTAGTTTTGTTTCCATTGGATTTCATTCAGCATTGGAGGGGAACGATAACGTTATCGACGAAAAACGAAAAACACCCCTATTTTCGAGGGGTGGTTTCACCCCGTAAAACCGTTTTTCCGCCGATAAAAAAAATACGTATCGCTTACTTTTCGGTGCTTTATAACATATCCAAATTTCAACAGAATCGAAGGGTGTCACCTGAGGTGTGTTCCTTGTAAGATCATCAGGATTAATAGTAGTAACCAGAGACCCAGTTATTTTATCATTGGTAGATTTGTTCGTAAGAAGCGATCTAATTATTCAACTTAAGGTAATCCGATCGCCAGGCTTGCATCCATAGGATTTTCATAATTGTTTTTTTGAGCTTCACTAAATATATTAATAACCGTCTCTGCAACATTTCAGGGTCGGTTATCGACCTAACGACAGAGAAACAATATTAAAATTGCGTATTTTTGTGAAGGGATTCCAAGACGACGTGAAAAAACCCAATTTTCGGACACTACAAAAGTGAATATAATAGTGAGAATATGTCAGATTCTTAAAAATAATCAGATTTACATTCTTAAAGAGATACGATCACTTCCACGGGGTAAAAAGAGGCTATGTTTATTTTACCCACAGCTGCTCTGATTGATATTTACTTATGTTGATTATTCGCATGATCGATTATAGTGTGCCAAATGTTATGGTAAATGATGAATTTATTGCACGTGACCAAAAAAAAACTGAAAAATTAGATTGTCGACGACTCGGTAGTAATCTCCGTAATAATATTAACGTAATAAAATGTAAGCCTATTAAAATAGGCTTAAATTACCTCAGTGCAATTAACACGACAGGCAGAATATAATAATACATATTATTGATACGTGATGGGTGATAAAACTCCATACATTGCTGTTTGCATATTTTGTGGCGGCTTCTATTCAAATTAATTTCAAAACAAAGCTGGGTTATGTTCGCCAAACGCATCAGCTGACGTTGGAATCAGCATCAAAATCGTTGGAATATTTATACTATTCTATATATAATTCATATTCTATATGAATTCATATTCTATAATTCATAAACTGTTTACACATGGGAAATTTTAGTTATTACATGTTTTTATATATGTTAAAAGTATAGTGTACTAGTCTCAAGTATGATCAGTGGTATGACCAGTGTGAAGCGATAGGATTACCTTAACGGGTTGTATGATTGTACAGCCCGACCTCTCAATAAGCACGGAAGAGCCCCCAAGGGGACGAGTATTTCCGAGAATTCGGGTACCCCCACCAGGTGCGCGCTCTACGCTCACTGGCTCTCTTTGTCTCTCTCCCTCTTTATAGCATGCGAACCTCCAGATAAGCACGCTCGAACGAATGTGAACTTTTTCACGTTAAGTAACTATGTATTCATCTCATTTTACTCATCTGAGCTCTCCTCGGTTGGGCGTGCTTATTGAGAGGTCCGCGCGCAAATTCACTCGAGCGTGACTGAGCACGGAGTTCGAGTCGGAGTAGGGGAAAGTGCTCGAGCGAGAAACTGGGGAAGCGTGCTTATTGCGGGCGTGCTTATTGAGAGGTTGGACTGTAATTATAAATTATTGGTATAAACAAAATATCGATACAGAAGTGATATGCTGGGGTATAAATGAGAGGTTTGGGCCGTGATAAGATGTTAAACGATCACTAGAACTCCCTCACACAAAATCCAAAATTTTTTTTTGAAGCATAGTATTAATTCTTTATTTCGAGGCCCCGTTTTCTCCGTGTAGTTGTAACGGTTGAAAACAGCTCATTTTTGGGTTTTTGTTTTAGAATCACTCCACTTCGAACAATCCTTGAACGCATTTTCAAGCTGACATTGACAAATGTCAAGAATAATATGATGCATAATATTTTTTGATCGAGATCTACGCGTCTTCGGCATGATTCGGTAGAACGAAACGAAAAAACTTGAAAATCGGAAGTACGAATGTTCCGGCACTCGAAAATGTCTTCTTCAGGTTCACGCAACCGACAGGGACACCGGATCATACGGAAGGATCCAATACACCAAGATCATAGGCCCGGGCAACGAAGGATTCGCGATCGACCCTGATACAGGAATAATTACGATAGCGATGGGAAATACGATCCTCGATCGCGAAATGACAGCTAGTCTTCAATTGTCCGTCGAGGCAAGAGACGAGGATGGCGAAGGACTTCGAGGGATCGCTCCTCTGATCGTCAACCTCCTTGACGTGAACGACAATGCACCGATCTTCGAAAAATCGGCGTACGAATTCATCCTTAACGAGGATCTGACAAACTTCACCATGCCAGCGATCGTCAAGGTCAGATCCGGATGCAATTGACTTCAGAAATTGCCATTGGAACGTTTTTTTTTTCTTCCGCAGAATGATAATTCTGCAGATCCAATTCGATTCATTTTCTTCTGCGGAATGATAATTCGTATAATTGATTATCGCTTAATTTTGGTTCGAAGGGTTCGAAGGGCGTTGAAGGGTTAATTTTTTCCAGGCCATCGACAGCGACGCGGAACCACCCAACAATGAAGTGCGATACGAGCTCGTCCATGGAAATTACGAGAACAAATTTTATCTCGACGAAATAACGGGAGAACTTTTCTTACGAGAAGCCATCAACGCATCAAAGATCAGACGTACCAGACACAATGCTTATCGAAATTTTGCCACCAAGATTCGTAATGACTTTGCCAATGTGCGAAAAACGTTCAAAAGCATGGCACCCACGCCTGACACTCAACCGAAGGTGAATCTATCCTCGGAGATCTTAGCGACTGATGCTGGTGGCAAAATGGACAACACGTCGGGGGCAAAAGAAACTCGGATTACCAGAAAAAAGCGTCAAAGCGATGATATTCTGTTTACGCTGACAGCACGAGCTTATGATCTCGGTAATTACACATTAAGGGGGAGATACCTCTAGGCGAGGAAAAAACGATGATTTTCATGATGTTTTTTAGAGGATGAATTCCTTCACTATTTTTTAGACTTAGGGTATGGTTTATTGCTACTTTTGGTACGTTGCATGGTGTCTAAATTTTTTTTTATTAATGTTCAAAAATTGCGGAGATATGGCACGAGCTTTTAAACCGCGGGATTGATCTGAAAAAAAAACCAACGAAGATTTTTCTTCCAGTAACACTCGGGCGCAGAATATGAACCAAGAAACAGTGAGAAATGTTGAAAACCGATGAAATGGTACGCTTTCGGACAAAAAGATTGAATTTTCCGAAAAAAAATCATTACTTTTGGCAAGAAAAAGTACATTCTTATTTTTAAATACTCTTAGGGTCATGTTCTAGACAATAAGATTAGAAAGATTTATACAAAGTTTCTTCATAAAGATTAATCGAAAAAAACCATGTAACAGCCAAAAGTAGTAAAAAAAAACCTACTCTAAGTTTAAAAAATGGCGAAGAAATCTTTCCTTATAAAAAAAGTCATGAAAATAAAAAAAACCCTCGCCTAATGGTATCTCCCCCCTTAATGACTAATAAATGTTGTGAAACAGAGAGTTTCAAAATGTCAAGTAGTGTCAACATTATTTAAAATTTTCTTTGCGTTGCTTTGAAAACTTTCACATTTAATCATTTCATTGACAATAATCTGCCCATTGCGGCTTTTTTTAAAGGCTTTACAATAATTATGAATTAAACTTTCCCAAACGTTGAATCATTTCTTATAAATAATTATTTTTCTACTTGTCGACCATCGGAGCCTTTAGAAAAATGTATGCACATTAAAATATATTTGCCTCGAACTATTAAAAAAGCATCGCCTATAGATAATTCAATAATTTGAGCCTTGTATCACTCGATAACATTCGATTATTTTTAATTATCTCGTTACTTCTACAAGTGGTACGATAGCGATATTGATTTGTACATGTGCGAACAAAAATATTTTTAGCCGTATAGACGTGACCTGGTTGTTTCAGGAGTGCCCCATTTGTCCAGCGTGACTCAGGTTAAGGTGATGAACGGACCTGTGGTTGGCGCTCGGCTCGTTAGCTTCGTCGTGCCAGGAGAAAACCCCGATCCCGCGAAAACCGCTGACACTCTGGCTGCTATAACCGGAGGTCGTATAACTGTGCAGAACATTCGTCCCTACACAATTAAAGACCTACCGGATGGTTCTGGGTCTGGAATGCCCAGTTTGGAAGGCGAAAAAAAGTGCGATCGATCTCTGCTTCCTTTGGCAAATTTTATCATATATTTTCCAAACATACATTTTGCTTTCTTTTTCGCACTATACTTTCGTATTCTTTATCAATATTTTTTACAATTACGCTATCTGGATGTTTTTATGTGTCAGCATATCGAGAAAGTGAGAACTCTGCCGACGAATTTTGATGCCGTCGTGTGAGGAAAACGGGTATCGATCATGTTGTTTTGTTCAGGAGTATAGTAGTCGCGCGAGTGGAGCCAAACAAGGGTGGAACTTCGCTGGTCGATATCGAAAGAATACGAGCTGCTTTGGCCGCGAACGGAGTTGGTGTTATCGGCGGTGGTATGCCCGGCATGGAAACCGGAAGCGAACCGAAATCGAACGGTGGTGCAGCGAATCATAACACGAACACGTACACCAACATAACCAGTGTGCACAGTGAAGAAGTGGTAAGCTCAAATAACAACTTCCTACGGATTTTTAAGGACCAACGAAATTTTCAAATACAAGAGAAGCATATTCAAACAAGTAATAGAGGTGCGAATCAATTGCCCCAGTGATTAACATTTACGAATCTTTTTCACGGACAACTAACCATTTTTCTTCGTTCGTTCGTTCGCAATGTTTACTTTTTCAGACGGTATACAAAGCAGAAAATAGGCTGTTATTTTGGCTCTTGATAATCCTCGGACTCCTAATGTTGTTCGCGTTGATAGCGCTGATTGTTTGCTGCATCTGCCCGGGTTGTCCATTTTACATGGCACCCCGTAAAAGGAGAGTCCATTCTTCGGAGACCCTGATCACGCGATCGGACGGCAGACCGAAAAGACACCTCCATCGTAAGCACACCAGACTACTCGAAGGTAAATTTTTATACGCGTACGATTGCATTTGGAAAATAGCGCTAGTTATTGCATTTAGGATAAAAAATGCCCATCAACTTCTTCCCAAGTGCACGACACGGCCGGCATCAAGTTGTGTGGAAAAAACATTGCAGGTTCCTGGCCAGAAAGAAAGCAAGCATGGAGCGCGGACGCCGTCAGACACAATTGGCAGTTCAACCGAAGGAACCAAAGAGGCGGTGGATTGGCTTCCTTGCCGGGTGACGTTCACGCCATTGAAAGGGAACAGAATATCCTCGAGAAAGCGGCATCACTGCGTTTGCGCGATGGTCCAGTGCCGATGTACTCGACAATGGAGCCAACGAGGAGACCTGGCGAAGAGAGAATATACATCGAAGACGTTGAAGGTATAAGAGCCCGGGGTTACGTGGATATGGATTGCCTACGACAGCACGATCCAGAGCACCCTCAACAGACTTACGTCAATCAAGATGGAGAACGCGCCCAACAGCGGCCAGCGTACATCAGGGAACAACACTTTTATCGTGACGGTAATGCCGAAATCTTGCGTCTCGAAACGCGAGAACAATTCGAGGAAGGCATGATGGGACAGCCGGCGAAGAGGCCACAAACTCTGGTGATCGAGCAAGGACAATTCGGAGCTTATCGCAACGATGGCAAAGAAATTTTACTGCAGAGATTCATCGAGGATCAAAAGCATCGGCATGCAAGTGATAGGCAAGATTTGCACGACAGTTTCCAAGATATCGAACGTCGAAGCGTCGAATCCCGTCAGCGTCAAAAGGAGGTAGTTGCCACTCAAGTGCCGCAACAGCAGCCGAGAATAGTTCTGTTGCCTGAACGACTGGAGGAGGATCATCGACAACACATCGAAGAGCTCGGACCGGAAGTGCAGAGGCTGATAATCGATCACGGCAGTTTCGACAGAACGGCAAGGTTCGAACCAAAAGACAGCCAAGAGCTCGTCCAGGGAACGACGTTGACTATCAATGTGCCAGATGCCAAAGTTTCGGAGGAAACGACAAAGGAACAAACGTCGAAGCAAAGCATCAATCTTCAGCATTATACGCTTCACGATCTCGAGCTCGCACGGCAAAACACTCTCTTAACGAGGCTCTTACTCGGACGTGAGGGACGGGAAATCGTTGGAGGACCCTTGATCGACTCGGCGAGTTATCTTGAGACTCAGAGTTTGCCCGGACAAGTGGCGATAGCAACGCAAACAGACAGGACGGCGGCAACCCAAACGGAATTGCCCAATCGAAGTCGGAGCGACAACGACGAGTCGGAGGAAGAGGCGAAGATAAGGAAAAAGCTGAAATACAAAAAACGATATGCTGGCACCGAACCAAGGCGAATCAGGACGCTGTGGATGAAGTCGCCCATAGAGGAGGAAGAGATGCAGTATGGCTCTGAGAAGAGAACGATTTTCTTGCGGAAAAAAATGAGGGACGTGAAGGACAACCGGCGAATATCGCTAGAACCCGATGTGTTGCGAGAAATATCGGACTCTCTAGATGAGAATGGTGAGCCGCCTGTCACTGCCAGAAGAAAAAAAGAACAGGAGGTTTCCAATTCGAAGGAGGACTTTCAATACGAAGAAGACAATGGCAGGTTGCAAGAGTCCTCTTCGACAGAGATGGCATCGCAGGAGAGAAGCAAAAACATTTCGACCAAGTCTCAAACGAAAACTATGGCTGATGATGGTACCAAAACGACAGGACATCGGGAAAAGCGGGAAAACATCGTGCAACCTAGTTTCCGAATTTTGGAGAAGGAAATGAGTTCATTGAGCAAGAAACTCTCGAAGCTGGCTGCCAAAAAAATACTTCAGTCCAGCAACGGTAGTGAAACCGATTCCCACGAGACGGGCAGGGCAAAACAATCCACGGCTGCGAAACCAATTGATAAAAAGACGGAACCTGCTGAAACGAAAAGGAAAACTAAAGAAACCGGCGCTATGAGGGCTAAACGATCAAAATCAACACATCGAACGGTAGCCTTGGATAGTCCTTTGATCAAAGAGCGAATCAAACTTCATTATAAAGTCAACGACGATGAAAGCCGAGAAATATCACACGGTAAAAAGAACCGGAACGTAAGCACCGGCAGTTCGGATTTTGATGACGTCTTGGATAAACAAAAAAAGTCAATTCCCCTAGCTACCCATACGGAGAGACAAGGGCAGGCGCCTACTAAGTCGTCGTATGCTAAATCGACAAGGCACGGTAGATTCGAACATAAAGATCTAGGAAAAACTACTCTCGCCATACCCCCCACAGAGACTGTTGAAGGGAAGGAAACCTCAGACACTGGCTCGAAGGAATCAATGAAGTCGTTGAAAAGTGTGATGGGCTCAATGAGAATCAAAACGGAGAGTAGTGGAACAGTGGAAGGACAATCCGGCCCCGCAAGTGGCAGTGCAAGTTCAGATAGCATAAAAAACAAGGGGCCACAGAAAAAAGAAAGACCCTTGTTAGCGAAGATGAGTGCCGCCAAAAGTAGTGAAGGAAGGACCGATTCTGAACAACCTAGCATCAGTCCAAGCTCTGATCATCCAAAAAATAAAAGACCGCAGTTGAAAGAAAGAGTCGCAGTAGACAAAAAGCGTGCTGGTGAACGTCCAGTCGTTAACAGAGAATCTGAGCGATCTACTGACGGTGTTAGTTCGGACGATATAAAAGTTACAACATTGCACAGAAAAAGAATATCTATGCGGGATCGAAAAACTGCTGTAGAGCCTAGTGAAGAGAATAGAGAAATTCAACAATCCGCCGGAAAAATAGGAGATTCCAAACAATCGAGTGACAGTTTAGAATCGGATAATTTGAAGAACAGAATTCAGCTAAGGAAAGACAGGTCCACGCTGAATAAACCAATCGCGGGAGATTCTAATGAAGCAAAGACAGTACCTAAACTGAATGGCGAAACTCCAGCAGTGAACATTATTAAGGATGAGGTACCGCAGAAAAACAACAGACCAACTCTAGATAGAAAAAGTGCAATAGAAATTAGTGAAGGTAAAAGTGACTCCGAATCGACTAGTGATCTTAAAAATGCACACCCTACAACAGATAAGGTATTCGAACAGACACAAAAATGTGAACTGGATAAGAAAAAATCCCCAGAGACTAGGGATGCTTCAAGTTCTGATCATTTGGGAGATGAGGCACGGCAGACGGAAGAAATGCATATTGTTGGCATAAAAAGTTCACCGTATGAAGCAGCTAGTCACGTTTTACTTATAGACGATTTGCAGGCTGAAGATGATCATCGGATTGCTGTAGGGGACAAGAGTATATCTGAAGCTGGTAAAATGTCCGAAAAAGTATCGCACGAAAAAATCCCGAAAGAACTGCAAACGAAACCTTTGGAAGAAAGATCCCTTGAAGCAACTGAAGCAAAAATGGAGGAAGAGAGCCCTGCGGCACGGGAATCAACGGTAAAGGTTGAACGTAACGGTGTGGAAACGGAAGAACATGACACCACGCAGAAAACAGATGCAGAAGTAATCGCGGAAGCAATTTCCATACAAAGTCCCGATGGTTCGAAACAAGAATCTTTTGAGGCTATTGCGGATCGTATAACAAAGGAAGGAATAATCGACTTTTTGAGTCTTGAGGCAAAAGATAGTGTACAAGCTTTGCAAGGCCATTATCGTTCGATCAATGAGGAGACTGATAAAAATGAAAACACCGTCCTTGAAACAGAAGCACTGAAGAATCTGAGCAAAGAAAATTCTCAAGTCTCAGACAAAGAAACAACTTCTCAACCAGTTACATTGGAAAGTCATGAACATTTCGCCGAGTGGCCAGAAGCTCCAAAAGATACAAATGAAGCAGTGCAAATAATAGAAGATGGGAAGAAGGTTGCTCAGCAGTCTGAAGACGAAGGAACGTTTTCCGACAATTTTGAAAGTTTCCACGAGATAAGTGGAAAATTGAAGGATCTTTTGACTTCACAAGATTCTGAAGATGACATTCCCTATAAGGGTCTGCAGTCAGAATCTTCGGAGGAAGAAATGAAAACAAGTAATATAACATCTGGGAAAGAAGAAATTGAACCCAGTGAAAAACTTGCAACTATTAGTGAATCTGTGGAAAAACTTGCAACCATTAGTGAGTCTGTGGAAAAGCCGAGCAGTCCACAAATTACCACCGTTGTCAAGACCCCGGAATCCGAAAAACCGACCTCGCTTACGGCCATTCACTCTCAAAGCACTGATGCCTCGTCCGACCTTCCACCATCGAGGGTTATCCATAGTGGCGCAACGTCAGTGCCAGATGAATCAACATCTACAGAAGCACAAATGAAAGCAACTTCGAATGACTCGAATCATGCATCTGAAACAACATTACATACAAATGTTATCGGAGAAGAGTCAACTGATAGTATCCGAGGAAAGCAGCCTGCAAAGTCAGCGACAAGAAAAAGCGATATAAAGTCAATAGAAGAGCAGACTGAGCAAGTCCCAATCATACCACCATTAAATATTCAAACTGCAGACGAAAAAGATGGATCTTTCGAGGAACCAAGTGACCAAAAATCTAAGATGTCCTCGCCGACGTTTCCGACAGAAAAACGCGAAGACGAAACGTTAAAAATTCATTCTCAAAAAGAATTTGGTATTGCGGATTCTCTGTTCACGGATGCCAAAATCTTAACGGCGCCGCCGAGCCCGAAGGTTATAGTCAGCGCGACAATTGTAAAAACATCCCCAGAAAAACAACTTCAGGAAGAAGAGCCCAAGATTGATATCCCGCTAATAAGTCTCGTGGAATTGTCACGTGCAATGTTGGATGATACGGATGAAAGTGACTGTAGCGAAGCTTCCAGTAAGACAATGTTGACCGCGAGACCTTATGGAACACCCCGCCATCGGCACAAATCAGATTCCAAAGACGCGAAACCGGCCGAAAGTCCTGCGGATTCCGACACAACTACACCGATTGCAATTGCAGTTGAATATCCGCAATTGGTACCAAGTCCACAGAAAACGGGGGAAAAAGAACGGTCTGACGAACATGTGGAACAAGTACTAACCACGCCACAAATAGATTTACAATCAAACAAATCGGTGCAAGTTACTCAAGAAATGACTTCAGCACAAGTTGAGCTAGGTTCGGCAGATTTATCACCTATAAACACGAGTGAAAGCTCCACAAAGGAACGAAAGACGTCCGGAAAAATACGTGACGAAAAATCCCAAATCGCTTCAAAGCAGGACGACGCGAACACCGAAACAACTGAAAAGGTACAGCTTTCTCAAATACGCCAAACAAAATTGCCCGCTGACTCTGATGGCTTCGCTTCTCTTCCAGAAACGGGTATTCCCGTGAAGAGTTCAAACAATACGACGCTCCCCGAAGGAGCAACGTTGTCTGAAAGGACGATAATGTTGCCAGGGGATAGAACGAACCAAGATGTTGAAGACTTTAGCATCGATACATCAAAACCTCATACTGAAAGCTCAAGTTTGCCCGTTAAAATAGACATCGTTGAAGCAGATTTACCTAAAGAACCTGCAGCACCTAAAGAATTGACGAAGCTGGGTGTTATGACGATACCTAAAAAAACACCATCATCCGAAGCAAGCGAGAAAGCGACGGTTGAAGTATCCACGGACAGTGCTGTTGAGCCCAACGTTAAGACGACAGACAGAGGTGTCGACAAAGGGAAGACTGTGCCTAAAAAAGCACCGAAAACGGGACTAAAAGGACTCATTAAAAAAACAGGTGTATCGAAAGAAGGATTATCAAAAGTCGTCAGGAAAGTAACAACACCTTTAATGAAAAGTGGTTTGCTGGAGAAGAACCTACCAGTTAAAACACTGAAAAAGGAACCGGCAAAACCGATCAAACAAATGGCAGTTCCCAAGCATTTTGCAGATTCTCAAGATTCTAAACAGCAAGTGCGTCCCACAGAACAGCAGACGGAAGGGCAATCAAAATGGTTGTCCCGACCTGATCGCATTAGACGTACGTGGAAAAAAACAAAACCGCCGAACGAAGCAGTGCCTGGAGAGGTACCGAAGGTGGAGAAAGTAAAAAAGAATTTGAAGGATGACGATAAAAAACCCATCAGTGAGAAATCGACTGAGGCCAGTGCCAAGCAGGAACAGCTCAAAGGCTCCGACGCAAAAAATTTACAGGATAAAGATGGAAAGTCTAAAGGTGCGAGCATGATTTCAGCACCGAAAGTTGACAACCACATGAAATTGAAAAAGCCATTGGACGGTGCAGACTCGAGAGTTCATTTTATTCATCCCCTAGACTTGGAGAAGCAGAAGGTTGAAATAAACCCGCAATCAGCAAAAGAAGAAAGCGGATCACCATTCATTGACCCAACTGACGAACTACGAATCGCTAGTCCAATTGGAAGTCCTGGAAAGTTACCAGAAACTGATGCTACGGAGGTGACAAAAAGTCCACCGTTCGAAGTATCACCGCTTTCTTCTGAGAGACCAAAACGTCCACAGGATACGACAATGGACGCTCCAACTTCGAAAGAACAAACTATCGAAACAGACACGATAGAACAGCTCCCTGCTGATACTGGCAAACAAGAATTACCGAAGCATGATGAATCAGAGCCTACACCACTGAGCGAGCATGTTAAAGAAATCGAGGATGCAGCTATTGGCGAAACGTTTTCCCGCGCAATAATGGGCATTGCCTTAATGGATCAAGGAGCAGAAATCCGAAGGGCGCATCATCAGTCAGAAACAAAAGCGGACATAAAACAAGAAATTGGAGACAGGGCATCGGATTTTAATGAAGCAAAATCGCTAAAACCGGTCGTTACGGCTGAAAAAACACCCAGCCCCCGAAAAGGCGGAAAAGGCCGCAGAGAAATCGGGACTATAGAGAGTCAATCGCGGTACATGGAGTGGTACAAACTCAAACGCGAGGAGACGGAACGCAAGAGACAAGATAGAAAGCAAGGCGATGAGGAAGAGATACGACCAAAATGGCTGCGAAAAAGTACGAGGCAAAGGTGGATCAAAGTTGATCCCGAGGATAAAAAAAATTTCGACCCACAAATTGCGGAAAGCACGCCATTTCAAAGAAAAAAAATTAAACCGCTGGTGAACGTCGAGTCTGAACAGTTGAGAGCGATCGTTCGTCAAGGTCGAAAGCTTCGCAGAGCCCAGGGAGAAGTTGCAAACGAGCCGCAGATACAAATTTTCGCACCGGAAAACCCACCGCCCTCTGCATGCGAAATTCCTACAGGCTCCCGATGTCACCATCACCACCATCTGATCCAGCACTCGGAGTACAAATACGAGAAGATCCCTTCCACCTCATTTTATCTTTATCCTCAAACGATACTCGACACCGCGACCCAAACGCCCTCTCATTGCTACGAAGATTTCTGTCCCGAACAAAAATACTCGAATCTTCCCACGGACTCCAGATATCGCAGTGATATCTACGATCCTAGCATCATTCGTCACCATCCCCAGCAACGCGTTAAGAAACTTCGCCACGGTGAACTCTTGGAGAAGAAGAGTGTCTTTGACATAGCGTACAGCGAAGCTGCTCCTTCACAGCTACGATCTGACAGTACGACACCTCCATCTTGAATATCGATGGTGAAATATATGAAGAAAATATGAAGAAAAAATATATGAATCTCATACTTCTTTAGCTCCGTGTCTTGTACAATGATTAATTTTAGATTTTTGTATGCCAAAATGTAACGAATGTGTAAGCAGCGAACCTTGTCGTACGGAGAAAGTTTTATTCGAACGCGGTGTCGCGGATCTGTAAAATGATAATTAAGTGCTTGTCACTGCCGAAGAGAAAAAACAACCATAGAGTACGCAACTGTATCAAAGTTGAGCATTGTATCGACGACCAATTTTGTACAATAGCTTGAGCCATGCATCACATGCTCCGACCACTTCGAAATTTCGTACCCTGATTTCGACCAAACGATACAATCAATTGGAATGAATTTTATTGTGTACATGCAATATTGTTGCAGAAAGGGCCTGACTACGAATTTTGCAATACCGTCGTGACTAGGGCATGCAATACCGTAAGGTTTTCAATTCTGTAACTGAGTTCCGATACTAGAGACCTCATTTCGGAATTCCGAAAGTTGTTCCGGAAATGGCAACTATACAACTGTTTCTAGTTTCTAGGAAAGGAAAGAAGGTTTGTAATACAAATCAAACAAGGTTCGTTAAAACAGTATATTCATAATTTATAATCAAACATGCTTGATCCGAGTTCTCCTATAATATTCGAATTGGACATTTTATACAGTAAAATCGACACACTAAACGGACACTTGAAATATGAATAAAAAACATACGATAATTATAAATCCACACACGTCTTCGAATTTTCATTATGAAACGAGATAAACTTACCAGAATAAACAACATCAGATAATTAATATTTGGCAATAAACTAAGATCAAATCGACAACTTACTTATACAATAATTATTTTTTTATAGGAACCGATTGATTGATAGAAACCATCAGAGATATGATCTAAGGATGTGTGTGAAGCCTAGCAATAGGATCGCTTTATAAATTTTCTTTTTGGTGTGCCAAGTTATGAAAATGAAGCGATCCTATTGATTGGTTTCATACACATCCTTAGCTCCCATCTCTAGTGGAAAGCCACACTTAGATCGGACACGTCCAGAAAATAAAATACTCAAAATATCACTCAATGTGTAAAATGTATGAATATCTGAATAACGATATTCATAAATCATCAATCATCAAATCAATTCATATTTCAATTCCGGTATTGAAATATCGAAAAATTTGTTCCGAAATTCCGGAATTTCGGAACGCGCGCCCTGGTCATGCCGTCGAAACCATGGTTTCGACCTCGTCGAAATTTCGCAACGTGTGATACATGACCTCAAGGACAGGCTATAGTGAACTCAAGGCAATAAATATTTATTGTACAGATTCTTTTATTTGTAAGTTTCAAAGCCATTTATTAATTTTTCCGAGGTCATTAGTTACAATTTACGCGTATCGAAAAAAATCTTTGTACTTATTCCACAGATGGCCAATGAGACTCGAAGTCCATGGGAACTCAAAAAAGCGTACCCATCTCATTGGCAGTTTTGCCATAACGCTTCCAAAATCATTTACGAAGTAACCGCAACTGGACCGCGCCGTAACACAGTTCACTATGGTCTTCCCTCAACTCCGTGACCTAATTTATTGTAAAACGATGTTCATTCGTAATCTTGTAAATACAACTGCATAAAACACAAAACCTGGTAATAACAATTACTTCCCAACCTTCCAAGAATGCCACTTTGCGTTTCGCAAATGCGCAACGAATACGTCCGAACAAAAAGAGAAGAGCCTAACTTTCTGTCCGATTCTGTTGCCCTGATACAAAAGTATCCTCGTTCTCGACTTTACCCACTATCTTTCGTCCCAACCTGTTTATCTAGTGTGTTTCGTTCGCGACATCGTACAAATATACGTTACCCGGGCGAATGACGCGAGAACATCGAAGAATCCAACGACTGCCAATAACAAAAACGTTTTTTTTTCCTACCAACGAGCGACCGAAAATTTCTTCGCTGACGCCGAGCCAACGTCAAATGGCGTGGCAGTAATGTTCGTGCAAATGATAATTCGCGATAATCCGATCTCCGGCAGCAAAAATCAGCCGACTGTGAGTACGGTAGAGGGAAGGAGAGCTGGAGGGGCACAAGAATCTCAAGCATCTTTGCGTTGGGAAGACAGAGACGAAAATGGCGGCCGAAGGTGTTCTGCTCTAGAAACTGTGACGTCATCTCGATCGTCGTTGGGTATGACGATCATGGCACGACGTACTTCGTGACGCTCACGATGCAACTAACCTACCGTAATCAAAGGCACAATGGTGCATCAAACATAACCGGAGACTGGTAAATCTTTGGGCCAGGATCGCATGATAGTCAAAGAGGTTGACATTCTCAAGAATCACAACGCTCGATCGTCATCTATAGACTGGTTTGGTTGGTTCGCTTGGCTCCCGCTAGACGCGTGCCGCCAGCAAGTGTTCGCGGGTCCGATGACGTCCGCAGCGGGAACGATCATGCCGCCATGCTCTCCTGATAGCGGCGTACGCCATTAGCCGGCCGTTTACGACGCATCGTGCTCCTTACCCTCGTGAAAACACGAAAATGTGGCAACAGCTGACATGACTGCGCAGCGTATACCAATTTCGGGCCTACATTGGTGCCACGTCTACGAATCATCCATCCATACCAAACTCTATCGTAAACGCGTCTTCCCAGTAGCGGCATGACGGCTGCTGATGAATAAAGAGTAACCGTAGTTGGGTGCTGAGACGCTATTTTACCAAGTCTTTTATTCGCCACTCTACATACACTTTTCGCCTGTTTACTTCGCCACCTGCACTCCCTCGTGACATTGCGATTAAGGCAGATCACCTTCGCTGGTCCATTCTAACGCAGAGGCCATTTTATGCAGATCGTACGAGTGCTGAACAACTTCAGTTACCATCTTACCGTGAACTTGCAGACATGCTACCATTATAGGAAAAAGGGGAACGGAGATGATTAACCCTAGGAATACACTTCTGGGTCTCACAGACTCGACCAAAAAGTCCAAAACTAGCGTTTTTTTTCTCTTTCGCCAAATATTTTAATCCGCTCAACGAGCTTTCTCACCCTTCTTAAAACTTAGGAACTTTCGTTCCTAACAGCCTGCTCTTTAATTTGAAAGAAATCATCTGAATAGACGGCATTTCAAGGAAACTATATATCGTTCGAAAGTCGACCAGACTTACAGGCCCATTGTGTATGACCCGAGCAGTGAAAAGTATGTGTACTTCCAGGGTTAAGGTATGCCTTTCGTGAACTCGAATACTTAAGGCCTTGTCCTGGTAGAACACGGTTACGCTACCATCTCACGTTCGTGCGAATTTTGGCCGTACGAACCCGTGGTCAAACATACAGGTGTCCATTACATCGCGCAAATGTCAGTTAAGACGCTTATTCGACACCTGTGTGTTTGATCACGGGTTCGTACGAACAAAATCGAACGATTTATGTACGAACGATTTTTTTTTTAAGGAAACATTTTTTTCCCGTTTTTGTAACTTAGGGTATGTTTTATTAATGCTTTTGGCAGTTACATGGTATTATTTTTTATTAATCTTTAAAAAGGTCGGAGGTATGGCACCGTCTCCTAATCGGGTTGCGGCGGATGTGGTCAGACGGCGTAACACGTCGCGTCCGCGGGATTAATCTGATAAAAACCGACGAAAATGTTTCTTTCATTAACACTCATCCGCAGAATATGAGAAATGTTGAAAACCGTTGAAATGGTAGGCTTTGAAACAAAAATATTGAAATTTCCGAAAAAAAATGGCTCCATTTTGCAACAAAAAAATACGTTTTCTTTAATTTTCTACTAAATATAGGGTCATATTTTAGACACTAAGGTCAGACAGCTTTATACCAAATTTCATCAGAGTCGTTCGATTAATTTTTCAGCTTACGTCACATTCGTTTTGAAAAT
Source organism: Ophion costatus (assembly GCA_951751655.1). NCBI lineage: Eukaryota > Metazoa > Arthropoda > Insecta > Hymenoptera > Ichneumonidae > Ophion > Ophion costatus. The sequence continues at coordinate 22,231,452 of OX632357.1, read as the reverse complement.
GCAGTTGAGAAGACCGTGCCATACGTCCACCATTTTTAAAGGTTAATAAAAAAAATACCATGCAACAGCCAAAGGTAGTAATAAAACATTTCCTAAATCTCAAAAATACCGATGAAAACTTTCTTGCAAAAAAAAATAAATATGAAAAACAGTAAAATTGTTTCCCGCCTTAAGGTACCTCCCCCCTTAAAGTTCCAAAACCGGTATAGGGGACATCGTCCACGCGACGGAATTAAAGCTCTCATTCGAACTCTGCATTAGGTCTCCTGTTGTTAGATCGTTGGATTTTTTTTTGTGCAACGAATAGACTAAACTACGCAAAATTGTTACTTTCACCATCTAGGCTGTTTCGTGCGATTCGCAGCGCTCGAAGTCACTGGAAAATAAGCTCTAAACATTCCTTTTTTTTTATTGATCGCGTTTAATTCCCTTTGCATATCATTTTTATGACGCATAAACATAATCGAAGCCAGTAAAAAAACGGTCTTAAATTTGTTCTACTTAACGCCTTGAGAGGTTAGGCTACTGTGACAATGCGAAAATCAGGGTTATCGATAAAAAATAATTTAGAAGGAATAAGTCAAATGGTTAAAAAATCGTTTGGACATTTGTTTGTATGTACATTAGCAAAGTTGTGTACCAAATTCCATTAAAAAGTATTGATAATTTGAAAAGTTATAAACCATTTCAAGAAGGACCTTTGAACGCATTTTCATATTATTTATTTAAAAAGTACGTATATTATTGATTTAAAAAGTACGTATATTATTTATTTAAAAAGTACGTATATTATGAATTGAATATAAGGTACAAATATGGAGGTTATGTGTAGAACACAATATCCGATCATTGGCATTAACAGCATATGGACTAGGAAGACATACTACACTTTGATCTTAGCCATAGGCCGAGAAGCGATACTAGGAAGACACATCTTCTATCAACAAGGTGGCGCAACCTGCCACACTGCGGGCGAAACAACGCAGCTATTGCAGACGAAGTTTCATGGCCGTGTTTCTCGCGCCGCAGCGATGTGAATTGGCCTCCAAGATCGTGCGATTTGACGTCATTGGACTTCTTTCTTTGGGCTTTTCTGAAAGGAAAAGTATATGCCAATGATCCACAGATCATTCCGGAGCTGTAGCAATTGGACGCCCATTAATGAAATTAGTCCGCAATTATGCCAAAACATTATTGAAAACTTCGTCAAAAGAGTGAACGTTTGCAAACAGGAACGAGGCGGTCATTTATCGAACATTGTGTTCCACACATAACCTCCCTGTTTGTACCTTATATTAAAATTAAAATATTCGTGCTTTTCAAATAAATAATACGTTTTGTTAATAAATTAAAATGTCGATCATTTTGAGACACCGAATAGATCATAGTGACTAAGACTTGACCGAGCTTCTACTTGTTATCGTATTTCAATCACCAAACAAAAATGTTTCCAACTGTTTTCGATATTTCGTGGAAAAATGATATCGTGAATAGCGGATAAAAAAAAATGTTGAGATAAACGTCGGTCACGACTAAACTACTATTACACTGAATAATTTTATCAAATTTAAAGTCAATCCGTTGATTAGATGTCAAGGAATCGTGTACACCATTGTGAAAAACACAGTTTCGAAAAAAACGCGTTTAAAGTTTTACCAACACTTATATCGTTGTAATCATAAATTCACATATAATCTACGATTCCTGCGCCATATGTTGGACCTTTTTCTTCAATTTGAGTTCCCTCAAGCGACGAAGCAGTGTTCGTCATTTTCACAGTAGACTAACCCCTTAAAAGAATCGTAAACGCCTATGGCAATATACTTATGCATCCGCCCAAAACTGTAGTTTTTCTTTTACCGCTCTCTCATAATTGTTTCGCAAACGGATACTCAGATACATGTAACATCGATCAGGCAAATACAACAGTTTATCCCGCTTGCTGTATTCCTGTTCCCTATTGCTACCAACGTATTAAATGCATATATCTGTATAAAGTCGAATCTCCGAATATAATATATATATTTGCCACGCTAGATAGAAGCAAGGCTGCGTTGCGCGCCAGCTCTTTCTCCCGAGTGGGCATGTACAAACACATCTACACACAGGTATACACGTAGCTGAAGCGCGAAGTCGATTCTCTCCGGTATTGCAGCGCAGCGATATCCACGCCGTCTATACGTTTTTTTTCTCCCTCTCTCCGCCCGGCCGAGCGTTCGCGTGACGCGGAGAAACGGCGAAACATATACCGACTGTAGTTATATGATTTCCTGATGAAGTTGCCGAGTTACGTACGAATCACGGTGCCTCGTATAGCCCGACCGGTGGACCCCCAACGACGTACCACCGCAAAACTTTTTCATCCCTCTCTCCGTCTCGGGCCATCTACAAACGTTTTGCCTGATCGTTCGTCGTTTAATTAAAATTACGCGATTATAGCGAAAAGTAGCGACGGATAAACAATGTATGAATGTTAATTGTTGTTAATAAAGAGCGTTGCATGTTGCTGCGGCAACGGCGAACAGAGAAGCGAAGAGGCAAGAACCCCGGCCTCTGTACCAACTCTACCGTTCGCTCTTGCTCGTGAGAGATGCAAGCTCACCTGCAAAATCTGCAATACCTCCCACTACTCTTCGCTCTCTCTCTTTCTCTCCCTCGCCACCTCGCGCGTACACACGAGGCATACGTACACATGTGTAGAAAACGCGTCCTGATATTACGATACTCATAAGCTGTTTATGAGAGAGAGGGGGAGAGGGAGAGAGCGCGACAGAGAGGGGGAGGGAGAGAGAAAGAGAGAGGGCTTGTGCGTGTGTGGTGGCTGTACACATATATTAATATTGCGACCCTTTCTGCTCTGCAACGATACGCGGCAAAATTATTTTCTTCTCGCTGTCTCTCGTATACTTGTGGTGTTATCTGAAAGCGTCAAGCAAATTGGATTGCAGTTGCTTGCAGATAACGCGTCTCAACGGCACTCGACGCTTCCGATAGACCGAGTCGCGGAAAAATAATGAGATTCGATGACACTTGTGGTAAATACAACGTTAGGCCGTGTTACCGACGATAAGCGGAATCGTCGGCTAAAAATAGATCGTCGTATGTACGAGAAGAATACAAAAGGCGCGCTACTGTAGAGTTGAATGTCAGCGGCCGTGGGTAACGCATGTGGCGTTTTTGTTTTGTTTTTATCCGAGGCCGAGCACGCAGACGTAAATTTACGTGTTAACACGCCGGTGACGGTGGCCGGTCTCTGATTTTATCTTGCGTCGCAAAACCTGGCGATAAATATTTTTGAATGTGTAAAAAGGTGAAGTTTTGGCTGGTTTTCTATGTGGATTCGACGAAGTCACGGCGGTATTGCGAAATTCGTAGTTTTTGGCTACGAGTCGCTGCTTACTACCGCTAGATGTCGCGGCAACCGTCTGCTTCACATGCGGCAAAGAGCAGAGGCCCAATAGGCGGCGGTTTCTACGGCCCGGATGTGATGCGTGAATATATGTGCACGTTCACCGTGCGAGAGCGCCGCCAGTGGGAAAACCGATGCACTAGATTTTCAGCATTGTCGATAATATTCTGAGCTTCGTTGGTACAATTTTACTAGTTTTATGTCGGAAAAACTTTAAACCGCAATTTATCCGTCCTTTTTTGTCATGAAATCGGTTGAAACGACGCTCAAAATGTCTGTTTTTTCACTATCAAGAGCCTAACGGTATTGAAATGTGCATGAATTCGGTGCATCAGTTAGTAATTCACAGTTCATCCTATGGTAACAATAATCTGTAGTGTTTTTTTTTAATTTGGAAAATGTCGCTCGTCGGGTTCTTTCTGCAGCAATATCGCATGTACACGATAAATTTCATCGCAATTGAGTGCATCGTTTGGTCGAAATTAGAGTTCGAAATTTCGAAGTGATCGGAACATGTGCTGCTACCGTTCTGAAGTTCAGAAAAGGGGTGAATTTCGACAATTTTTATGGATACCCAATTGACAGGATGGGTATTACGTCAGGTGGCCGCTGTTCTAAACATCTTCGAGAATTTTTACAAATTTTCTCACAAGATTTTGTAACAAAATAGTGGCTCTGAAGCTGGCGGAAGCCAGTCACCTTTGTCTGATAGTGCCCCACGGCCGGCTACACTAAATTGACCATTCTTCACCGACCGACTCGATTTTTTTTGCTACCGTGTAACAGCACTGTGCATCGAAGTACGTAGGGAATTTTTGATATGTTGAACACTTTTGTCGGAAAAAAAATTATTCTCTATTTCTTTCTACCGAAAGCAATTTTTTTTCAAAATCTATTTTATCAGAGAACGAAGTTTTTGTATTTCCCTACCGGCTTTGAAGTCAAGGCTTATCCAGAACTCAAATCATTTTGAATTTTCGTTCCCGGCAAAAAAATTGAACTTGCTGCATCGAGCTTCAGCGCCGCCATTTTGTTAGAACATCTCGTGAAAAAAATTGCAATTTGAAGATATGTAAACCAAAGGCCACTAAACAGAATATTCAGCCTATCAACTGATCCATAAAAATTTTTCGAAATTCACCGCTTTTTCCGGGCTCTAGTCCGGTAGTCTCCCTTTAGCGGGAGATACCTTCAGGTGAGGAAAAAATGGCCGTTTTTCCATTTTTTTTTTTTCAATGGCAAGATTTCTTCACCATTTTTGAAACTTAGGGTATATTTTATTACTACTTCTGGCTGTTGTATAGTATTTTTTAAATGAATTAAAATGATCATAGTTTTTTAATGATTTTCTAAAATAAATTGTTTTTATGAAAAATTTTAAATGGCGGAGGTATGTCTTCTGAACGGGTTGCGGCGGATGTTGTCAGATGGCGTGACACGTAGCGTCGGCGGGATTAACCTGAAAAAAAAACACCAAAGAAGACTTTTCTTTCATTAACACTCATACGCAGAATATGAACCAAGAAAAAGTGAGAAATGTTGAAAATCGATTAAATGGTACGCCTTCAAACAAAAGGATTGAACTTTCCGAAATCAAATCGATATATTTTACAGCAAAAAAATACTTTTTTCAAATCTTCAATAACATTTAGGATTATGTTTTAGACAATAAGGTCAGAACGATTTATACCAAATTTCATCAGAATCGATCGATTAGTTTTCTAGCTACAGGTCACACCAGTTTTGAAAATGCATTTTAGAAGACCGTGCCCTACCTACGCCATTTTTAAAGATACATTTTTTTTAAATACCACGTAACAGCCAAAAGTAGTAAGAAAAACATGCCCGAAATAACAAAAAATAGTGAAGAAATATTTCCTTTAAAAAAAATCATGAAAATCAGCAAAAAAATTCCTCGCTTAAAGGTATCTCGCCCCTTGAGAAATCGGATAAAATACAATTCATCGATCGTACCAGTCGAAAAATAGTGAAAACCCCATTTGGCCGTGGCCGTTCAATCGCCGAAACCCGGGCTCCAAATTCTGCCGTCTACGCTACTGGTCCAAATTCGTATCTCTAAGGTGACTTCCTTCGGCAAAGTCTCCCTCATCTTATTAACACCGGAACAAGCATCTCTGATGACCAAACGCGACGATGGAGTGGGATGAGTTTGGCCCGGGCTAATAGCCATCAATCATAGCCGAATTTTGGCAACGTGTCGGACAACGCGGGCGGCAGGGCACTATCACCAAAGTAGAGTTCTCCGGGTCCACCGCGCGCTTCGAGTTTCCCCCTCGGCTAGGCGCGGCAGGGAGGAGGTGAGGTAGACGAAAGCAAGGAGCCGAGGGGAAAGGGGACACACTTTCGTTCATCTCTCTCGCCCCTTCACGTTCGAGATTCATCTATGTTTATATATACGTCCAAAAACGCTCGGGTCTTAAATCGGCTAACGGGATTTTGCCAACAGCGAGCTATGTATATGTGCACATATATGCACACACATAGGGTGTCCAGTTATGAGTGGATAATCCTGCAACTGTCGATGGGTCACATCATGTTCTACTATACGCTGGAATCTCCGTTTAGCAAAAGTCCCACAGTTTTCGAGATAAAAATCATTTACTTTTGGTTTTTTGCATGCCATTTCTACAAATAATAACTTTTTTACCCGTATTTTTTAAAAATGCTCTTGGTTATTTGGTTTATGTAGAAAAGTTTTTTTAACCTTAAATGTTAAGGAAAGTTTATGATAAAAGACCTTATGCAGAATTCTCATTGTTTTAATAATCTCAATCTCATTAATTAAGGATGTAGAGCCCCAAATCGCAAATGATGATAAAATTCTGAAAATTTGGTATTTTTTTGTATGAAGTGTTTCAGAGGTCGTGTAAAAATTTCACGACAATTAGGAAGCTATTGAACAATTAACATTCACAAATTAAATGTTGTTTTATGGAAACTGATGTAACTTTGCAATAAGTTTTTTTTTTGACCTCTCAATTTTATAATATCTACAATATACTGAAAGCAACGGAAACAAAACGAAGTTTATCGATAAATTTTTTTTTAATTTCTTTTAAAAATTGTTCTTACTAAAAGTTAATTTTTTAATAACGAGCTTCCTAATCGTCGTGAAATTTTAACACGACGTCTTAAATACTTCATACGAAAACAAACCAAATTTTCCGAATTTTCTGATCATTTTTTATTTCAACCCTTAAGGAGGATGAAGTAATGATGATAGAATTCGGAAAATTTGGTATGTTTTTACATGAAGTATTCAGGAGATCGTGTAAAAATTTCATGACGATTAAGAAGCTATTTATTGAACAATTAACATTAACATGTTTCATAGGAACTCAACATCCTTAAAGTGACCATGCTGTTGCGTCGTGCCTGCTACAAACTAAGCATTTTGTTTGCATTCTGGTAGGTACTACTACGCTGACTTGCATAAAACTCCCTCATCTTTATTTTGCTTGTTTACTACGTATTTGTTCTGCATAAAAGTTCCCATTTTTTGGTTTATTTATTTTATGTTGGGTTGGATATTGAGAACGTAGCAGCGTACGTTTAGAAATGTATAATAAATGAAGATCTCAATAAAAAAAGGAAGTTTTCAATAAACACTGTGGTTTTACTTAGCTATTGTACTTAGCTTAGTTTCACTATTATTTCTAGAACTTTAAACTTCACTTCGAAGCTTCTTGCGTTTTTAATTTAGGTTTTACATAAATATCGGAAGATATGGAAATACCGGTATTCGGATATTACAACTTGTTGATATCGAAGTAATACCGGTAATACAAAAAGTTCCGATAGTCGAAGCTCGAGTAACATCCAACTGACATAAATTCGCAAATGCATAAAATCATGTCGAAATCGGAAAAATACAAATTTTGAGAACAATCAACGCGAACAAACACAGTGGCAGTTTAGTGTGACCGCGCCTTCGTGTTTAAGCTTCTCCGTTTGTAAACTTAACCCGTGAAAAGCGTTTTTTTTTTTAAAGAAATTTATTCAAAATCCATTTCTTTCTGACCACGTTTCCTCAGTTTCCTTTTTTTTATATTCTTCGATGTTTTTTGTCATAATGTTATAATTTTCATGAGTGTCAGCACTACTAACCTTTATCGTAGCAAGTGGTAATAAATCCAATACCGGGAGTTCAAATTAAACTTTATATCACATGAAAATTAGGTCAATAAGCGTAATTTTTTCCGTAAGTATTGGATTACTACAAGTGTTAAGTATGTAAATCTGATTATTTTTAAGAATCTGACGGATTCTCACGTCTCGGAATCCCTTCACAAAAATACGCAATTTTAATGTTTTTTTTCTCCGTCATTAGGTCGATAACCGACCCTGAAATTTTACAGAGACGATTATTAATATATTCAGTGAAGCTCAAAAAAAAATAATGAAAATCCTATGGATGGAAGCCTGGCGAAAAAATTAGCTTAATCGTTGAATTATTTTCACTGATACACGGAGAGAATTAAGTGTTAAAAATTACCGTGCAGTAACGGTAACCAGATGACAACCCTGAAACTTCGCTTATTATTGTTGGGTAGAACACAGATTTTCACGAAAATAAAATAAAATTTCTTCTTCAGATAGAAAATTTTACCAGATTTTCTAGTAAATTTCGATGTGTAACAAAATACGCAAAACTTAAATTTGAAAAATATATAATATCAGCGAAATTTTACTGTGCATTTTAGTATTTTATGCCTTTCAGAAATGTCTATAAAAAAGTATCGTCTTTATAAAAGTTATTTTAAGATTAATTATAAAATTTAATGAATGTTATAGGAAAATGTATTGTGCTCTCGGTAAAAATTATCGTGCGCGCTTGGTTAAAATTATCGTGCGGTACGGTACGGGAATTTTGAGGCACTGCATTGTAAAAATTCCCCTTCATTCCTTTCACTTCAGAATGGTATGGTAGTGGGGGTAAGTAGGGGAGCGCGATTTCTTTATGGCACGATGGGACTTCCCAAAAAAATTTCGTCTAAACTGCGTACATCGCCGGTTCAGTTTAGCCTGAAGCCTCAGTCGCATGCAGTGTCTCGTTGCGAGAAAGTGAAACGTAGCGATCGTGTTAAATGATGACGAAGTAATATGCGCGCAAATTAGTCACATCACTCGAGCCTACGATGGTACGAAATGTATTATAAATAAATGTTAGTATTAAACGAAAAATAAATTCTAACGATTAAATTTGTCTCCTTATCCGTTTGTTGACTATACCAATTTATATGGAAGAAAAAAATGTTCCCAACAAAAAACAAACAGCATTAATTTGTACCAATTTTTCAATAGTAAATAATATTCATTATTATTATTATGGTTATTGTTATTTCGGTTATTATTATGATTATTATAGCACCAGTTTTCGAAGGAAAAATGCATTTTACTAAGGATTTCTTCAATCGAAGAATTTAAATTTTACCAGCCTTATAGGGAATTGTTTTTGAGGATTCGGCTTCGATCCGGCCAGTGAAGGTTATTCCAAAGTCAACAGTGGAATTAGAAGATGTTTACGTTTGGGCCCTCTGGTTCGGGTCCTCTTCAGAAATTTTATTTTTCTGTATATAATATGATACACATTTTGTCATAATAATGTTTTTACATTATTATATACAGAAAAATAAAATTTCTGAAGAGGACCCGAACCAGAGGGCCGAAACGTAAACATCTTCTAATTCCACTGTTGACTTTGGAATAACCTTCACTGGCCGGATCGAAGCCGAATCCTCAAAACTATCTTGTCATCTACACGGCCGCACACATCTCTGACTCACTTATAGGGAATTTTTCTTCCGAGGTTGACGCAGGTAAATTTTACTGTGCAGCACCGTAAAAACAACGTACGGCGCAGTTGGTAATTTTTAACCGACAGTAGGTAAATTTTCGAACATACATGCTGAATTTTACTGTCTCCAATTTTTACCCTTCTTGTATAGTAAAATTTGAACTACGTATTTGAAATTTTCTGTAACGTGAGTTAAAAAAAACTTGACGCATACGAATTATTATGTTTTTCTCACTTGTCACCACATTGAAATATATCACGGTAATTTTTACCGTGAAATTCACCAAAAAAAATTACTTTTTAATTCTCTCCGTGTACGTTCAGGCAGCAACAATTGATATCTCCATCCTCCATCACACTGTCGGAGATTAATATTCGAAAAGTGATATCCATACCTTCAAAGCGATATGGAAGATCAGATCCGCAAGGTGTGAAGACGTATTTGTGGATGTCAACACGAGTGTGGAAATTTCCTATGCTGGAGAGCAGCGAGCGAATGAAGCTTCGCAAAGCGAATTGTCAGTGGAAGAATCCAAAACGGACACTCTTTCAAAGTGTTAAATGTACATTTCGCGTGTCTCTGTATGCAGGAAGCAAGTTTCTGCAGTGATCGCAAAACGTGCAATTTTAGGAGGCGACAAAGGCCATTATTTTCAAGGAAATGGAAACGTGTAATTTGTGCCGGAAGATGAGAGGCTCGGCAGAGTTTGCTGATCTTTACCGGAAGTAGAGACACTCGAGACACATAAATAAACGATTGTCCGAGCTGTGTTCTGAACTCTACTGAAAGAGAACACCGTACACGTCACGTACTGTCAATCGAAAAGACGTTGCCCGAGCCACCAAATGTGTAAAGTGCATTTCGTTGCGCCTTCGCGTTTGTTAGTAGCTTTCTCATTCCCTATAGATTTTACAGCCATTAAAGGTGTTCGAAAATTCCCGTCGTATGGTCTCTGCTACTTTAACTACCACCGATCGCTTCGAAAGATTAATTAGAGACCACCAAACGAATTTTCCTCCTACACGGATATTGCACAAAGTAGACATATCCCTAGGTACATCGCTGGCAAAGGAATAGCTGATAACGTAAATACAGACCGTGACAACGAAGCAAATTGATATATGAATTCGTAATATTCTTTGGGAATAAAGGCCTTTAATAGCAACTGCGAACATTTGACAATCCTGGAGCAAGGAGTGGGAGTTCAGTTTAACTTCGATCTTCGGCAACTCTACTTGCATTTTGCCCTCTCGCAGTTTCCTCCAATTTTGCGACTCTCGCGAACTGTCCTTTCGAGTGTTGAACTGCCACGAGAACGATTCGACGGACGAATTCAAATTAATGCAACGTGGGTAATAAACTTACGTACTGTACAATAAAATCGCTCAATTCTTTGAGCGATCAGCAGATGACAGATCAGCTTTTCGATAATATTTTTTTATTAATATTCTAATTGTTGAGAATTTTAAGCTGATTGAATCGTCAACATATCGTTTTTTTTATAGTAATTTTGCACCCCAGTTCATCCCCCCAGTTTGTTCTGGGCACTTTCAAATGTTCAGGAAATAAATTCCATAACATGAATTCCTAATTTGAATTTTTTGATTATATAAAGTTTAGATAGACAAAAGAATCCAAACAAAAAAACACAAAAAACAAAAAAACATGCTTTGTACTCATTGTTACTTTTTTTCTACCAGACATTTATGTAATGAAATTCAGTTATGTTTTTTTACTCAATCAGAATATTTTTAATTCGTCTAATTTTTTTATTTAATTTATTTTTTATTCAACTAGAAACTTCTATTTTGACTATTATAATTGAATAGCAAAACAAGCTAACATTTTTAATGTATTAAACAAATTCCGATTGAGTAAAAAAAAAGATAACTAAAATTTTTTTTAAGTCCAAGTGGATAAATTTCAGAAAAATCTATTTAAGTAAAAGAAAATATCTTTCATTAAATGAGGGCCGGCAGCAAAAAAAGGAAAATTCACAAAATTGAATGAATTGAAAAAAATATAATTCAATTTACAAAAACATAACTAAATTTCATTAAGTACATTCCTGGTAGCAAATTAGCTCATTGTTAAAATAAATTGCATAAAGAAATTAAAAAATCTATAAAAATTAAAATAAAATGAATTTATTAAAAAAATACCTGGCAATTAGCATTTTTCCAATGACCTCACAAAAAACATTATCCAATATAGTCATTATTGACATAATCTAAATATGGTAATTCGTATATTTCGATTATGTTCATATTAATTCATATAATTAATTAATAAGATAAATAATATAAATAATATAATATAATTATATCGTACATAATATAATATGAAAGTTCATATAATTAATCAATATTATATTCATATATTTTTCCATCTCAAACATGAACAACAAAAAGCAGAGATAATTAATATTCGTGTTCGCAATTGATGCCTTGTTGCATGCTGATGCATTTGCTCATTAATTTTACGATGTGTCAGGCGTCTCTTACAAAGAACGTTATTTCGACGCACGTAGCTATCTCCCTCGCACCCATTCGAGCTCAAGATCCCGACTTAACCCTGGCGTACATGTGCAAGTAAGTAAATTCCAAGCTGTACAACACAACGCACGTAATTGTCGAGAGTACACGAGACAGGAGAATATGCGAGATAGGAGTCAGTTTCGACGGCTGTACTGTGAAAGTACACGTACCGGACACTTGTTGTCTTTTTGTTTTGTAAGATGCTCCACGAACGGGGAGCCGAATGATCGCCTACGTGATAGAGCCACGAGTACGTCGCGCCGTAGGAGGTAACTTGTATTCATTCGAGGGCCAGGAGTTTGTAATCCTCCTCAAAGCGCCTGTTACACCTTCGCGCTTAAATTGTGTCCCAAAGATGTTTAAATACGGTATACAAATATATCCATGAATATTACGGAAGTTGGAGCATGAACCACGGATTAATTTTTTAAATATATGTTACTGTGTAGACTATATTGAGTCTATGAATTGTTGGAAATCTTTTCACCACTAAACATCGGGAATAAAAAATAGTTTAATGTATGTACTTTTACGTGCGGTTTTATGGGCGAAATTAAACCATTGCCAACAACGGATTAACCAGAACTAAACCTTTGTTAACATTTAGAAAAACAACGCCCAACTTGCCCATTGTTAACCATATATATTCAGTATTGAACCATCAAGGTTTGATGAAAGATTACGAATCTTGGCTGGCGAATGAAAAGCATTGCTGCCAACCGCAATCTCCGCGAAGTTGCCATATTTACGTTAGTACGGCAACACTTAATATTCAGTAATGATAGTAATGAATAACCGCGTGACATAAATATAAATAGGCAACATTATAAATTGCTCCAAAATTTATTCTGAGTTGGATAAAACGTTCATTGACGCAGTTTTTTTTCATAATAATCATCGATAATGTTAAACTTTTTCAAGTTGGTAGTAACCCAAAAGTTTTTGTTATTCACGTTGTGAACATTTTTCATATTTTCGCCGTTTTATTATATGTTTTATGAAAAATGAACATCCACATTTTTTCTCTTTCCTAATTTCCAATCCCCTTACCAAAAACCCTTACGGGTTTTTACGTATGTGGTCAACCGAAAAATGAAACTTTGTTGAGATTTTTTTTTGCTATACTAAAAAAAATTTGGTAAATATTCGGAAGTGGGGCTCCTGCTAGAATCAGGCCAATTTTCTTCAAGGGTGTAAACAAACTCAAACAAACCCAATCAACCTCAAACAACCCCAAACAAAAATTAGCCTGATTCTAGTAGGAGTCCCATTTCCGAATATTTACCAAGTTTTTTTACTATACCATCAAAACGAGGTTTAGATGGTTTATTGTACTTATGGTGACGTATACAAAATAAAAATAAAATTATTTCCTAAATTCCCAAATTCATTTGCGGTTTTTTAGCGGTACTAAAAAATGAAGCTTTTGTGGGACTTTTTTTACAATACTAAAAAAAAAGCATTCAAAATGAGGTTTAGATGGTCCATTGCTACACTGACAATGAGAGCGTTTTTAGGCGCTCAGCGGGAGGAGGCAACTTCTATGGATGAGCGCCTAGAAAAAAAATTGTCATTTACATTCGTTTTGCTAGAGAAATGCACACGATTATTAAAAAATAAGGTTTTTTAGCAAAATGTCACAATTTTGAATTAATTTGCCTTTTTTATGAAAAAAATTGTTGTATATCATTTTTGTTATGATTATACATAATTTAAGCCAATATAAAAAAAAACTACCTTTCAATTTGAAAATTGCATATGGTTTTTCTGCAAAATGGCATCATTTAAATAAATTTGCCTTTTTTTTATCAAAACATTTGTTGTGTATCATTCTTGTTATGATTATACATAATTTAAGCCAATAAAAAAAACTAGCTTTCAATTATTTGATAATTGCATATGGTTTTTCGGCCGAATGGCATGGTTTTGAATAAAATTGCATTTTTTATCGAAAACTTTGTTGTACATCATTCTTGTTATGATTATAAATAATTTAGGCCAATTAAAAAAAATTAACTTTCAATTATTTAAAAATTGCATGTAATGTGACATAAATCGAACGCAATAAAAGTGAACTTTGCTTCGCCCAAAGAAATAAACATTCGAATTAAATAAATAAATACTCTTCGGAACTTTATTCTACGACGCACCTGACTCGGAGTAATTGCAGAATCAATCGGAAATGGCGTCGACCGATGAGGAACCAGAATTCGAAAGCTACATAGGAGATTTGTTGAATTTCATGAGATATTGCAAAATTTGGAAAGCCGATACATTTTCACCGACGAAGAATCTTTTCGTAACGTTGACAGTCGGTATGTTGTTAACCTCGGACCTTGCTGTCATTGTCGCGACCTTGATTGACTTCAGAAACGCGAGTAAAGACCTCACGAGCTTCGCTGCCTACGTCGGACCTCTTTGTTTACAATTTATTGGTCTTATAAAGTGGAGCTATTGCATATGGAAGGTCAACGATATAACTCAACTTTTGGCAACCCTCAGAAGATGTCACTATCTCTCCACAAAGATCAACAAAAAAGATCTAGGCAGGTGAATCAATGTCAAAAGGCTTTATGTACTATGTTGGAATGTACATGACAGCATTGATTTTCATTACACTTAAAGGGTCTTCGTACTTCAGACGCTAAGAAGTGGCTATTTTCATGAATTTTTTCGATAGGTTCATATTATAGATATTGATATAAAAGTTGTTACTATTAATAAATAAACTTTCGAAATACATTTTTTTTAAATGTTATGCATTTAAAAAAATGTATATATTTTAAAAAATGTTAAGTATTTTAAAAAAATGATGTGTTAAATTTTTTTTTATTAAAGTTTTTTATGTATTAAACGAGGAAAATCGATTTTCGAAAAGTGAGATCGTCAACGATCTTTTAATGTTTCTCATCGTATCTTCTGTGAATTCGGAAACAATCCATCAAGTGCTTCTCAAGATATCACGTCCACCGCCTCCGAAAACAATGTTTTGTGAAAAGTGCGTTTAAGGCTTTAGGGCACTCCAGAGGCCGAAAAAATATGCTTTTGGGGATTTTTTTTCAGAAAAATTACACCATAAATCGTGATTACAAAAAAGGGTGTTTATCACACATATCAGTGACTGTATACAATCTTTTTTTTTAAGCGTTTAATTTCAACATGTCGGCTGTACTGCGTATTTACAATGACGTCTCCGTTTTTCCAGCGTCCACGCCCGGAAAAACAGCTCCTGGAATTTTTTAATTATAATGAGCCAATGAATTTTTTTCGATTATATATAATAACTGCTATAGAAGTACGTAG
This sequence comes from Ophion costatus, assembly GCA_951751655.1. NCBI lineage: Eukaryota > Metazoa > Arthropoda > Insecta > Hymenoptera > Ichneumonidae > Ophion > Ophion costatus. The sequence goes on along the minus strand of OX632357.1, from coordinate 22,216,384 downwards.
GATTTTTTCGATATATTGATTTTTGGCCAAATGGCGCACTTCTAAAGTGGAAAGTGGAAAATTTGCCTAAAAAATCGTCAGATAATTGTTAATAACAAATGAACTATGCAGTTTAAAAAAAATCCTACGTATTTCCATAGACAATGTATTTTTCGAGATATGTTCAACATTTCAAGTGAATCGGTTGAAAATCTGAGTTTTTGTTTCCGGCCAACGTCAGAGACGTAATCGCAAAAACGCTGCACAGCAGCCATTTTGAAATTAATCGCTTCAAAAAAGTTATTGTATACAGTCACTGATATATATGATAAACACCCTTTTTTGTAATCTCGATTTATTTTGTAGTTTTGCAGGAGAAAAAAAATCCCCAGAAAACCTATTTATTCGACCTCTTGAGTGGCCTAAGGCCTTAAAGTTTGAAGTATGGTGCTGCTTACCGCTCACCCAGCCAAGACTGTTAGACGCTGTAGCTCATTCGATTTTAGGAATATTTCATTGACATTTTCAGGGAATATACTATCGAATAAAAATATTTTTGGAAAATGCAATTTTATACTATCGAATATACTATCGAATAAAAATATTTTTGGAAAATGCAATTTTTTGACCCACCTAGGTTAAGCCCGTTGAAAAAACTGCATTTTCCCAGCAAGCTCATTTTTTGCGTGTTCATGTTGCTTCTCTTTTTAAAAAACCCGCAGGTTGGAAAAAGTACAATGCAGAAATGAGGAGTACGCGATTGCACTATCTCAGATTTCTCTATGGTTGGTTATGGTTGTGTATCTACGGTGTTTTACACTGGTGCTCGAATCCAATTATCCTCGAAATCAAAGAGGACGGCTTTGCGAAAAGAACGTACATGATCAATGACAATTTCACGAACACGAGAACACGATATCTTCCCTACTTGGGATGGCGACCTTGGGACGTCAATAATAACTTGGGCTACGCATGTTTGTTCTTCGTGCAGTTCATTGGTGGACTGAGTTCCGCAATTGGATCGATAACTTACGATGTATTTTATATCTCGTTGTTGATGATTGTTTGTGCGCATTTGCGTTATTTGAACGAGGCCCTGATGGACTCTGAAGATAGTGCAACCTCGAGGTATGCTGTCCTTTGTTCTCGACCTCTTGTAATTCATTTAAAAATTAATTTAAAAAACCGAAGCTCAAAGTCGACGATGAAAGAGGGCCTTTTCAAGTGCAATTTATTCATAATTATAGGGCAGTGAGAACGAGCCTGGACTTTGAAATGAAATTGCAATATTGCGTCAATCATCACGCTGAGATTTTATCGTGAGTAACACGATTCTTGATGGACAATTTGCGTGAAAAAAAAATCAGTCGATTTGAAATATTCTGACGAAATTACCAGAAGATCCAAATGTCAAAAAAATACGTTTTTCTTGTAATTTACTTTCCTACAGGTTTGTAAATGCGTTGGAGATTCTGGCAAGTCCAGCTATGTTCGTCCAGTGTTTCGAGAATATAATTGTCCTCTGTCTGGTCTCACTCGAAGCTTCGACCATTGAGATTAATGTAATTATCCCCATTGTTAACTCTTCTTCACTTTATTGGCGTTGGTCGACTTTATTGACCGTACATTGGTCGTCAAATTTAAATGGTCCCTTACTCCCTTGAAGGTCAACAACAAAGGTTGTCGAATTCATAGCCAACTATTCCAAAAAACATTCGTGTGAACTCACATTTAAAAAAACATGAATTATTTTTAAAAGTCACTTCCCATCGTTACCCAGTCTGCTTTAATTGCTTTTGGTGATTGTGAGAAAATAATATCAATCACGCAAGCCTGCGAAAAACGTCGAATTTTCAGAATCTCGTTCATCAATAATATTGCTTATCGAATTGTTTATAATTATTCGTTCTTCCATTTGGATTCTACACCTCCAGACGAATCTGAAGACAATCATCAAACTATGGAGCATGCTCGAGTATTTTCTCAGTGTGATCGTTCAATTGTTCATCTACTGTTATTATGCAACGGAAATTCGGATTTTGGTCGGTCATTTTAGCCATATTGATTGGTCGAGAGAACGAACCATGGAAATAATAACGTGGGCGATTTGTTTGTTAAAAATCTTTCAGGGTTTGCAGATCGCGGACTCGGTCTATCTGTGCAACTGGGAGCAAGTAACGTGCAATGATAAAATAAGCAACGACGTACCAGGTACACGAAGGATTCATTTTTTCATTCAAATGTTTCTTGTACGTTCCCAAAGAGCGATTCTTCTCACTGGTGGGCCATTTTACGTTCTGTCCTTAGAGACCTTCAAATCTGTGAGTTAATTCACATCCCAAATACGTTTTCCATTAAACACGTTACACTGTTTGATTTCATTTGTACTTTCAGATCGTCGGTCTGGCAATGTCGAATTCAGTGATCCTTCGCCAAGTCGTTGAGGATCGAGACTGATGGAGATGTTTTTTTTTCTCCATGTTGCGAAACAGATAATTACAATAATTACTACCGTGCGTATTTTTAATAGCTTGTCACAACGAACTTCGATGAACACACGTTAACTTATTTCTATAACAATAGTTGCTTAAGTATTTCTACAATAAAGTTTTGCAAAACGTTATTTTCGTTATCAGAATTTTATATACATTATTCTAGATATTTGCATTGAACGTAAGAGACAATGAGCTTTGTCTGAAAAGAAACCATGGAAAATCGTCATCAATCGACAAATCATTTATGGATTTAGTTCTAACTAGAATCAAAATTATTGAAGATTTGATCGCTGTTATAAGATAAACCGACCAGTGAATGGACGAAAGCTGATTCATATTTACAATAAATAAAGTAAAAAATTTTATAATAAGTCAAGGTAAAAATGTATAATAAGTCAAGGTAAAAATTTATAAAAAATCAAGTAAAAAAAACGAGTCACTATAGTTTAGCAAAAAAAATCGCAGTTATCGTTAAAACCAATTTCTCACAATCAGTTTAATACCGAATGTTGAGAGCACACGGAACTCTTCTAGTTTGTGGTGCTTGTACACCACGCAACTTACAAGGAACATCCCTCAGGTGACACCCTTCGATTTCGTTGAAATTCGGATATGTTATAAAGCACCGAAAAGTAAGGGATACGTATTTTTTTTTATCGGCGGAAAAACGGTTTTAAGGGATGAAATCACCCCTCGAAAATAGGGGTGTTTTTCGTTTTTCCTCGATAACGTTATCGTTCTCCTATCCAATAAAAAAAAAAACTAAACATGGTTGCAATTTGAAATTTATTTATATCTCGTACCGTTAAAACGTTATCAACGAAAAACGAAAAACATCCCTATTTTTGAGGGTGCGTTTCACCCCTTAAAACCGTTTTTCTGCCGATAAAAAAAAAATACGTATCGCTTACTTTTCGGTGCTTTATAACATATCCAAATTTCAACAAAATCGGAGGGTGTCACCTGAGGGATGTTCCTTGTTAGTTACGCTATGGCTGTGCACAAGAGGTGTTATAAAGGCGATAGCAATAATTTTTATAAGTTTTGGGGTAAGTATTCCTTTCATTACAGTCGGACCCCCCAATAAGAACGCCCGCAATAAGAACGCTTCCCCTTTTTCTCGCTCGAGCGCTTCCCCCACTCCGACTCGAACCCCGAGCTCGAGTCATTTCGCGTGCGGGTTTCTGAATAAGAACGCCCAGCCTAGAAGAGCTTAGAAGAGTAAAATGAGATAAATATTGTAATGCACGTTTCCGTTTGAAACCATTCTCCTTCTACTATGAAATTCTACTATGAAAAATTCTACTATGAAATGTTTCTATACAATACGAAATCAACACTCTTTGTTAATCGAACGCATGCCTTTTTCGAGACAATTATAACAAGTAATGCCTGTATATTTGAAGATTATCGTACAAAATAGCCAAAGATTCAGATAAATGATTAAAATTATTTTCGTTGTGTTGAGTCATTTTGATCCATGGGGCATTCAAGTGGAGGTGGAATATTTTCAAGGGAGCCGAATTCCTCCATTGAATATGAAGTCTCAGAGAAATGGAGTTTTTCAATGTCTTCTTTTTCGGTAGAATTAGTACTAACTTGCGGTACAGACTTTGTTTGGGTTTACAACAACCAATTTATCATAAACAACAGTCTATTTTTCGTTTCTTCTGTGACATCTCAGATCGTTGGTGATCATCCACTATTATTCAATTACTAATATGTATGAATAATATATTTTTTTAACTCGTAATAATAGGTCAGAATTAGCCACCGTAATTCATTGATGCTGTATTCTAACCTCTTTCCAGTTAATGAACATATGGGCTCCGTTCTGATAATTCTCAAAGCAGAGTAGAAAAAATTAGCTCATCTGCTGAAGATCGCAAGATGAATTACTGTTAAGATATGACAATATGAATTTAATTAAATATTCTCGTAAAATCATTTCATACGGTTTTTAAATTTCTACAAAATTTTATTTGCCATTTCTCTAGAGAAGTTTTCATCCAACAACCTGACCACTTTTGATTAGTGCACATTATTAACATGAAATACATTTTAACAAAATATTCTAAAACTGTTTACGCATTTTTCAAATTGCTCGGTTATAGAGCTTATACATTTACTTAAATGTTCGTATTCTTTCTTGATCACTGTAGTTTTAAATTACTATAAGTCGAAAATATGAGCTGGGTAAAGTATTTGTTCGTCGAAAAAAAAGAAAAAGTCGTGTGAAGAACTCTGGCTTTTTAGAAAAGTACCGATAAAAGTATGGAACGGAATTGTTGAAAAAATCTTGTCGTGTTTTTCTGAAAGTATTTCAAATATTCAACAAAAATCACACGATTTATCTTCTACGTCGTATTAGTATTTACCGAGCTATAAGTTTTTATAGCCAGAGAGGTACAGGAAAGACAAGTACTTTTTTTACATAAAATGGCATAGCGACAATTCATTAAAAAAAAATTTAATTGCATTTTCGAAATGGAATGCGTCGTACTCTTAGAAACTATTCGTATAGGAAGTTGGACTATTCGTTCAATTATAAAACAAGTTCGTAATTGCATTGTGAAGCGAAGTTGCACGCTGTGTGCGTTATCTGTGTTTCAATTGCCGTAATGTTTGTGAAAATGAACAGTATAAAACCAATAAACACTACTCGTTTAGTAAGAAATCAAAGGAAAAGCAAAATGTACTTATCGGAGCATTATCCCACTTTTCTCGAAACAAAGTCGTTTTTCACAAAAACCATATAAAATATAAAAGATCAATCTTTTTATAGGCTACAACTTTTGTAGCAAACATTTTCCTCTAAGATCAACATTTATTAAAATAAAATAGAAAAACTCTTGACAAATTAGTTTTTGTGATTTTTCATAACGCTAGGTGCGTTATCGGTGTTTTAATTGCCGTGGTGTTTGTGAAAATGAACAGCATAAAGACAATAAACACTACTAGTTTAGCAAGACATCAAAAGAAAAGCAAAATGTACTTATCGGAGCATTATCCCATTTTTCTCGAAACGAAATCGTTATTCACAAAAACCATATCAAATATAAAAGATCAATCTTTTTATAGATTACAACTTTCGTGGGAAACATTTTCCTCTAAGATCAACCTTTATTAAAATAAAATAGAAAAACTTTCATCAAATTGGCTTTTGTGATTTTTAACTTTGAAAATTAAATTTGCAGATATTTTCACTATCATATTCGTGATCGGCGAGTAAAAAAGACACGGGTACACGAATTTCCAAATTAATCTTGTGGTTTAGGTTTTCGCAACTATACCCATTTGATTGTGTGCGCTAGAAAATTTTTCGATATTGCCACGTTGCAATCCATCCGTACCTTACAGTACCCTTATTCGTCCATTTACTGATCGATTTATCGTAACCTTTTTTCCGAAGTTTCACTTGCACAGCCTTTTCGGCTTTTTACGAGGCGAGATTTATGGTAACTTTTATTGCCCAAAGTTTGAAAGAATATGCATTTGTTATAATCCCCCCAAAATGGAGTCGCGCGTATTTCGACTTTCTCATCCACCTCTAACCTTATTAGGGACTTCCAACACTAAATAGATGCTCTCATGATTTCATGTCCGATTTTTCGAAATATTCATTAACATCGCGAAATAGTCAATATCACGTTTCATTTGCTTATTTCACTTCGACTTGAAAAAGGCAAATCGATTTGTAAAAAGCGCGCGCGCAAAAATTTCCTCCACTCGAAGGTTCATATTCATTCGTATTTTTAGATCGAGACGATCGTCGAGTTAAAGCGAAGGAGGACCTTCCTCTAGTCCATGCTATCCCGATACATTGTCGACGATCCGCAGATGACTCGCGCAGTCGTCGCGCGCTTGCCCACCAAGAGCTCCCCGACGCGATTGCGTCTTCCTTCCTTTCCCCATGTTGTTTGCTTCACTGTACAAACGGTACGTAGATTGCGTTCGAGGATGTTCAGTCGAGTGCGTGGCGTGGCCGAGCGGCCGCACCAATTTGCGAGCGAGCGAGCGAGCGACTACGAGGAAAAAACTACGTTCCAAAATAAATCAACGATCGTGCTGAAAAGTTTGTGAATCTGCCGAGAGACCGACAAGCTTCGGAGACTGAGCTAGGATTAACTAGGGCTTGAAGCCTCGCTAAAAAAACCCGCAAGACGAAGAAATATAAACAGATTTTGCAGAAAGTGGTGCAATGAGGGTCACCTTTAAAAAATCGACAAGTGGAATCCGAGCATTTTTTTTTTATCGACACGTGAGAACGAATGGACTGCATTTTGTATTTAGGCGAATTTATAAAGTTCGTACGTTCAGTTTATTTGATAACAAGCTGCCATACCCGGCTCCGCTCGCGCATGTTTACGCGGTCAATTTACTTACTGCGCGTCCCACATTTTTCTTCACTTCTCAACGCCCCAGTAACCTACAGTGATGAGACGTAGCTTAAAACCTGCCCCGGGGAAAACACTATACACTGGTGAAAACCGCATCCAAATCGAACCATCGGTTGCGAAATTCATTGGGTACAGACAAACCGACAGACTCCTCCGATTATAAGTGTCGAGATATTTCCAACAGAAACTTGGGAATTCTCTAATGGAGGTTGCAGCGGTCCAGTTGAATCAAATGACGGCTTATGATTGTTTTTTTTTCAATAACCCTCAAAAAGATGCACACGAGGTATAGATTTATCCTGTAGAATTTTTTTATCAAACATGTAATTAAAGAGCGAAGTTATGCATTTATGTATTTTTATTACGTGATTACGTAATTTTATTACATGAATGAGAAAAACGTTCGGGTTACTACCATCTGGAAAACATATACGTTGATGATTATTGTGAAAAGAAAACTGCGTCGGGGAATGTTTTATACAACTCAGAATAAAACTTTGAGTAATTTGATTTATGTCGCGGAATTATTTATTATTGCCATGAATATGAGATGTTGCGGAAATTACAGCAAGTTCGCGGACGTTGAGGTTGGCAGCAATGTTTTTCATTCGCCAGCTAAGATTCGTAATCTTTCATCAAACTCTGATGTTATCAATATTCAATATATAGTTACATAGTTTACGGTGGGCAAGATGGGGCTTTTTTCCCAAATGTTCACTAAAGTTTACGTTAATCCGTTGTTAGAAATGGTTTACCTAGGTGCTAAATAGCCTTAAAAAATCCACATCACCCGTAATGTGAACGCTCTGGTGTTTAGTGTTGAAAAAATTTCAAAAAATTCGTAAAGTTTCAGTATTGCCTAGACAATATACATTGTTTTATCTTAGATTGTGCCTAACGCTCGAATCTCTTGGATTTTAGCCTTTCAAAACTTCAATTCTACAGAAACCTTTGCTGCTAAAAGCAACGCCCAATCGAAGAAATAATGTCTTCGCGTTTACGAAACGTTTCAACATTGCGAACATGAACTGTGCCAAATTAAAAAATATCTATTTTGAAAGTCCGATCACATGCATAGAAGTGTCAATGAAATGGACATGGCCACAAAAAATGGCGTGCATTACTTCCTAAAGCTGCTACGATTCGACCTACTTTTACGATTAAGATGCCAGATAAAAATTCCGTCATCACTCTGATCGTCAATGTGCCAAGGCTAGGCGTTTCACATACGTCATCGAAATAATGGAAATTTCAAAAGCAACTACGATTTATTTAAACCATATCGATTTTATTTTCATCGTTGGACACCCTAATTCGCAAAACACAATTTTTTTTAAATTTCCGGTGCTGATAATGTCAATACGCGAATTGAAAAACAAAACACGTTGTTTTTTGAGAGACCCACATTACCCGCAACGGAAAGTCTGATGAACATTTTTTTGCGCTATTATTGGATAGGATGAAGCGGGAGCCGGGGACAAGCATGAACAAATTCAATCTTATTTGCGTAGTTATCGGGCTGTCGCGACGAAAAGTAGTGGGGTTAGCCGGTTCCGCGGCTTGCTAGAGAGAATGAGAGAGGGGGGAGAACGACGCGTGGATCGTACTCCATCCGCCTACAACCGTATAAGGAGCCCGCGCATATAACAGGAGAGCATGCTAAGTAGGAGGATCACGTGACCAACTCCACCAACTCTATGTTCTCCGATCACTTTGACCACGTGTTCCGATGAGGCCTTTCAGTCTCTCGTAAACAAATGGAAGAAGATAGAGAGGGTAACGTGATACTCGGCTACACGCGTCCAACTACCCGTTAGAGAACACGCAAAAGTTTCATTCTACTTATGCACGCCCAATACCGAGAACTCTGTCTTAGAATGCACGTGGATGCGGTATTAGTCGTTAAATCGAACATTATCGCACCCAAATACTTCGCGGGTTTCGTCCATGGTCGACGCTAATTTTCCTTGACGATAATACGAAAAATAAATTACCCTAAACCGAATATACGAATTATTTGTTCTTTATAGTCAATCAAAAAATAATCAATAGAACCGCCAATTTCGAAGTGTAAAACCGTTTCTTTTTTCTCTCGGGTGACTAAGCTTGGAAATATTTTAACCGATTTCTACCACGTTTGTTTGCAAAAAGAGTAGGAAAAGACAGTTCAATTTGACTTTAACGAAGTACGAGGGCGTTTTTCTTTGCCTAAAACATAAATCGTTCACGATGCTTGCAAACGAACTTCAGCTGTCTAACTCTCGCACTCGTTGCGGCTCGGTCGGTAAGGCCCGTCGCCTCTTACGGTAAAGTGAAGCCCTCGTAGATGCTTCACGCTCGGCCCAAATTTTTGATTCACCTACCGTATTCACGTTTCATAAACACAATTACATGCTAAAATCGATGCTTTCTGATCGTCGAAACTCGACGAAAGCTCGAGCACGGTGAATATCGTTTATTACAGTTTACGTTACCGACTGAGCGTCGTGAACGTAAACACTGTAGCTGTGTGAACTTGGCAATTTGACTCAGCGTTTTTCCTTTTTTTTGCGATTATCGTTTTAGAGTGATTGAGAGCACAATAAAGAGGCTGGGCTACTGTGAAAAGGTAAAAAAAAATCGCCAGTCGCTTGAGGCAACTCATATTGAAGAAGACGGGCCAAGTTCAGGAGTCGCAGATTCTGTCCTCTCCAATCAATCATTTTCAATTTCTCCAAACGAATATTTTCAAATAATTTCAAAATATTCAAATTATTTTCAAATACGCCTCAAAACGTTTTGGAGATCAGTATGTCTTTGAAAAATGAGAGTCCAAAATGACCTCTTCTCGTTTCTTTCCAACAATTCGACGGCACTGTTCCAATGCTCGCTTTCAATGTATAGCGTTGGCTGCTTGACTCTTGATGGACTAAAATTCATTGCGCGCTTGCGCAAAAATAGTACCTCGGATATTACCTCCTCGTCTTATAACTAACGTCGGCATTATTATTATTCCTTTCATCATTATTGTCATTCGTAGCTCGAGAATAGCTCTAGAGGGGGGGGCAACATTCTTCTCGGGTATGATCGCCTGATTGAGAATCCGCGAAATGCGGAGTCCTTGTGGAGGCGTCGACGCGGATCACGTATGGACACAAGGGTTGTTCCCTCTCGAAGACGACGACGACGACTATCACGAGGAGGCCGAGGCTGCGTGCAGCGATAAAACGCGAATAACGCCCGTACGAACGTCTAATCGGATCAATTGCACACATGGCTGCTGCGCATGCGTGAGGGCCTATTGTTCGGCGCTTGCGAACGAAAGATAAGTCCTCCCATCGTTCAGCCCGCAATTCATGCACACGCCTGTGTATATATGCATATATTGCACGCATGTATATATACATATGTTTGACACTCGCTTAAGACTCCTCACCTGCCCATCAAAAGACGTAAAGTCATCCACATTGGCTAACCGAGTATCAGGCGACAATACGGGCGAGGAGGCGATACATCGGCCCCTAGCGGAGAATTTTTCAACTCGTGTTACCTCCTCGTTCTCGTGTTACTCTGTGCGTTGCTTGGCAAAATGTGGACGCCTTTCGGACACAGTTTTTCTCAGCACTCTACAATCGTAAAGGGGACAACGAGGAACAGGCACGCGCATGCGGTTCGAGCCGAAAATCTGATAAACATATTCCCCGCGCGCATCATCGCGAAGCGACGCAAAGATATCAGCAGCTAACGCACTCTTCCGGTATCGCAGAATGGCGGACTTACCGATGGACGGCGGACGAGGTCGACTATTTAGCCACCAGAGGCGCTCGAGTGGCAGTATTGAACGAAATATAGATGTAGAAACGCTCGTTGCGGGCTTCAAATTTTTTTAATTTAGCGAAAATGGTAGAGCGCCCGAAGACGGTGTGCGAGTACAACTGAATTATTAAAATAAAGATTACCTATTATATGCTGGAGAGCAGTTGCTGAAAATCTTACTCTTCTTCAAGCAAATGTCATTTCGGGAGAAAAAAAGTCATTTTGCTGACATTGAGGAGCTTGACGCACCGTCAATTGTCTCGAATTACCATTTGATTCGAATTTATACATTGAATTCTTTGTCATATGCTGAATGCACCTTCCAAATCGATCGTCTATACCGTTTCTATCAAATGTACCATTGGAGAATCATCTTTTAACACAGGGAGATGCCTACGCTTATCGCTGAATGGCAGTTTTACACACGAAGTGTGAAAAATGTTGAAAATATTATGAAAAACTATCCAAATCGGTCAGTACGTTATGACAATTTCGTCTCCCTTTACATTTCGACAATTAGGCATCTTTCTATGTTAAAAAGTGTCGCTCCAATCGTAAATTTGATAGAATCGTTGTAGACGATCAATTTAAAATCTAGAGAGTGCATTCGGTATATGGCAAAGAATTTACTGTATAAATTTGAATCAAATGGTAATATACCGTCAATTATCCCGAAACTTCTTGAGAGAGGATAAAATAAGACTCGATTTTCGTGAAATGTCGATTGCTTGGGAGAACATAGAGAACGGTATTTTTATCGACTGAGCGTCCTCCACTTCGCCTTTATCCCGCTCTGTTGAACGATGTGTCGGCCTTTGTTAGGAATGTGTCCGTCTAGAAGGGAACTTGATCGTAGGATTTTTACCGACCAAACGTGCCACACACGTCCTCGAAGTGTTCGCATGATTGTAAAAAAAAGAGCGTCCTCTCTAAACGGCACTCGTGTAGATTTCCGCCGATATTTTGTATCTATATGCGCATTTTATGTCGACAGGAACATAACCTTAAATTCTTCTCGATATATGCAAAACAAATACGGTATAATGTAACGTACAAAGTGTGCATACGAATAAAAAGTTATCAATACGTTTTAGCGAAACTTCAATGCAAACTTTTAGCAAAACTTCATTGTAACGTTTTAGCGACACTTCAATGCAAATTTATAACACTTTTCTAGTGTCCTGCATTATCGGCATATGAATAATACAAAATAATGTCTTATTTGAATAAAGTATCGATCTCAATGCTAATTATTTTCACCATTTCGGCATATGGATAATACAAAATAATGTCTTATTTGAATAAAGTATCGATCTCAATGCTAATTATTTTCACCTGTACATTATTTTCTTCGTTTTCCAAATACTTACCGATTTCCGAGCTCCTCCTCAAAAATTCTTCGTTTCAATTTTTACCTTTTTAGGGTTAGTCGGAAAGTCGCGATCACGATCTTACATACAAGTCTGGAAACTCCAGTGGAAGGGGTAGGTAGCTTATTGAAGAGAGTTGTTAGTTCACTAGTCGCGACTAGGTTCGTTCCGATCCCAATACCCGCGAGGTGGCCGGGGGGAGTCAGAGAGTGAGAAAGAGAGAGAACGAGAGAGACAGCACTCGTTGGCCATGCTTCTATCTCTCTATCCCTGTCCCACCTTCATGTTCGTTACACGGATCTTTATTATGAGTTCGAAACACTTTTAACAGGACCAGGAAAAGGCGTTAGTCCTGTCAGTTCCGATTAATGAAATAAAAAATATATATTATCCTAATCGTAATCAAACAATCTTTCTAAATCCAAGCATGCGTGATAAGCATACGAATACGATTTTGAAGCTGTCCATAGAATGTAAACTTTCAAAGCTACTTGTCTCAATATTTTTTCTTCCATCCCTCATTCCCGTGTTTTTTATGCAATTTAATAAAAATACAAATGTAAAAAAGGTCCTTCAGCCGCACACGTTTGTACGAGTCCTACAGAATAAAAATTACGTAAGAACTCTTGAATCCACATGCAAACCTTTTTTTCTGATAACTCACCAGTGCAGTTATCTGCCCATTTGCATCGAGCTTGACCCATTCTCGAGAAATATCGTTGTCATCGAAATGTTTTTCACACACGTCTGTCCGTTTCAGCTTAACGGACAACACCACTGTGACCCCCTGTTTTTTTGCCATTTTTCAAGAATCTTTTTTTGTGGGAAAAAAAGAGATTCGAAAAAAAAATTTTTGTTTTGTTCGTTGTTTATTAAAGATACATGAAAAAAAATTTTCTAATTTTTCACACCCCATGGTGACGCTGGGGAAGCTCCCGCGTCAGGTACTGTTGCCTCTGCAGTGGTTCGCGGCACGCAGCAGAACTCTCTTCAAAGTCGATCTGGAAAAAAATACCGAGTGTTTTCGTTAATAATATGATATTTTGAAGAGAAGTACATAGGGATTTGAAAAAATATTGATTTTTCAAAAATAGGCACGCTTTTGAAGTTAAAGGACGATTTACAATCAAAATTATTCGTCGAAAATAGGCTATAACTTTTTTTATTATTGAGATATCGAAAAAATCCTATGTACTTCTTTAGATAATCTAGTTTTATTGATGCAGTCCAAATGTGAAGTCGATCGGATAAAAATTGCTCGAGTTCTGCTGCGTGCCGCACTCAAAAAAGTGGTTTTGAGAAAAACGCGTTAAAGTTTTAGGTTTGTTATTTTATGCGATAAATTGGAAAAAAAAATGTTTACCTTTAATCAGCGATGCCGGCACCATATAGCTGGCCTTCAAGAAGCAAATCATTGTCCCTAGCATCTTTTCTCGAACTTGTAGAGGCTCTTCTTGCCTTTTTTGCAGCGTCTGTGAGCGAGCGCTCCGCCAGCTCGATCCGCGCTGCGTCGGTTTCAACGCAAAAATTGAAACAATTCGGGCCGATAGTTATCCCCAACGTCTCCAAAACTTTCATGAGGCTTCTCAGGCCATCATTGAATAATAATACCGCGATATCAGCTGCAATATCGACGATTTTTTTACTCCCGGACTGACACTTGGGGGCTATTGCCCAAACTGATTTGTTGTAGCTTTAGTTGTTGTTTTGCGTGAAGCCGCCCAAACAACGCTGCAGCAAATCGTCTCTGCTCAAATTTTCGAAGACTGGCGTAATTGCCTCCAATACTTCCTCAGGAAGAGGCGGCTTATGGCGATATTCAGAAAAAATTACCGCTTGCGACCGCTCGCTGCCACGAACACCACGACTCGGCTCCCTCTGGGCAATCGTCATGTTGTGGCTCACTATCTGTGGATATTTTATGTTTGATAGTTGCCCAAATTGCTTTCCTCATTTTTTCAACATCATCGCTGTTCCTCCGAATAGCCAAGCCGTAATATGTGCTCAACTCGTCAATCAATTTTCCGGTGAGCTTTCCTCTGCCAGACAATCCTTTTTGTTTTTTCACGAGGCGCGCAGCTGCGCGGGACCCCGAGCGTCACGGAGCGCTGCACGGCTCCACAAAATATTCAATATCTCCGAAAATAATTATTCTTTCGACCTGGGTCCAACGTTAATCTTAAATGTATTTTAGATTTTTGTAGATGGTTTTCAAAAAATCGATTTTTTGAAGCCGTCACAGTGGTGTTGTCCGTTAACAATTTCCGGAATAGGCTCTTCCCACTTTTCTCACATAAATGTGTCGCTTGGTGCGTGAAACATCGAGCACTTCGCTTCAGTTTTGCTGTCGGATTGACAATTTTGTACGGCGCACCACTTCACCGTTTCAAAAGAATATACTTTCAATTTATCGAAAACGCAGCAAAAATCAGTTATATCTGCGACTCAGCGACACACGTTTTCAACCGCTCACTCCGTTGTCCGCCGTATTGAGGTTATGTATGTACGGGTTTCAAAACCGCAGTGACAACTAGTGGCCACGCTAGGACCGAAATTTGCCACGCTACTGACGCACCAGCCGCACCTGATCGGAGCTGCCAGCATTATGGCGCCTGCACATTGCGCGCGATGATGGATATCCAATGGGAGCTCAGGTGTTCCGGAAACCCTCCTGGGAGAGTGAAGCTCCCATTGGATATCGCTCATCGCTCGTCGCTCATCGCGCGTGTGCAGCGTGGAGAGTGCCATTAGAGTTTCCAAACCTGTATGTAAGTCCGTGGTAGCGATAATTTCCGTACATGGTCCGGCTATTACTATGTTGCTCGGTCACTTGTTATCGATGCGACCCTGACGGTGGAATTTTGTACTTTAATATCACCCCATTTTCGCGGACGCTTTTTCCATCGCTTCTCCTATCGAGATTCAACTCCTCGTACTCTAACCTCCATTCGGCGGTGAATTTTTTCAATGCCTGATATTACTGACAGGCGCCTAAGCTGTCTCGTTTTAACCCTTCGCGGATAACCCGAGAACACTGTTATAAACATTGCGATAGCCGACTTTTATGTCACGAGCGTTAACAAGGAAGCGATATTAACGAAAAAATGGTGAGTATCGCATTTACACTCGTGTATCCTCGTATTGGGAGCAAAATCTTGGCAATATTTTCTCATCGCAAAATTGGCCTAACCTATATCACCATCTTTGTTAAAACACCACAGGACATCTTTCTTATGATAAGGCGAAAGAAAATGACCATTTTTACGGATGCCAAAGATGACACTACGGTTTTAGAGCTGAAAAAAATTATCGAAGGTAAGTCGCGCGACCCGAAAATTCCGTCTTATCCGCGGTTTTGTGTGATTTTTATCGTGCATGGAGGACTGAAGGATTTGTGGATAATTCTTGCACACGAACGTTGTTGACGCTTCGTCCGATCGAATTTTTCTCTACGCCAGACATGCGATCATTTTGCAATGACGCAGGTGTAACATAGACTCGGATCTTATGTTCCGACTCTGTGGCAAGTTTCAAAATGTCCTCTTGGTCTATGAACTCTGTTCCTCGCAGGCATCCTCAAGATTCCGCCGATGAATCAACAACTTTATAACAAGGACGACACACTAATGTACGACGGAAGATATCTCGCCGATTATGGATTGAATTCGATGAGCGCGAAGGCTCAGTCGCCAGCTTTAATAGGCCTAGCCATACGTCAGGAAAATGGTCAATTCGAGCCCCTCGAACTCACGCCCTTCTCGCTACCTCCGGACCTTCCGGATGTCATGAAATCTCAGGAAGCTAACGGTCAGGAACAGTCCCCCTGAACGCAAACTTTGGCTCGCGTGTCAAACTTGCGTCGCTGCGTTGATAACTAGATAAAAACGAAAATGAAATGCAACAATGTTAAGAACGGAAGAAACTGTCTTACGTCGCGACTCGACGTAACTACCGGAAAAACATCGGGTTAATGCGTCAAGAATCACGAAACGTTCTGTCAACTTTGCTATAAAAATATACAAAAAATACGGACTGTACAGAAAAAACAACGCAACGGTTTTTCACTCTCTATTTTTTTTTTCTTCGACGAACGATCAATACACTTGGAGAAGTTCGAACTAAAATTGGAACGGCTGCGCATACTCGAGGGAACACAAAGTTCAAGGTCCAGTTCCAATGGGAGCTCGCTATGTGAAATTATTTTTCTTGCTAATAAAACGTACTTTATTGAGTTAACCGGCGATTTTAATATTCTCTTTTTTCGTCTTTTTTTTTTTCGTTGAAAGATGCCCCGAAAAATCTTAAAAATTAAATATTGGAGTCTTCGAAGACTCAGTATCCTTGAAATACTACGACTATTTTTTCTTCAAAATGCAACGCAATAACTAATGACGATGTGTATGTATAACAGAGCATCGCATTGCACGCATCGCAAACAAAATAATGCTTATAGGTCATGTTAGTTTACGATACGATCAAAAAGAATTTAAAAGACGCAAAATTTCCCATTGACAGATGTCATATTCATTTTTTTTTAATTTATCGCATTGAAGAATTTTCGTAAAAACAATTCCCTATGATTCTTATTAAACGTTCATTCGCACTCCTCGATTCCGCAGAAGAAAATTATCCGTGAATAAGAGGAATGTACATTCATACGTTAGTTGGAAACATACATTTCCTTGCAGCCATTACTCGAAAAATAGTAATTTATTCGTCGGTACACGAAATTGAAATTTATTTAAGAGAGTTGAAAAAACTTTTAAAATCCTGGATCTAGAATCTCCTCATACAATTCCTTTTTACAAATGAATCAAATAAAACGATTTTCCATTTATAAAGAAATGTATGGTTTTTATCGGCTGGCGACATACGTGGGCTCGATCAAAAAAATCAATATTCAATTAATAAACGGTAAATTCCATCGGAAAAATGTTATTTGCTATTAGAATGGCGATTGAACAGAATAACGTCGTGATAACGAGAAAACAAAATACACGACAGTTCTACATACCGCGTTAAAATTTTTAACAATTGCAGAAAATTTAGCACCCACGTCACTCGTTGAGAAATACAAGACCCTTCGGTCATGCAAGTTTAACTTGTAAAAATGAGCAAAGTATAGGTGTCTCGGATAATCCGTAATAAACAATAAATACACAATATTGGTCTATTAGTTGCGATGAAAATTGATTGTTAAAATTTTCCCGCGCAAGATGTTTTTCGGGCTTTCACTCGAACGGGTTGATGTTCATATTCTGAAGTATTTGATCAGAATGATGACGATAGAAATGGAACATTTTGCGGTCGCTGATCGAAGCGAGAATATGCTGTGATTCGTACAGATATAGGTTCGATGACATTAAATTCGGTTTAATCTTAATGTTATGACTTGATATACGAGCATTTTGTTTGCCGCTAACTAAAAAATAAGTTACTCGAAAGAATTTAATTCGCAAAGATGTCAACACGCTAAGATTGTATTTTTCTTTTAATCGCTCAGTGCGTTCTGCGAAAACGATTTGTTGTAGCGATTCGTTACAATTTGTAGTCGCTTGAAATGAAATTCCCAAAATCACAATTGAAAGAATCGGCATGATACAAATTTTGTACACACATGTAGACCTGTAAGTTCAATAAACATTAATAACCAAGGTGGAGTTTGGATGTTGATTGAAATCCGTATTATCCCTATTTATAAAACTACGTTACAGAGACGAAAAACATAAACGACAAATCTTGAATGACATTCGCATTTTATTGCTAAATGACGGGAGGTAGTTATTGGAAAAGTATTTTTTCAATCATTGTACAGTTGATTTCAACGCCAATGTTTCGTAGATAAAATCAGCATAAATCTGCTTCTTTCCTGGTACATAGTGACCACCCTCGTGTGTGATAGTTTTCTTATTTTCGAATAAATCAGACAATTCCTTTGCCATTACTGGAAATAAAAAATAAATGTACTCTCTGAATCTTGATCAATTTTTCCATTGCTTGTTCTTTACCTGTTGGAATTATTTTGTCCGTTTCACCGTAAACGTGAAGCGAACGCCGTTGCACTGGCTGGTCGTAGAAAATTTCGTGAGGTTTGCACAGCGATTTAAAGCCCGAAATCATGATGGCAAAATCGAAATCGACAGAGGACACTGCGAGAGATAAAACATTATAAGTTACGTGCCTAGGGATGACCACCAGGGATGACATTTGCAACAATCCCTTAGTTATATTCGACTATGTTACACTTCTTTTGTAGCATGGCGCATAAAATTGCAACGAAAGCTGCACCCTGGGAGAAACCAACGATTCCATCGAACGGACCAGAATCTTGGCATGTCTTTTCAATCAGGGCTACACTCTCGTCAAACCCAACACATATATTACTGGGCTCTGTGGCTTTGAAGTAACGATCCTCTGTATTGAACCACCATCCGTATCCTGTGAAAATCGGAATATTTTTCATTTATTTACTCTTACATACCATCAAAACCTTTTTTTAATCAACAAAACTGAAAAATCTTGGCTCCAGAATGGCCGATACAATCCTTTTTCAAACGCAAGTTGAAATAATTATTTTCTTGTGACAGAAAATGTTTGAATTCTTATTGGTCGGTGACAAACATTTTTATAGAGCATCAATGTTTGCAATGACGGTCAGACTCGGCAGAAATTGTGCAAAAGTTTCACGAAAATGATTTGGAGCAGGTGATCATAACAGAAATTATTTATCGAGCCACATGTAAATATTTCTTTTGTTGTAGTGGCTCACTGGATATTAAAAAAAGAATTGTTTATACGTGAATGAATGAACAATGAAAATCAATGTTGAAACACATTTGTGAAATGTTCAAGATCAACTGGGAACCTTCGGCAACCGCTTCATCCTGTTTGTTATCAGTTTCTAACGGCGGTACCAAATGCGGTGCACGAACAAAATGAAAATCGATGTTTTGTTTAAAACTTTTCCTCAACGATCCAACCTTGCCACGGAAAACGGTGTCGGATTGTCGATAGCCGTGTATCGCCAAAACCTACGCAAAATAAACATCGGATAGTCAAACACAGCACGACGGATGTGGAAGATTAAGACCGCGCGATATGTAATGCGAAATTTAATTGAAGAACGCACCTTCAATTTTTGCTGCGCTACTGACATTCTTGGACTGTAAAAACACAGCACAGCAGTTTTTTCATCAAAGTCAAATAGATCGTTTATTTGAATTGGACATTGCTGCTATGGATAGATACTGAGGGGTTCCTAACCTGACATATGACGCGCGTAAATCCTATTTAGAATTGATGTATACGGGGAACGAACAGATAGGAGTTTATTAAGGGGGAAGGCTACTGTGGGAGATGAGGAACACTCGTTCGTCGCTTGGGGCAATTCAAATTGAGGGAGGTCCAACGTATGGTGCAGGAATCGCAGATTGAAGCAAACTTATTACTACTAGAGAACTATATTAGCAAAACTTTAAACGCGTTTTCCTCGGAATTGTTTTTCAAAACGGTGTACACGAGTTCTCGACATCTAATGAACAGATTCACTCGAAATTCGGTACGCTTGTTTAGTGTAATAGTAGTTTAGTCTTGAGCGACGCTTTTCTTCTCAATATTTTTGTTTCATTAGTTATTAACAATGTCAACTTCCCGCTGAAAATCTTTAAAAATTAATTTTTTTTTTTTTGATCATTGGAACACAAAGGTTCTTTACGAAATTGTTTATAACTTCTTGAATTATTCATATTTTTTAATGGAATTTAGTAAAAAACTTCGTTAATGTACATATGAATAAATGTGCACACGATTTTTCAATCATATTTCAATACTTTCAACTTTTCAAAAACTTTTTTTTTAAATAACCTGAACTTTCTGGTCCCCACCTTCTGCCACTTCT
This sequence comes from Ophion costatus, assembly GCA_951751655.1. NCBI lineage: Eukaryota > Metazoa > Arthropoda > Insecta > Hymenoptera > Ichneumonidae > Ophion > Ophion costatus. Next base: position 22,196,448 of record OX632357.1, on the reverse strand, counting down.
GAAATTATAAATCAATAAACTCTTTTAGACATACTTTGTTTATAAAAACCTTTTTTAAGTTTATTAAAGAGTAAGACAAGAACCAAACAATTTTTGAAAACTTTTGATCGCACTCTAATGTCTTAAAAAGTAGTGAGACTAGTCGGATATTAAAAAGTCGCTACTTTTGCTACTAAATGTTCAGCGTCCGAATCGAAATAATGTGACAAAACTCCAGAGTCGTTTTTTCCGTGATTCTTTTCAAATTTACTTGCACCGAAACTCAACCAACATCTATCCGATTCACTTTGAATTTACACATTATCTTCTAAATCCTCCACACACAACTTCTCTTGTAATCTTCAACGATTGTGTTTTATTCTGAGAATGAAATTCGTTTAAACACCATTTCGCTGAAAAACAATGTTTTCGTAACCCCTGCGTACTTTTATGGCCATTATTATCGCGCAGATTATGAAAATGTTTGGTTTTTCCTAAGAACATTTTGCCGTTTTTATACTTCGAGGTTTCAAGCGCCTCTCACAAAAAACATTTACGCGTACAAAGCTCCGACGCTGAAATTTTACATGCGAAAAAAAACTTTATTCTACACTTTTAGACGTGTAGAATAAAGTTGCATAGCTTTTCAACTCACTTTTCTTTGCGAGCGGAAAAAAACTGGCTCACACTTTTTTCGGGCCCCAGCAGTTCCGCCTTCAATAATTTCTCCATACCTTCAATAACCTTTTTTTCGTGAAAATACCGATACAATTTCAACACAGCAGCGAGGGGAATGAAACTACATCATTTTCGCGAGGATACCGTTTTATTGTCGATAACGAATTGGACATTTGCCATTTTTTCGACGTAAACAAATCGCAGACACCTTGACATCGATGTCCTTCTGTGCGTATTTTCATTCACTGAAGTAAAAAAAAACAGAGCGCGAGAAAGAAAATTCTTCTTTATGAAAAATTATGACTCAAACAAAAAAAAGGACAGAGATGTGCGATCATAGATCGCTGAGATCGACGGCTTCTATGCGATCATTTATTTGGTCGTTTTCTCGAGTCTCTTCAGCTACTTCAGCCGTGGAGGACCGTCGAACGCTCAATTCGGACCACGATCCTGGTTCAGCTTTCTTCAATTTTATCTCCACTTTCGTAGGCAGCATGGACACCGAGCTTTGTTCAAGGTCAACGATCTGAAATTCAAAAAAGGTATTTGCATTCGAAGCAACCTTTGTTATTCGCTTTTGGGTTGTTGAAATTAACGGGCTACATCCACCTAGGAGGGTAAAAAAAAACGAGGGGAAAAATCGGAATTTGGCCATTTTTTCGGGCGCCTGGCTAGATGTAGCCCCTTGAATTTCATAAAAGCTCGAATTAACGTTCAAAATTTGACTCCTCATCTCTCTATGAATATATTGAAAATCTTTGCCTCATTTTTTCCCAAATCAAACGTCACGGTAGATCCGTACACTCGTGGGCTCTTTTCAACGATAAGAACGTCAACGGAATACTTACTCCTGTCAGCTCGATGTCCAAATTGTACCTCGCATTTTCTTCAATGAAGAACAAGTCGACCGATAGTCGTATCGGATTCAATCTCACCGTCGATTCATCGGGCTTGTATTTCTTCGCGAAAATCGATACGACCACGTACGATCCCGTTTGGTGCCAGTCCATTCGGCAGTTTATTTGCGTATCTTTATTCTGAAATATAAAGAACCGATTTAACGAGAAGGCAAATGGTAGCATGCGCAAAGCCTTATAAATCAAATTTATCAAAGTATATGCCGTATTAATGATCACAAAACCGACTGAAATACTAAATATCTTTGTTAGTCAATGCACCACAGCCTACGGATGTACATACCTCCGGCAGAAAAACAAGTTCAGTTTTTAATATTTTTCAAAATCTTCGCAGATTCTCTATTGTCTGCTGAGCTAATTTTAAAGGTTTCATTTTCAACATTTTTCACAAATAATTTAAGCTCGTTAGTGAAACAAAAAATGTTTCGACTTTAAAACATAACTTATTTTCACCTTTTTTGTTAAGCAAAGTTAAGATCAATTAATGTGATTTCATTGAAATTTTCGTAAGTAAATACTCAATCTATCTATACTTATAATAAAGATATAAGGGACAAAAAGTCAGAATGTAAATCGAAGAAAAAATAACGAAGGTGAATCATCAAAAACTGTAGACCAGGTGGTCAGAATAACTATTTCAACGGATAAAGCCCGGTCGAAGCCGCGCGCCTAGGCTAGTTAAATTTAAAAAAAAAACATTTCATGTAGCCAAAGAATCAAAAATACAAGATGAAAAAAACGCCATTGTATGCCCGGAAGTATGTACCCCCCAGCAAATCGAAACGAATACGTTTAGAGTGCTTTTTTAAACATACTTTTGGAGTCCATTCGTGTATCCCTTCTGTGCATCCCGGCTGTGCCAGAAACACAGAAAAATCCGTACTTTTCTTCTGGCAGCACGACCAATATTTCAAGCCCTCGTGGAATATCGGTACCCCGGGATGATATGTGCAGACTTCGGTAAGCGAATCCGCGCCTCTGTAAGTGGCTCCGCACGATTTGTTATGGCAGCTTTGTCCTATGCTTATTTCCGTACTGTCGTTTTTCTCAGTCCTTACGGCCGACAGTCCCTTGATTTGTTCCAATAGATTGGGAGATACGGCAGGTATGAGAGTAGTCCTCGCACTATCGAAGGGAGGCCTCTTCATTGTCGAAGCGACCAAAGGCTTGATCTCCTTAACTTCCTCCACTATTGATTTGTCTACGGGCGGCTTTTCAGGCTCCGGCGGTTTCTCGTTGTTATGGACGCTCCTGGTACATCCCTTGATGTTCAGAAACTCCGTGAAATCCGTGCACTTTTTTTTACAACACGACCAACCCTTGTAAGCGTCGTGAAATACAGGCACGCCGGGATGATGTATGCAGTCTCCTGGAGATAAAAAAATCATTCAACGTGCCGTTACTAATAACCAATCACAGGTAATCACAAGAAATTTTGTATGGGAAGTTCGTAATCTCTTGTTTTCTTTAGATATGACAAATCGAACCGGAATGATAGAGAAAATAATTTTTTATGAATATTAACCAACGAAAAATATGCTGAATTCAATACTCTTTTTTTCAAAGCTGCTGCCATTTTGTCAATTTTGACTTTAAAAAAACCTTCATAGCAAGATAGCGGCTTTCATACTGATTGATAATCTTCTTACAAATCTTGCTACAGATAATATTTACGGATGCTACCGTGTATACCGCAAGCACTTCTCGTTTTCCGAAGTCATTCTCAACCGTTAAAAAAAAGTACAAAAAATAAGAATAAACGTTTACAAATTTATTTTGTGTTCCTCTTGCGTTCTTTGATTTGACATAAGTAGAGATCCGAGGATGAACGTCAGTGAACTCTTTATAGAAACAAAGAAGCAGATAGGATGGAATAAGCTGCTAAATGAGGAAGTTAAGCCTGTATTATGAGAATATGTGAAAATGTTTGAGAAGGTCGGACTAGACAAAACAAGACAAAACAACAAAAATACAAAATGGAATATGAGATGATAATTTATAATGGAAATGTAGTAATAGGAAAAACGAGATTAATGTGAACCAAAAACAAGGTTTTATATAGAGCTAAGAGTAGTATAAGAGAGAACTATGTAACCACTGTAAGTTTATGCAATATTCTTAACCTTCGATCCGTGAACCTGGGTCGTTTTCGTCCTATCCAAAATCATTTTCATCGCAGGTTACTTAATATTCAATGGAAAAAAAATATATTAAAAGTAAAAAAGAAAAAGAAAACTTTATTTTTCCTTGAGAAGTACAGCCTGAAGATCGATCATGAATTTTTTCAGATTTTTTTCATCGACACTTGTTGGTTTGGTAGTGCAAAAACAAAAACGACCGAAGTTCACGGGATTAAGGTGCCTCAAATACTTTCACGGATTAAGGGTTAAGCCTAAAAGGCAAGAATGGCTAAATAAATCTATCTATTGTTGAAAATATAAATTTTCAATCATTTTTAATAAATAACATTATCAATAACACAAAGTTTCAATAACTTTCAATTAATACTAATATTATTGAAAATATACATTTTCCATAAATATTAGCCCTATTAAAAATAAACAATTTTAATCATTTTAAATAATAAATAAATATTTTTTTTATAAATATTCAAATATAATGAATTTTTAATTTTCACTTGCAAATATACATGTCGATCTGAAAATAACTTACAACGCACATGTCAAAATTTGCAGACAACTTCTGCAACTTCTGTTGAATCTTTACATTTTTTTTAAATTACAAATTGAAAAGCATGTTTTTTTGCGGGGCCGTGATTTTTTTGCTTAATTAATTTTATTAGAACATCAAACGTACGAGATTCAGCAAATCGGTTAGCCGAAAATACCGGCGTGAAAAAATGCACGAATCTTTCGTACTCACCATCCTTGTTGTCGTTGGGATTAAATTTTTGGCCGCAGCCACGATTGTAACATGGCAACAACATTTTTTCGTTCGTCATGTTTTCAGCTTAGTGGCAAATACTTCCGTAACGATGTTAATCATAAAAGAGCCTGCTCTCCAAAGAATTCACAACATAAAACTTGTTGGCCTTTTTTGACAGCTTGAGTACAAAGCGATCCGCTCCGATGTACAACCTCTAACAATTTGCAACCGTGACAAGCGGAGCGAGCGGAAGTCCTCGAAATATAAATAACTCGAAAATTGTAGATCAGGTCACGAGAATATTCGAGTACATTCGTCGTCGCGGAGATACGCGTCTAGTGCGAACTAACCTCCAAAAACATAACTTTGAACGTCAAGCGCGGCCGCCGCACATTGTGAACAAGTCTTTGGAAAAATCTCGAAATTGTCTACTCGTGACGACTAGCGGGCCTAACGGGTCACCAGCTAATTAACGAAATCGGGCAACAGTCTTCGATTTCCTCAAGGAGACTAGAGTCTCCTTGGATTTCCTGATCAAAGAGCACCGCGCCATATTACCGCATACGGCTGTCGGTAACCAAGTTACCGTATGCGGTTCTAACCTCCAATTTTTCCGAAACGACAATTAACGATTGTGACACGTTATACACTTAAGCGATTTCGAATTAATTGGTTTTCGGGAATACACAAATGCAGTGAATAAAAACGATTGTCCATACAGCGTTGTAAAGTAAATCCTATTTTTATTTACCAGAGTAAATAATAGTTCTTAAAGTATACCAGGTATACCCTTCACGAACCCAAATATTTAACAATTAACTAATTTTTGTATATAATCGAATAAAAATACATTGAAGTATACTTTTGTAACCTTTGAAGCCAATTGATTGTGACTTATTGCAATTGTTAAGCACCACTATAATTTACCAATTATTCAAAAGGGTCCTCCTTATGCCCCCATAAAATACGGCCCTCCGCGAAAGGAATACCTTAAGGTATTTCGTTCACGATCCCGAATATTTAACAATTAACTTATTTTCGTCTATAATGAAGTCAAAATACAATCCAGCATACTGGTCAAATTTCAAGCCAAGTTACCGAACTTTTAACGAAAAATTACAATTCTAAATTCATCTCATTTACACGGGGCACGCCGGCCACATTTCTATCTAATATTTTAAACACTATATTTATATTTTATACACAAACTGCTCACGCGTGTAAAAAGTCTAAAGATTCCGTAAAAATAAAAACCGGGTTTCACCGCATGTTTAAAAAAAAAATTCATGATAAAATTAATGTTTTATATTGACGATAACGAAAAAATGTGATTGGAACAATTTTCGTAGCCGTGACTTTTCAGAGAAAATGTAAAAATGTCGAAATCTACTACGTTTGCGGGACATTTTTTTATTCCAGTTCATCGTTGGGCATAATAATTGATTGCGACTCATTTTTGTTAAGCGCCACTAATTTACCAACTGATTGAAAAGGGCTCTCCTAATGCCCCCACAAAATACGGCCCTCCGCGTGACGAATACCTTAGAATCAATTCTTTTTTTCTTCACATTCTACTTGTTACCGTTTGCAATCATTTTTCCAAGTATTCGTAATCGCCCCCTTCCATTTAAATTTCCATCTTTTACGCGTTCCATAGAGATTGCGCAAGCGGCTGCGAGAATCGACTTTCTGCGCGAAAGCGACAATTCGAACCGTCGTCTCTGATTCGTCGATTTCGTGGAAGAAAAAAACAGCACCTATCGATTTCGCCAGATGATCTCTGTTATCAACGTTTCTTATAGTGGAAGCTCGCTCGATGTACCGACGGAATCCCGTTTCGATATAACCTTATCATGGCATAATTGCAATGACAATCGAATAGCTAAATAAAGATTTTCCGGACACGTGGGTTATTTATAATGACGAGATTCGATGTGTTCGTTTGTTTCTGTGAAATTTTCCTCGCCCTACACTTTGCGAGTGAGTGATTGAAATTGTTGTTGTTTTTCGGCGACTCAAAATGTCATTATAATTGGGATGTTTCTCTCAAGATGGTTTGCACAGAAATTTGCAATACTACGAGAGCCTGGCGTCGCCGCATATCCAGCACAGAGTCGTCAAGCGAGGTGTACAACATAGCAGTCATCCGTACAATAAAATAAGCGAGGTTGAATTCTTCGCGCATGGAAGGTGACCAAAGTTCACGGCTTACGAGCTTGTTCTGAATTCCCACATCGATAAACTTTTCTCTCTACGCAGGCACTTTCGGTTAATCCTCACTCCGAGGAGAGAGGTCATACACTCCAAATTCAAAGCCTACGAAGTCAACGGCGATGGGGAAGAGTCGACTGTTCATCTAGGTTGGCCGAGTTTTTCAAAGTGGCATACTTTGCTGTTCATGTTGCCTGCTTTGTTCTCTTGCAGTTCATTCTCCACTGATTATTGCAAAAATTACAGTCGAATGAACAAAAAGTATTTCTTTGTATGGAAAAAAACAATGTTTTTTGCATCAGCTGCCTACTAGCCGTGTCTACCCTTGTCGTCTTACAGATCACGAAAATTTTTATCACGGCCGGGTCTTCGGAGAGCTGGACTCCCACGCGCAGGTACACATAGACGAAGGCGTCCTGACGGCGAGTATAACGATCGACAAGGAGACTTATCACATAGAGCCTGCGTGGAGACACATGCCTCACTTGGGCAATGACAGCATGATTATCTACAAAGCCTCCGACGTTAAATTCAGCTGGGAACACTTTGAGAATGGCCAAGGCCATACTCACGGCACTCCCAAAACTTGCGGCTATATCAGAGAGAATACCGGTGCGTAATGTTGAGCTTCTGAAAAAAAGACTGATATTTGCAGTCCTATTTGAGTTCTGAAAACTTACTGGGAGGGTTGAGTTTAAAGGAAATTGGTTAGACTTAGAGAATGTGAATGGATTCATTCCAATATGTCCGTTAGTCTTCGAAAAGTGCACTTGAAAAATGGTCGAAAAAGAGGCAAAGGACTATGTAGAAAAAAATCGTGAAAATCCATGGTCTGACTTTGAAATTCTGCTGAAAATCACAAAAAGACTCGGAGTTCAATGAATCAAACGGCATTTTAAAGAAAAAACGAGTCTGGTGTTCAACTTTCAGCCACTTCGTCTGCAATCGAGTAGGTTAACGAATTTCATTCATTAATTTAAGATGGCACCGACAAGGCGGATGACCTCCATGGGGATGACACACATAGCAGAGCGAAAAGACAATCCGAGACATACGAATATACACCTACGAAAACGCGGTGTCCTTTGCTGCTCGTGGCTGATTATCGCTTTTATCAGGAAATGGGAGCGAGCAGTACCAAAACTACCATCAATTACTTGGTTCGTTAATTATTGACATTTTAACTTTTGCGACAGAAATACAGAGCATGACACTATTTTCATAATCGAATCATTGTACTTCCCACTATTTCTCTAAACATTTCTTTTTCAACCCTTATATTCATCTTGTTTGTGAGCAATTGTTGCCCCTTCTCAAATCTGCTGCAAAAAATAACGATCATTCATTTAACGAGTGCACGTAAATCGTAAAAAGTAAATGAAAGAAATAGTCGAAAACGTAATCGTCCAATTGCATCTTTTGAGATCATTTTCTTTCCCGTAAGATGCGAATAATTCGCAAAACAGCTATCGGAGACATATTTATTATTTTCTTTTATTTACGTCACTTTACCATGGTACGATTTTTTCCTGCAACGCTTATCCGCCCATTCGCCACGATCGTTTCAGATTAGCTTGATCGACCGAGTTCACAAGATTTACAATGACACTCTGTGGCAAGAGCGCCAAGAACAGGATGGATTCAAGGGAATGGGTTTCGTTATTAAAAAAATCGTCGTGCACAGCGAGCCAACGCGGCTACGAGGTGGCGAAACCCATTACAATATGGTTCGCGAAAAATGGGACGTTCGAACATTGCTCGAAGTAAGTACGATGGGCAAAAATTAAAAAGAATCGTTCGCCCTCTTGTACAAAATATAAATAAAACGTTCGCAGGTTTTCAGTCGCGAGTACAGCCACAAAGATTTCTGCTTGGCTCATTTGTTCACGGATCTTAAATTCGAGGGTGGAATCCTTGGCCTCGCTTACGTCGGTTCACCACGCAGAAATTCCGTAGGTGGAATTTGCACTCCAGGTACCAATTCTTTCGCACAAAGATCCCCATTGGATGTACTTTCTCTTCTTTTCTGTCACCTTTGTTTTATACAAGCAGCAACGTATCGTTGCAGAGTACTTCAAAAATGGTTACACGCTCTATCTGAACTCCGGCCTTAGTTCGAGTAGAAACCATTATGGTCAGAGAGTGATAACGCGAGAAGCCGACCTTGTCACCGCTCATGAATTCGGTCACAATTGGGGATCCGAACACGACCCCGATATAACGGTGATCCATCTTTTTTGGCCAGTGTTTCGGACCATTCGTCCGATGTTCATTGACGAAACTTATTTTTCTACAGGAATGTAGTCCGAGTGCAAGCCAGGGAGGGTCGTATCTCATGTACACTTACAGTGTCAGCGGCTACGACGTTAACAACAAGGTAATATTTATTTCCTTCAGCTTGTCCCGGAATTTTCCAATTTATTACGTCTAAATGAGATAGAAATTCCAAAAAACACAAACACGTCGCATAATCTAACGTTCTTGTATCCAATAATAGTACCTGCAAGATATTTATAAAGCAAGTTCAAATAGTTCGCTCAAGAGGAAAGTAAAATATTATTTACGTAAATGTCACCTTTTATGAATGTTGATTGATTAAAATTAGAATTTATGTGATTAAAACTGTTGTAATTATTTTTGGTTTATTTTGACGACCTCGTTAGTTTTTCTGTGATATTCTCCGCGTATTTACGCCCTCCCCGCTGTTCTTTGTTTGATAAGCAATTTATCAAACTACCACCTAGCCACCCACGTTTTAATTAGACGCCAATACCGAAACTCAGGGCCAGTATTGAGATCCATCCGGTATTGCATGCCCTACTGCGCACCTCTCATAATTTGTAACACGAAAGTTGAAGACAAAAATAAACCTCGTACCTCCTGTTTCTACTTGAATCTTCTTAAATACTACTTCCAATGGATGAGCGAACGCGACAAATATTTATGACCGAAAATTCAGCGTTTTTCACCATGCAGCCTTCGATCGATAAGAAAAGTATTGCAAGCAAAGTCGGGTCGATGTTTCTCCGAGCCTGAGGAGTCTTTCTGCGGCAACCTGAGGGTCGAGGGTGACGAGGAATGCGACGCGGGACTCTTGGGCACCGAGGACAACGACGCCTGTTGCGACAAAAATTGCAAATTACGTAAAAATCAAGGAGCCGCCTGCAGGTAATTGTTTTTTTTTTTCGAAAATTATCGACGATTTTGACGTGAAGTTTTCTTTGAAATTTTACAAATGTCCGTTTTATTTCGCCCAGTGACAAGAATTCCCCGTGTTGCCAAAACTGCGCGTTCATGAGGTTGGGAGTAAAATGCAGGGACGCTCAGTACGCGACTTGCGAGCAAGAATCGCGATGCACCGGAGCGTCGAGTGAATGTCCCAGGTCACCGCCGATGAAGAATGGCACTGGTTGCCTCGAGAGAGGTCAATGCCGTCTCGGAAAATGCGTGCCATATTGCGAGACTCAGGGATTGCAGAGCTGCATGTGTGACACGAGTCGGTTTTCAGATTTTCTTCTTTCCGTACTCGTCAATGTACGTTTACGGCGGACGAAAAATGTCTAATTGCTTCGATTCATTGCAGTCGGAGATGCTTGCAAGAGATGCTGTAGAATGAGCATGAACGAGACTTGCTTCCCCATTGATCCGCCTGATATTCTTCCGGACGGTACTCCGTGCATTCAAGGCTTTTGTAACAAGGTAACCACTCGTAGCAGCGAATTATCGATAAATCGAACGCATGGCTCTTACGCATATGGAAATCAGGGAAAACTCACGATATTTTGAAAATTCTCGGGAATTTCTTCAGAATTTACTTTTTGCAAGAATTACGAAAAATGAGAACGGCTTTAATAAAAACCGAAAAGCATACAAATTAATATTTTTATATATTTGTAATATTTATATTATTCTTCATGATTTCAATATTTAATATTTTCATATATTTAATCTAATAAAAACGATGTTTTCTATTCGACCCCAATCTCCCTGGAATATTTGCAAAACCTGGAGGTCAGGGAATTTCTGACTCAATAATGCATAACGACCATGACTATCATATTCGACTTTTACACGTTGCTAATTTCTCGAAAATCAATTATGCGTTTGACCCATAATTTCGTCTATTTTTTAACACTATTATAGCTATCAACACGAAATCGTACGATTCCTTTCCAGGGCATATGCGAGAAAACCATTCAGGACGTTGTCGAACGGTTTTGGGACATAATCGAGGACATAAACATTAACAAGGTGATACGTTTCTTGAAGGACAACATTGTGGGTGCAGTTATCATATGCACGGCTATTGTTTGGATACCGGCGAGTTGTGTCGTCAGTTACATCGATCATCGTCGCGTCAAAGAGAACGAGAAGAAGTGGCGATGGAAGCAAACCGACGAGCTTATACATCCGGAAGAACAGAGACAAGTTATATGCATAGGTTTGCCACGTCAAAGGCTACAAAATCAAACGCAACAATCCTAAAATCTTACGTAGCTTTAGGTTAGAGAATGACAACAACGTGGTTTCACGCGTATTTTTTGCCCATTCGAACTAGTCAACCGTACGAACAAGTTAGGGTATCATCCGAGTATTTACATACGACGGTACAACAAGGTGCAGTTACCATTTTCATTTAATTTATTAGCCTCGAGGATGGCGTCCAAATATAAAGATTCCACAAAGTGAGCCCTCGAACAAACAAAGTATCGCAAGTTGATAGTGGGTCGTACATTGTACGTAGATGGTAGATCGGAGAATCAGTTGTGTTAAGGGGCTACATCTACTTAGAGGCCCGAAAAAAATGGCCAAAACCGATTTTTATTCTGGGAAACGGTTGGTGGAAAAGAAACGCATTTTTTAACACAAATATACAAATATTGGGAGCCTTTAAGGGGCACCACTAGTGTGACTGCCCAAATAAGGTGATTTTCGGGAATTGATTGAAAGAAAAGTATCGCATCGAATGGTTTGAAATTTCGAGGATATATTTGTACATAAAATATGTATATAGTAAGTTGTTGTATGAAAATATTGAATTTTCAGCGGCTTATGCGCAATCGCCCGTGGTTAAAAGAAGCCCGTTACACTGTAAAAGTGTTGCCTATACAGTGACGCAGGATTGTGAAAAAAATTGAACCCCAACAGGACGAAATTTTGAGAAAAGATGCAAATTACGATTACAAAAATCTGATAGTTTTTTGCATGGCAAATTGACATTTTTTGTCTAATCAAAAAACTGGAGGGATATTATATGAAGAAACAAATACTAAATTCGCTAAAAGAAGATTCAAGTCGATCGGATGATTTGTATTTGAGTTAAAACTGTAGCAGGTTTGAGAACTGTCGGTTTGAGAAACACGCGTTGATAGATAAAAATATCCCATAGCCGGCTAAACAGCAACTGCTGTTTAGATGGCTGTAGTTCAAAAAATATTTGAGATCAGCCTTTGAAATTCTAGTATGATATTCTTGAAGGTATAGACTATCGGGAAACGCAAAAAAAAACGATTTTTTAAAAGTCGTGTGGCACTTTAAAAAAATCGATTTTTTTAAGTGGTGCCCCTTAAAAAAACCACCAAACAAATACATAAAAACAACAAAAACATGGCCGCTGGAAGATGAAAATTTTTTCGCGACGTTTGACGGTGGACGCTCTCCAACTTAAACGGTCCATCTGAAATGTAAAAAGCAAACGGGCTATTCACGTCAACAATGCATACGAGCCGTTGACGATCGTCGATTTAAAAAAATATTTTCTTTAACAACATGGCGACGAATTGTAACTCGAGCATACAAAACCTACGAAAGGTCATCATTTTTACGTAACTATTAAAAAATGAAGATCTATTTTTAAAGCGTGAGATCGTCAACGACCTTTGAATGTTTCTCATCGTATCTTCTCTAAATTTGGAGATAATCTATCTTACGGTTCTCGAGATATCATGTCCACCGACTTTGAAAACAGTGTTTTCGGAAAAACGCGTTTAAAGTTTGAACTATGGTGCTGCTACCAATTCGCCCGGCCGACGGTTGCAGCTCATTTACTTTTAGAAATATTTCAATTTCCAGCGAATATAGTTGAAAGGTGATACTATGGGATAAAAATATTTTTGGAAAATGCAATTTTTTGACCCACCTAGGTGCAGTGGATAAAAACGTATTTGTACACGTCTTCTTTTTCCATTGTCCTTCGAAAAAACATGCCTTATGAAGGTTCTGCGTTCGATAGCTTATCCCAAATATACATGGTATCTATCTACAAAAAACTTGGGATAACACGAATAAAAAAATTACGCCAAATTAACCACAGTTTTGAGTGAGAGGTACAAATACTTTTTACCCACTGTCGATGTAGCCCGTTGATACTTATAGAGTATTGGTACATCATATGCAGAGCCGTGAATACTGTTTAAAGGCAATGTAAGAGAACTTTGGAAAAGCCTCTGCTTGTGAGTCAAGATATACGAGTAACACTCGGAATTTTGTAACACCCGACTTCCGTAACTTCGCAGACACGTAAAAAGTCTCGAAATAAAAAGAAATAATACAAATACTGAGAACGTTCGGTGCGTGTAAACACGATGGCAGCTTAGCGTGGGTCCACTTTTGCTTTGGTTGTATCGAGGCGCAGGGCACCGTAGTCTGTAAGCCTGAGGGGTGAAGCTACTGTATCGACGCGAAAATCAGTCTTATATAAAAAAAAATAATTTCGATGGTTTGAGTAAGATGATTGCAAATTCGATTGGACATTTATTTGTATATACATTAACAACCTTGTGTACCGAATTTCATAAAAAAATATTAACAATTTAAAAAGTTATAAAAGAAACTCCTGTGAAGGATCTTAAAACGTGAGGGGCTCAACGGTGTACTTGATTTTGGCCACTCGATTAATCTAAAACAGACAAAAAACAGTTTTTTTCAAAATAGATCATATTGGCAAGCCTTGGCCAAGTTTTTTGTTGTTGTGTTTCAGTCGACAACAAAAAATGTTGAACTTTTCTCGATTTTTCGAGAGAAAATGACATTATTGTTGATAACTAATAGAAAAAAAATATAAAGAAAAATGTCGGTCAGGGCTAAACTAATATTACACTAAATAAAGGTACAAAATCGTAGGTTCGGGTAAAATGCGTTTAAAGTTTTACTAGCAGTTGTATCGTTGTGATCATAAGTTAACCTTCAATCTGCGATTCCTGTATCATATGTTGGACCTTCCTATTCAATTTGAGTCACCTCAAGCGGCGAACGAGCGTTCGCCGTTTTCACAGTAGCCTAACCCCTTAAGACTCTGAAAAGGTTTTTTTTCAGAAATTCATTCGGAATCCGATTGTTTCTGAAATGTTTCTTCAGTTATATTTTCTGTATATTCATTGCTGTATTTTGTCATAATTTTATAATTTCTATGAGGCTCAACACTGCTGCATGAAGTTTCTTTTTTATGGAATAATATATGTAATAATTGACTAATTCGACTGATGTAAAAATCGTATTATGTAGAACTTTAGTGTTACTTGGGCAACTCGGGGTGTTACAGTATTTGTGTACCACGTGCTCCCACTGTTGCTAGTAGAATGAGATAAATCATTCAAACGAATTTCAAAGTATTCTACACACCAGAAAACACGTTTCAAACCAGTGATGAACTTAAGATAAAAGTCTACTTGAGATACAGTCTTGTCCAAAAGGTAGAAACGTTTTTTGAAAACTCTTTGGATCTAAAAAACGTGAATGTGATTTTTCTATTTGGAGAGATTAACCTCTTAATAAATGGTGTTGGTCTAATAACCTTAAGGATTACAGTAAATCGTCATCTTGTCACGTGTACATGTGCAGTATTGTAAATTATTATAAGCTTTTCTCTTTACAATTGTATATATTTCTATGTCGTTGTAAAAACACATTTTCCAATGCCCAACAGTCGCCGAATTGTTTTTTTTTTTTTTTTCATTACAAATAAATAACATTTTTACAACGTGAGACTTTTTTACCACACTCCTCTCCTCTTTTCATGGTTTTGAAAAGTAATCGTTTCCAGCCATGAGTATATTTCGCTGTTTCATTTATTTCTGCTTTTCTCGGTAAGGTAACTGGGTGAAAGACATAAAATATTAGAATGTAATTGAAGCGTAGCTAACATATTCCTTTTACAATTAACCGGTTTTTGTTTACAACGAAGTGAAAATACATCCCAGTGTACTGGTTAAATTTTAAAACAAGTTACTAAACGAATTTATACACTAAATAACTCTAGATGCCTGAAGGAAACTGCCCACGCATGGAAAACAATCTAAAGATTCCGCAATGACAATAAAAACGATAGGGCCGCAAATTTTCAAAGAAAATATTAATGACATAAAACTTGGAAAAATGTGACTAGCAGAATTTTCGCAGCCGCGAGTTTTCAGAGAAACGTCAAAATCAACTAAATTGTTGGGTATGATAATTAAATGTTACTTGCTTTTATTAAACGCCACTAATTTAACCAACGATTCAGAAGGGCCCTCCTCGTGCCCCCACAAAATACGGCCCTTTCGCGAAAGGAATACCTGAAGCTTATGTTACCGCTTAAACATGACTGACATCTCTCCGAATAACCTCTCCAACAAGACCGCGGTCATATGCGGTTCAGTGACCAATCAGCACTGCGCACGATCAACGATTTGCCAAGTGACGGGAAGACGATAGGTCGGAACAAAACCTTTCAACGTCTTTGGGTCGAAAGTACCTCGCAACGTGCAGCAACGTGGTGCGCGTGTACAATTGCATCATATGTGCTGCCCTTCGTACCAGCCGGCGTTAAGCAGCATTGAGCATACCGTCAAATGAAAGATACAACGATGAGGGACAAATTGGCGGAAACGATAAATTTCCCGAAGGAGGAAGAAATCGTGCTCGAATTGTGGAAGAAAATCGACGTTTTTAAAAATTGTCTACGACAATCCAAGGGACGGCCGAGATATTCGTTTTACGATGGGCCACCATTCGCCACGGGGTTGCCTCACTACGGTCACATACTCGCCGGTACGATCAAAGACATAATAACTCGTTATGCCCATCAAACTGGGCATCACGTGGAGCGTCGTTTCGGCTGGGACACTCATGGGTTACCTGTCGAATACGAAATTGATAATGCCCTCGGTATCAAGGTACAAATCTGCCATAACCTCTAAAATGATTTCACTGCCACTTGAATGTCTTAAGGCGGATATACATTTAGACGGGGAAAAATTAAGCAATTTTGGAGATTTTTTAAAACTTTTAAATTCATTTATCATCAAAATGGCGAAGCTGGGGCAGACTATTACAGCGAGATTGCAGCGGGAGTTGTAAATCAGTGTGCAGTCTAGCTTCCCGGAGACTGATTTGCAAAGAAATTCAAAAAAATAATTCAGTCCAAACATGTATTCAAATTACTCAACAAAAATTCAAATTGAAGAGAATGGCAGGCATTTACAAAAAAAAATCAATATTACACCCAAAACTTTGGCAAAATTTGGATTAAAAAAGTAGTTTTCTCTTCTAACTTTTCAAAACAATTCTTGTCAAGTAGAAAGTAGCAATATTATCAATACTTCTACCAAGTTTCAACTCAATTAGCGGAATAGTTTTTGAGTAATCCTTCATGCCAATTTCGAAAATGCAGTTTTAAGGAAAACGCATTTGAAGTTTACATCGAATTTGAATTAAATTGTACTAGGTACTTGTGGTAACTAATTACTTGAGCAATTTGTTACAAAGTAATTAAATTATCAATTACAGTAGTAATTGTAATTGCTAATTGTTAATTCAATAACTTTGCGCCCATCTGTGCCTGCCCTTCTGCATTCTCACTTCTACCTGCAGTGTGCATTCCCAATCCGAGCGATTAGGCATGGCATTGACGGGCTGTAGCATTCAAAGTTTTTCAAATTTTGCTTTGGAACTGTGGGAATACTCTACATATATAGTTCTGTTGTTGAAAAAAACTCGATTTCCTGATAGTTGTAAATGTTTATCCCGCCTTAAGGTGATCAGAATCGTATTTTCTGTCTGGCTACCAGTGGAAGTCTGCGATGGCAAACGTTCCATTCCCGAACATGCTTTCTTCCCACACTACTCCTTTTTGGAAATTAACCTATTCTTCAAGCCTGTCCATGGCTGTAACGCATATGGATAACCGGGAAAACGCAGGGAATTGTTTTCCTCCGGGAATAATCAGGGAAAAGTCAGGGAATTTTTCCAGAATTTACTTTTCGCAAAAATTACGAAAAAAGGAAACTGCCTTGAAAGAAAACGGAAAAGTCTACAAATTAATATTTTTGAATATTTTTAATATTTGTATTATTCTTCATTATATGCAAAAAAAAGTGATATGAGTGCCAAACATTGAAAATTTCAAAAACTAAAACGGCTGTTACGCATATGAAAAACAGGGAAAACTCAGGGACTTTCTTTCCTCCAGGAATGATCAGGAAAAAGTCAGGGAATTTTTCCAGAATTTACTGTTTGCAAGAATTACGGAGACTGGAAGCGACTTGGAAAAAAAAAATGTTGTGCATTTTTAACCTTCAATTGCCACACTCCTGTAGAATCCACACCATCAATACATTTTAGCATAAGAAAAAGCCGTTGTTTTTAGCCCGACAGTGGGAATTAAAGGTTAATATTTGTATTATCTTTCATTAAATGCAAAAAAAGTGAATTCATTGCAAAACATTCAATATTTCAAGAACTAATTTATTCTAAAGCTCTATACTATACATTCGATTTGTCGATACACAACCACACATTTATTATCGCAGATAAGCGTTAACATTTATTTTTTATTTATGGGCACTGACATCAAAATATTCGTTTATAATAAAAAACAGGTTCTTTATTTGCGTTGAATATATATTTTTTCACTCTACAGCGCTTAGAATAATGTTCGAATTTCAATTTTTTTCAAAATTTATTTTAGTATTTAACATTTTTATATATTCGATCTGAAGGGTCCCGAGGATGTCGCCAAGATGGGTATCGCCAATTACAACAAAGAGTGTCGTAAGATCGTGATGCGTTACGCAGGCGAGTGGGAGAAGATTGTAGGTAGAATAGGACGATGGATAGACTTCGAGAACGACTACAAGACGTTGTACCCTTGGTACATGGAATCCATATGGTGGATCTTCAAGGAGCTCTTCAACAAGGGTCTCGTCTACCAGGGTGTCAAAGTGATGCCGTACTCGACCGGTTGCAACACTCCGCTGTCGAATTTCGAGTCGGGACAAAACTACAAGGACGTGGTCGATCCTTCGGTGGTGGTGGCGTTTCCTCTGTTGGACGAGCCCGGCGTATCGATACTCGCTTGGACGACGACTCCGTGGACGCTGCCGAGCAATCTGGCCCTCTGTTGCAATCCCAACTTCGAATACGTGAAAGCGAAGGACAAAGCTTCGGGCAAGATGTACATAATACTCGAGTCGAGTCTGCCCATGATCTACAAATCCAACGATCTTTACGAAATTGTAGACAAGAGAAAGGGCACGGACCTCAAGGGACAGAGGTACGAGCCTCCGTTCTCGTATTTCCTACGTATGCGAGAGAAGGGAGCATTTCGCGTGCTCAACGACGCGTACGTGACTTCGGAAACGGGTACCGGAATAGTTCATCAGGCACCGTACTTCGGCGAGGACGATTATCGCTGCTGTCTCGAAGCGGGCATAATAACGAGAGATCAGGAAGTCATATGTCCGGTCGACAGCTGCGGACGTTTCGAGAACGAGATCACGGACTTCGCGGGTCTCTACGTGAAGAACGCGGACAAAGAGATCGTGAAGAATCTTCAGGAACGCGGCAGGCTCGTATGGAGCGGTCAGGCGAAGCACAGTTATCCCTATTGCTGGCGTTCCGACACTCCGCTCATCTACAAGGCCGTGCCATCCTGGTTCGTTCGCGTTGAACTCATCAAGGACAAACTGCTGTCCTCGAGCTCCGAGACTTACTGGGTGCCGGATTACGTGAAGGAGAAGAGGTTCGGTAACTGGCTGCGGGACGCCCGCGACTGGGCGATAAGCAGAAATCGTTACTGGGGTAATCCGATGCCAATATGGATGTCCGATGACAAGAAGGAAGTCGTTTGCGTCGGCAGTATAGCCGAGCTCGAGGAGCTAACGGGCGCTAAGATCACCGACATTCATCGCGAGAGTATCGATCATTTGACGATACCCTCGAAGCGAGACGGCCATCCGCCACTTCGTCGTATCACGGAGGTCTTCGATTGTTGGTTCGAGTCCGGCTCGATGCCTTATGCCCAGATGCACTACCCATTCGAGCGCGTTCGCGAATTCGACGAAAGCTTCCCGGCCGACTTCATCGCCGAGGGCATAGATCAAACTCGCGGCTGGTTCTACACCCTCCTCGTCATATCCACCGCTCTCTTCGGCAAACCCCCCTTCAAAAATCTCGTCTGCAACGGCCTCATACTCGCCGCCGACGGACAAAAGATGTCGAAGCGAAAGAAAAATTATCCCGATCCCACGGAAGTCGTCGACAAGTACGGCGCGGACGCTTTGCGTCTGTATCTCATCAATTCTCCGGTTGTGAGAGCAGAGAATTTGCGCTTCAAAGAAGAAGGCGTGAGGGACGTCATAAAGGACGTTTTTCTCCCCTGGTACAACGCCTTTCGCTTTCTCATGCAAAATATCGAGAGATACGAGCGCGAGGAGAAACGCGAATTCGTTTACAAAGAGGCTACTGCGACTTCCGGTATCACCGACAATATTATGGACAAGTGGATTTTGTCGTTCACTCAATCGCTTTTGGCATTTTTGCAGAGGGAGATGCAGGCCTACCGCCTCTACACCGTAGTACCGCGCCTCGTAAAGTTCATCATGAATCTGACGAATTGGTACGTGCGCATGAACCGTCGACGCATCAAGGGTGACAACGGCCTCGGGGATTGCGAGAACGCCCTGAATACACTCTTCACCGTTGTCTACACAATGGCACGCATAAACGCTCCGTTCACACCCTTCCTCAGCGAATTCATGTTTCAACACTTGTCCAAGCTGATCAAGCCGACGAGCGGCAACATGGAAAGCGTCCATTATCAAATGATACCGGAAGTACGCCACGAATTGATCGACGTGAATATCGAAAGGGCCGTTTCTTACATGCAAACGATCATCGATCTCGGCAGAATCGTGAGAGACCGAAAAACTATTCCGGTGAAATATCCACTTCCGGAAATCGTCGTTATTCATCAGGATCAAGCCATACTCGAGGAAATACTCTCGCTCAAGTCTTACGTTATCGAGGAGCTCAATATCAAAGAGCTCACCGTCACCACGGACAAACAAAAGTACGGGGTTACACTCAGAGCCGAGCCGGATCACAAGAATCTCGGCGCAAGACTCAAGGGCGAATTTAAGATGGTGACGCAAGCGATAAAACAGCTGACGGACGAGGAGCTGCAGGCATTTTTGATCGACAAAGAAATAACCGTTGAGGGACACCAACTCGGCGAGCAAGATATTCGTCTTATGTTCAGCTTCACCGGGCCAGCTGCCGAACAATTGTCACAGCGTTACGAGGCTCACAGCGAGGGCAACGTCCTCATATTGCTGGACGTAACGCCCGACGAATCGATGCAGGACGAAGGAATCGCCAGGGAAATAATAAATCGCGTGCAAAAATTGCGCAAAAAGGCACAACTCGTGCCGTCCGACGAGGCTGACGTCTATTACGAGATCAAGGACGAAGAAAGTTCACTCGCCAGAATTATCGTCGAGTACGAGAAGTTTATCGAGCTCACGACGAAAACACCGCAAAAGCCTATCAGCGAGATACCCAACGACGTCTCTATCATCGTCGAGGAGATGCAAAAAGTCAAGGGTGTCGATATGAAACTTATTCTGGCGAAAAAGACGACGCGAGAGACGAGCAGCGACGGGAAAGCCGATAAACCTTTGACCGAGTACGCGAACGTCGAAATCGTTGGCTTGGAGCCCAGATTCGGCGCTCGAAGCACCACAGGCACCATTCTATTGAAGAATACGAAAACACGAGAGACCATAAGCTACGAAGAATTGAGAAGATCGATCGACGTTGTGTTTGGAATTTACGGTTGTCACTACGATCTATGGTTCAACGATGAACAAATTCACCCGAAAACAAATCTTTTGGATCTCAACGGAAAAAATATTTACGCTGTGAAACAAGGCAAGGAGGTGCCGAAAGCCACGAACAAAACTGACCGTCCCGTTTGCGGTTTCGTCAATCGTGTCAATATTCAAAAGCAATATGGATACACGGTACTCGTGGAAAATCCTAAAGGCGACTTTAGAATGTCCGATAAGATCGAGACATCGTGGTTCTGGCACTAATCTCATTTTTAGGAGCGTCTTCTTTCGGATATTGAGGACTCGATATCAGCGTCCGAATTCTTTAATTGGACTGGATAGTTTTGCAATGTGCTTAGCGTGCGGTATTTATCTTTTTTTACGATCGAAACATGTAAATACAACTTTAATCAGTATTTAATAAATAAATTTGAAAAATGCAAGTTGTCGATCAGCTATCAAAACAGTAATGATTTACTTGCGAAAGCACATTAAAACTTTTGAGAAAAAATATTCCATGTATGCCTCGGATGCAGGGTGTATCTTAAGTACTAGTTTTCCGTTCGTGAGCTTACAGGATGGCGCTTTTTGAGCAAAACGCTTTTTTTTTTAATGTGCGATAAAAGTTCACGAGCAAAGTCCGACGCTGAGCAAACAGTAGCACAGCAGTTTCGGTGTCCAAGCAAAAGCGAGCGCGGGGGATATTGTGATATCTCTGGCTCCTAATTCCGACCACGCAGTCTTCATATTTGACCCAAAATAAGACTTTTCAAGAGTGGTAAAAATCGAAATTCTTCCCTTAAGGGGGTGAAACAGGGATTTTGAAGTTTGGATTTGTTTGGATGTTTTTTTTTAATGCTCACATATGTAGCATGCACAGTTAAGGAGTTAAAAGTACTAAATGACTGTCTACACGCCCCGAACAGCGAGGAAAACATTCTATAGTGTTATATATAAAACAAAGTTGGTGAGTTTCAAGTAAAACTGGTACAAAAAATATGTTTCTTCATACAAATCCTAACACTACCGTTTAACCCCCTTAAAGGCTTCCTTTTTTTCAATTGATGAAGTACTTGATGATGATTTGAAACTTTTGAAAAAATTTCTTGATGATGATTGAAAACTTTTGAAAAAATTGATGATGATTTGTATTGGAGTGTATTGATGTCAAGTTTCGAGCAAATCTGACCAAAAAACATGTCTCATATAAACTTAAAAACCCCCGTTTCACCCCCTTAAAGGTCGAATTTCGATTTTTACCACTCTTGAAAAGTCTTATTTTGGGTCAAATATGAAGACTACGTGGTCAGAATTAGTGGCCACAGATATCGTAATACTGCCCGAGCACGGATCCGCATTCACGTTTGGGCCAGTGAATGTTTCTTCTCATTTTTTTCGGTGTAGAATAAACCCGAAATATTTGCAAACGGATAATACTGTTCAATCATTTTTATTTATTAAATGAAAGAATGTTTTATTTTTTCTAATCTTTTTTGGCATTTTCGTACTCACTGGATTATTGAAAAGAAACCGAAAAAACATTTTGACGTGTGCTCCGAAACCACTGAGCCATTGTTTACTCAGCGTCGGGCTTTACTTACGGATATTTCGACTAATGTTTGTCGCACATTTAAAAAAAAAGCTTTTCGCTCGGAAGGAGACACCCAACTTGCTCACGATTTTGGCGGTTTTTTTTTTCGTCGAGTAAAATACGCCAATCATTATGATTTTTTAATGTCACATCAAAGCACCCATGAAGAACAGAAAATAAATTTTAAAACATTTATCTTGTAATTTTTGGACTTTAACGGGTGGAAATGTCTTCGAAAAAAGAAAACCTCACGGTGTACACGCTTGTGGCCGTAAATATGATCCAAAAAACACGTATACAAAGATTATTTATCAGTATGAGAGCCCCTATCTTGCTATGAAGGTTTTTATAAATCAAAATTGACCGAATGGCGGCGGTTTGAATGAAGTATCGTATTTAGCCTATTTTTTCGATGGTTTTTCGTTAAAAAATATACTAAAATTAAAAAGAAAGCTTCCATAGCAAGATAAAGAATGGCATGAAGAATTTCGTGTCTAAATTTGAGACCGATAGCTTTAAAACGTTTCCTTTGAAAGTGTACACCGTTTTGAAAAATGACATTTCGAGAAAAACGCGTTTCAAGTTTCGAGTGCGTAATTTTCATATAAATGGTCTACTTATGATCAATCGGCGATGCCAGGCCCATGCTTAGAACCGTCTATACTATTGGACAATGCTAAAAAAATAGATTTTTTTGGAAATGTTACACTAACCCCTTAAGATACATCCTGTATTTCTTATTCCTGTCTGGAACAAGTAAACTCTTTTATTTTTCCATTCAAGTCTTTTAAATTTTAATTAAGGGGATAAGATGAAAGATGAATTTGCCAAAATATCAAATAAATAAACATTTATTCATGGTTCATAAAATAATCACAACAAATCCAGGTCCAACCTTTCGATAAAAGTTGAGAATCGCAATTTGCATCCTTGGTGGTAAATTTCAATTAAAAAAAAAGAAGTGATAAGGCGCGAAGTGGGGATTGTTCTCCGTTCCTGGACACTGACAAAGTGCTTCATTGTTTAACATGACTATATATGCTATGTACAAGCTTGTCCGAAACGAACAATGCATCTTTAACAGATAAAAACATTTAATTTCCAATTATCTCGTTGACGCCCCTGGTCCAAAATAATATTTCAAAGTAGAATGAAAATTAATTTCGATTGCGAATTTCGTACTTCGTTGGACGCTATTTTGTTGAACGCGGCGAAACACGACGATGAGACGTAACGGGTAATTTTTTTCTTTAACAACGATTACCCCTGCTGATTGCGTACATGAAGGTTTTTTACCGTTTTCGCGACCGCATTTTTTCCCCCAGCGTCCGACATGCGTGGTGACCGCGCGCAAATTTAAATACAATAAGAAAAATGCGAGATAATATGCGCGCAGTCGTAAAAGATGTTTTTTTTACACGAAGGTCGCTCGAATCGTACAATCAATTTGCAAAAAAGAATTAACCATAAGATATCTTGACGGAGCGTAACTTAGCATATGCTTTTAAAGTAAAAAAATATTCGTGGTATCTCTTTAATCTCGCAATCTGGCTTCGACGAATTGTTTTATTTATTTGAGAATACTTGGTTCACTTGTATAGCCAAACGAAATAGAATAAACTGAAATCCTAATAGAATTCATACGGAAAAAATTGTTCAGCGACGTTATAGGGTACTTTTTTCAAAATAAGGAATTATAAGTCGCGAATATTGAAAACATTGATAAATTTTCGTGAACAAACGGCTATCAACTTTGTCGTTAGACAAGGTGAACGATCGAAGTCTAGATCCATTTCCATCGACATCATTTCCGTTTGCAGTCACGTAAAGGATTCTTCGAAGTACACAACCTTTTTGCCCGATTTTACTGCCCCGGTCTACTCAAGTGACTTTGAGTGCCTTATGAACGCATCAACGAATGGCGACTACTCATTCATGCTTTCCTAACGGACAAAGTGGGAACTCTTGACCATGGCCGCCATACAACCCACATTTCAATTGACATTACGATGTGCTGATCCTACGTATATCGGTATAGAATTCTATTCAGGACAACCAGTCTTCCGCTGCCAAGTTTCCGTACCAATTTTCCCGGTGGTCGAGTAAACTTTAACGGATTTCTACGAACGAAGGCAACCGTTTTTGTCGATTTTCAATTCTACTGGAACGACCGCGAATGTTTAGCCGAAAAATGTAGTTCCTCCTCGTGCGGGTCGTGCATCTTGTGATTCAATTACGAAAATCGCCTGTGTAAGCCTGCGATCAAACGAAGTACGAAAAATCCGAATCCAAAATGCAACGAAAGTCGGGCAACTGTTAATTTTAATTGCGCGGGCGACACGTATCCGTTGTCATTCCGAATTAATGTTAATAATTTTGGAATCTATACAACGTTCAACTTGGTACGAATTAGTTTTCCTCCATTCGCTTATCCGCCAAAAAAAAACTGGAGCTAAATTCTTTTGTAGTACAAAATGAAGAATCATTACGAAGGATTGTAGTTACAAGAGAAATAAACGTTTTCCATTGCTCTTGCGGATTGCGGTAATACGTACTCGCAGGATCTCCGGTGTCAGCCGGCGTTTCGTGCTTGGCGTCGCGTTCAGTGATTCGCAAATTGGTGAGGAGAAAGGGGTTTATTCCATGTTTCTCAAGCTGTCTTGATCGGGGAAAAAATGCCCGACCACCGAGAGCGTGAAAATTGCGGTAAGCGCGTAAAGAGCAACGGTCGTAGTCGCGGTGAACAATTGAGCGTAATGATATCGCGAATACCAGGCAAACGCCAGTATCAGAGTGAGAATGCTAACTAAAAGTCTGCTCAAATCCCAGTCGTTCGGTGCGGAACTCATGCCCGTACCGGATGGCAAATTCTGAAAGGACTGGGGACTCGTGTATATCGATGACGAATTATCGATCGTGCTATGCTGCGAGCCGGAACTCGTTGCAACCCGTTGCTGATGCACTAAACAGTGTACGACGCAATTGTCGTACAATCCGCAACGTTCCAACGTTTGACTGTCCGGCTGCAGAAGTTGTCCGTTGAACACTAAGCGTATACGCTTCTGCGACTCGAGCTCTACTTGGAAATGCCTCCTGTAATTTCGACGATGCCACGATTAGTTTTTCGGCGTTTAGAAATTATTAATCGCCATGCGATTGTACGGACGTTGATGAAATTCAAATCGACGTTAAACGTTGAGGCGAACCTTTTAAATTCCCCAAGCATCTCCTTGAGTCTACCAGTCACCAATTTCTGGTCGTCGTTCATGAACTTCAGTTTTATCGTTATCTCATTCTCAGTGACCGGCGAAATACTCTCGTCCCGTGTATTTTCCTCGGTGAGCGGCGTTGTTTCCGTTATATTGGGCATCGTCGGCTCCGATGTGCTTATCTTCACGGGCCTTCGCAACAATCCCGTGTCCTCGTTGCTGAACGAATCCATAGCCTCCATCAAAACTTCCTCGGAAGTTGCCGCGCTTGGTGGACTCGCAGGCTCCGCGGGAACTTCGCTGCTCGCTAATCGAAAATCAGTTTCGTTACGTTAGTTCTCTATTTTCAGTTCGCGTGATTTCTTCACGTTTACACTGTCGGATATTGGCGGACTTTGCTGCGATTCAGACATTAATGTTTTTCTGCTCCATGCTCCAATATATCATCTTCAAAACGATGCTGGAATTTGTTCACTTGTGTAATTTTTTTTTTACTCAAACTTATGCTCTCAAGGGATTAGGATACTGTGAAAATGTCAAAAAAACGTTTGTCCCTTGAGGCTACTGAAATTGAAGAAGGCCCACGTATGGTGAAGGAATCGCAGATTGAAGGTCAACTTATGATTGAAACGATAGAACTGCTAGTACAACTTTAACCCTACGTTGACACACTCAGTTATTTTGACCCGGACAAAATGAAGGAATGCTCATTTTCCCAAAATTGAAATTAAATTGTGAGTTTTCAATTATTTTTTACAACAATTTAATTTTGTACTTTGCGAATGTCAATTATGCAGAAATATTAAGAAATGTTTGAAGTCTAGCCTAAATTTTTTCAATCAAAACCGACTCGAGGGATGTTAATGGCAGGTGGATGAAGTTTTCTCCGCGTTAAATTGACCTTGTGTCCCAAAACGGTGGCATAAGTGTACCAACGAAGGATTAAACGCGTTCTTTTTCTCGAAACTACGTTTCACAAAACGGTATATAAGATTTGTCGACACCTAATGAACAGATCGACTTGAAATTTGGTACACTTATTCGGGGGAATATTCGTTTCGTCTTGACCGTCATTTTTCTTAACATATTTTTCGAATAGTTATGAACTATAGGTAATAACTAATGAAAAAATTATTATTCGTCATTTTTTATTTGATTAAAAATGACATAATTATTCGAAAATGTCAGTTTTCCTCGAAAGAAACGGAAAAAAAAGATACGAAATGTTTTTTACTGGAACACGATATCAAAAAGAGCTCGGCCATATTGGCATCTCTCATATTGACTAAATATTATCTGTTTGAAGAAAAAAAATATTTTTTTGTTTCATATCGACCGGGTGATGGTCAACCCAAACAAACTCACGTTCAAGGGTCCTTCTCGATATCGTTTTTAACTTCTCCAATTAATAATATTTTGAACGAAATGTGGTACACTACTTAACGTACATACAAATAAATGTCCAAGCGATTTTGTCAATGTCAGAGATTCGTTCCGAACCCTTAAGGGTGGTCACAAAAGACGAATTTACCAGGATCATTTGTTTCCGGACAAGCTCCATCAGCCTCGTCCCGTGAATCATCGTCGGCCTCCGAAGGATTTTCTATCGAAGTATCCCCAGTTTGCGCCAAGGCCGTCTGGCTGCTGGCTCTAAATTCCTCTATCTGTGCGCGCGTTCGATGTTGGAGAATAAGTACTGTGCGTATCAACGGCTGATCGGCTATGTTGGTGGTATACCAAGCGATCCAACCGACGCAGAGGACACCAACGACGATGAAGAAGTTGGTGACCTCGTCACCGACGCCTTCGATCAGACTCATCTTTTTGGTTTCGACAAATCTGAAAAAATTTCAAGGATATTGAAGTTTTGCCTTCGCAAGTACTACGCGCCAATGGAGCGAACGCGACATCTTCGGAACGCAAGAGCGATCTCCAAGTATGCGCAAACGAGAATGACATCCGCGTCGCGATACGAGAACGGATAACGATGCATTCTTCGAGATCTATTTCTATCGGCAGCTAAATTGTATTCTATTATTTTTATTACACTGATCCTGTACAATAGGACGGCGGCACTTTTATGAACATGACGAAGATTATCGGAACTTCAAGGTTACACGCTATGTACTAATTTTGTAACTCGGAATCATTGAATCTCAAAATAGAAATACGTTCGCAGCCTAACAACATAATATTCCTGATGATTTTTCGTTCGTTCGTCGCGAGTGTGTTGCACGTACGACGAGAGAGAGAGAGAGAGAGAGAGAGAGAGACAGACCGAGCGGAATGAAACGCGAAAATTTTACGTCAGGTGACATGCATTCTTCGGTATGTTTATTTATTTGTTCTCTTTTATTTTTTCTACTCCCTCGTGTGTACGGAAAACAATAGGTTTTGGGTGTCGCAGAATTGATATTCTCACGTGTTTCTTTTTTTTTTTTAATTTCACGCTCCCGGTGCTTGATGTGCGCTCGTACTGTCTCGTCGAATTGTAAATTTCTCATCAATAAACATCTGGTGATGACGCAAACGGGAGGTTTTGACAAACCCGATATTTCAAACGAACGTTGCTCGTACCACAAGAGTGAACGGGTACAACGCGAGCGAGAAAACTATGCTACGGAAGATTTGTCACTTTACCCCCACCTTGTTAATTGCAAATGCTGCTCCAATTGCGTATTTATAAAGGGCACTTGACAGTACGCGTACAACAGTCGCTAGAGTACATAGTCGTAACTTGTTTTTTTTCAGTAATATTTCATTCGTCACGCAGAATTAAGGGCTACACAGTGAATACAAATATTCTACACTATTTATTTACGCAAAGGTTTGCCTACGTAAATATACTCAGAGACATCAAGTGGCCAACTAAAATACTATTCGTTCGACGGAGTGAATCGCTTGGTATTTAAGACGGGTAGTACGTTTTCCGATAAGGCACTCCCGTTGTAAAGTGATCCAAAATGCACTCGGTGCGTCTCATCGTGCCTTCTCGTTTCTCCTTCAGGTGTATCTTTCGTCCATCAACATTATTCGTTTCGCATTATCTTCCTAATCTCCTTCCCATATTGTGTACGTCGACTTGTAAAAATATGCCTTTCGATAATCTTTCGATATATCAGATCTTCAATATCGATATTTGTGCATTCCGTCGTTTGTATCTTTTTATTTAGGGCGACGCAGATGTATCACGTGACCTATGAGCACGGGAGATATAACTGAATGTTTTGAATCGCGTTTTTCAAAGGTGAATAATATTTGGGGCACAATAAAATCGCAGAGCTCTGCCTTAGTGAGTTCAACAGAGCCCGATTACTACTTTCATTTAAAAAAAACGTAACCATGTGTGAGAAAACTGGATTCGAAAATGAATGAGGTTATATTGATCTTGCACATGCCGACTACTTCGAAATTTTAACCCCAATTTCGACTAAACGATACAATTAATTGGGATTAAATTTATTGTGTGCATCCAATATTTTTGCAAATAGAGACTGACGGCCGACATTTTTCTAAATTTTGAAAGAAAAACACTACAAATTGTAATTACCATAGGAGGAATTGGGAATTACCAACTGATGCACATTTCCAGACCGTCTGGCTTTCGACAGTGAAAAAACATATTTTGAGCGGTCTTTCAACTGATTTTATGAAAAATGGACGGAAAAATTGGGGTTTAGAGTTTTTTTAAACAAAAAACTAGCAAAATTCTACCAACGAAGGTCAAAATATCATCGACAATACTGAAAATCTAGTGCATCAGTTTTCCCACTGGCGGTGATCCCGCATGCTATGTGCACACATCACACATAGCTGCCAGCCACCGTTGCTATTGGGCCTTTGCTTAATGGAGACTAGATACAGCCCATTCTGTAACTCGGTAGCGACAGTTCTCGTTATCGCTGGCTAGCGACGATGAATCGCATGCACGATTATAGACGGAAGAGAGTCTCTTATTAGCTGTCGCTAGTTCACGATAACAAAAACTGTCGCTACCGAGTTACAGAATAGGCCTACTGGTCAACGGCGATCCCCAGCGGTCGCGATTTGTTAAAGGAAGCTTTCTATTGGCCGAGTTTAAAATTGCGTTGAAAAACCTTTATATTATTGTACATGTGCATGGACCAGACGATATTCTTAACGCAAATACATATTCCGCGTAACCAAAGATGGCGGCGCTGTTCGGTCTGTCGCGGCTCGTCGGTGTCGCCGCTAATAATTGTTTAAAGCGTGCTGCCTGTGGATTATTCACGGAACGATTTTTACGTACGTTCAACAGTTTACCGATTTTTTCATACGCTGACTTTATCGCAAACCCCTGATCGACATGTTTTTACCACATAACCTCACTTTCTTTCGGCACTTATATACCATGTACCGCATTTTGCCTTTTACAAATTTTGGATGATTTTCGCTTTTTTTGCTTGCTCAATAAGCACACAAGTTTGTAGGTTCCCGCAATATTGTGCCAAACATTGGAATCAATTTATAACCGAGTTTAATAAGTAATGTCGCGAGATTCTTGAATCGTTTAGAACATTTTTCAAACCATTGTTTTTTTTCCCAAAGTAAAACATCGGCTTGCTTTCCGCCGTATAATGTTTTTTTCTTAGAATCCAAATCATCTCTGCTGTCGCGTGCTGCTTCTGTGTACCACAAAGTTCCATGGATACCACAAATACCGGAGCATCAGACCGAAGTTGTGGACACGACGATAGTTGATGACAAGTTGACCGAAGGTACGTCACAGGCCCCAATGTAATTGGTTCCTGAGATCGTGCGTCTTGGGGTATTATTTGCTATGCAGCTCGTAGAGAGACAGTTTTTCTATGAATAGTCGAATATGCCCATTTCAGTACGGAACAGATAGTCATATTCAGCACTGCCATCTCTAAAATATTTAAGGGTTAACACCACTGTAAAATTTTCGAAAAATTGCATTTGTTTGTGGGTTTGCGGTGCCAGTGGCTGAGACCTTGACCGTTTTTCTTGGGATACTTTTCAAAACGGCATGCAGCGTTACTTCATCAATTTTCATTCTTTTCACTCAAAATTTTAAGGACATTTGAAGTAACATTCCGAAGAGATACGTACGGGATTTTCCATAAGCTAATTATAACATAAATTGTAGTTAACTACAACTCGATTTTCGACAGAAAAAAAGGACACTCATTTGTTAATGTTATATTTATATAACATTAACAAATGAGTCCTTTTTTTCTGTCGAAAATCGAGTATTTACCTTGAATGCTTGCCGAATACACAAAAATTCATTTTTAACAAATCCCCTGTGTATTTCTCTACCTATACTTGTGTAAATTAATAGGCATTGAAAATTTTTCTTTCAAATTCAAATTTATGTAATTTTTACTGTGTGCCGCAGAGTGTCGCAAATTCAACATGCCTTGGAAAAAGGGCTCCAGTGTTACTATTTTGTACATTTTTTTATTATAAATTTTTTGTTTGTTCACTTGAAAATATGACTAATAACATTCTTGAATGTAATTATCCTATTGTCCCTCCACGAAAAGAAAAATTGCGAAAAATCCCTTAATTTGACGTCTTCAGTGGAGTATAAGCCCTTAGGATAATTAGCAGGTAACATTGCTTGAGTTTTTTAACGCACCCACTCCATTGTCCATAATCTGTAGCACAAAAAAGATGCAGCAGGGATTCCCAATAATCAATTACCTGCTAATACTATGTTGGACGAAGAGGCGATTGTAAAAAGGGCAGATATAATCTTTCACTCGTTACACCTCGGTCTTTACCGTCTCGTTGCAGACGTGATAAGCGAGATCAACCGTCAAGTCACCACTGGCACGATCAGCAGACTCTTCGCTGTTGTGCACATTTGCGGGAAGCAATTCAAAGTGACGGAGAACGACATCATAGTGATCCAGGGCTACTGGCCTCCGAACCCTGGCGATCAATTGAAACTCGAAAAAGTATTACTAATCGGCGGCACAGACTTCACTCTGGTCGGCCGACCGATCCTCAATCGAGAACTGGCCAGCGTTGACGCGACCGTTATCGAGAAAACGTTTTCCCACACGAAAACGAGATTTCGCATGCGAAAGAGGAAGCAGTACAAGCGCATACACTGTGAGTAACAGGCGTCCGAATTTTTTTACTCGATTCCTTGAGGTCTCTTATTTGCTCTTACGTTTGCATTTTCAGTCTACAGAATACCGCATACCATGGTGAGAATCAATTCCATCAATATCAACGGCAAAATCGGCGACAAAAAGGACGTCGAAGGTTTGGATAGGATATATTAGAAGCTCCGTGTAAGTTAATTAATAAAGTGATGGTCGATAATACAAGAAGCATCGTTTCGAATTGGGATTTTTGAGAAGGCGGCGGTTCCCCTAGAAATCGTAAATAAAAAGAATCGAAAATCGACTTTCGATCGGAACATCGATTATTTCCTGCATAAAATCGAGGAATCGTTTGATCAAATAAAAAAAAACGAAATTATCAGTGAGCAACAACGAAGTTTATACGTAATATTGATAGTTGAGTTGCCGATTTTGAAAATAACGGCAGTCACTCAATCTAAAAAAATAAAACCTTCGATTGGACTCCGCAGAACCACCGTTCGACTTTTTCCATCGCATGCGTGCATCCTGCCGAGAATTACCCGGAATCTATAAATGTTCGCGGCTCAGCCAACAAAAAAAAACATGTCTACTCCGAAAGAGGGCAACGCAATGGAAATTTAGATTAACACAAAAAGTCGTTGGAGTAGCAAAGACGCAACGTATGAAAACCACATTCGATCGAATTTATTTCTTCAGGGAAAAAAGGAAACATTAAATTCCACACTTTTCACCCTCGCGCAGTGTCAAGTCCTCCAGCCGATTCTCATGTCTTTCTTTTTTTTTATCTCGTCTCACACGTACGGAGTTCTTATCTCGTACCTTAAGCTATAATAAAACTTTGAACGTTTGTACAGTCTTTTGATGAGCGCGACGGAAAATAAATGTATCAACATTGCGCGCATTTATTATGTATCGTCAATATCTAGTCGTTTTCGAGATCTTTGATTTTGGGACGAGGTGAGGATATCGTCGCCGGAAAGTTTCATAGTCGGAAATCTGATGTGATTCTCGATTCCGAGCCAATTTGTTTATCAACGAGGAATGGATCGGTCGTCGTCATAGCCCAAAGATTGACAACAACCTGCTCGCTAACTGGCTCGCTCAATTCTTGGAAATTCCATTCTTCAATTCGCACAAGTGCCGTTTCGCATTTTTGCGAACAAAAATGCTCCTTCGTAATATTTATTTTAGAAAAAATAAGACCGGTAGACTTTATCGAGCCCGACTGCCTGCGCAAATATATAGTGCGAGTTCAGCAGGAGCATCGACGAACCAGTTCGCCTTGATCGGCGACCCGACAGTACGAGCCTTGCGGAAGAAATAAAAATTGAGGAGAATAGCAACTGAATCGCCACACTTGGCAAGTTTCTGCTTGCGAGAAGTCCAAAGTTTAGGTTTGTTTGAAGCCTCGAGCGTTTTCACCGATGAATGTTCGAGTTTTTCAACGTTTTTTAGATGTACATACGACCATTGAAATGCTCCGTTTCGAGGCTTCGATAAGTTGGGCTGCATCGTTTTTGAAAAATATTAATATCGAAGCAATTCAGCAAAGTTTCTTATTAAAAATCATATTAACTGCACGCATTTTAATAATATTATAAGATGGCAGTGTCTGTCTATACGTTTGTTTTGCTCTTCAGGCTGAAATTAAACTGGTAGGGTGATAATAAAATGCCGAGAGGATATCTATAATTTTTAGAAATTTTTCTTCGTCTGATCGTCTGTTCCAGTGAAAAACAACGCTTCTAGAATTGTCCGGCAGTTTTTTTTCATTTTGATGCCTCAAGTGGAGCCTGGATCGGTAAGTACTCAATGTAAACGAACTTCGTTGGTTTCGTTCATTGTATGCCTCAAGTTTTCTGATGTGATTACGAGTCTAGGTTTGAATAATTTTTCTCGATAACAATTTACTGGAACTTATGGAAACTTATTGGGAGTATCTACGTTAAAAAAAGCAATATTATCTCCAATATTCATCACCGAAATGCTCGACGCTTCCTAAAAAACTGAGAAGGTGGGTTAGTAGAGAATCCGATAGGGGGAGCAACGTTGATGTTGCTCCTGAGAGGACTGCCTCTTAATTGCCCAATGATTATTTAATCCTATTTATAACGAAACTAAAATTAAAAAATCCTCGTAAACTCGCCGGTTGGCAGTTCGTCGAGGCAACAATAACGGAGGGTTCGAGACGATCCCTGCTGGGCAGGAAGCGAACGAATTAAAAAATAGTCGATATACTATGAAAACAAAAACACCCGCAATCGTTAAAATACAAAAATGAGAGAACCGGAAATTCGCGTCACAATCTTAGAAATAACGTTATCTCCCTATAAAAAAATAGGAATTTTCCCTGGATTGCACAACGTTTTATATGAGAAACGACTTGCCGGTAAAAGCCACAAAAAATAGGCTGTTGCACGACACGTCTCAGTCTCTAAAACTAGGTCAGGAAAAAACGTCAAAAAATGTTGGCTTAACGCTATCACGGTCTTGCAAACAGGTCTTTAAACGAATTCAATTTTACCTGGATGACCGACGGTACTGAACGCTCGGTTAAAAATATAACCGCCTTGTATGAGGCACGCGGATTTCCACGGTTTCCCTGTGCCCTCGTGTGCAAATGCGATACGGCAGTGAGTTGGGAGCGACGAGTGTGAGGTAAAAAGTTCGAGGGATCGTAAAAGCCCGCAAGGGCACACGAAGGAAAACAAAAGTACTGAAATCGATAAACCAATAGAAAAGATTAATCTTAACGTTAAATGGCCGGTGCTTCATTTACCTCTGGGCTTGCTGGCCCATTCATGATCACGCCCACCCTCATCAATCTTCGCTTCAAGGCCTGCATGCAAGTTCGTTCCAACGATACCCGCACTTTATTGAACCGTGTCTGATGCCAGAACCCGCGTGCAGTAGCGCGTATCTGTAATCTGGTAGCGGCTTTTTCCGTTGTCGATAAATAGTAACAGCCAATCGCATGGACGACCACCGCAGAAAGGGAGCCTCTCATTGGCTGTCAATACTCAACATAGAAAACTGTCGCTACGAGTTACAGAATTCCGCTACAGAGGGCGTACCAGACCGCTTGGAAGTCGCCAGTGTTTAAATTCGCTCCCTCACCGCCAGGAGTCGCGCGATGAACTTTGTTTCTCCATTGTAAAGAGACTTTCTCGCATCTACAGGATCGCTCGTATAATTTTTTTTCTCTCCTCAAGCACAATTTCTGCGGAAAACCGCATAAATAGGTCCGACGAATATTCACAATTGATCGCGACAAATTAGTAACGCGACGGTTCCCAATCGTCTCCCGCCTCGAACAACCTTTAAGTATCGTTGATGAATTTACAGTGTGTGTGTTTTGCCACTCCAGATAGTTGTTAAACTTTCGATCACTTTGGATAATTGCAAAACAATATTAGAATATTATGATTCATTATATAGAGCTATATAGTATCTTCGCAAAATAATAAAGGAAATGAATTTTATCACTCTAACATTATTCAGCAATTATCAAGTGAACGAAAGTTTTTCAATTATGTGAAGTCCGAAAACTTTTGATCGGTTGTTTGTGTGTGTGTGTGTGTGTGTGTGTGTGTGTGTGTGTGTGTGTGTGTCGAAAAAAAGATGTAACTCTTACCGCTCTCCGCAATATTATTAGGTACGAAGAAAATTCCTACCGTGCTCTCTAACTCGAGTCCAAATTCAGATGGGAAAATTCCGTTCAAACTTGAATAACTCAACAGCTTATTAATATGTGCTATTTCCGGTTGAAAATTCTCAAAGCTGAACTATACAGCTTGAAAAAGTTCTTTAAAGGATCACGATATCAGCATTTTTGCGCAATGCTCTTTGTAGAGCTTTTATACAGCTCCATGAAAAATGCCTTTTTCCAGTTACGAAAAACGATTTATTTTTCAAATAGTTGTAATTCGTGCAAAATACTGAAATCGTGCTTTTCAAAAAGGCTCTTCAAACAGCAAAGATCAGCTTTAAGAATCTTTAATCGGAAGTAACAAATATTAATTAGTTGATGGGTCATTGAAGTTTGAACGTGAAGTCCGAATTTTCCGTGTCAATAGACTGGGGACAAAATGATCGAACTCGAGACGAAGAGCTCAATTCAGGCACGATTTTTTTACACCTAATACTATTGTTCAAAGGGGTAAGCGATGACATTTGTTTTTCGACAAACCCTAATGGCCACGTATTACATCCTCGCCATTGGCGCATCTTGACTCTTCTCATATGGCTGTTGAGAAGATTTCAAGCACCGCCCGCATCTCCGAAGCTCACGAAAAACCCCCGAGTTCACGTTACGCCCTTATGCCCGTAGGCGTGATGCCCCTTTATTATCGTTCGGAATCACGAAGGAGAGAATCCCGGAACTTCCGTCCAGTCTCGCCGTAAACTCGAATCCTCATCGACCGCGAATCGAAGTCGGCAACCTTTCGGTACAATTATGATTTCTTTGCGCTACAACAATTTGTACAGTCGAAACATCCGGTGTGCTATCTCTTGATGGACCAGGAAGCTCTGTTACTGTTTCCGGGCTCGGTGAATCGCATCATCTGATCCCGCAGATCGGTAACGGTCTCTTGGAGTACGCGTTTCTCCTTCAACAAACCGTTCATGTCTTCCTGGGTGGAGTTCAGGCGGGATCTGAGGCCGTCCGATTCCTCCTCGATACGTCGCAAACGGGAATTCTCCTCGGACAGTCTTTCGAGGGTGGCGATTCGACGCTTCAACTCCTCGTTCTCCGATTTGAGGTGTTTGCTCGATTGCCGCAGGGTGTTAAGCTCCACCTCTCGTTCCGCGTCCCTCGATGAGCTCTGGCCGTTCGACAGTGTCCCGTTCGAGCTTGTCTCGCCCAGGCTGCTCACTGAAATTGAGGGATTTTCGTCGTTACGATACAAACG
Organism: Ophion costatus; assembly: GCA_951751655.1. NCBI lineage: Eukaryota > Metazoa > Arthropoda > Insecta > Hymenoptera > Ichneumonidae > Ophion > Ophion costatus. The sequence goes on along the minus strand of OX632357.1, from coordinate 22,159,873 downwards.
CTCGTCCTCGAGTCCGCTCGGGCTCGTTTGGCTTTTTACCAACCGACTGGTCCTACGTGGAATACTCCGCTGAGGTCCCTGGATATCCTCGTCCGCGATATACTTAGATCGATTGGCACGGGGCCGGGCGACGTGATGTTGTTGGGCGGACGATCCTCGTTCAGTCGGAGCGTCACGTTTTCCAATAATATCTGCAATATCATTTGCGTTATAACGTTTTCGCTAAATTAAAAATGCATTCATGATACAACATTCCAAATTTTAGCCAGGGATGCGAGAAAAATTTTAGGCGTGTAAAAAAATCCCTACATTTCCGGACATTTCATCTAATTGTCATTTTTCGACGTTTTGAAATATTCCGAACATTATCGAAAAATGACGAGGAAAAATATTCACCAACTGAGAGCTTCGTTTGTGAGGAAGCTTGAACTATAATCATTTTTATTATTAGCTATTAAGTAATCTTCACATCAAGGGATCATCACAATGTAAAATTTGTTAAAGAATCGATTTTTTTTTAATTCCTTTATCCGATAGTAGAGACGGTTATAAAAATGGACCTGGCATCGCCGATTGATCGTAAGTAGACAATTTATATGAAAATTCCGCACCTGAAACTTTAAACGCGTTTTTATCGACATGTCATTTTTCAAAACGGTGTACACTCTCAGAGGAAGAGTTTTCAAGCTATCCGTCTCCAAATTTTGACATAACGTTTTTTACATCATTCTTTGTCTTGCTATGGAAGCTTTTGTTGTTGAAATCTTCATTTTTTAATGAAAGTTTTGTTTTTAAAAAAACCTTAGCAATATAGCGGCTTTCATACTCATTCGTACTTATTAATTTTGTTTCAGATAATATTGACGGCCACAACCGTGTACACCGTGAAGACTCCTTTTTTGCGAAGACATTTTTCAACCGTTAAAAAAATGCAAAAAAGTACATAAAAATAAACGTTTAAAAATTGATTTTCTGTTCTTCGTGAGTGCTTTGATTTGATATAAAACGATTAGACTGATTAACGTATTTTAACCGTCGAAAAAAATCGCGAAAATCAGCTATTTACCAACCAGTGCGATGATCCTTTAATTCTTATATCGCAGCTAGTCTCACCTCCATTGGTATTGGTTTCGGAATAATTTCGTCCTCGGCAAGATCGGCGAGTCCCGTGACCGAGCTCATGGTCAGAGTGAGAGGAACATCGGCTACTCTGATCTCCAGGGTGTCCTCGAACATCTCCATGAGCTTTTCCTTGTCGTGCAGATCTATGACGTCAACGTTCGGCGTCGCTCGTTGGTGTTCCTGCGACGATCTTCGGCTGCTCTGCTCGCTCGTGCTTTGGCTCGCCTGGGACAAGCGCCTCGAGTCCTCTTTGTTCTTGAGCCCGTGATCAAGGCGTAGCTTGATCCTCGAACGACAGTCCGAGTCCGAGGGTAATTCAACCCAGCCTCTCGAACGCGAACTAAACTTCGTCTGAAGAATTGAATTCACGAATAAATATTAGTCGGGGCATCATAAATAACTCAATAAAAAGCGCTTTCTTTTTTTTTCGCGATTCTCCTACGACTAATTATTTGGGTCTTTCGATTCGGAAATCTCACGGACACTCATGCGGGAAGTTTGAGTTTTTCTCTTTGTTTCTGTGCGCGAATCGTAGCGGAAAGTGAGAGAAAATTTCGAACGCTTCGCAATCGAAAAATCAATTGAATGCCATTATCATCCGAATTCAATTTTAAATTAAATACGCTACCAATCTGTATCAAATTCGAATGATAACTGTCGAATAATAAATCAAAAAAGAGAACGCACCGTAAGTACTTAATTCCAGAGAATAAGGTACGACTAATTTAAAAAAAAAAAATTATAAATGAAAATAAATGACTAAATGACAAATACTATATTTTGTAATTGGAAAACAATTAATTGCTCTACCCCTGTTGTATTTGACTCTTTTTTAATTAACATTTCTTCAAACAAAGTTGTCGAAAAAAATATTTGTCCTTAGCAAATTTACGACGATCCTTTTGACATAATGTTTATGAGAAATTAAATCCTAAAGTCTCCTTTACGGTTCGATTGTTTTCCAGATCGTCATCGTATCGCAAACACCGCAATTTCTGATCGACTCGAACTTTCCGCTGCGATATTGCCAAAAAAAGAACTCAATGTCCAGATCAGAATTTTTGTACCAGCCACAAACCTCGTGCTCTCTTATCGGAACATTATCATCATTGTTGACCGATTTACAATAATATATAGTGGGATAAGCCAGGCGTAATTAAAGTCCAAGTCCAAATGTCCCAAGGGTTTATCGGGCCATAGCAAGCAAGAAAAGGCATTCAAAATGCTATTAAAAAAAAAGACAAGAAACCAAGGGAAATTTCCCTTTTCTAAAATAGAATTGGTGTTTAGCATGCGAGCAAATGTTCAATTCAGCCAGAGCACAATTACCATAGTTTACGTAGCAAATTAGGCATCGCTCCAAGCGCCGGATTATCATCGAAGGTATAAACACTATCGATACAACAAATTTCATCGACATACGTTGCCTAAAAACGACAAAGTACAACGATTACATACGCCGGGACAATAATTATTCCCGTAATTAAAAAAAAAAATGGCATGCAACATCGATGGACCATTAACAATTTAACGATATGTAATATAAAACGTATATATGATAATGTCGCCAATACCTTCTTTTTGGCCTGCCACAAGTGCCACATATAAACATTCATAAGAAGAAGGAGAGCGCGGGAGAAGGCATGCAAAAAAAGTTATAAAACCGATCAAAATCGTACGAATACACGTGTATGTTCATTTTAATATTTCATCTACGTATATTTTTGCATATATAGTTCAACGGTACGGAGACCGAAGAGATGGGCGGGTCAAAGTAGTTTTGTTATTGATCATCACTAGGCGATTATTCTTTGAATTATTCTGCCGAATAAAAATATCTTTCTGCATTTAAAATATTGCCATGAGGACGACATACTCATACTCAGGTGGGTGACCGGTCAGCCGTGGCTTGTGAACATTAAAGATAATTAAAGATAATTAAATACCAATTAAAAATGAATGCCCCCGTATTCGCATTATACTTCTCATTAATACTCTTAAAAAAAATACAATTTCAACCCGCCCATCTCCGTGCATAATGTCCGCGGTGACGTATCGAATAATTCGCCATCGAAACTGCGCGTATCAAAGTTTCATTGCGATCCTATCGAGCGAGTATTATTTCGATTCGTATCGCTCGAAAATGCATTATTCTCATACGTCTGAGGGAAAAGCCTCCGCTGTTGTTATCTCGCGACGATATTCGCCGCGAAACGTCGGAAAAACGAGATATAGAAAAATTGCGAAGATGGTAGATTGTTCTGCGTGTGAAAAGTCATAGCGATTGTATCGATCGAAATATTGACCAAGCTCGTAATCAACGAATCAACATAGTCGATGATGCAGATAAAAATAAAGACGAACTGCGCCTACGGCGTTGCGTATGGCTAACGGTTTTTCGCAGTGCCATCAAGGTGGAGACGTACGATGATCCGGTCACTGCTATCATCCTTAATGGTATCCATAAATATCACGATGGTAGCGATAATATTGGGCGCTATTCGTCCACGATTATGGCACTTCGACAACACAAATTTTCCCTTAATCCAATATCATTATTTGTATCCGGCGCAATAACGCGAAAGCGACAGACATAGGAAGAAATTGAAAAGATGGCATTTGCGTATTCGTAAATAGATCATATAGAATTAAAATCACTGATTAAGAAACAGAGAGTCTGATGACTCTACAATACTTGGTTGTTCGCTCGCGTCTGCGCACGTGACACGATATTCGTCAATATCGAAAAGCCACACTAGGACTTTTTTGCGTTCCCAGAAAACGGCTCAAATCAAAGGACATCGATAATGAATTGCGAGAGCGAAATAGAAAGAGAGAAATTCACCGCTCGAAAAAGCTTCGATCGACCTACCTGAAATTCGTCCCAGGGTATCGATGAACACTCTTCGCTTGAGATATTTGAAATCTGTACTTTCAACGACGACCCGAAACCCGAAGATTGCTGAATTATTTCCATTTTCGATAGTTTGAACGTCGTCATCGAGACCTGTGGGAAAATTCCATAATAAGGACAACAATAATAATACGTTGACATGTGACAAAATCCACCTACTTATATAACAACCACGATAATAATGATAACAATAGTAAATGCAATAATAATCATAACGAAAATATGAATACAAATAATAATAAAACGTTGCGAGAAACACGGGCCATGTGAAGATGCGGAAATATAGAAAAAGGAGGTAAAAAACGATACACAGATACCCTATGACGGTGTTGTAGGAAGGAAGAAGTTTGGAACACATTCTTGAATGCCGGAAAAAAAATACTGAGTAAGTTGTGGATGGTTTGGAAAAGTGGCAAAGAGGCTACAAGGGGGAGACACTAGAAGAAAAATTAAGTTTAAACATGAAAGGGAAACCGATTAAAGAATTTTTCAAGTATGTGAGAGCCTTCGAATTATGGTAAGAAAAGAAGCATAAGAGAGAAGAAGGACGAAAGACAGATGTTAGCAACAAAAAAGAAAGAAACGTGTAGAAGAGTATCAATTTACGGAGAGGGGGTAAAAATCGCTGTGTAAAAATCCGCAAGGGTATACGAAATAAATAGCTATAGGGGAAGTCCCGTACCGCTGGACGCACCTGGCGACGAACACTCGTACTATGTCGCAAGTCGTAACGTTTTACCAAAGTTTGATTTGAGTTTTTAAGTATGCTTATGCAGAGATTGCATTTTTGTTCATTTTTGTATTGTTTTAAACTTCGTTGACGCAGTTAATTCACAAATAAAGTTACATTTATTTTTTAATTATCTGAAAAGCTTACGTGTCCGCCACTGGGGGACACCTACGCTACTAATAAAACGTTGACAAATGAAAATTAATAAAAATAAAATAAAAAAAGATAGGCAAATTATCATCGAAGACACTCACGAGATCTTTTCTCTTGCAAACGCTGTCCATGGATTTTTCGCTCTGGGTATCGGGTGTTTCCTCGACAACTTCCCTCGCTTCCTCGACGGTCGTGATGCCGGTTGGATTCAAGCTACCAAAGACCGCGTCCATTTTTTCCTGTTCCTCGAGGGATACGACGATATAATTTTCGCTGTCAGAGCTAATGTCGCTTCGCATGGAGACGGTGTCGCTGCTGCCGTCCTCGGGTGACGGTTTGAGGGCGGAATCGATCGACGTCATGAGATTGGCGAAGCCTTTTTTCATGGATGACAAGCCAGCGTTGAAATTGTTTGGCATAAACGGAGCTGCGGGATCTTGCTTGAAGCTCAAATTTCGCGAGACCGAGGAAGTTTTATTGGCGTTCTCGAGATCGATGGAGCGCGAACGTTGGCGATCGTCGCGCGACGAGGCGACAGAACGGGGGGTCGTTTGTTGTTGCTCGTGACGCGATATCTCGTTCTGTTTGAAGGTCACGAGGGGCGTCGTAGCCGCGCTCGTCGTCGTATTGACGTGAGGAAAATCCATGGACAACATCGAGGTGACCTCGCTCTGCGGTGTCTCCGCGTCGTTGCTCGTGTTGAAACGTCTCGCGCCGTATTCGCCACGCGCGTTTGCCGCCGTATGCTGCCAGGCTGCATTAGTGCCGAGATCTTCGGCTATGCTCGACGAGTCCGGCACTACCGATTCCAAATCGCCACCGGAATTCTCCTTTCCCGGGCTTTGCGATGGCGTTATAAAGGTTATCTCGACCTGCGGCACTAACGCACCGATCGCCAGGGAACCGCCCGATTCGACCTTCAATATTTTGTTCGAATCCACCACGAGATACGTTGCCATTTCGGCGATTGTCTCCGACAAACGTAGCAAGAACAGATACTGGTAGTGATTTATTTGTACGCTCACGAGATTGCTTATGTAAGCCAAACCGTGAATGTCAGCCGTTTTTTTAGCGACCTCGTCGACGCCACCTTCCGACAACCCGGAGGATCCTTTTGCGTTCACGTGCAGCCAAATCGTAAGGGGAAACGCGTCGAGAAACGGCACCGGGCGGTTCGAGCCGACCGCGCGGGCGCCCAAAAAGTCACCCCACACCGGCTCCAAATTGCAACACCAAACGTCCTTCGCTTCTATCCACAAGAGCTCGCGATTCACATGGCGTATCAACTCGTTCACCGTGTTGCAACTCACGTTCTCCGGATACGATCTCACATTGTCACGGCCTGTACAAATACGTTATAGCTTTCATCGCGTTGAACATTTTCAATGTTCGTATGGAAATAATGATAATTATTATTTTTGCGAATGGGACTAAAGATCACGAATGGGACTAAGAGATAACGAACCGATGAGAGCCGTACCTGCGCAATGATCGAGAAATTTTTCCGTGACGACGTGAAAGTCGGTCGAATTGCTCGGGAATTCGGCCCCGAAGAACATCTGGGCCATTTGAAAAGCGTTGAGGCACTCGGCCAAATCGGCGCGCGACGATCTCTCGCTCGATCGCACATTCGTCACGGAGACACGGGACGTTTGTACGTGCAAAGACTTGGGCCTGTCCCGCTGATTCGGGTACTCCTGTTGACCCTCGAAGACTACCTGCGATCGAATTTCAGTTGAAAATGGACGCAATAATAATTAACGCTCTTCTACATCACGATGAACGAATTTCTACGGATTATCGAGATTTGTCCACGGTTGGAAAAAATGTATAAAATTCTTTTGTTATTTTACAACGTGAGAAATTATCAATTTTTCTACGTTATTTTGCAATAAAAACAATTATTCCCCATCGTCTGCGTTATTTCGCGATAAAAAAGGAGAAAAATCCTGGAGGATTTCAATTCGGAATAAAAAGATAGTTTAACAGTGCGGAAAAGTTCGAAAATTTTACCCTCGGCAGTATCGCTTCAAGTTTAACGTCGAAGTACATGAGATTGGCGGTAGCAGCGGTGGTTTTCTCAGCCCCGAGAATCAACGAATGATAGAGATTAAGGACGAAGGAGTTGAACCACAGACAGGAGCATATGTCGTAGTTGACTAGTATCGGATTCAGCTGGACGTAGAACTTGGGTGGTGGCACTGAGAACGGGACAAAAAATTAGTTTCACCTTGGATCGAAAGAATTAAATCTACTTATCAATATATATATCGCACTTAATTCAAACCCAAAATTAATCAACTGCATCTGGCGAGAAAATATTTCTCCGCCCTTTTTTGTACGAAAATACGTGACCATTCGAAACCTCCAAGCAACGGATCATTCCAAATTACCGAAAAAGTGGTCGTTCGAAATGACCCAAAACCATCAACGCCGTTCTCACAATAACGCAAAAAATTTCCCTCGCAGAAAAATCAGTCAGCAGGAAATTTTTAAAAATCATAAATTCTACATCAATACAAAATGCTGTTTCAAGGCCAAACAGATGGAAACTTACGTGGAAATGTGATATCTCCAGGATAATAATAATACGTGAATTCGGCATGGACGATAGTCACGTCGTCGGGAAGACAAAATTTGTCACGATCACCTGCGGACACAAAGAACGCGAAGAAAAAGTAAATCATTCTGGTATATTTACAAAAATATCGACTATAAACGAGCGAATCCTATACGATTGACAACACATGCCGAGGCGGTAAAAAAAATTCATCAACACGCTCCCCAATGGACCGATGAGTCGTGCGGATGTGATCGCACTTTGCTCGAGAGATCCCCAGGATAAAAAATGATATTGATTATTGGCAACTGTAAATGTTTCGTTAAATCAATATTTACTAAAGTATTTTGAAATTGCATTTAACGGTATCTATAGAGGTAATCTGGATACAAAGCGAGGGTAGCGCTGCGCAGCGATCTTCGGTGTCAAGCTGCGTTAGCCCGGGCCGATGCTCGGACGGGTGACCGCTCGAAAGGAGCCCTGACTACCGTGCGTAAGGATGGAAATTTTGAAAAATACCATACGTACAAAGAATGTATATGTTACCGGAAATGTATCAAACTCGGCATTATATATAATTCCTAGGAAATATAAAGACTACCTGAAATGTTCAGGATATGCATTGAAAAAATCAGACTACAAACATTTCCTAGGAATTGTAGATATTTCCAAAGTACTAATTCGAAATGTTTAAAATTCGAGACAGCAGTGATTGCGGGGTATGCGAGTAAAAGGAGGAGCGGCATCGGCAACGCGTGGATTAGTATTGTGTAAACAATGCGAAAGGGGCATTGTTGCGAAGCCTATTCTAGCGTCTGAGGTGAAATACCAGTGCCAGGTCGATTTAATAGATTTTCAGTCGCAGCCCGATGGTAATTTCAGGTTCGTACTTGTTTATCAAGACCACTTGAGGAAGTTTGGGTTTGTTCAAAATTGTATGTTCAAAAATGCCCTATTTAGCACGCATTTCCGCGAACTTCAAAACCCCATAACCGTTATGGGGGAGGGGGGATTTCAGCTGCCCCTGACTGAATGTCATCATTTATAACCCAATAAACGAGAAAATTGCAAAAAAGATCATAGGCTGATTTTTCGGAAGTCACTTATCAAAAGAATTACCCACATTTTTCCTGAATTAGCTTGGGATTTTATAAATTCCCTAGAAATTATATATAATATCTGTGTTTTATACATTTCCGGTAACATATACATCTCAAGACTTGGGACCTTTACCCTCGAATTCCGCATTGATTCTTATACCACCAACGCTATTTTGCCAAATTTTCGGCATCGGGGTTAATACAGCTACGCTCTCTTCGAAGCCAAACAATCTACGACATGGTGTGAACGATGAACAAGGATACAATGGACACGTCCGATGGTTCGACACATCTATATGAGCAAGCAGACTACAGCTATTCCTCATTCATTGTTTTCTATACCTTGTGTATGCTTCTTCCTCGTTTGAGCTGTACAATTGTTGAACAGTCTCGGTCATTAACCTTTCATTACGATTTATCCACAAAGTAGTGCATTTCATTGAGACACAAAATATTAGCGGAATATTTATTTTTTCCCCTCTTTTCAGATCATTGATCATTTTTTTTAATCTGTAAAATTTCTGTGCGTTTGCTAGATTTTTAACAAAAATAATCAACCGATTCTTTTATTTCCATTTCTTTCTTTAGCCGTTTGCCTTTCTATCGACACTGATGTAGCAGAATAAAACGGAAATTGTCCCTCACCTGCTATAAATTCCTTGGTCGTGGGTTTTCTCGTCGAGCTCGTGACCTTGAATATCGTAAAGTCGTCAATTTTAATCACCATACACGTGGTCATGAGCTTCGCCAATTGTTCCAGAACGTAATTTTTCACGGGATTGCCACTCGAGTGTTGCTGTTGGTGCGCTCCTGCTTTTCTGTGCTCCGACGTATTTTGATTCTGCGCTTGCTGAGGCTGATGGGGTCTATCTAAATCGTCGATTGAGGGCCGTTGAGTACCTGCACGTCGAAAATGAATGAAAATAAGAGTCGATTGAATTGAAAAAAATGTAACGTTGCTTAAAAATGTAGAAGAGAAGTATAGGAATGTTTCGTTTAAAGATAAATTGAACGACAACTTGTTGATCCTTAATTACTTCGTGTGAATGCATCAATTACTAATCAATTACTTTTTGATCATAATTACGACATGGATCGTGCAATCTGCTTCTGTATATATATATATATATATACACACACACACACACACATATAAAAGAACATGCCCTGACTGATTCGTCGACGCCGAACCAAAAGCGCTGAAGCTAATTACATGCAATTTGTCAGTCGGCTGCTCTCGTGACGTAAGCACCCACTAAGGGATTTTTCGAAATTCAACCCTTAAGTGGAGAAATGGGGTGACAAGGTTTGTATGGAAACTTAAAAAAATGTGATCGGATTTACTCGAAATTCGGTATTCGTGCTTTGTGACACAATAAATGAAACACGTATTTCAGCGTTTTTACAAATTCAACCCCGACGGGGAGAAAGAGGGTGGCAATGTTTGTATGTGCAATGAGAAAAATCTGGTCAGAAGATTTACTTGAAACTTAGTATTAAACCCCTTCGACACAATTAATAAAACACGTATTTTAGCGTTTTTCGAAATTCAACCCCTAAACTCAAGGGGGTGGCAAAGTTTGTACGATTTTTTTTTAAATCGGGTCAACTTTACTTGAAACTTTGTATTACTGCTCCTAGACACAATTAGTGAAGTTTCAGCGTTGTGGAAAGTCAATGCTTAAAAAGGGGGGTAGCAAAGTTTGTATGGGAAAAGCAATATCTGTTCAGATTTACTTGAAACTTAGTATTAAGGGCATGTACAAGATCAACATAACCTCACAAATTGTCCAACCCAGTTTTCTCATTGATGGTTAAGTTTTTTGGAAAAAACAAAGCGTTAGGCTCTGGAGAATTCCCGTACGGGGAGCTTGACGGTTTCCTTTTGCATTAAATATTATTCATCTTTGAGAGATCTCTATTCGAAATTTTCAACTATCTCTCTTGCACTCATATGTCACGTGGTACATCTTCCACTTCGCCTTAATGATCTTCAACACAATTGTACGTGTTCCTTAATAAAACATTTTAGGAGCACATTTCATTAAGGAGCATTTAACACAAGTCTACGCGAGCGAAGCCGCGGTCGGAAAGCTAATCGATAATAAATACGCATTTATTGCTATCACTATTCTTGTTCTTATTGCTGTTTTCTCATGATGATTATTTCGATGATGATGCTACTTATTATTTGTATAGCTTAAATTGCAATACAATTGAAGAAACTTATATAAAAATATTCAAACTATAACCATCTTGTTGCAATATTTGTTATTTCAATATTAGCAAAATTTATTAATATAAAGATTACGAAGAAGTGGATGGAATATTTTTTACTGATCACGAACTGAATTCGTTACCTCCTGAATTTCCTTGATTTCTAATTGGCGAGTGTTGCACACGTCCCACATCAATGAAGTCCATGAACTGGCCGCGAAAAGAGTTCATGGACTGTTGAAGCCACTGACTGTGAGGTGTCGCGTTCTCTTTGTATTTCGCCCAGTGCTTCCTGTCGGCGATCGCCAGATGATAGGGATAATAGTCTATTTGAAATTTCACCAATGACACTTGCAGAGCGCCCCCGTCCTTCAGATCAGGATGAACGGATCTTCCGGCTGTTTTTTGTTGTTTTGCAAAAATTATACACATTGGATTTTAAAGAAAGCGTAGCGGAAATGACGTTTTTTATTATCGCGTCTAGCTGGATGTTTGCCCCGCCCCCGCTCTTTTTTGCGAGTTCCGAATAGAAAATAATCATCGAACGGGACAAATAAACCTACAAAATGTACCTCCAGGATCGTCGCAGAGATGCAGGTCAATTCGTTGCGAGAGAAAATGATAAGAGGTTTCAACCACGTCGTATCGCGTGAACATTTTCGATATGAGACTGTTCGGCTGGACCTTCGTTCTCGCTTGTTGCGATATCTGAGCCTGATATTCCGGCAAGACCTGCGAAAAAATCGGCGTTACCTCAATTCGCCTTGGCATTTATTCATACACGTATAAGGTATGATGTGGGGACGGGCAAGGAGTAGATAGAAACGCTACCTCCAGTTTTCTTGCCGCTTTCGTTTTGCGTTCCACAGCCGTGGCTCTCTCGACAAGGTCGCCCAGAGAGTCAATAAAGTGCAGGGCCGCCTTGAGCTGGGAATCCGTCAGTACCCAGAGAAGATCGTCCAGGATGAGCACCAACCGCGAACCCATCACAAAGCAATCTGATTTTTCGAAGAGAAAAACGGAAAATCATCGAGTATTACGTGAGATGTTTGGGAGTCTTCTTTGGAATGATAATTTGATGCAGTCTTCGTGACATGAGACATTTGTGGAAGCTTTTATTCAAATAAGAAATAGCTAAGAATTTCTCTTCCGAAATAGAAAAATTGTAAAATTTCTTTTCTATTAAGTTACAAAATCTATAGGATTTTTTGTTGTGAAGTACGGAAGTTCTTACGACTTTGCATGCACAAATAACATTTTTTGTACGTAGTGAAAAAGAATTTTTCTCTTAAAAACACCAAAGAGAATTAAATTCGTTTGTCGTACGTAATTGGCATTCAATTTTGTTCAGTACGTAACTCTCAGTTCGAGAATATGTTTGCACAGAAAGTTCTGTCGGAAGCATCCTATCGGAAAGTCTAAAAGACGAATAAGCATAAGGAGATCCTTCGACGATTGATACGCACCGGATATTCTTTTTTTAATAGTGATTCGACATCTCGCCTGATTCGTGAGGAGTCTCAGTGGCGTAAGGTCCTTATCCTTTGTACTTTGAGCCTCAATTCTCACGGTCTGCCACTCCAGTTCTTTGAATATGAGCAATTGTCCGCGTTCCGGATCCTTCACTCTGGTCATCCGTAGGTCGCAGCGTTGCCACATGGGTGACTTGGATTCCACCATTATCCTCGAGATCTGCGCAAGCCGTAAAACGTCAATGTCCGATAGCACGAAAATGAGAATCGTTTCGCTTACCTGGACGGATGCAACGAACGCGGGGCTCTTGAAGGTGACCGAGACGAGATTGACGGCGACGGTGATGCCGTCTATGACTTTGTGAATGAAGGAATACTTGGTGGAGCCCGGTAGAGCGGATGTGCCTTGTGGTGAGCACGGACTGCGAAGGTCTTCGCACGTCTCTACCTCTATGTGAACTTCGTCCAGCCGCTGAAACGACAAATCATTGGAATTCGTGGGGCGTCCAGTCGATCATTTTCCCCTGCACTCCCAATGAATAATTTCTACGACTGTCGCATGAGGAGCGAGCGTTCGAGAACAAACTCACCAGAAATATCGGGACGCTCTTCAGCTTCGTCCATTGTATGCGAAAGGCGACTTTGTTGCACCATGCGTTCGTCAGCCTCAGCCAAGACGGCAGCTCCAACAGATCGGTGAGCACGATCTCGTCGAGCTCAAGATTGTTTAGTTCCCCCTCTCCCTTGAACGCACTAAGATTGATTTTGTCTGCGGAGAGATTCTTGCAGAATCTGACACATAAAATTCAACGCCGATTATTGTAACAACGAATTTCACGACTAGCTGTAATAAGTTAATTGAAATGAACTGAGAAAAAAAACCTATATTCGTGTGATAAAAGAAAAAAGGGATCAATGTAAAGTGTCATTTGATTCCGCAAAACCGCTGTTCAATTTTACTATGGACCATTCATAAATTTCTCTCTATGATATCAGAGTAACAAGCGCGCCCGCGCTTATAGATTACTGACGATATAAACCGATTTGAAGAAAAAAATTATCCTCTATTTTCGCATAGAACAAGCTACTGAGGTATATATTATCTTCATTTAAGATATCGATGTATCGACCTACATCACAGGTGTTTTTGCGGGGTATCCGAGTGATAAATAGATGGACTACATGTAGTGTTGCACGCAATTGTGAAATATCGCATTTCAGGGAAATGCTCGTATGTTATCAATTTGTAGGCCGAGCCAGGTAGAAAACTGTCATTGGCATTACGTAGTTATAAAATACTGTGAATAACAAGGAGATAAAAAAACAGGTGCAAGTCTATGTGTATGTGTGTGTATATATAATGTATACATATAGATTGAAGATACACGCATGTAGATCATCCGTTTTTTATCATTTTTTTCTTCTTTAAGAAATGATGCATAAATACATCATTTTTTACGTCTATGTATATATATATATATATATATATATATATATATATATATATATATATATGTATATATAATTGCTCTATGCATAAATATTGATGTGCAAGTTTGCATCGTTGGGATGTAACGGAATTTTTTTTTCAGTTTCTCATTTTTTTGAACCTATTTGGACTGCGAAAATCGCCAAAATATTTCTACGTATTCTTATTAGGAATTGACAATCCCAACTTTCCAAAAAAAAGACTTTGGGTTTTGATGAAAATAAAGGAATAAAAAATGAAGATAAAAAAAATATTGTTGCATTGCAGTGATGCAAACTTCAACTCCATCATACATATATACACGATTATTATCATGTATACATTGTTAACAATAACCATTATTTATTCATAATTTTATTGATTAAAGTACTCGTTTTTACTGTTCCAGTTATATCGATTAAAGGTGTTTACACGGAAACTCCCACCCTGTCCTCTTCAAATGTGTTTCCCCTTACAATACTTTCCTATTTCTAAGCGAATACTCTATTTCGCTCTTTATTTTTCCAATCAAATTCTCAATGCTATAAAAACATACATAATTTGGTTATAGGCTTGTATTTTAAGACTGCTTGCAGCTTTCTGTTGATTTAATCTCCCTCGTGTTCTTTTAACGACGTTGGAGTTCGCATAATTGGGATGCAACAAAAATTCTGTTTAAATTTTTATTTTTGCATTTTATTTACCATCGATAAATCTTATCCTGCTGATTTTGGCTGTGGATTTGTGATAAGAATCCTTTAAAACGTTTGAGTTATATTCGTAGCCTATATTTAATAAAAAAAAACAGTTCGGCCTACTTTTATTACCTTCCAACAATGCAAATGTCCACATTATAATCTTCTAGCTATTTTTCCAGATATGCAGTTATGACTTTAAAAAAAAATTCCTTAGCTTGTTTGCACGCACGTCTATTCAGTAAGTTTTCTACTTTTTTTTACAAACTCAGCACTTGTTATCACCATAATGGTTAGTTTCTTTTACCCCCACATTTCCACATCTTGATGTGACCCAAGTTTTTATTGTTTCTGCCCTTGCATCTGAATCGTCCCAATACTTCACTGTCTCTATGCTATTCTACCTTCTTGTGTATTATGGATGGTACATCGATTTTCCATTTTTGTTTCAATCCTTTTGAATTTCTTGCCCAACTTTTGATTTTGTATCCTTTTCTATCATCCTTTCCATTCACTTTGTATTGTTGTTTGCTATCAGTCACGGTATGTCAAGTTAATTTATTATTTGGTAATAATTTTGAATATTTGATGTTTGATAATAATTTTGAATATTGAATATTGAATTGGATATTTGAATTTGAATATTTTAATATTTGATAATAATTTTGAATATTTGAATTTTATTTGATAATAATAATGAATATAAATAATATTTATTATTTATAATATATTATTATAATTGAAAACATGATGATTATTATAAAGAAGGCAATCAATTGCATTGTTGGAACGCAACGAAAGGTATTTACATTTTATTTTTCGTATTTTTATTAGTATAAAAGATCTTTCTGTTTGTAGATTTGTATAGTAGATCGCTAAATAAGTTTCTTCAAAAAAATTCGTCAGTGATATATGCCAAAATAAATCAAAGGAATTCAGGAATATTCATTTTCATTGCGTTCCAAGTCTTGCCTCCAAGGCATGCTTGGTCTTTGCGTTCCAAGTCTTGCAAGTAAAAAAAAAACTTTAACAATACGGTTTCAGATTAAATTCAATTCGGATAGGCTGTATTTCATTCTGAATTCTTCTTTAATCATCCCACATCCTATTTCTGCCATGTTATCTAATCTACGTTATATATGCTGTATTATCTAAAACTATCGGCCAAAAGTTTTCAGGCCCTTCATATAATTGCAAAACTTTTAATCACTGGATAATTACCAAATAATGTTAGAATAATATAATTAAATTTATTTATTATTTTACAAAGATACTACATAGCTCTATATAATGATTATATTATTCTCATATAATTCTGCAATTATGCAAAGCGATTGAAATCGTTGCAATTATCTAAAGTGTCCGAAAACTTTCGGCCAGCAGTGGAGTTATCCCTTCTCTTTCCTGCTCTCTCTGTCTATCTCTCTTCCTCTCTTTTGCGTTGTTTTTTTAGCCTCTCCCAATCTTTTCCCGGCCACTTTAAGTGTCACATACATCCTTACTACTTCAGAAACACATTTTTCAGAGTTTGGAAGTCTTTTGTGCCTGCAAAACCAAAAAAGTACTCTTCTGACTTACAACCTATCTTATAACAATACCCAAAATCGAAATGTCACAAAAAAATTAGGGTAATTGTTTAGATGAGTGACTTTTCCAAAATATGAACCTAAAAGTATTTTTTTTTGTTATTTTCTCATTTATTGACCCACGTGATAAAATAGGGCATTGTTGAACATTTCGATGCATATATCGTTTGTTTGGGTTTTTGAAAAAATTCAAAATTAGTTTTAATGATTTTTTGCTTGTAAAAAATTTGTTAATGCAAAATTTCAGCTTCCTCCAACGGAATATCATCATTTATGAGGTCTAAAACGTATGTAAATTGTTTACGAATTTAACTAACTGTCAACTAACTAACGCAGAAACACAAGGAGGTGGGGGAAAACAAGAAAATTAATTTTTTTTCACACCAGGAGTCAGGTTTTCCATTGTGGAAATCCATAACAAACGATGGTGATGGAAATTGTGGTCTTTGTTGAGCTGCAATACTCCAGACACACACACAAACACACAAACACATATATATAATGTTATTCGTTATATGTAAAGTTACACACAAACACGTATGTGTGTGTGTAACTTTACATATAACGAATAACATTATATATATGCGTATATTTATATTTCCATATAAAACGCTCATAAATGACAAAAATGCATTTTTATGTGGGTTTTTTACGCACACATGCCTACCTCCCGAAAAATTGTGACAAGTAAAGAATTCTGATTCTCAGACCGATCCTAATACGACAGCATGATACTCAAATCTGCTGATAAAAGTGGCGAGAAAGTCCAATTTGTTTAATGGCCGCGCGTCCTTTTGTCAAAATGGTAAAGGCGAAAGAAATTTTTCATGAACGAAAATTCGAATCGGATTCCAGAGGTGCGCATCGATCATTCCGCGAAGGGCGAAACAAAGGAATACTGATGAGCCCAGCGGGGCTTATCTCTAATTGTTACAGCGTGACAAGCGGCGAAACGAAGAAAAAACCCCGGCTTTTGCGATGCCGCGATATTGGAATAATTGCGTAAATACAGACGATGCATTATCGTCGATGGGCGAGTGAGAGCCATTGTTGGAAGAATCCGAAGGCGAAAATGCAGTTCGAGGCATTTTTGCTGTCAGCTGCTTTCAATGCACGTCGAGCAGACGAATTTATTTAATATGTTGTGTCTACATGCGTGTGATATGTGTATTTTTACGAGGACCGACCTTGACAGATGTTTGAGGAGCTGATTCTTAATTATCGAAACCATCTCGTCCTTCTCCCTCTCGCGATCTCGGTTTCTCGATCTTGGTCTCAAAGTGACAAAAACAGCTGAAAATGTCACCTCCGGAAATTCCGCGAAAGCGATTCACCGTATGTGATAATCCATTTACGACGCACCCGCCTGTTCGACTAATGGAGGACAACCGCGCAGTGCTCGGACATCGCGATAATTGGGGGTGAGGATCGTATTTTTTGTTTGAACGGGTGAATTTTTGCGATTCCGAAGGGATACACTGTGCTATTGCGAATAGGGAGACTGTGATGGGGTGCTAGGGCGGGAGAAGAACCGCACGCACGCACGCCAAACTACGTCAGCCACGGCTAGTACCACGCGTGGCGCACTTCGGCGCACCGCTACACTACTAGCTCCTACCAGCTCCTACTGTCGACGGCCGCTTATTTCCTTTATTTGCAACGAATGTCGTACTCTGTAGAGAACGGAGTACGGGCGGTTTGAAGCGTGAACAGTTGGGGGACGAGGAGAAGCTTCCACTCCAATCGTAAGATGTCACTAGCGTCGCGATTGCTTGCAAACTAACAGGATATATTCTTACTACAGGCCGGTGGCACGCCGCACTACTCCAATGCATTGAGGTTGCCGCTTAAAAACGTTAGGGTAAATAGATATTAATGGACGTTTTACTAATCGTTATGGCATATTTCCTGAATATACTAGAAATGGAGAACGGAGGTTTCCGCACTCGTTCATTAAGGCCCGGTTCCGCAACTCTCGGTAAACCGAGTTAACCGGAGTTTAGCCAGCCAAGCGTGGTTTTGATTGGTCCAGTCGCCCTTAAACTTCGGTTAATTCGGTTAACGGAGAGTTGTGGAATCGGGCCTAAATTTTACATTTTGAACTTTACATCACTCTCCACTTGATCACATTGGTTGTACGGGGCAACGTTGTTACCATTTCAGTATCTCGCGTATACCTTCCGCATTTATGAAGAAAGTGACTCAAAAACGAATATTGTGAGCAAAATAGTGTACAGAACAATATTACCGAAAAAAAGACCGAATACCGATATAATTAATGAAAATTTATGAAAAATTGGCAACCAGTTTAGGAAAAAGTGAGGCTTGTTGAGGAGTATGTATTAAAATGTGGCAACGTCGGAACTATGGGAATAGCAGAACGAACCAATCGAAAACCTAGCGCGCCAATTTCAAATACGTTAAAGTCAAATGCGACAGGGGAACTCGATTATTTATTATGATGTATTTCATTTTTTCTAGCTTTGTTGAGCATAGTACGATGCTTGTGGGCGCGAACCCACAAGCATATTTTCCAAGAGCTTCCACAAGCGTCACAATTCGTCTTTTCCACCGGAAACTTTGTGGCGCACTAATTTTTTTCTTCTGAATCTTTTGTTGCCTCCTTTTGGTTTGGACATAACCTCTGAAAACGCCAACCGGCACGAAACGCGCGTCAACAGCTGCGGCCTATGACCGTCACTGCAGTCAACCTCGCAGCCTCGGATTACGACAGAACCGTACGACGTTGCCAAAGCTCATGTCTATTTTAATAGAGTTTTTGAACATCATCATTTAATTTTCTGATAATCCTAACTCCTTTAAATTACCATATATGTTAATAATAATTACGATTATCTACCGTACATTTGAAATTTTCGAGATATTCAGTTGTACACGTCATTCATATTTTGCTACCAGAAGTTGGCGTTGGTGACGTCACACAATGTATTAGCCACGGTCTTTCATACAGGTCTGGAAACTCTGCCAGAATTCGCATAGTGGGGTAGGCTGCTTACTGACGAAAATTTTCGTTGAGATTGACACTACGCGGCGCTGCAATCGTGCCCCCAGTTGAACATAACCACCAAAAATAATTTTTCTAAACAAGCCCACTCTTCGGGGATCGAACTCGGCTCCTCCAAAACGGTAGCTCAGCGCCCTATCCGTGCGACCACGATTATCATTGCATGAATAAGACAGTTTTCTAACATTTAAATTATAGCCACGCTTGGGGTTGAATTAAATTTGGCGGCTTGTTGGGTTGGTCCACCGCTTAATTTTATTCATTATAATTAGCTATATTGGTAGATATACCACCTATATATATGCTGCGGAACCAATAATTGAAATGAAGTGTTCCGGAGACAGGCTGATGTAGAGTATTTCGGCGATTAGCTCTGTCTGTTTTCAATACCTCCGTCTGCCCCCGTACGGCACTTCGCCGGCAACCTTTTAAGATAGCAGCGCTCCTAGCGGCCAGTGTATTAAAAAATTTTCGTCAGTAAGCGACCCTCCTCATCCGACACTTCGTCAAAGTTAGCCGCCCCACTTTGGCTAATCGAACTTTTTTTTTTTACGAATCGTTTGGTGGTCGTTTGGTAGCGTTTGGTAGTCCATTGAAATCGTTTGGTAGTTTCCCGTTCTTTCGGAAAATCAAAAAGAAAATTCCGATCCATGAGATAGGACGATAGGTGGCGGAAAACGACTCGATAACCAACGCCATCTATAGCTGATGGGCTCAACTCTGGCTATACCTATATGTTATCGCGCTCTCCGCTTTGTGCGGATATTCGTCGATCTTGGACGATAGAAACACATCGCTAATTTTCTTTACCGCGCTCCTACTATATCTATAGCTGACGGGCTCGACTCTGGCTATACCTATATGTTATCGCGCTCTCCGCTTTGTGCAGATATTCGTCGAGCTAGGGCGAACGAAACCGTTGCTGCTCTTCTTCACCGCGCTTCTAGTATATCTATAGCTGACGAGCTCAACTCTGGCTATACCTATATGTTATCGCGCTCTTCGCTTTGTGCCGATAGTCGTCGACCTTGGACGATAGAAACACATTGTTAATTTTCTTTACCGCGCTCCTACTATATCTATAGCTGACGGGCTCGACTCTGGCTATACCTATATATGTTATCGCGCCCTCCGCTTTGTGCGGACTTTCGTCAAGCTTGGACGATAGAAACATACCGTCGCTACTTTTCTCCACCGCGCTTCTAATCTAGCTTCTATATCTAGTTGACGAGCTCGACTCTGGCTATACCTATATATTTTATCGCGCACTCCGCTTTGGGGTCGTCCATTGATCGTGTAAAGTTTTTTAGGCCACTTTTTGAATCCCCCTCCGCCGTTGTGATATGTGGTGGGGTTCTAGGGACCCTCCCCCGCCTGTAACATCGTGTGTATTCGTTTTGTTAAAAAATGTCAGCTACATGATATAGAGAGTACGGTATTTTATTGTGAAAAACGAAGTAATATATACTTTCAGTATATTGAAATGGCATTGTCCGCGCAATTACCAAAAAGAGTATACGAGATATGTCACAACCCCGCCCCCCCCCCAATGTGATCAACCGTGATGTTATCCGACCCCCCCTCCCCCAATTTGAGCCTCACGTGATTAATGGACGACCTCTTTGTGCGGATCTTCGTCGTTCTAGGGCGATCGAAACCGTCGCTGCTTTTCTTTACCGCGCTTCTAGTACAGTACTACCTCTCTAAGAGAGCGGTCTAGGGCGGTTAGGGGAAGAAATTCTCGAGAAATTCGTCGCCGAAGCCTCCCCCCCCGCTAGGTTAGCGCGCTTGTTGTCCGCGACAAACTCGAGAGGCCTCGGGTACACTGGACAGCTCGAGCTAGGTGGGGGAAGCCATAAAATGCGCTCAAGCGGAACGGCGGGGAAATTCTCTCTTAACGAGGGCTCTCTTAGAGAGGTAGTACTGTATATGTATAGCTGACGAGCTCGACTCTGGCTATACCTATATGTTATCGCGCTCTCCGCTTTGTGCGGATATTCGTCGTTCTAGGGCGATCGAAACCGTTGCTGCTTTTCTTCACCGCGCTTCTAGTATATCTATAGCTGACGGGCTCGACTCTGGCTATACCTATATGTTATCGCGCTCTCCGCTTTGTGCGGATATTCGTCGTTCTAGGGCGATCGAAATCGGTGCTGTTTTTCTTCACCGCGCTTCCAATATATCTATAGCTGACGGGTTCAACTCTGGCTATACCTATATGTTATCGCGCTCTCCGCCTTGTGCGGATATTCGTCGAGCTAGGGCGAACGAAACCGTTGCTGCTTTTATTCGCCGCGCTTCTAGTATATCTATAGCTGACGGGCTCGACTCTGGCTATACCTATATATGTAGCGTGCTCTCCGCTTTGTGCGGACCTTTGTCGACCTTGGACGATAGAAACACACTGCAATTTTCTTTACCGCGCTCCTACTACATCTATAGCTGACGGGCTCGACTCCGGCTATGCCTATATATTTTATCGCCCACTCCGCTTTGGGGTCGTCCATTAATCACATGAGGTTTTTTAAACCACTTTTAACTCCCCCTCCCCCATGGTGATATGTGGTGAGGTTCTAGGGTACCCCCTCCCCCCCGCCGCCTATAACATCGCGTGTATTTTTTTGTTAAGACATTTTAGCCACAGCTATTGAGAGCACGGTATTTTATTGAGAAAAACGAAGTAATATATGTTTTCAGTATATTTAAATGGCATTGTCCGCGCAGTTACCAAAAAAAAGTATACGTCGTATGTCACAACTATTCCCCCTGCTCCAGTGTGATCAATCGCGATGTTATCCAACCCCCTCCCCCAATTTCAGCCTCACGTGATGGACGACCTCCCTACCTATACTAATGTAACCCCCTCGACGCACCCGATTGGTCCAGGGGACTCTCGAACCTAGCTCCAGGTTGGCGCGCCGCGCCGGCACGAGGGGAAGCCGCTGACGCACTCTGGGCTGCCGAAAATACCCGACCGAGATTCAGTGACCCCCGCACGCGTGTAATGGCCGTGCGAGAGCGAGAGAGGAGGTGAGGAAGGGCGGGGGGGAGAGTGAGTGAGAGAGAGAGAGAGAGAGAGAGAAGAGGTACCAGCGATGCTCATACCTCTCGATTTCGTCACGTCCGTGTGCCTCGGTCGCTGATAGTTTGGTGTGCATTTGTTTTTCGATTTTACGGTTAAACTATTGGAGATAGAGAAAAAGACATCGTATATACTTACGAGGTAAAATCTTCCATTCTACAACTTTTGTTCGAAACTTTTTTGCGATTTCCTCCTCGTTCTCGAAATAATGCATATTTTTCGGTTTTCAACCCTTTCCTTCACTGTTAATAGTTAAAATTCGTAAAAATTCGAATTGCCCGGGTCGATTAACATCGGAATACATGTTTCGCTAAGCGGTCGCAAAAATGTTCGACTTTGGCTACTTTTGACTGGACCACGGTCTTATATACAGGCTGGAAACTCGGTCGGATGAGGAGAGTCGCTTACTGACGACATTTTTTTAATACACTGGCCGCTAGGGGCGTTGCTATCTTAAAAGAGTTTTTGCGAAGTGCGGCACGGGGGCAGACGGAGGTATTGAAAAAAGACAGAGCTAATCGCTGCAATACTCTACATCAGCCTGTCTCCGTAACACCTCATTTCAATTATTGGTTCCGCAGTATATATATATATATATATATTGGTGGTATATCTACCAATATAGCTAATTATAATGAATAAAATTAAGCGGTAAACCAACCCAACAAGCCGCCAAATCTAATTCAACCCCAAGCGTGGCTATAACTTAAATGTTGGAAAACTGTCTTATTCATGCAATGATAATCGTGGTCGCACGGATAGGGTGCTGAGCTACCGTTTTGAAGGAGCCGAGCAGTGCAGCCAGATCGCGCGCGAAAGTTACCCTCTCTCTAGTCCCTCGCGCGCCCATCACACAATCATAGTAGCGCGTGTCCGTGAGCGAGCGACGCTCGGACATCTTCGGAAAGAGCCGAGTGCCGTCGAACTGTCCCGACCGCGCCTTCGGCAGCTACACCAACACATAGACACGCTGAGCACGTTCATGTGCGGCCAAGACGAACGAAGGCTTCGAGGGAAAAAGCAATCTGAGCACGGCCCGCGCGTGAAGTCACGCGACGGCACGCGCGAGACTTTTAGATGATTTCAATGCTTATTTAGCTCTTGATTCTCTGCGTTATTAATGTATACAAAAAAATGTCTCGCGCACTCTGAACGCTTATTTTTTTAGTTTATACGCTAATTTAAATATAATAATAAATCTAAATTACAACTTATTTATCTTCTAAAAAATTGTTTACGCTTTACTCACACCCGTCCTTATGCCAAATAAATTATAATTCAGAAAAGTAAGTGAAAATATATTTATATTCGTATTATTATATTAATTCTCATACTTTCATCAAGCGATAAAGTATTATCTCCAAAAACAAGTCAATCATCAATCGGGCCGCCAATCGTAACTGCCAGAAAGTGCATCTTTAACACAAGTGCTAGGATGGTCCCGTTGGTAGCGTTCCTGGCTTCGGTCCGTAGGGGCGCAGGATCGTTCCTCATGCTTAGCGCTTTTTTTTTAAATCATGGTTACTATTAATTTTTATTTGATTAGTTATTTTTATTAGTTATCATATTTATTTTAATTAGTTATCTTTTAGTACCGAAAAATTTATCGCGCACTCTGACCGCTTAATTTATTAGTTTTTACGTTAATTTAAATATAATAAATCTAAAATACAACTTATTTATCTTCTAGCAAAATGTTTGCGCTTTACTCACACCCGACCCTATGCCAAATAAATTGTAATTCATAAAAGTAAGCGGAAATATATTTATCTTCGTATTATTATATTCATTCTCATATACGTTCATCAAGCAAAAAAGTATTATCCCCAAAAACAACCATCCATCCGTCCGCGAATCGTAAGTACCAGAAAGTGAACATACATTGACACAAAAAATTAAAGGAGCAAGAAAAGTTGAACTTCGTCAAAAGTGTTCGTACAAAAAAAAAGGATGTTAAAGCTTCAAGTTTCTAGTTTTAGTTCCGACAATGATTTTTTTTTGAGAATCACTGATTGCGCGGTAGGAAGAAATATCACGGCAAAAAAAATGTTGCAAATTTTTACGTTTTTCAAAGTTCTGCACGTGTTTTGGAGATTTTTTTCGGACTTGACCAATATCAAGGTCATTGAGCCCATTCAATTCAGTTCAATTTGCTTCTTTTTTTATCTCCTTACGACCATTTTTCGCTGATATCGGCCTCCTCGTCGGCCTCTGAATGAAAAAACGTCCTTTTGTCTTCAGTCATCGATATCTCGGGAACTAATGGTCGTACGGGAATTCGACCGGCAATTTTGGAAACATGAATGCATACTCTACAAGCTCTGATTATTATTGTAGATTTAAAAAAAATTATTTTTGCCATCAGTTTTAAAAAAGTACAAAAAATCGATGTTTTCTTGTTTTTTATAAAATCCACCGCTACTTTGCAAATATTGCGATAAACACTATTGTTTATGGACGGTCATTCGGCTCAATATGTCCCCAAGAGATATGCAAAATTCCAAATTGATCCGTTCATCGGTCTTTCTTGCCCGATTGACCAAAATATGAAAAAAAATTAAAGGAACAAGTTTCCTCCTTCTCAGAAATCATTTCATGATTATTAAGAGGAAAAACAACTTTTCACGACTTTTCGTACAATTGGGTATTGAGTACGCATTAAATGTTGGAAAAGAACCCTGAAAATCATATTGACTAAAAATTTTCGATTTTTTTTTTTTTAATAACAAATATGTTGAAATTTTTTTGTTTATAAAAAAATCTATTTCGATTTTTTTTATTTTTTTAATGTTGACATTTTTTTTCGATTCAACATTGTACCGCCAGCATTAGAATTACCCAAAGTGTACGTAGAATTACCCAAAGCGTACCTCCCCGTGGTATGCTTTGGGTAATTCTGATGCTGGCGGTACAATGTTGATTAAAAAAAAAATTTCAACATTAAAAAAAAAAATTCGAAACTGATTTTCTTATAAAAAAAAAAAATTTTCAATATTTTTTTTACGAAACATTTTTTTTTTCGAAAATTTTTAGTCAATATGATTTTTACGGTTTTTTTCCAACATTCAATGCGTACTCAATACCCAATTGTACGAAAAGTAATGAAAAGTTTTTTTTCCTCTTAGTAACCATGAAATGATGTCTGAAAAGGAGGAAACTTGCTCCTTTAATTTTTTTTCAAATTTTGGTTAATCGGGCAAGAAAGACCGATAATCGGATCAACTTGGAATTTTTCATGGCTCTTGGGGACATATTGAGCTGAATGACCGTCCATAAACATTAGTCTTTATCGCAATATTTGCAAAGTAGCGGTGGATTTCATAAAAACCAAGAAGACATCGTTTTTTTGTACTTTTCTAAAACTAATGGCAAAAATAAAAAATAAAAGTTTCACCACAATAATAATCGGAGCTTGTAGAGTATTCACGTTTCCAAAACTACCGATCGAATTCCCGTACGACCATTAGTTCCTGAGATATCTCAGCGAAAAATGGTCGTACGGAGAAAAAAAAGCAAATTGAAGTGAATTGAATGGGCTCAATGACCTTGATATTGGTAAAGTCAGAAAAAAATCTCCAAAACACGTGCAGAACTTTGAAAAACGTAAAAATTTGCGCAATTTTTTTTGCCGTGATATTTCTTCCGACCGCGCAATCAGTGATTCTCATAAAAAAAAATCATTGTCGGATCTAAAACTAGAAACTTGAAGCTTTAAAATCCTTCTTTTTTGTACGACCACTTTTGATAAAGTTCAACTTTTCTTGCTCCTTTAATTTTTTGTGTCAATGTATGTTCACTTTCTGGTACTGACGATTCGCGGTCGGATGGATGATTGTTTTTGGGGATAATACTTTATCGCTTGATGAAAGTATATGAGAATGAATATAATAATACGAAGATAAATATATTTCCGCTTACTTTTATGAATTACAATTTATTTGGCATAGGGTCGGGTGTGAGTAAAGCGCAAACATTTTGCTAGAAGATAAATAAGTTGTATTTTAGATTTATTATATTTAAATTAACGTAAAAACTAATAAAATAAGCGGTCAGAGTGCGCGATAAATTTTTCGGCACTAAAAGATAACTAATTAAAATAAATATGATAACTAATAAAAGTAACTAATCAAATAAGAATTAAGGATGTTGGGTCCCAAATCGCAAATGATGATAAAATTCTGAAAATTTGGTATGTTTTTGTATGAAGTATTTCAAAGGTCGTGTAAAAATTTCACGACAATTAGGAAGCTCGTTATTGAACAATTAACATTCACAAATTAAATGCTGTCTTATGGAAACTGATGTAACTTTGCAATAAGTTTTTCTTTTGACCTCTCAATTTTGTAATATCTACAATATACTGAAAGCAACGGAAACAAAACGAAGTTTATTGATACATTTCTTTTATTTCTTTTAAAAATTGTTCTTAACAAAATATTAATTTTTCAATAACGAGCTTCCTAATCGTCGTGAAATTTTAACACGACCTCTTAAATACTTCATACAAAAACATATCAAATTTTCAGAATTTTCTTATCATTTTTTATTTCAACCCTTAAGGAGGTTGAAGTAATGATGATAGAATTCTGAAAATTTGGTATGTTTTTACATGAAGTATTCAGGAGGTCGTGTAAAAATTTCATGACGATTAAGAAGCTATTTATTGAACAATTAACATTAACATGTTTTATAGGGACTCAACATCCTTAATAGTAACCATGATTTAAAAAAAAAAAAGCGCTGAGCGTGAGGAACGATCCTGCGCCCCTACGGACCGAAGCCAGGAACGCTACCAACGGGACCATCCTATCGCTTGTGTTAAAGATGCATTTTCTGGCACTTACGATTGGCGGCCGGATGGATGATTGATTTGTTATTGGAGATAATACCTTATCGCTTGATGAAAGTATGAGAATTAATATAATAATACGAATATAAATATATTTTCACTTACTTTTCTGAATTATAATTTATTTGGCATAAGGACGGGTGTGAGTAAAGCGTAAACAATTTTTTAGAAGATAAATGAGTTGTAATTTAGATTTATTATTATATTTAAATTAACGTATGAACTAAAAAAATAAGCGTTCAGAGTGCGCGATACAATTCTTTTGTATACATTAATAACGCAGAGAATCAAGAGCTAAATAAGCATTGAAATCATCTAAAAGCCTCACGCGTGCCGTCGCGTGACGTCACGCGCGGGCCGTGCTCAGATTGCTTTTTCCCTCGAAGCCTTCGTTCGGCTTGGCCGCACATGAACGTGCTCAGCGTGTCTATGTGTTGGTGTAGCTGCCGAAGGCGAGGTCGGGACAGTTCGACGGCACTCGGCTCTTTCCGAATATGTCCGAGCGTCGCTCGCTCACGGACACGCGCTACTATGATTGTGTGATGGGCGCGCGAGGGACTAGAGAGAGGGTAACTTTCGCGCGCGATCTGGCTGCACTGGAGCCGAGTTCGATCCCCGAAGAGTGGGCTTGTTTAGAAAAATTATTTGTGGTGGTTATGTTCAACTGGGGGCAAGATTGCAGCGCCGCGGAGTATCAATTCTCAACGAAAATTGTCGTCAGTAAGCGGCCTACCCCCATTATGCGAATTCTGGCAGAGTTTCCAGACCAGTATATAAGACCGTGGTATTAGCATAGGACATTTGGAGGTTAATATTTTGTTTTTACCGTTTTTGTATAACTAACAGTGCTAACTGCGATGAGATTATTCATTCAGTGTGAGATTATTCATGATTCATTATTTTTTATTATTCATTATTATTCATTCAGTAATGCCCACCCACTGTACCACTGTACTGATCGCGCAGCGCGGCACAAGTCTAGTGCTTTGCGAGTCGGCTGCTACATCGGAGCGCCGCTTCCGAAGAACCATCGCGGTCCCTACCCACGGTCTTACATTGGCCCCACCGTCCGAAATCTCCATACGTCCTAGGTCCTAGTGAATCTCGAAAACTGTTCTTGGATTCATTCCGATCAAAACTTCGCGCTGAATCCTTATCATTCTTTCAATCAGTATTTTATTGTTTTCACAACAATAACTGCGCGTTTGAAGAAAAACGCGTGAAACAAGCACTACCGTGATGTACGCGCCCACGCGAACCGCGAATTTTACCAAACGATTTTACATTGCATACGCTTTATGCAAATTTTTCTAGGTTATAAAGTGCGTCGACATATATGAGTACGTACACATAGCTTTGTACTGTTGAACAAATATGTGAATATATACTTGGAATACGCCTTGAATCAGTAATTCCGTTTCGATTTCTTTGTCATCTCGAGGAACAAATGTCGGATTAAATATATTCGCACCTATTGATATGATACATTGATCATTCTTTTTACAACATTGACGCGATGTCAGTTCCGTTGCTTAGAGACCAGATGAGAGTCATAAACGAGCCACAAAAATTAAACCAACAGTTTATTGTGATGACGAATAATGCGGACGATTCTCACACAATGAAATACTCGTGAATGAATCGTTACTGTATAACAATAATATTCATATATATGCTCGGAACACATAACTAGGTAAAGTATTGTTAAAGGACTTCTATCAAGTTGAATGTTTTGAAAAGTATCGTTTTTTGCTTTTAACAGATTCTCAAAACAAGAATTAAAAACTATTTTCTGCAAAATTTTAAGTTGATTCTTTCAAAATTGAGGGAGTTATGGCCGTTTATAGATAGGTTCTGTGAACCAGTGAACTTTAAACGGCTCTTTCTCAAAATAACTTTGTCAAAACGTTGGCCATGATATCTCAAAATTGCCTGTACTGCAAATTTTACAAGGTTCCTTAATATATCGAAAAGTAGCTTGAAGGAAGCAATTTTTTTGCGATGCCTCGTTTTTTTCATTAGCAAAACTAGAGGGCTTTGCTCACCGATAGTCAATACTTTCACTTTGCGTTTGCTTGATGCATTTGATTTTTTAATTACGGATGCTTCTCAGCACCAGTTGTCGCCATGAAGGACGTTTTTGAAGCAGCAGCTTGTACGAACCGTTGTATCTATCACATTTATAAATATCTGTCAATACAACAAAAGTAAGGAAAAATTATAATCGCACTCTATAGTGTAAAAAGACAGAAATGTCAAACCTTCACACAATGAGCCAGAAAAATTTCACAAAAATTCCTTTTACTGTTCACGAGCTAGGTATAACGCATTGACGGTTGATTTCCTTGTGACGGAAAATATAACTTGACGTGAATAACACTATATAGTAAGTGTGAATAAACTTTAAGTACGACAATGGCAATATTGATAATAAAACCAGCAAAAAAATTGCAAACAAATAAATGCAATAGTTCATTATAATTGTTATTATTAACATTCTTGTGAATCTTATGATTATTCTTACTGTCGCTGTTCTTATTATTATCACAATCATTGTTATTACTGTTACTTCAATATAATTACTGTTATTGTTTTTACGATTATTATTATCATTATCGGTATTACCGTTACCATAACACACTGAATAACAACACATAGTATTATTCTGATTGTTGTCATTCGATCAAATTATTAGTTACTTGTATTGTTGAAATGTGTTTTTGTCTTTGTTTTGCAGAAAACCATGAATAACGGAAGATGGAGTCGTCGGTGAAGAGACGGGCCTAAGGCCTAACGTTATAGAAAGAAGGAGGCGGCAATATCGATAGCGCAATGGCGCGTAGTCAGAGATACGGCAACGAGAGTATAGACGCGTTGAACAAAGGCTGCCTGGATCGCTACGAATCAGTAGCCTGTGGTCGCATCGGCATTCTCGTTGTGGTCTGCGGCGTGACGCTGTTCTTCGTTGTATTGAGGATCGTCAAGTACCACTCTTACAAACACTCGCGGATGCATCACTATCTCATTTTTTATCTCTCCGCCGTTCAGTCTATTTTATGGTGCGTCAAGAAAACTTTTTATTTCGACTGCGTAACAATAAGAATGACGATGATAATAATGATTGCAATAGCGCTGTGAGAGATTGAGGTAGTCCGCGCCCGTGCTTGATTGCTAGATTGCTGTTCATTCTTTTGTATATGCTAGCTAAGATTACCCGCAGTTCAGGCTAAGTAAATGAATTCGCACTTGGGACATTTCTCTTTTCCCATTTTATTCGCATTTGACAATTGTACGAATATGGGAATGGATAAGGTAACACTGACTGGCTGATATTGAATTCGCAGCATCGTCGGTTCCGTGTTCGGCTCGCGTCATCCGCAGCTGGACTTCACGTCTTACTACGTAAAATTGCTGCACTTCGTTCTCATATGCCATTTGTACTGGTCGTCGGCAGCTGAAAATCGTCGTCGGGACGACGTTGCCCAGCATGTCGTTAATCCGGTCTTGGGACTTTACACGCTCTACCTCACGGCCGTCGTACTCATGGGAATGGTTGACATCGGTGGCACATGGACGCAGTGCCTGCGTAAGTGAAATTTCTCTTGTTATGCGATTCATTGACTTTTCGCATTCGGTATTAATTGCACACCATATTTTATTAACTCCACTGGGTGCTGATAGTAGTTTCGTAATAATAATAATGCCCATATTAACAATGATGGTAATAATAATAATAAATACTATTATTATAACAATGATATCGTTGTGGAACATTTTCCCCCGATCCATCAATTTAATTTAGCCAGTGACTTAATATTAAGTATAATTTATTCTTGTCAATAATAATAAGAAGAAGAATTTTGATAATGTATATAAGACATTTGTCTTCAGGTCCTTACTGGCTGATGCTCTCAGGCGCAGACTTCGCAGTAGTGCAGCTCTTCGCCCTGGTCGCCCTATACCTGACCTACGACAGCAAGAAAACCGCCATATCTGCGTTAGTCTTGCCAGCAGTCCGCTTCAACACTCGTGACATTTGGCTGATCGCTATAGCCTTCGAAATTTCGGCCTCCGTCTCCGTTCTGTTCGACACTCTGATGATCCTCAGTAAGTGACCACTCGATTTTTCAGTCGAGCTCGCTTTACAGTCGGTGATTTTTGCAATTAAACAACAACAACAACACAAACGCCAGAGACGAGGGTGACACAAAAAACGTTCATTGGATATAATGGTGACAATTGGTGAAAAACACATAGTGGGAAACGAAGAGACTGGCTGCAGCGGTGTCTACAATCATGTACAGGTGTACTATAGTCTCCTCATCGGGCTAGTCACAATACTCAAATATATGGTGCCGACGTGGACGTTGCTCTGGGTACTCCAACCCGTACGCGTGAATTCGAGGCCCTCGGAGGTTGGACTAACGTTCCACTATAATATGGTATGTGCGATGAAGGAGTACACGCGAAAAAGCATGATACATGTTTCTATCTGCTAGTAAATAACAATATATAATGATAAAAATGAATACTCTGCTAATTAATAATAATAATGGTAAACACTCCATTAATGGGTCTGCGTAAATTGCGGACCCAAATAAAGGTAATTTTTTTTTATTAGTCATTGGGATAACGAGGTCGCGATTTCACACACAATTGACAGGGTCTTGTCAAGTTTGAGTTTAACGTGGTCATCGCAAGTGACAGGTATTCTTTTGGGATTTGGGACACATTTTTTAACAATTTTACAGTTCTTTAGAATTTTATCAAACAAAACTAACGAGTTGAATTAACTTTACACCGTTCGAAAAACACTCACGTGTAAAAAAAGGTTGGTTGTCAGTTGCCATGATTCTGGAAGTTTTGCTCACCTAAAATTAAAAAATCAAACGACATTCAATTTGTAGACCTGAGGCTATCGCCGGAACTAAAGTGAAGTAAAAATGTCGAAAATAGAATTATTGGCACGGTTTTAAAAGTTAAGTTCCAAGTTTCGTCATGTTTTTTTCGACTCTTTCACCTTAAAGACAAAACTATGGCAGATGTGAGATATATTCTAATTCGGGTGAGAACTATCGATGTGCTGACTATACCATAAAAAATGGAGCGGAATCCGTTCGATAGTTTTTGAGATATCATTGAGTCTTAAAAAAAAATGAAAAATTGATACATCATGCATGGCCAATCGGCGTAGGTGAATCCGGCAACTAGGATGATCTGAAGTTAAAAATTATAGAATGTACTTCTACCATAATAATAAAAGTTCCATATGACCAGATACTTCGTTGAAATTTCCAAATTACGTAATTGGCGAGCTGTAGAAAAAAATGTTGATTTTCACCAACAAAAACACAACTTCGATCATTCGTTATCAACAAATTGATAAATTCATTTTTTTTTAACATCCGATCATACGATAGAAAATGTTATAGACTATGATCTGTCCGTAGTTACGAAAAAAATAAATTTTCAAAAATTTCGCTATGGCTCAGTGGGCAAGCTTCGCAAAAATCGTCACAAGTCGCTCAATTTTTGGAACTTTCACAAAATCTTTTTTGGAAATTCAAGTTAAGGCTAGGTGCCTATGGAAGTTCGCAATTAAAAAATCGTATTTATGAAATTTCAAGCTTATGCAGATCCCTTAACGCATGATGGCATTGGACATCGTATCCACGCTTTTCTCGTTTGTAAAACTTCTTTTGCATATAACAAGGTCTTCCAATTAAGTAGATGAAAGTAATACTGTTATTTTTCTCCTGCACACTAAATGGTTGCTCCAATTCGCGATTTTCACGTCCTAGAGGTGGCGCAGCGATACTTCAATATGGCCGGTGAAAGTACAGCCCCGAACGTAAACAATTACTTCGTTCGTGATTTCCTGCGAGTTGGCTGTTGGATTTACCTCCATGCTAGATTGAAACGTCGGTACTGCAGTGAATAATTTATTTTCCCCTCTTTTTTAGCTCCGTCAGCTCTGGATTCAGTTTTTTTAAAGCGAAAAGAGTCAATCGCAGGTTTCGAGAAGGAGTAATTCTATTTTTCAGAGCATACTTTTTTACACGGGGAGTCTGAATTTATATTTACAGATTCTATAGAACATAAATACTTTTCAATATTGTCCGATTTCTTATTTATAAAGATACGAACTAGGAAATAAAAAACCTTGCCGTCACAAACGCTCCTCCATGTCCTAAAGAGCGTCATTGTCAGAGCCAACAACCACTTTTTTGAAAAGACTATCTTTAGGTGGCTTATGGAACGACAATTCACTTTTCTCATCGATCTTGCACCCTGGAACACAGCAGAATTTCGAGTAATTTTTGGTTTTTCAAGTTCTGTCCATTGTTATCATTGTATTTTGACGAAGTTTACTAATTTAGTAGAGCTACCGTCTTAGGCCGCGAGATGCGCCAAGACTTTTGTCGTACGAAAGAAAAAACATGAATTTTCCGTATTGCAGGAGCGAACGCGCGACAACCAGTACAGGCGAATACTGTTCTCGCCTAGCGCCGGTTTAGCCACGTCCCTGAATCATCATCACCATCATCATCATCATCATTCGGCGATACCGTGTCCGAGCGATTCCCCGTTGTACGGTAGTTTCGGTGATTTCTCGTACGCCGACAGTCTCTCAGACGTTTCGCCGACGTTGGCGAATCGTTGGAGCATAAACGATACGAACGAGGGCGACGATGGCGAAAATGACGACGAAGACGACGCATGTGACGTAGTCGAGAAACGCAACCTCGAACGCACCAAGGACGCTAATCGGGAAAATTGTGGGGCGCGACCAAATGACGAGAAATTTACGAACTTAACGACGACGAACTACGACCATCTCACGACCATCAACGAGGAATGCACCGCCAACATGGCCGAAAGCCCGCACACGTAAAAACACGGGGAAAAAGTGCGTGCCGCCTTGCTCAATTTCTGTTCTAAGTCATGACGAACCTAGTCGATAAATACGAAACAAAAGGGAGAAGAGGGAGTGAAAAAACGCCGGGGAAAGAAAAGACAACGAAAATAGTGCGCGCGCGTCGATTAACTCAGTGATTTGGGGCGCGACTGCACAGTCGTTCTATCTTTTTTTTTTTGAAATATTTTCACGCAACAACAATACGTAATTGTATATAATTTAATTGATTCTCTCGTTTATGCATCCTCGAGCCTTCGATTATCGGCTTTCCTAATTCTCGAATAATCGGATATGTATATAAGAAGTGAAAAAGTTACGAATGTTTTTGTAAAGAAATTCAGCTCACGCAAAATGCGCTGTAACTCAAGAACTACTCGATTTGGAAGAAAATATCTGAAGGAAAATAAGATTCATTATGTTTGAAAAAAAACAAATTATATTTCAAAAAACAAATTATATTTGAAAAAAAAACAAATTAGAGTTGGAAAAATGAATCTATACTTCAAAAACGTCGTTTTTATCATGGCTTTTGGTCGAAAAATAGCGACAAGTGTGTCCATATACATATATGTGTATAAATATATATTTTAAAAATATTTATATTCTCTATACTTTATAAAGACATTCGTCATTTTTTGGCTCGAGCGAAAGTTTGCAATGTGTACCCACGTTTTTCGCCAGTCGTGTCGATATATATATATATATATATGCAGACGTATGTGTACATGTATATACAGAATGATGAGATAGAACGCGAGGCGTCGAAACATCCGATCGCGCTATATTATCTTATTATTAAATCAAGGAAAATCTCCCAATGACGCTTAATCGCATCTCTAGAATAATACGTTTCCACTAACAAACAATATAACCATGCGCGTACATGTGCCTACGCAATACTTGTACGATACGACACAGCCAAAATATTTTTAGTGCCGCGAGCGTAATCTCATAAAGAGGGAAAGAAAGAGGAGGAGGAGGAGACGAACGAAGAACAAAGAAAACGTTTGCATCAATGACGTCTCGAACAGCGTTTTTCTCATTTTATCTTTCTTTTGACGGAGCTTCGTCTTCGAATAGCCCTTACAATGACGCTTTGCATGTACAGTGCTGAGAAAATGTGCGTATTCAACGCGACGAAGAATCTGAAAATAATCAGCCACATTGGATTTTTATTGGAAATTCATTTTTTTTATCATGATTATAATAATAATGTCACAAAAACAAAAATAATCCAGCTATATTGGATTTTATTCAAAAATCGACCTTCAAGAGAGGACATCACTGTAACATTATCAAAAAATCGTTTTTTTTTGGAAACTCTTTTGAAAAATCCTTTGCACTTTCAAAAATATGTTGGTAGCTTTGAAAAACAGGTTTAAAGTGGCTTTCGAGCTATTTTTTAGCCACGCCGGTAGACGCAGTACCAGCCACACAAAGTACCGTCCAAAAATTTGATCCTGAAGTAAAAACCGTAACCCGCCGAC
Source organism: Ophion costatus (assembly GCA_951751655.1). Classification (NCBI taxonomy): domain Eukaryota; kingdom Metazoa; phylum Arthropoda; class Insecta; order Hymenoptera; family Ichneumonidae; genus Ophion; species Ophion costatus. The sequence continues at coordinate 22,124,494 of OX632357.1, read as the reverse complement.
TCAAGAATCTCCCACGCGTCTAAAAATTCACTCGTGCAGTTTTTCCTAGCGGGTAACGAAAACACCAGACACGTTTTTTTTTCGAAAGCATGTTTTTTAAATCGGCACGCAGCAGAACTCGAACAATTTTCATTCAATCAACTGGAAATTTTAACTGTAGCTTCTTAGATTGCTTTTAGAGTCAAGTTCGAGCGCTTTTTTCCAGTTATCGAGAATTGTAAAAAGTATATCATTTTTTGTGTGAAAATGATGGTTAAAAAATGAACTTTTTTCAAAGTCGTCTCTTTTTTTTCATTACTTTATTATTTCCCCCTGCACTTGACTGCTTAAACTAATATAATTAACGAAAATATTTTACTGTTGGTTTCAGGATCAACCCTAGAACTAGAAACTGAGGTAGATATCTACCCCATGTTTTTGTTTGCAAAATGACGTTTTGGCCGTTTTTTAGCACATTCAAGTATATAAATCGACTTTTTACCGACTAAACTTTAATGAAATTGAATTTGCTTTCCACCATTCTCTTCTGCATGAAAAGAAACGAAGAGATTCCTGTAGTTACGAGTCTCATTACTGCTTTCAGATCGATTTTACGAACAAGAAACGCGAGGGGTAAATATTTACCTCGGTTTGTAGTTTAAAGGTAGAAAAAATGGGTTTATAGTTCCACCGTTGAATTTACGACAGTTCTACTGCGTGCCGCAGAGAGGGTTGGCTGAAAACCAGTTGTGCTATAGCGACTCGTGCACCGCCATGTTCTGTTCTTTTGACAAATACATTTTTTTCATACTTCAAGTAGCAGTAGTTTATCCCATCTGTACAACTTTCGCTTTTTTTACAAAACTCTTCTTTACATTCTTATCTCTAACCTATAAGCTAATCGATTAAAATTGAAGTTAAAAATTAAAATTATAATTACAATATTTTACCCCAAGCACCGTACGCCATTATGTGCTTTTTACTCCGCCACCCTTTGGTCGTCATCAGTTTTTGCCCTTTTTAATTTCGCGAGCGCCCTTAAATACTCGCAGATTACCGGCACCGGCTTTTTTTACATACTTCAATATATACCCAACAAAGCTTAAACGTTCTTTTGACCATGCATTTTATTCCTTTCTTTAAAACAAAAACTCAAAAAAAACGACCGGAAATGAGCAGTCGCAGTGGTGCCCTCCCTCAATAACAATAATAATAATGAAAGTAACAATACGATGGGATTCTAAAAACAGCTACGACTTTTCGTATAATCGATTTTATGTGAATAAAAACCACGCGAATTACTTGGCTTCTTCGTGATGGATATAACCGTTAAAAATGTACACCTCCCAGCAACAATCGGCGACTCTCAATTCCTCGTACGCGATACATTTATCTTTTCTTATTCTTTGTAAATATGTACAGGCATTTTTTGAGTGTCCCTACGGACAGTTTTACGCAGTATTGATATTAAAAAAAAAAAGTAACGAAGAAAATAAAGAATTAAAAAGAAAAAGGTGCAACACAAGAAATAATTCGAAGTGTGAAGTCGACGTTTTTAATTTGAATCGCGCTGTTACTACAGGATCATCGATATAATAATACATCCACTTCGATACAATAATTCCGGGAACGAAACATTGAGAAAATAGAAATCGCATCACGCGTGGCGAGTGGGCCAATGAGAATGGGTCGTGCGATAAAAAAAACGACGGGTCGTTTCAGTGTACGCCGGTCCGAAGGGAATAGCGGCGGGAGGGGGGGGGGGGGGATGCGATAAGACTAATCTTATCCGAAAATCCGTGTAACTCGTTGAGAAATCACAAAATATGTTGTTACGGCATCGATCAATGTCATCATCGCTGTGCCCCATCATCATCGATGTTGTCTTTGATCGCGATCGTCGCCACGCCGAAAAAGTCGTGTTCGTTTTGGAAAATCCAGGACGATCGCGAAGAATCTCGCGGTTGCAAAATACATATGCGCGTTTATGATCGCAATATGCGTGAGATTCTCTTATCTCGCGTGTGGGTGTAAGAAAATATATAAGCGTTCATTATATATTATCGCACTTCATTTATTCCGCGCGATGCGATACTCATTCATCCCCTCTCGGACGGCTCATATTCGCAACCTGTGGCAATCGTTTCGATATTCTCCCTCTCGTATTCATATTTCGTCTTTGTACGTATAGTACAATATACGTGTGTGTGTGTGTGCGTGTGCGAATACACAAGGCTTTCCATACAAGATCGACGGATTCTTCGAGCCTCCCCTTTATGCTTGCAGCAATTTTCGTCAAGGCCGATTTCCAATAAACTCCCGCCTTGGATGAAAGGGATGCAAATGTTTTTTTGTAAACATTTTTGTTTCGTAACGATTGAAGAAAAAAAATAGTAGTATACACTAAATAATGTAAAAAATTAGACACAGCGTGATTAAACTTCATTAAGTATTAGGACTTACCCGTTTACACGCACGCACACACACACATACACACACAGTGGGTAAAAAAGTATTAGTACATCTCACACGAAGCTGTTGTTTATTTGGCTTTACTTTTTTGTTCGTGTTTTCCAAGATTTCTGTAAACAGACACCATGTACATTTAGGATGAGCTACGTGTACAAATACTTTTGTTGAGTGTTGTTCAAACATATGCAGATATAAACCAATGTTCACTTGAGAGATCTCCATAAGCTTGGGGCCCAAAAAACAGGTCGACTTGCAACATTTTTTTCTGATGAGATTATTGGGTTGATGAGGTCCGGATTTTATACACAATTAACACATAATTATGCCAAGTTTGGTTTTTGCGTTGAAAAATGTTGATAAATAATGAAGTTGTTATTATTTAACCAAAGTTCCACGGTTGCTACATGGCCAATCGGTGTAGGTGGTTCTGGCAACGAGAATGATCTCAAATAGAAAATCAAAAAATTCTAATTTCGAGAAAAACAAAAGATAAAAGTGTTAGTCGCAGTGGGACTCTTTAAAACAATCGTAGTTCGCTCAATTTTTTCACTTACAAAATCGTTTCAAACTAAAGTTAAGACCCTGTGTATACAACTATGCAATGAAAAATCGTATTTTTGCCACTTTAAATCCATGCAGGCCCGTTAATAAATACCTGTCGCAATATACTAAATATACTTAAATAAATATTTAATAAACCGGAGTATCGAAACGTAAAGGACATATTTGACTTGTAAAATCTCTTTATTCGGTTATTCCTTTCACGAGTGCATAAAGTAAGGTCATGCAAACCGACTATTTCCGTTATTCAACTTACTGGACTGTCAGTGTTCGCTCGGTTACCTTTGGCTCGTAACCTCACTTCGCCGGAGGTGTTTTTGTGCTCGTTCTAAGTCAAATTAAAAAATCTTCGTTACACGTCGAAAGAAAAAGACATGATAGGTCTTATAGAGTCACATCACGCGGTGCGCGCGCGAGAAACTTCACGCCGTGCGCCACCTGGCGGATGTTCGACGCACTGGTGGCAAATTTAGCAATACTCGTACGCATTCGTGACTTCTTGGCAATTCTCCTTCAAAGTTACGACTCTCTCGGTATAAATTGCCATTCAAATTTTCACAACAATTCTACCATATAATTATTGACATTATAACATATCAATTTACCGTATAATTATAAATTATACATCGGATAACATTTAACGAATGAAAATCTTTTAACATTGTAATTTGCTCCGTACATATTTGTATTTAAATTACACACATCTCCGAACACACACGCACGGACTGTAATTATTTACTCTTCAAAGGCTATGTGGTTGACGCATGTCTTCCGGCCCACGTGCAATTCAAGTTTACTAAAAGAAAAGCCATTCGTAAACAGTGTCGCGAACTATCGCTACCGATTTCGCCTGGAATGCCTTATTTATATTTACGCGTTAACTCATCTTTCGGACGTCAATAATGATGCGGCACACAAACGCGGCAGCTGCAGGCGAGCTTGCGATATTGCCAAAGGGCGAGTAGAGCGGGTAAACAGGGGAATAAAGAAGCGTCGACACCTCCTGCTTCTTCGCCCCGACTCGACTCTTCTCTCATCCCAGCTCTTTTCCTCCGATAGCGCCGATTTTATACATATTCCACATTACATACTGATAATACATGAATAGATATCCAAGCATACCGATATATATATATATATACACATACATACACACGCACGCACACATACACATATGTATGTGCCTATGTTCGTTCCTTACGTTTTTCCCCCATAAGGCGATCCGCGCAGCTCGCTGATAAATAAAATATTAGTCGATAGTTAATTCAAATTCATTATTCGTGTACGATCGAGCGAGGGAAATTGACACAAGTGGCCCGCGATCGTCCGCGACCGAGTAACTTAAATTTCTTCGCAGCGCGTTCTTTGTATTTGTTTACTTATACATATATATATATATATATACATACATACAGGTATATATATACATACGATTTTGACTAAGAGCGCGATAATACACGCATTATTTTGGGTGCAAGTAAATATTCAAGTACACGAAAAACGTTATAAATTCGCTTGTCCGTCAGAGAGACAGGGTCCCTTCGTCCAAATTTCGGTCGTGTCGAACCCGCGTCGTTACTCGTGATAAGATACGCGAAACTCGACATCAAAGTAAAAGAAATAAGACGTCTGGAACAATCGCATCGCATGCAAATGTGCATTCGCATATATATATTTATTGAAATAAAGTCTACAGTGTTGCAATAACCGAGTGCTGTTCGTGTCATTTACGATCGATGCTCGCCTCCCTGAAGGAGCCATCTTCGCACGATCGGTCGAACTAGAGAAGCTTCTCGACCGGAAGTAACAAGTTGTTTGTAAGATTCGCGTTCTCCGAAGTCCGCTTCTTCGAAGTTCTTTGTCAGCGGGCGACGACGACGACGGATAATGAGCGACGTTTGGTACGAGAGTGCGCGTCGATTCTTATAAGTTGAAGAAAATAAAACAAAGTATACGCGAACGATGGTGCATCTGAGACGCAAGGTATTTATCGTGAGGCAGTTCATGTTATTTTTCACCCGTGTTACTTACGCCCTCGTGCGTTCACGGGGCGCCGGTGTGCGTTCCGATGCGGGAGAGAACTTTCGGTGTTACGAAAAGTGACATCTGACCGGCATTTCTTGTCCAATTTTCGACGCCCGGTTCAGACGTTTTATCGATTGGTATTGCCCCCTGATTGCCCATGACTCTCGATCAACTTCCGGTTTGAACGAAGCGCCGCGATCGGTAGAAAAATTCAAGTCTCGTATGGTGACACAGTTTTTTCTTCGTTTCCATGAAATATCGGTGCATTCCGTTGATTGGTTGATGAGCGAAGGATATTAATTGCGGGCAATTCCACAGGTTTTTATTCTTACTGGAAATGAGGAAAATTTCCTGATTCTAATTATTCTTTGTTCTTGAGAAAGAGTCAAATAACCTCACTCTTACTTCGTACTTGAACTTTTAGTGAACTTCAATCAATATACAATTTTCTTGTCTAATGAAATACATAAAAATGTACATTTTTAAATCAAATACGTATATACATAAATAATTATTATTCATACGAATTTGTTGAAGCGACCGACGCTTTTGAAAAATAAATCTTTGTTCGTATTTTTTTCGCGTTGCCACTTAGTTTTAGTATCGCGACATTCTTCTAACGAAAGTTATACATATGCATCGAATTTCTAAAAGCCATCTTTTCTTCAACTTGCTACTGTATATTACCACACACACACACACATGGCCGCTGATGACACACGATAAATCATTGATAAGTGAGTCAACGATCGAACTTAGGGCCAGAGAAAGAAGACCTTCCGATTACACATTACGTCCATGTATCTATATGGTCCAATATCTAATCGGAGTTTCGATATATCTTGTGGATTCCTCTCGTAATCGTGGCTCTTATTTGGTACACCGTTCGGTGAACATGAACTCAGCCTGAAACCTATCCGTTTTTTTTTAAAGCGCGTTACGTTCAGTGTGATTCGGGCGGCCTTGAAAGCCCTTAAGCACCGTATTTCCGGCAATATCCGCGACGTTAAGACTGTGAGGAAAATAGAGCGTTAGGACTTCCGGTTCAGTGCCCAATTATTCGACGCCATTTACAATAAACTAATACGTTCTCACACTTACACGTTAATAATATTTAAAAAAGAGTCGTTTCTGGTTACGACAGCTGGAAGCGCGAAAAATGTTTGAAAAATGACAATTTTCGATTGCATTTCCTCGTTTTTTGGAATCGCAAAAAAGACGACGGGAGAATCGACATTTCCGGTCAACCTGCGCGCGCATGTGCATTGACAATGTTGAACAGGGGATGAACATATAAATTCAAATGAGCTCGCTTTCCATCGTTCTCTTTTTTCGCTTCTTGCCGTTAGCAAGTAGGTTATTTATTTTCGGCATTCTGATACGTCAAGTCTTGTTTACCGTAATAACACATGACGTAGCGATCGTACGAGTTTTTCTCCGTCATGTGTTTTCTTTTTCCCGATGTGACGTGAGGTGGGCTCGCGTTACACGTGCCTCCTCGCATGTCACGTGATACCGTTCGCGCGCTATTTTCGGTACGATCGCGACACCTGGCATTAATCAAGTGAAACTCCTCCGAGCCCTTGTTCGTATAACCTCAAATGAAAATCGTGCACGGTAATAAAATTCCTCCGTGCGACTATGATTGAGAAACGTGGAGATTACGTATTCGAGTATGAAATTCTCAGGACAAAAGGTATATATTGTACTCCGCGAAATTATTCGACGCGATGATACGTAGTTGTAAACTATTATACCTTTCGATGAATATTTATTTGATGCGTCGTTCAATATTTATGTAGGAAATGTCAAGTCCTCCCTCGAACACATGTTTGTCTTCTATTATCCGAATAATCATGCGGTTGTCATGGAGAAAAATGATACAAGCGCATTGTGGTTGGCCCACGGTTGCCGAGGAATACTTGTTGATTTGATCGACGAAATCTTGAGGCAAAAATGATCACTGAATAAAACGATAATTTCTTTATTTGTAACCATATATCGATATAGTGAAGGTGAAATAGTTCATTTTCGTAGAAAACATTCAATTCGTATTATCGAATGACGAATGCATAGAAAATATATTTGGGTGTTGCAACGTTATTGATATATTTCGATAATAATTTTGAAATAATGTTGATATATTTATTCATGTATTCATTAATAGTAATGAAATCTTTTTTCCAAAACAGTAATTTAATATTAATATTCTATATAATAGTAACAAATGTGTTATAACTATAATATGTTATAAAGTAATGATAATATTTATATCTGTATATATTAATAGTATAACAATATTAATTATTTTATATAATAATATAATAATTTTCATGTTATTATGTAATATCAATCTTTATATCGATAATAATATTCAATAATGCTTTTTTGAATCGATAACGCACACACTAAAATAATATTTTTTCCTGGTGAATAATTCGTTGACATGATAAAAAAAAATCCAATACATTTATTTTAATTTTCACATATTTTACTTTTCACAAGCCGACTAAAATTCGACATCCATTTATAATGCGATCGACGGATTATACGACACTTCTTACAATAGCCATAAAAATGTATACATTGTTCGACCAGGTCTTGTCCCGAGGCGGTTTTATCAGCCAATTACAGCAGACCGTGAGATTCGGCTCTTCTCTCAAGATCCAAGATGAGGAGCAAATACCGTCCGAACGTTCCTTCAAGGTGCGACCAAAAATCGATAACGAAGCGAACCAGTCGGACTCGCCGCTGATTCAGCTGTTTGCGTAATTTCGGACCATGTTTCTCACAGAGCATTATGAAATTTGCAGCACGCCGATTTGTCAGTGAGATTCGCACCGCCTCAGCTTCTTCAGCCGAAGCCTAACGTAAGCGATCTCTCCTTTGGCAAATACTTCACAGATCACATGCTGAAGATATTTTATTACGAAGCACTGGGCGGCTGGCAGGCACCAGCCATATCGCCCTTCGAGAATCTGGTGCTCCATCCCGCTGCCAAAGTCCTTCATTACGCAGTTGAGGTGAGAAAATCATTCGCTCGCTTCACTCTTCTGTTTTTTCGTATGGCAATTTATTCGAAAGAAAAATGACGATGCTATTCCGAGCTGATACTTTTTTTAAATTACGATTTCGCTTTTTTGTGATAATATGCAAAGATGGAGAAATTGTGAATACTTTGTTTTTGGTTCTTCGAAAAATCGTCGATTTTATGTATCTATTGATTTATGTCCAAAGAGCACCGCCTTTTGGTATCATCTTTCACGCTGTTAATCTCTTCCCACGTTTTTTCGAAGAGGATTTCTTTCTCTTCTCCACTTTCCTCCGCCATTTTTCGTTTTGTTCACACTTTATTGCTTGAGTCGATGGGTTTGACCAAATAGCCGAATACACTTGGCGGAAGTAACGAAAGGATGAAGGCAAAATAATATTTTCCTATCGGTGGCACGCGCGCTAATACAATCCGCGGGTCGCAGCTGATATCAGCATCCGTGGATTACTCCGAAAATCGCAACGTGTCGATAAACATAACGCGTCATAGCTTTCTCAATTGTGCCAAACTATCTCCAGGCTGCACCCATGTTACGCGAAAAAAGTCAAAGAAAACGATTTTCAAAGCCTCCCCTTTCATTTTCTAGGCTGAATATCCCCTCATCTTTTATATTTTTACGTCCGTCGTTATATCTCCTCGAATATACATCTAGAAATTTGCAAAATAAGCCAAATTCAATTCTTCAAGTCTTCCCAGGTTTTCAAAGCTGAACTTCCCCTAAGTTTTTTTTTCTAACACAAAGACTCAAAAGGTTGACAAATATATATATTTTCAAAGCTTAGTCTACCCTGCGTTTTTAATTCACTGGTTATTATTTTCTTCAATAGAGCACATGGGAAATTCTTCGTGCCATTGATTATTTAAATTGCACTGCATTATAAATTGTTATTTTAAAGTCGAGAATTGTTGTAGATTCCTCAGCCGGGTTGCAACGGGCAAAAAAATTGACATTTTTTCAGACGTTCTATCGAAGAATCCTCGACTCCGAAGACCAGGGATAATTTTTCTTGAAAAGACTCAGCTAATTTCGCTCGGCCAGTCTCGAAAATAGATTGCGCGTCGATTGGACGGGCTTGCAATAGTTTTATCTCGGGTTCCAGGACGGAAATTGCTACGATGTGCCTACAAAGCACGGAGCGCCATGAGCGGGGAGCGTATCGTCCGAGAAAGTAAGAGACGGAGACATTAAACGAGGCGATAATTACAATATTTTGACGTCTGTGGCCCAGCTGTTCAATTAATGATAGCGGTACGATAACGCACGCGGCGATAAATATAATCGATAAGAATCTAACATCCGCGACGCTCTCGCAACTTACAGAAATTCAAAAGAGAACGAAAAAAAGAAGAAGAACAAGAGGCAAAAGAATGAAGAAAAAAAAACAAACGAATGAGAATCTTTGGCATTGTGATCCGACATGAGCGCGGATCGTGTCACAATTCAAGGTCAACGTTGCACGATTGGAATTGCGCAAGAAAAAAAACAAGATTGAGGAAGAAGAAGAAAAAAGGAAAAAGAACGAATACCGTCGTGCTGGCCCGTAGCCGGGCATGATCCCAGAGCACTTTTTTCGTACAGATAACTCTATCAAGGTTTGACCGTTAATAATGCCAAGATAATCGCGTTCACGTAGCACCCGTTGATCTGCATTTATAAAACAGTTCCGCGAGTTGCGTACGTCTTGCTTTTAAATGAAACAAACAAGTACAGAGAAGAAAAAGGAGGATAAGAAGAAGACAAATATGAGACTATTGTCGAGGACGGCGAATTATTATTGAGGGTATTCACTCCCATTGGAGCAGCGAGAGGACTCTTCCTCTCTCTGCCGTGCCCTCGCAAATAAACGATTATCGCTTTATTACGAATCTCTCTTATTCGCTCAAGAGAAAGAGCGAGAGATGTTGCAGCGACTCGAAAAATACATGAAGATGAGACTCTCTGCACGTCGTATATCAGCGGTTACAGAGTCTTGACCCCCTCTGATATTTCACCGAGCCCTCGTTCTCCCATATAGAAAAATCATGCATCGACGTACTCGCATTGCTGCGTATTTCTGATTATACATCCTTATTATTACCATCACTGTTATTATTATAATAATGACATCAATATCGTGCTTTTATCGCAGCTCTTCGAGGGCATGAAGGCTTACCGTGGTGTAGACGGGAAAATAAGGATATTCAGGCCGGACATGAATATGGAAAGAATGAATGCCTCAGCCATTAGATCGGGGCTGCCGACTTTCAGCGGTCCCGAGCTCGTCAAATGCCTCCAGAGAATTATCAGTATAGACCAAGAGTGGGTGCCCCATTCCGAAGCTTCCAGTCTCTACATACGGCCCACCCTCATTGGCATCGATGTGAGTTCGACGCCTACACACACACCCACCGACCACTGCACATCTATTATTCGTTCATTCACATTTTAATCGATCTTACTCGTGTACAATATTATTTTTGGGTAAAGAAAAGTGTGTACAAACATAAAAGTGTATACAATATAAATATTAATATTTTGAATACGTATTTGCATCATGATTATACGGGGAAAAAGTATATTTTTATTAATATTAATATCGAATTATCTTTTTCGGTTGCAAAAACGTCTAGAGGTTGCTCGCATTGGAGTCACTTGGTTAATGAGTATTCGTGGATTTTTATCTCTCGTTCTATCAGTCTAAAACGAAGATATTAAGGTTGCAAAAGTGAATGGATTGAAAAACGTGAAATAACAGATATCGTATAATTCAAACCCGCAAACGACAATAAAAGCAGATTGTCAGAAGTCCGTTTAATGAAAAGCGCACTCGTAATTGCGACGTAATCAACGCACAATTGGCATTTGCAATCCTGAATAAGTCCAGCGTCACCGCGAATTAAAGGCCGCGTCAATATTTACGTTCAATGCGAACCGACATGCTGATGCAAGCTGCGCTCACGCTGACGGGGAAGAAAATGATATTTCCTTACGTATAGTATCGGTTCAAACAACGCTCAATGGATTTTTCCAATAATCGTTTCCAAAGTGCGCGATGATATTCCGAGAGGGCAAGAAAAATGTGCTTCCCAGCTCTTCGCAGACGCACTTGATCATTTCAGGCTTTTCAAAACAGCGCACTTTTTGCCTCTGTCTTTCTCTTTATCATAATATGTTGTCCATATGCTTTAGCTAGATAAAATATATCATTGTATAGAACGAAACGAACGAAAGTAATTGATCATTTGAAAAACGATAAATATCGATAAATTATAACAGCAAATCAATAGAACACAAAAATATAATAAATAAATTTAAAAAACGATTTAAAAAAGTTTTGATTCTATTGAGAGCATGCACAGATAAAACAGTGACATATATTGCTGAATATCGATTACACATAAAGGTACATATGACCTATCTGTAACAATCTATTATTAAAAATATATATAATAAATACTTATGATTTTATAGAACAACGTAAAATATATAATGAAGACCTCGCAGTTATTGAATAATAATAAAAGTAGATAAAGTGTATAACAGTGCATACGAAACTCCCGTACCAAATTTATTATTCTTTAAGTCACTCCAAACGCATAAACACATTAATATCCTCGAGTACAATAAGGTAGCAACGTTTTGATTTTTATTGAAGTGTAAATTTGATATCTGATACCAATTTTTTATCCGAATTCCAGCCCACGTTGGGAGTAGCAGCGGCGGACTCGGCGCTTCTCTACGTTATTTTATCGCCGGTGGGGTCGTACTTCGCGGGCAAAAGCGAGGATAAAGGAGTCTCGTTGCTCGCTGATCCTCGATACACGAGGGCCTGGCCCGGTGGCTGCGGTGACGCGAAAATGGGCAGTAATTACGCCCCGACGATTCAGGTGCAACGCGAAGCCGCGGAGAAGGGACTTCAGCAAGTGCTCTGGCTCTACGGCGACGACGATCAACTTACCGAAGTCGGCACCATGAATGTTTTCATGTTCCACGTGAACGACGACGGAGGTACGTAGTGCAGAGAAAACAAACACACGAGCGTTTCAAAAGAAAAAAGAACGATTCCGGTACGCCGAATCTCATTGACGGAATGAAATTTTCATACTTTTGTCCCTATCCCTCGCGTAGAAAAGGAATTGGTCACTCCGTCGCTCAACGGTTTGATCCTGCCAGGAATAACGAGGAACTCTATCCTTGCCTTGGCACGCGAATGGAACCAGTTCAAAGTCACCGAGAGATCGATTACCATGAGCGAAGTCTCCCAATTGCTTTCCGAAAAAAGAGTGAGTCGTTGAATTTCGATTCCGTTCATTCTTGCGATATTTCTTGATGGATTAAGGAGAGAAAGAGAGAGAGAGAGAGAGAGAGAGAGAGAGAGAGAGAGAGAGATATTTCGTTTGCGGGCAGCATAAGAAAAATACACTAAAAAATGAAAAATGTTGAAAAAAAATCACTTAATATAAATCAAAAAGAAGAAAAAAACAAAAAGCAGCATCAAAACAATATTGAATAATAACAATGAGAACAAAATCATAGTGATCGTGGTAATGAAGAAAATATTGGTCAAAAGAAAATAAAATCGAAGGTATAAAAATAATAATAATGTTAAGAATACAATAGCAACCACTAAGAATAAAATAAGGACAATAACAAAGCATACTTGCAACAAAATAACAGTTGTCGTTACAATAACAATAGCAACATTTGTTATAACAATGGCACACTTTTGAAAATATTATTTCATTGTTTCGTAACGAGTTTTCTTCTTTATTATTACAGCTGCTCGAATTGTTCGGCTCAGGTACAGCGTGCATCGTCAGTCCCATATCTCAAATCAGTTACCTCGGCCAAGATCTCCAAATACCTACCATGAAACAGCCGAACCCCGTGTACAGGTCGTTTCGCAAGCACCTGTCGGACATACAGTACGGCTATATTCGAGATCATCCGTGGGCACTGGAGATCGATTAACGGATGAAAGAGAGAGGGAGAAAAAGAAGAAAACGGCGCTCTCATCGAATCACAGACGAATTATGTTAAGGAATATTTTAAGACGGCTTGTGGAGTGTACGAAATCGTTCTCCCCTATTTATGTTTAGAAGAAAAGAGCGATAGAGTGAGAGAGAGAGTGCTTCACTTTTCCTGGAGACAGGTCGCGTACGAATTTCGTTTCGAGAAGGTTCGCTGTCGTCTCGCGAATTATAAATTGTGAATAAAGTTAGGCATTTGAGAAAATGTATACAGAAATGACGGCCAACGGGGACAAGCTGCCCCTCCCGTGACTTCATAGACGTATAGGTGTGCGTGTTTTTTTCCTTGCGTCTTCGCGTCCGCTCGAATGACTCAGTCTCATGACGCGCACGGCCGAATGTACATATTGAATCTAGCAAGGACTGTTGCCCCCGTTTTTGTAAATAAATAGCGCAATTTTTTCCGCTCTTCCTTTTTTCGGGCATCATAATTTAACGAAAAAATGCACATCGAAGGGAAAGGCACTTTACATTTTTTTAGTTTTAGTAACAAATTAATTTTATTGACGTGTTTATTTAGTGTAATAATGTATTAATTTATTTTCTCAATATATTTAAATATGTTCATTGTTCGAATCTTTAGAATTTTACGCCGGATTATCGACCGACGGTAACACATCTGGATAGAAAGCGAGACTTGCATCGACTTTTGTTTAGTCGATTATCATATATTTCAGACATTCCTTTTGCGGGGACATGAGGAGCGCCCTTCTAAATCATTGGTTAAATTACAGTGGCGTTTAGTAAAAATAAGTCACAATCAATTGTCATACCCAACGATAAACTGGAATAAAAAGTTTCGCCCAAGTTTAGTAGATTTAGACATTTTTACAATTTCTCTGAAATGTTGGCGCTACGAAAATTCTTCGTTTACTCACATTTGCTAAGTTTTGTAATTAATATTATCTATAAAAATTCGGTGATCCCCTGTTTTTATTGTCGTTACGTAATCTTTAGACTTTTTCACACGCATGAGCAGTTCATATCAGGCATCTGGAGTTATTTAGTATATAAATTATTAGAAAGAATTGTGGCCAGCGTGTCATCTCCATAAAATGCCATATAAATCAAATGATTTTTAGGGTCGAAATTTGCCGTCGCAAGTTCGGCAACTTTGCTTGAAATTTTACCAGTAAACTGCGATGTATTTTTACTTGATTTTAGATGTAAATCAGGTAATTGTTAAAGATTCGAGCTCGTGAAAGGAATATCGTAATTACTGATATAACACTTAAACTCCATACTCCAAAATTTTAGGTTACCGACCGTCCATAAGGGATTAGACATTAGGGAAGTAACGCGACCATTGAATTTAATATAAGGCGCAGTGTCACACAGACCGAGCGGCTATGAGTGCCAGCAAGATAGTTGAGTCACCGATTCCCTGTTCTTTAAGAAGGCTGATATTTCGGAAAATAGAAAAGAAACACCTTTCGCCCTATTGAACGACGAACAACGCCTTTCTCTTCGTTTGCCCGAAATGTGATACGGCTACGAAAAAACTTAACCGAAGGATTTTTAAAGACCGGACGTGAGACACGTCTTAAGGGGATGGTTCACACGTTCTCAATCATGCACGCCAAGACTTTGCACAGCATTTCCAGTGTACTTGTGTGGTTCATACACTCAATTTTTTCTATAATAGTAACATCAATTCTTTTTTATAATAATGGGATTTTTCAAATCAAAATACAATGTTCATAAGATTATTTCCGAGATTTAACAATTTTGTGTACATTTCTTGTCGACTTACATAAAACGTACATTGTGCCTGGCTATTTTATAAATCACTTTTGGTTGTACAATTGATTAACGGAAAAAATAATAAAATCATTATTTCAATTAAAACAAATGATAATTATCTTTAAAGTAAACCATAATTTTTAAATCAAATACCCAATGTTCTCGAGAGGATTGTTTTATTGCTTGGCGTACTTTACTAACTTTTTAAAAGTCTTCGAAAGCAATTTCATTACTTTTCTTAAAGAGAGATTCTTTTTTTCCTGCAGCTTCAATGCAGACCAGTGCATTTCTGATATGCTTGAAGAAACTATACAGCTATAGTTTTAAATTCATATTTAGCTGAGAAAAATGCATCAAGATGTTTGAAACCGTCGAACCCTGGGGAATAGCATTCACAACATAAATGAGATAGTGGTATCATAAATAATTTGTTAAATTTGTATCATTTTTGTAGTAATTTATTTTTCATTTTTGTATAGCCATGAACTCCGGTCAGTGAAGTTTATATTTCTCATGGGTCTGAAGATTGCATCGTTACGAGCCAACGTATTTTTTTTCCAATTTCAATCTACAATAACTTCTTGCATATTTGAGCTCTAGCTGCTCAAAAAAGAATTCGAGGCTAATTTTAAAAAAATTCGACCACTGTATCCTATCCTTATCGGAGGGTGGAAGGTGAAGAAAGATGATTTTGCATCGAGAACGCTGTCGGGAACTCGATTAAACCGCTATATTAATATTGCCCGCAATCGAATGACCGCACAAGATCCAAAAATCGACCTTTCTTTATTTATCGCTAAAAATGAATTGGTCGAGTTCTTATTCGATGCAAAATTGTTTGTTGGTCATGCATATTTCTAGTCCCATTCTCGTCTGGCCTTATTTAGCCCAACAGATCGATTTTTTAAATATAAACGTGTGCCGGACCAGGAGCTTCGTTCAAGTTATATCTGGAACCTCGGCCAAACAAACGTTTCTCCACTGAATCGCCGCTTATTTATTTTTCCTTCCGATTTGCAGCCGCAACCGCCGCCACCGCCGCTGCAGCATCAGTTCTGGGCGTTTCCCTAAATCCCACTCATCTCTACGTGAATCCATCGCGTGTCGTTGCACACCTGGGATACCTTTGAGACCGGACCCGCTAGTCCAGTAAAATGTGTCATCAAATCCAGCACTTGTTTAGGGGAAATTTGAATTTTTTACTAAAGCTAAATGGTTGAATAGTGAAAGTAACCCCAATGAAATTTTGTTCCTCAACCCTGACACTCTCAGAAATAGGGGTTGAAAGTATAAAAATCACTATATCTCGACAATGATAATGGCCTGGATAAAAAATGTTTCAAACAAAAGTTCTTTGGTATAATAAAATACGTAACAATTTATCTGACGTCCAACCACCTATATTTTTTTTACTAAAGGTAAATGGTTGGATACTGAAGTTATCCAAGTAAGATGCTGCTGAAATGAGAAACTTTAAGGTTTAGAGAAAATTGCCAGTAGGAAAAAAAGTTGCGTTACATCGTATTGAACCGAGCAGAATTTTTTCAATATTTTTTGCTCCAACATTGAATAAAAAAAAAAATTCAATTTTTTTATTTTCTCAATTTTTAGCCGCTCAAAACATCCACCTCTTACCTCTTACCATCACAAGGAGCGGAAATAAAGCTTCTTGTCCTTGTTTACATTTTACCTTTGTGGAGCATAAAAAAGATTCTATTTCTCGCGAGTCGATATTCTATTGCTCTCGTGTTCTTTTTCTCGCTCTCTTTTTCGCTCGTCGTTTTTGTTTACATTTTTGATTCTTTGGAATAATGTGACGTGTGTCGCGCTGACAAAGCCAGTTAGTTGTGCGAAAACTTGGAACGCGAACACGTGTGGTCTACAATCGACAAGTTTTTACGCAAATTTTTCGTTCTTAACGGATCAAAATAGCACGGAAAAAAGAAATTTCACTGTATAAAAGAGGGGCTATTGTCGCGTTGCGCGATAAGGGATTGTCGTACAGAGAAATCGCCAGACAAACTCGCGTGTCTTTGAAAGGAGTGTAGACGACCATCGGGAGATTTAAGAAGTCCGAGACGTCCAGACGATCAAAATATCGTCGTTACCAGCAAAAAAAATCGTCGATTAACAGTAACGGAAATCTGTGCCAAATTTAACGAACAAAGGGAAACCTCGATATCGCTGACGACAGTGAAACGTCGTCTTAACAGTGCTGGCCTCCGAGGCTGTGTCGCCGTGAGAAAACCTTTGTTGCGTCTGGCGAACAAAAAAAAACGATACGCATGGGCCCTGAAAGACAAAAAGTCGACGATTAATCAGTGGAGAAATGTACTCTAGACGGACGAGTCAACATTTTTAATCTTCGATAGTCGTCGACGCATTTTTGTTCGAAGAAATCCTTCGGAAAAAATGGCACCACAGTGTTTGATACCAACTGTCAAGCATGGCGGTGGGTCCGTTATGGTGTGGGGTTGCTTCTCCGGTCATGATGTCGGAGACTTTGTGAAAATTGACGGCATAATGAGAAAAGAAGAATATAAAGAAGTTCTCATTAATCATGCGATTCCATCGGAGCTAAGAACGATCGGGCGTGGTTTTACCATGCAACAAGACAATGATCCGAAGCACAGTTCCCGTCTCTGTCGAGAATATTTGGAGAACGAGGCAAAGAAAAAAAAATCGTGAATATGGTGTGGCCGCCACAATCACCCGACCTTAAACCCCATCGAACTTCTCTGGGAAGAGCTCGATCGAAAGATACGAATGACCTGCCCTACATCGGCCGAAGATCTGTGGCAGAAACTGCAAGCTGCGTGGAGATCCCTCAGCACAGCTCAGCTGGATTTATTAATCGATCGCATGCCACGAATCGTTGATGCAGTGCTGAAAGCCAGAGGTGGGTTTTTCGACGAAAAGGGCGTTTAGATGAGGTAAGAGGTAAGAGGTGGATGTTTTGTGCGGCTGAAAATTGAGAAAAAAAATAAATTGATTTTTTTTTTATTCAATGATGGAGCAAAAAATTTTGAAAACATTCTGCCCAATTCAATACGATATAACGCAACTTTTTTCCTTTTGGCAATTTTCTCTAAACCTCAAAGTTTCTCATTTCAGCAGCATCTTTTCAAAATTCTTTTTGAGAAAAAAATGCGATAATTCGCTGAAAAAAATCGTACGAAACTTTCTAAAACAGGAAACTATAGCTATTGCTCTATCTTTTAAGGTTCTTTGAAAAAAAATGCCAAAAAAAATGTTCTGAAGACGGGCACCCGATTTTAAACAGCCAAAAAACGGCAATTTTCAAAATGGCGCCCGGGTCTAAAAGAAATCGAAATTTTTTTTTCTAAAACGCACAGTGAAACTTCATTTGTCCCTTTTAAAATGCCGCCTTGGAAATCCGGATATCTTTTTTTTCACAGAGATATCAAACTTTTAGTGCGGCGCGAAATTTTTCTAGGTGTATCCATACTTTTGGCCGGCAGTGTACGTATCGTCCGATTTTACTCCACGTTCCACTAACTTTGAGCTTACATCAAGCTGCATCTAGAAAACATGATTGCACACTTTCGTAACGGTCGTTGTTCGAGATCCGTTCGAGCAACGACAATATGTATTCGAGCGAAACGAATATTTGCTCCGTTTTTTCCCCCGTACACTCAATGATTACGCTGTACCGTAGCAGCGTCGAGACGAGTAACTCAGAAATTTTTCGAGCTTCCGAGCACCGAGATTAATTATCATCGCACCGTTTGCGACATGTGTAACGGCGTCTGCATGAGCTCGAACGCCGCGTTCTTCCAATTTGCGCCCCGGAGATTCGCCTCGTGAAGGTCCGACCCCGAAAGATCGCAGTTCTGCAAGCCAATTATTTTCTTTCGTTACATCGAGACCGATTTTATTCCCAAGCCGCGTGTGTGTATATCCGACTCACTTCGAGATCCGCCCCAGCCAGAATCGCCGATCTCAGATCGCAATTTTTCAGTATCGCGTTTTTTAGCGTGGCCACCCGAAGATTAACCGACGTCATGTTGCTACCCTCGAGATTGGCTCCTTTCAGATTGACACCCTCCATGTTGGCCGATAGACCACCCGGATCTTGAAAGTTACAAGAGTGCAAATTGGCGGACTCGAGATTCGCGCACAACATCTTGACGCACACGAGCTGAGCTCCCTCGAGATTCGCGAACGACAGGTTTGCTCGCTCGAAACAACATCCCGAGAGATTCGCACCAACGAGATTGCAACCTCGGAGATTCGCGTACTGAAAAACACGACAAACTAGGAGAAAATTTGCCAATCTCTGCATTATTGAAAATTTGATGCCATCGATAGCAACCATTCGTGCCCTCTCTCTCGCACACCTTCTCGGAATACTTCTCACTTGAATAATATATTACGGAGAGGCAAACTGAGAGAGGGACCAAGTTAGATTGACTTTGTCCCAAGTGATAGAGTGAAAATGTAAAACACAAGCAGAAACGGGGACTACCACTTTCGATGTTACGCAGATGAGCGATAACGATCACGACGTGTCCACCCTTGCTCTCACCCTCTCTATTATCCTTGTCAAACTTTTTCATAATAGCCGCGCATTTCGTATAATTTTGAAAGCAAAATTATATTAAACAAAGTACCCACCTTGAAATTGATGTTTCGCAGGTCCAGTCTCGATAGATCGGCACCGACCAAATTGACACCCTGAAATCGTAGCTCGGATATCGCCGGTGTCGACATGATTGCTTTCAAAACGTCACGTCGCGTCACAGCCACCGTACCCTTGCCCCTTTCATCCAAATCGGCTACCATCTCTTCCAGGCTCGAGATAACACCCTCGATTCCGTAAAACCGAGCCTCCTCCAAAACACCTGCTGACGCGAATTCGTCGTCGGTTGCATAAAACTTGGCCAATCCCAACGAAACATTAAACACGCATCAAAAGATTTTTTCTCGCGTTCAATTGTATCTCGTCCTTGCTAAATTCTCTTGTTTTTGCGACAAAACGTCAACGAGTGACAAGATGTCGGTAATAAAATGACCTTTCGATGTTCCATTCACTTTCGCGAGAGAGAGAAACCAAAAAATGGGCTTGCCAAATTGAAAGTAAACGACAATGTCGCGCGCAATGAGCGAGACAACGAGCAACATCCAAGATCCGAGGGATGAAGGTGAAAAATTTCGAGCGCTCATTAACGAAGTTCGGACGTTGATAATAGCGAGGTCAAAGACGCCCGATCTCGTTTCCGTTGCCACTGCGAGTACGGAAATTGATGAAAAACCAGCCGATGAGCATAGAACGCTCAATATATTGCGTCATATTTACGAAACTTGCTGCAGCGAGGTTTACTTTGAGAATATTTTTCCCGTGTGCAACAAAGTGACTTGTCGGAACGCGAATTGCTTGAAAAATGAGGAGAGCCGTGAGTACTCCGTGAGTACTCCCTCGCAATTATCTTCCACCGTATCGTTTTCGCGTCGAAGCTCGCCCGTGTCGCGTTATTCCATCGAGTCTCACGAATCTCGTTTTTCTTTCGCTTTTCAGAACGGCAGCGCGGTTATTAGCGCCGAGAAAGAACAACACCCAGGGTCTTTGGAGAGCGAGCCATCAGAGTATCGCGAACCGATAGCGATGATCGTTTACGAGCCAGCAATTGAACGTAATAATCGTTGCAGCAGAATAATGCGTCTAAGATCGCGATATCGCCGCAAGCGTTCGTCAACGTTAGCTCGCCGGCGCCGACCCGTGCCCCTCGCTTCAGAATAAACAAGAATAAATCGCTTGCCAACACTCCGGGGCATCGCTCTGTATTAGTCTCATCTCGTAAGTCTCACCCGCGGCATTGATATTCGAATCGAGGATCAATCGACCGTGTCTGAGGTAGTTCAGCAACGGCTCAAAATACGTCGGGCTCCTGTCTACTAGAAAAGCGCCTCGCTCATCACGCTCACTCGGCTGTATCCTCCACGCTGCGCTATCCTCGTCCTCCGTAAACATTCTGGCGAGTGAAAAAAGGGTGTAAGTTTTTTACGCGTCGCCCTGAGTGACTCTCGATGGCTATCTACGTACATATATGTATTTGGTTTTATCGTTACCTAGCCAGCATACTCATGGGTTCTTTTTGTGTAAGAGTACTCCTCGTTGTCGCGAATAATTTGCCGCCGACGTTCAGTGTAACCCACTCAGGATTCCTCTGGCTTGCCGTGCGTTTCGGCACAAAGTCCTCGCCGGCCGAAACGTACAATACATCGTCGTCTCTGGAAAGAAAACTTTTTTCGCAACTATCCAAGTGAGCGCCGAATCGAATAAAATAGCTCCGCAGGGGACTTCTCACTTGATCAATTTAACATCGTCGACCTCGCCACCCTGCGGTGTGAATATTCTTTTGGCGGTCATGTCAAATTTTAAAGCCGCAGCTGTCAGCAGCTCGTCGACCGAGTGAGTTATCATCAATACCTGTTTATCAAATACACAAGCAACATTTCGCGATAAATAGTGTTTCTCGTTTTTTGTTCCTTTTTTTACCTATCGAGTTCCCGCACCTTGCCATTCACGTCAGTACCGTTGACAAACAGAACGACCCTCTTCATCGTCGTTATTATTAACAACTTTCGGAAGGAACCAAATTCTTCTCGTTCCTGCTCAGTGCGGAAACATTTTTATCGTGCATCGAATTGGATTTGTCGACTATCGGATACGAAAGTTCGTTGCTAGAATCCGAGCGCCCTTCCGATTTCTCAGTTTATGAACAAATTCTTTTTTTCCCGGAAAAAAAATTGCATTCGTACGGAACAGCGATGAGGCCCTCACTGTATGTCCGATGGTTCCGTGCATCGGCGGTCGGTGAGCCTGCCACGCTTCGTTACCATCTGCGGGCTTGGATCCTCCAACCGCGACGCTCACGACGAAATGGCCAACTAATGAAAGCAACACTGGCGATGCCCTGAAGACAAAACTTATCAGCGATTCGCACATTTTCGTTGCGTAAACACATACATTGAAAAGTTTGGTGAATCAATTGAAACTGAAGTCAGGGTGAAAGTTGAAGCGGCGATAATGGACGATGCAAGAAAAAACGGCAAGCGGTAAGTCATTTCGTATGCATTCGTCATTTCCGTGAATGGTCGAATCGTTGAGACGTCAAGTGACGTTACCTTAGTCATGAGTACAACTCAAATATCTTAAGAGCCGTACGATTGACAAAGATGACCCTTCTGACTATACAAATCGCTTGAAAACACAGGTACGGTCTGATATGCCCGAAGAAGACAGCGCTGTCGGCTCCTAAGGCGATCAACGTATTCGGAGACGAGCAAGATTCGGAAGACGAGGATGGTACCGATTGGGTGAAAAAGGCCCTCAAAGCGGAGGGCGAGAAAAATCGCGCCAAGAAACAAACGCGTTTGAACATAGAAAAAGCAATGCTCCAAGATCCTACCGTCTGTCAATATGACGAAGTTTTCGACGACATGAAGCGGCGAGAGGAGCGAGTAGAGACAAAAAAACAACAAGCCAAAAAACCTAAGTACATAGAAAATTTGTTGAAAACTGCTGAGAGAAGAAAGAGAGAACAAGAGCACAGGATAGAGCGTACGGTGCAGAAGGAGCGAGAGGCCGAAGGAGCCGCGTTTGCCGACAAAGAGAGCTTTGTAACTTCCGCCTACAGAGCCAAACTTGAGGAATTCAAGCGAATGGAGATTGACGAAGAGAATACCGATCGTTTGGAGTCTATAGGCGACGTCAGGAAACAACAAGATATGTCCGGTTTTTACAGACACTTGTTTCATCAGACGGTAGCAGATGGGAAATCAGACGCCGATACCGTCCAAAACATGGACGCCGACCTTGACGATCGTTCGGACGTTACGTCAGAGCCAAGTCCCGACAGAGAGGTGACATCCCGCACCGAGAGATCCAACATTTCTCCTGGATCTCCAAAGATTCAGCGACGAATTCGTCAATATCGGCAAAGAGCGACGCGAGACTCCGAGTCGGAGGTCGAAGAGACACTGAGCGATAAGGAGGTAGCAGGCGCATCCGAGGAGGAAAAGGTGCCGAAAGATAAAGGCTCGGAGCCGGCTAAAACAAAGATGAAAGAATCTTCCCCCAAAGACGAGTCGAGGACAGAGAACCACGATACGGCAGGAGAAAAATCAACTCGCGAGGCAAAACTCGCTGCAGTTACCACGAGCGAAAAAGCTCGTAACGAAACTGCGGATAAGGTCGATGATCAGCTGAGTAGCGAAGAAGCGAAGAAAAAAAAGGTATCGATATGGGAAAAAAGAACAGTCGGTCTGGTCTATGAAGCAGCTCTGCAACGTTATTACGCGCGAAAAGCCTTACGACTATCCGGCTCCTAGAACTGCACAGAGGCATAGTTTTGTAAAAATATTTCTATTGCTATTGCGAATATAAAACTAAATCTCATCATCCACATTATATTCTTTCAATTTACGCTCCATTTCCCAACTTTTTATTAGCTGCACCGATAGGGCGTCGAAAGCGCTCCGGATCGATTATTTTGTCTAGAATATTCAAAACAACCGGAGAATGAAACTGCGCAAGAGCGCCACGGAGTTGAGAAAAAAAGGGAATAATAATGTCCATTTTTCGGAAATCGATTTATGGCGATGCTTGCGTCAGTGGCGTTTGTAAAGTGGCAGGGATAGGGGCTTTTGTACCGATTACGTAGGCGCGTGGGTAGCGTGTGACAAGTGTATATCTCGACGAGTGCAATTGGTCAGACGAACGTATCGGAGTTGCGCGAATCCCCCTTCTGTGAACTTACCGCTGCAAGTGGGAGAAGAAAGGGGTCTAGGATTGGTTCGTGACCGGAGACAATTTTCGATGCTTGAACTTGATTCGCTGCCTCTCAAAAGCAGCCCTGCGGCAACTTTCGCACACACGCCAAGGCTCGTCCCACGCGGGGGGGGGGGGGGGGCAGAGGTATGTGGGTTTGTCCATAAGCGAGGCTTTTCCAGTTGGCGGCTCGGAGGAACGGTTTCGGTAGTTTCGTGTCCCCCGAAGAGGGTATTCCCATACCATCTTGTGCAGCGTCGTAGAGATTGTGGACGTCATTGGACAAAAAGAGAGAGAGTAGTCCGTGGACAGCGCGGGGAGTAACGAGATTCGTACGATGGTCCGTTAGAAGTTGATTCTTGTTCGATTTCAAGGGAGTCTCTCGTACGGCAAAGATCACAAATATTCGTATCGTAGCGAGACACGAGAATTGCGATTATGGCTCCGTATAGATTTTTGCTCAGTCTGTGGACACTCGCGAGTTTAACGAGTGGCCGCAGTCTAACGGCTCCGGAATCGTCGATGCCTGCTGCTAACGATGAAAGTTTTATTTCGCCAAGCTACACGCATTATAACGATCTCAACACCCTCTTCTGCGACCTCGTCAAAGATTATCCCACATTGGCGAAATTACATTCGATCGGTAAATCCGTGGAGGGACGGGACCTCCTTGCGCTGGAAATATCGGAAAATGTTGAGGAGCGCAATCTGACCGAGCCGATGATCAAATATGTAGCCAATATGCACGGAGACGAATCCGTCGGCAGGGAACTCATGATCTATCTGGCTCAGTATCTCCTCTACAATTACGCGACGGATCGGAGAATTGCCGAATTGGTCAACAAGACCGATATATTCATCATGCCGTCGATGAATCCCGATGGTTTCGAAAAATCTCACGTGAGCCAAGCTAAAATATGTTACGCCTACCCGATATCAACCGTCTACAAAGCCGTCGTTTTTTATTTCTAGGAAGGCAATTGCGAATCCAATGCTGACTACTCGGGCCGTGAGAACGCCAACAAAGTTGATTTGAACAGGGATTTTCCGGACCAATTCGACGGACACTCCTATGGATCATCCGCGGAAAATAGTATAATCGCCGGTAGGCAAAAGGAAACCGTCGCCATGATGAGCTGGATTGCAACTAATCCTTTCGTACTCTCCGGAAACTTTCACGGCGGTGCAGTGGTGGCCAGCTACCCCTACGATTCAGGGTATTACGTCTTTATTTTTCACCTTCCCAGCACGTAAAGGAGAAAGCATTCTCATCGTGCTACCGAGATTAGTGATCCTCGACGGAGCACAGCCCAGCTTCCGAATAGCTAGAAAGTATAGGGGAATGAGAGTCTCGTGAAAAACATTTGCCCAATCCACGATGAGATACCCCTCGTGCCAGATTATTCATTTGTTGTAACCCAAGCTGCAAAAGAAAGGCTCTCACTCCCTGTTTTTCTTCTCATCGTCTGCCACTCAGTGCACACGATTGATCGTTGATTCTTTTTTCCGCACAGAATATCGCGCGTTTGTTGCATCGAGAGCAAGTCTCCCGACGATCGGCTCCTCAAATACCTGGCTCACACGTACGCCGATAATCATAAGGAAATGCGTCTGGGTGATACCTGCCCACCTGACAAATTTGAGGGCGGAGTTACAAACGGTGCTTTCTGGTACGCAAATCTAGTAGAGAAAGTTTACAGTGCGACCGTAATTCTTCGGGCTTGTCTCGTTAATCAAACGTTGCTTGTATCGCGATTAAAAACTGTTCCATTTCAGGTACGAAGTCGTTGGCGGTATGCAAGACTTTAATTACGTTTATTCGAACGCGCTCGACATTACGTTCGAGCTGAGCTGTTGCAAGTATCCGAATGCCACCTCGATGGAGAAACATTGGCGTATGAACAAAGAACCTCTTATCAAGTATCTGGAGCAGGCTCACATTGGAATCAAAGGTGACGTACGCGAACGACAAGTTGCGATCGCCATTCAAGAAATCCCACGAGCTAAGGGATACATAGAAATGTTTGTTAGGAATTTGTCGTGTGGCGACGATACCGTGAAGGATGAAACATCATTGAAATATTTGCTTCTCGCAGGTCTCGTATATGATGAAAATAAAAAACCTATCGAAGCGGCTCAAATCGTCGTACGTGGTATCGCACGAAACGTCACTACGTCGAGTCGCGGAGAATACTGGCGTCTGCTTTTACCCGGAGATTACACGGTCTACGCTAATGCCTGGGGGTGAGCCGCGCTTTCCTCATTGCGCCGAACCATCCTTGCCTCTTCACATTCGACGCAATATTTATTTATTATATTACGATCAGATACGAACGCAGCGATCCGAAAAACGTCACCGTCACCAACAACGGACCAACCATCTTGAATATTGTTCTGCGCGCTGACCCTCGAATCGAACAAGGTAAACCCGAAGTGGATTATCAAGTGATACCAATCCTGAGAGATCCATCACCCTTCGAGACAATGATTTCATCATTACGCGTCGGTGACTATTAATTGCCGCGAGTCCCTTTGAAAACGCTCTGCCGAATCATTTTATTTTGCTCATTTATCACGCTTTCTCACTTACTTTTTATATGTGGCTCCCCTCTTCTTTTTACGACTGGTTTCTTTTTGTTTATCATTTAATTTTTATTTTTGCAGCAACCTATCGATAACCTCATTGACTTTGGACCTCATGCGCCATTTTTGTCGAATCCTTTTCTAAAACTCGCTTTACACTCGGACTCGGTTCTATTCGCTTACTCACAAGGCTTATTATTCAGCTGATCATGACAAACGTCTCCGCCTTTCTTTTTATCCTCCCCCCCCCCCCCCCCCCCTTAAGAGTTAACGAGTACACAAGGTATAAGGAGGAACGAAACGAAAAACGACGCCGCTACCTAAATGTTTATCGATAGTGCAATCGGAGAAACGGATAAAGACGATCGCGAAGGATAAAGTTGCTCGGAATATCAAATTTTCCCGTCTTCTCAAAATGTATATCGTATTTACATTTTGTCTTCCATTTTCCCTGACGATCGAGCAATATGTTGTTATTACTTCTCGAGTCGACGTTTTCCATCCGCTTCGTCGGAACCATCAAAATGTATAGTTAATAATAATGCGGTCCCACAAGACCTGGCCGTATTTTGTCAGAAAATATCTAGAATAATTACAAGAAAATAATCGAAAGGAAAACTTCAATAATCACCGACGACATATCTGACAGGAGCGAGAATAAATTGAAAAATTAAACTATTTTCAAAAATATTTTATGATGCCCGGGTAAGCCCTACGGCAACCGACGTAGAATGAACATTTGTGTCCAAGTTGCGATTGAAAAGCGAAAAAAAACCGCTACGTTAAGCTCTCTGTCGTAGGAAAAAATTACGAAAAAAAGCTATATATGACGAGTTGTAGAATTTTAAGGTGATTTTTTATTTTCTTTTTCGGGGTGACGATATTTCCTGTAGTCCTTAATCACGTTTCTTGGAACATACATTTAGTACGTTTCCATTCGAAGCGTCGAATACGTACGTCGCGATGAGAAAAGCGCTGAAAAATACAAAAAGTATCGGCGTTTTGGGAGCAATGTCGATTAGCGAAACCACCTCAACTCTGTATTTTCATGAGTGTATCCAAAACTGAAAAAAAAAATAGGACGACAAGAGAAGAAAAATAAAAGAATGATGTACAATGTGTAAAGGGGTTTGAAAAATAAAGTAAGCAAATGTCTACGGCAAGAAATCACATCCGTAATGCACCGAGCAATACCAGCGGCCTTTTCCTCGCTCAGTTCTGCCTATTTGGAATATGTGTGTGTTGACATTGTTTTTCTTTTGCGTACCGTTTGTACGTTGAGTGTCTTCCCCGTTCTGTTGCCTTGTGTTCTCCGTTACTCGTTTAACTTCCCGACAATCACCCCGTCCCGAACGTGTTTTTGTTGTTTACGCAAGGCATTGCGAGAGAGAGTGTGTGTGTGTGTGTTCTTCGTCATTC
Source organism: Ophion costatus (assembly GCA_951751655.1). Taxonomy (NCBI): domain Eukaryota; kingdom Metazoa; phylum Arthropoda; class Insecta; order Hymenoptera; family Ichneumonidae; genus Ophion; species Ophion costatus. The sequence continues at coordinate 22,096,856 of OX632357.1, read as the reverse complement.
GACATATTCTTCTTTTGTTTCGTGACACGCCACAATTATTTCATCCTTTCGTTTAATTTGTATGCCATGTATAGGCCGTGAGCACGGCAAGCCTCAAATCGTCGAGAGGCTCCGCGACAAATATGGATTTTACCGCGACACCAAGTTCATTCACCACGACTACGGAAGGATGGAAAAGTTTCTCAAAGAGTTGGCCAACGATTATCCGAGTATAACACGCTTGTACAGCGTCGGTCGTTCGGTGGAGGGTCGCGAGTTGTACGTTTTAGAATTAACTTCGCAACCGGGCAAGCACGATCCGGATAAACCGGAAATGAAGTATATCGCCAACATGCACGGCAACGAAGTTGTCGGGAGAGAACTCTTGTTGCTCCTACTCAAATACATGTGCGAGAATTATAAAAAAGACGATAGAGTAACGAGGATCGTCGAGGGCGTGAGACTGCACGTTATGCCGAGTATGAATCCCGATGGATACGAGATATCGCGAGTCGGCGATGTTTCGAGTGTTGTCGGACGAAACAATGCCAAAAACGTCGATCTTAATCGCAATTTCCCGGACCAATACGGTACAACGGAGGTACGCGGTCGTAAATTATGTGGACAATTTGGAAACTTATTAAGATTTCAAAGAAACAAAAACATTTAGTCCAGTCGAACAAACTTTAAAAGAGGTCGCCTCGCTCATTCTCTTATTTGTAGTACAATCGAAAACAAGAACCGGAAACGCAGGCTGTAATGGATTGGATTGGGAAAGTACCGTTCGTGTTGTCGGCGAACTTGCACGGCGGAGCACTCGTAGCGAATTATCCGTACGACGATGGTCCCGCCCTTTTTGGAAGTAATCCGAGTCCCGACAACGCCGTATTCAAGGCACTCGCTCTCGCCTACTCGAAAGCTCACACCCGGATGCATCTCGGGAAACCTTGTCCGAATTTACCCGGTCAGCCACCGAGTGTTCTCGAGGAACGTTTTCCAGATGGTATAACGAATGGCGCGGCGTGGTATTCGGTCTCCGGTGGTATGCAAGACTACAATTATCTCCACAGCAACGACTTTGAGATAACCCTCGAGCTTGGATGTACGAAATATCCAAATGCCGAAGAGCTACCGAATTTGTGGCTCGAAAATCGAGAGGCCCTCCTTCTTTTTGCAGAAATGGCAAGTATCATCGACGCTTCTGTTTCTTGTACTTCGATCGTTGAATTTCGACGATACTTAAATGGCGTACGTTGTCGAAAAAAAATGACAGTCGCGAAAGGGTGTTCACGGCTCGGTTCGTTCGTCGATCGGGAATCCGATCGCGCACGCGAGGATCACCGTCGAGGGCATCAATCACGACATCTACACGGCGAGCCAGGGAGATTATTGGCGTCTTTTGGTGGCTGGAACTTACAACGTGACGGCGAGCGCCCTCGGATACGAAGCATCGACCCAAACCGTCAAAATATCGTCACCGCAGCACGATGGTAGCGGTGGCGAGAGCACGCTGGATTTCACGCTCATGCGCGACGATAATGAACATTGGTACGCGAATGGAACTTAAAGAATAGTCGTGTACGGTGGAAAAATCGGCGAATCGATCGTTATTTCGTATTATTTTGAGCTCAGGTCTTCCGCGTACGATTTCCGCTTGATGCGAAACTTGGAGAAGGGCTACCTGAAGAATTCCGAGCTCAGCTCTCGTCTGAGCGAGCTCGAGAATAATCGGCCCGACACTGCCGAATTCAAAGCTGGAGATTCTCTAGTCGATATGGCTATCCATTCTCTAAAGGTTACGCATTCCGTAAGTATTTATTTGATTTTACGAAAAATCGTACGTCACGAAAAACGGACCATCAACAGCGCGATTTATTTTCACAGTTGGGAGCGCCCGAGGAAAATAAATTTCATATCGGCCTGTTCGGCGGTTTGTTCGCGTCTCAGCCGGTTGGTCGTGAGATAATTTTGCGAATGGCAAGGCATTTGTTGACGGGAGACCATCTCGGTGACCCACCGATAAGCAAATTACTCGATAGCACAGTTTTGCACTTTGTACCTGGTGTCGATCCTGGATTCGACCGGCTTACGGACAATTGCAATCCTCTCGTTAAAGATGAAGTTGGAGAAAAATTATTGCTGAGCTTGAGAGACGAGAACGCGGCGAGTATCGACGCGCTCACCGATGCCGTTAGAGAGATGCTGCGAACTCAGGCTTTCGACGCGATAATAACTTTCAGTGGCGGAAGCAAGACTGTCGGGTAAGCATCCAGCAATTCTATGCGCAATTATTTTTCCTCTTATCAAACGCTAGCTTCAATGCAATTTTCCGAATCAGTTACACGAGAAGCGACGCGAATGCGTTTCACAAGCTAGCCGAAAGTTACGACTCGCAATTGTCGAAGAACAAATGTCAACTACCACCGAACAACCGATCGATGCTTCTTGCGAATAGCATCGAAAGAAAGTACAACGTTCCTGTGGTAAGTTTATGAATTATGCAGAACGTGATTGACACCTGCCACTTGCGAAAACAGCCGCCCCACATGTAAACTCGTTCGTTCGATTTTGTCCAGATTGACCTGTCGCTCTCCTGCTGCAACTATCCACCGGCCGAAACAATACCGACCATATGGCGGGAAAACTTAGCACCGTTGAAGCAACTACTGCTGAATCTTGCGACGGGAGTACGCGCCGCCATAACGGATACTCGGGGTGCACCGTTGCGCGACGCCAAAGTACACATTGAATCGAACACATACGGAGTCTCGCCAAACTTGGCTTATTTCAAAAAAATTCTTCCACCCGGCAGTTATTCGATAGAATTCTCGTGTCCGGGATATCGGAGCAAGATAATCGAGGTCGCGATTAAGGAGCGAACGATTACGAACGTGGCGGTAGAACTGCAAAAGACGAGCGATTTGCCACCAGCACCAGCGGGAGGTGACGAATTGAATGGTTTAATGGACGAACTGACCGTTAAATATCCCAGTATCTCGAGAATCCATGAAATTGGAAAGAATTCCAAGGGTTCGCGGTTAATCGCTCTCGAGATAGGCATTCAAAACGACAAGATCGATTTGATCGGTAGACCGTCGATTGTTTACACCGCCGGTGTTGAACCTGGTGCTCCCGTGACTTCCGAAATTCTCGCGACATTTGCGACACATCTGCTAAGCAATTACAAAAGGGATCCCGATATCACGAATTACGTGGAGAAATTAGCCATTTACATTGTGCCAGACATGGACCCCGGTAGGGAAAAAAATTTCACCTGCTCGACGAATATGCCGAAAAATAGTCTGCGATTCCCGATCGGTGAAAAACTCGAGCCGGATTCTCGTACGATAGTCGATTGGTTTGAGAGAGTCAATGCCGTGCTCGCCGTTAATCTCAACAGCGGCTCGAGACACGTGGCAATTCCGTGGGCCCACAACGGAAAATCTCGAACGCACGATCAGGAGATACCGGACAAGGCGATTTTTCAATATCTCGGAGAGGCTTACGTGAGATTGGTCGGTAGTAACCGATCGGGAAAGCCTGCGGATGGCGTGGTGCCCTGCGACAGCGACGTCAGCCGTGTCGACGAGGAGGGTGTCTCGCGCGGTGGCAGCGTTCGCGTCGACAGTCTTCCGGATTCCCTCATGGATTATCTTTACTTCAATACGAGCACACTCATGATAAACGCTTATGTGACATGTTGCAACACCGACAGTCCTCTCGGGCTCTGGGAGGATCATGTAACGAGCCTCGTGGCGATGCTGCGAGCAATGGAGCAGGGAAGGGGCGTTACGGGATACGTGCTTACCGAGGACGACCAACCGATCGTCGGTGCCACCGTTACGTACGATCATTCGCCGCATCGTGTCCTAGCCAATTACAAAAATGGTGCGTATTGGCTGTTATTGGCACCGGGCACTCATACCGTCACCGTCGATGCGCCTGGCTATATTCCCGACAGCAAACTCATCGTTACTCCCGATCTTGAGAAATTCTCGCGTCTCATGTTCAAACTGCGCCGCGACGAGAATATTCTCGGTATGCCCAGATTGGTATTCGTCATTGTAACCGGTGAGTTTGGGTTTGGCTTACGAGGGAAACGTTCGTCAATTTTGTTTTTTCTTCTCCTTCCGTTATTTGTCTCTTTTACAGCCACGATATGTCTGGCCGTCGTCGTTCTCGGTGTTTGCTGCTACGCGAGCTTTCAGGCCAAGAGAAACAGTCGAAAACACAATTGGCGGGAATACGCGTTCAGTCTAGTCGGCGATGGTACAAGTTTTTTCGACGACGATGAGAAAGAAGTCGAAATATTCAAGAGACCGGTGAATCGAGGTTAGCGCGAATGACACTCTTCATACGTACGAGTTTACAAAGGGCCAAATTTCAATTTTATTCTCTTTAGCGAATGACGAAAGATGCAAGGATTCGATTGTCCCGCGGCCGTACTTTGACGAAGACGAGCACGGTTCGAGTTCCGACCAAGAAAGCGATCCGGAGTTTGCCAGATCCGACGATCCAGACTATCAAGAAAAAGTCCCAATCGTGTCGCAAAATTAACTACAAACGTCCGTCCACTTAGAAATAAGAAAATTAATATTTAAAATCAACCACGCCGCGATGCCAAATTTTTCCATTCCTAGACGAATTGTGACGCGTGACGCGCGCCTCTTATATTTTTTCTACTGTATATAAATTTAAGTACACCATATGCATATATGTCGTTATACGTAACTACAGTATACGTATCAGTTATATTTTATGGAAAAGTCCAACTACTATTACCTTACTTCCGGTGCTTCCGTAAATAATGTTTCCTTCTTACTTTTGGAAAGAACTCTACGGGAATCGTATTTTCATAACAAGTTGATTAAAAGTTTATTGGTATATGACGATTATTGTTTTCGCATAATTTTATCGTACTTAATTCAAGTATATACGTATAACCTATATTTTATATCCGTTCGACGAGCTTGAATGAAAGAGACGCACTAATTGAGTTGTACACTTGATTTTTGTACGCGAGTGTTGGAGACTGACCCCTTTTTTCCTAATATTGGATCTGGATATACAACACATTCAATTTTTTCACGGTTCCACATAACCATTGCACATGGTGGCGGTGTCCCGTCTTTGCTCGTAACAGTCTCCATTGCGAGCAAAGCACCCCGATTTTTCATTCCACTTAACGGACGTTTTGTAAATAAATATTTTTTAAAACATTACATCACTCCGTTTTCTTCTCGATCGAATGGATCATTACATTTTATTCAATATCCCCTCCATACACGTTGTAATTTTTACTCGTAATACTGTTTATCTTTATGATATATATATACACACATACTCATGCACACGAATTGTTGCATGTGCGTGCGCGTGCATATTCGAAGTTTGTCACTTGGTACCCTGCAGATGGGCGCGAGTATCCTCCAACCGTAAATTGATCTCATAAAAAAAGTATCATCGTAGGTGGTCAAAGACCTCGTCGTTACGTTCAAACTTTATATCATATTAAATTCATATATCGGAGATATTTTCTTCACTCCGATCGTGAGAACGAAAAATAAATAATGATATTAAAAATATGAGTTTTGTGGAAAGACCGATTAAATAAAATCCCGCGACAATAGCATACGACGAACAATACAAATCCGTCCTTGAGAAGTAAATGCACAAAGTTGGTTATATTTAGTCTTTTACCCTTATCCTTTGCATTCTTTGCATCCTTATCCCTTGCATTCTCGAAACCCACAGTGATATGCAAATAGCAAGTCATAAAAAATGTACTTATAAATAAATTGTACTCTTCAATCGTTCTTTGTTCCGTAAGCTAGCCGAGCAAGTGTGAAAAATATATATATATGTATATATATCGCCTCGAATTTGTACTCCCGTTATAAAAGTCTCTTGCATTTAGCTTTCAAAAGTGTGCGCGATTTTCGTCGGTCCTGTTTGTTTCTTTCTTCCCTTGTTTCAAAATTGTAACGAGATATCGATAGTTTCGCGTGCGTATCGGGCGAACAAAGTTGTTTTTCTTCACATGGAGTTCGGAAAGTACGAATCGTAGAGAACGTTCCACAAGATAGCGGCGCTCATGAGTGCCGTGTAAGTAACGATGCTCGCCCACCAAACAGCCTTTTCCCACGTTTTCACCTCGAGATTGCGTAGTACATTTATACCGACGAGAAGACCGGCCATCGCACCGGCAAGATGAGCGACGTAACCGATCTGATCTTTCGCGCCGATCACGTAACGATTGTAAACGGCCTGGCCAACATCGACAATCGCTATACCGAGAAAAACGCACAGTTGAAGGAGGGCAAATTCCATTTGGGACCAGTTCATGATGATGGTTGCGACGTGAGCGGTTATCAGGGCGTAAACACCGCCCGAGGCCCCGGCCAAAAATACACCGGGATCCGAGACGGACGTGCCCAACGAGCCGGCGAGAACACCGGCCAGGTATATCGCGAGGACGCGCCACCACTTGTGCACCATTTCCAGTGGTATTCCCAGCATCACCTGAACCAGCAGATTCACCAGCAAGTGGAAGGCACTGAACACGAGAGATAAAATCAAGCGTCTTCATTGACATCCGCCGGAAAATCAATTAAAATAGCGCTATTCGAGCGTCCGCTTTCGGAGATATGCACCAAGTTTGATATTCGCGCACGCCGGATACTCTCTTACGCGTCCCGTTAGCCCGGCGATACGGAACGAATTTGTCATTACTCACCCAACGTGAACAAACATGTAGGTGAGATACCTCCAGGCTTGATATCTTTTGTACGGATTGTAAATGAAGAGGGTCGCGGCGGGTCCCTCGACGGTAAGCGCCTTGTGAGCTATCGCGTCGTACAGAAACAATATTATCTCGATTATCGATATTATTATCATAGCTATGGCCGGCGGGCTGCAGCTGTATTCCTCCTCGTACTGTCCGTCGGGTAAATCGCTCGAGTAACGTGCGCTTGGCGAACCTCCACTCGATATCGTAGGCCTCTGCGGCACCATTTTGTGCACGTATCGGTGTAAAAAATGGCCGAAAACTCCTTGCATGTCTTTCCTATGAATCTGCAATAACCATTTGGATTGTTGCATTTATTAGTTTCATTGCTAATCAAACGTGGATTTTTATATCGCCCTTTACCATCGCTATGAATTCGGGAAATTCCAAGTAACCCGAATCGTCCAAGTCCGCCTTGTCCATCATCAATCTGACTACTCTGGCCGGTATGTCATTGGAATACGTCGATCCGTGCACCATAGCCTTCAACTCTTGATAAGATATTCTGCCGTCGTGGTCCAAATCATATTTGTTGAAAATGCCACGCCAGTGCTGATGACCGTCACAGCGAACAATTATTTTCCTCGCTATCGTCTTTGAATTTGTAATGTTTTGTCCATGATGGGCGCTTGGCTAAACTTACCGCGTCGTTGTACCTCAAAGGTATCGTTATGCCGGATTCTTGTTCCTGTCCACTGGCCATTCTGACCAGTTTGAAGCTTCTGAAAACAGGCAACAAGGTGTCACTTTGCTCCGCTAGCCAGTCCCAAGGAGAAAGTAGGGTCTTCGATAGGTTGCGGCAAAAACACTTTTTCCATACGTTAACGACTCGTGCCGGAAATCGGACGAAACAAATATAAGAAAAAACTGTTGGCCGCCACCAGATACATCAAACCTTCGCTATAATTATCAGAATGACTAATCGAAGAGGGCAATCGCATGTACGTATGAATCACTGCCGGATACATTCCTAAATACTATCTCGACCGGAATCGAGATCAAACAGTTACTCACATTTCGAAGAAAGGAAGACAAAAAGCCGTAAACGTAGGGCGAACGTAACCGGGTCAACGGAAGCACGCGCGCGTCCTTTTACCGTTATTTACGTCAATACGCATGTATACGAAAAAAATTATGCACGGAAAGGTGAATGTGTGTCGTGAGGTTAAGTTACGTGTTTTTTTTTCGCACTACGATAAGATAAAGATCCCGGATGGCAATGTAACGGTAGGAAACGCGAAGCCATGAGAACAGGTGACGTTAATCATTGGACGCCTTGTGGAGCAGAAGACTTTTTTATGAAATATCCAGCAGGATAGGAACCACGGCGCGCCGTCCTTGTACACACACACACACACACATTCACTCTCTGTTTCTCTCTCTCACGCTCTAGGCCGATGCTGCTCTATATTCTCCCTATCTCGCTTGGCAACGAAACCACGCTAGGTGGTAACTAGCGACACTTGACAGGCCGAGGAGTGGGCGGAGCCGGTTGGAATTTCCCACTGTGGTCAATTTCGCCAACGGTTTCATATCCGGTTTTATAACTGTAACTGAATTGGCAAATGTATCACTGCCCTTACAACAACGACAAAAAACGCGTGTTGTTTTTTCGAATGCATTTTTTTTACAAACGCCAGCCCGTTTTCTAATATATATGTGCATATGGGCGTACTACCCCGTTGTAATAATCAAAAGACTATCCCAAATATTGAAAAAATGCTCGCCTAAAATATTTTTTATTCCATACCCCGCGCGTGACTATTTAATTTCAACAAAATGGCGGTTTCAATAAAGGTGCGAGTATTAAATAACGATTAAAATGCTCACGCTTTAATGAACGCAAAATCTTTATTGCCATGGCGATCGTTATGAAAAACAAACTGGTTGCTTTTTCATCGCACATCGAATTTCTCGTTAGTCAGTGAAAAAGCATCGTTGCGAGTATACGAGCGAGCGTCACGGACGAGTCAACATTCATCGGACGCGCGGTTTATCATTCATTTCGCGAGGGAATAACCTATATGCGGAGTCTGGAAAATGTTGCCGGTTCACCCACCAGCAGGGAAATTGAAAATAGCAGCTACCTACAGAATCGTTCAGCCCATGGAAAACTTTGTTTTGAGGTACACACACACACACATACGAACATTGACACGCGTCTATATACGTCTCGAATAGAATTTATTTGAACAACGAATGCTACGCGATTCTGAGGATATTTATGAAGCGCGCGCGTCCAACTTTGATACACAGCCCTGCTGCTGCCTAGTATATAAAAAATCTACTTATATATTATTTATAAATGTTTGAACGCGCAGCGCCGGCGAGACGATGCGACTGTCTGGATACTCGTAACGATATAGACTCATGCCGATAGAATTTTCGCTGCAAAGCAGATGTTCGACGTAAACGCGGACGTTTTGTTTAACCGAGAAACGGAAATCAATGCCAGAGTCTTATTCGTAGCGAGCCGCGATCGGACCAACATACGTTCGCGTATTTTTGCTTTGATAATGTCGCGCACGCGCAAAGAGAGCAGCAGCAACAGGAGCCATGTGGCGAATCCTGCCGCGACGACGTGCTCATTAAATCCTCAGTTTATTCGCGCGCGTGTTTGTTATTGTTGCAGGGTAAAAATCGTTGAGCAGAAATCGCCGCTGGCTGAATTATTCGAAAGCGAGGGCGAGACGCGCGATCACTTGCTCGTGGAAGAAATCAACGTGGGCTGGCAGGAAAAAATCTTCAGTCCTTGGGAAACGACATTTTACGCGGATGAAAAAAATTGTATGACCGATTTGCACAAAGAGTATCGCCAAGTTATTAACGGCAGGCAGGCAATGGATAAATCTCGAGTGTACACTTATACTGAGCGAGACTCGTATTACGCGGACAAGTCGATATTGACGACGAATTACGTGACAAGCTTGGCAAGGAGAAACGAGAACGCGATACCGGTTGCGAGAAATCGTAAACCTTTTGCCAAACGTTACAACAAAAAGGTCGTGGAGGCTCGGCCCTCGGATAGCCTAACACGCGGCAGTCATTGCCTGTACAAAGATCGCACGAGCATGCACATTCTCGTTGATCTGTCCTCAAAGGATGAACGCCTCGCGCCCGATGACAACGCCAACGGCGGCCGCGATCGTACGCTCATCTCGCCGGATTCGCAAATTTTACTGTGCACCGTTACCCACGATCGAGTAGCTGGCACTTTTACGATCGATCCCGACTTTACCAACGAAGATGATCGTTACACCCTCGACACGAGCGACTTGCTGTACGATTATCAAATCGAGCACGTCTCGACTCAACCGAGCGATGATCTGTCCAAACAACGGCGCCAACTTTTGCATCTTGTAAGCGTCTCTCTCTCTCTCCCCCTCCCCCTGCCCCCTCCCGCTGTTTATTCTTTAGCTGCTATACCGGGAGCTAGGCCATTCGTGTCTACTTCAAGGGGTTATTCCTAATTAGAAAAGTCGAAAAATTACTTTTTTTTAAACCCAATATTTTTTGTCAGTATATTATCGTATAAATGTTCCCTAAAAACTTCAAGGTGATCGGATCAACATTGACAGATTTATCGGCTGTTCTGTCGACGCTCGTTGAATGCACGCCCGATGCTCGGAGCGTCGATCGAAACTTCAAACCTTTTTTTTCGAAAGTCCGTTTTCAAAATCGGCGACCAGAATATCTAAAAAAACGACTGCATCGAGCTTTCTGAAATTTGTAGGGTTTTTTCTCAATGTAAAACTTATTTGATCAAATTAAAGTATTTGATCAAAGGATTTTCTTTTCTGATGTATACTTTCAATTTGATGAACGAAAGATGCCATTTTTTGCTCAATCAAGACTCACTTTGAAAACGCGCCATTTTTATAAATTTTATATTTCGGAAATCCCTCCGATTAATCACAAAACCCAAACAAACTAATACACTACCGAAATCTGTGTGATTTTTTAATATTAGATAAACTGGTTCAGAAGGCACACTGGTTCAGAAGGCACATTGCAAAAGACGTTTTCGAGAGATGCTTCCCGGACACATCGACTGTGAATCGATTATAATTAAATATTTTTACACAAGAAAAATGCCAGATGATACTTTTTGAAATATCTAATTTTCGTAGAAATTTATAATCGCGATTTTCCATTGTGAAAAAATTCCAAAAATTCGATATTTTCCACTGTTACAAGTAGCCCTAATCTGTCAAGATGTTTCGAGTATAACGCAAAATTCATGCCGGATTTAAGTTCTCCTACTGAAATTCAAGTCGCTTGGCCTTCGCTATTTTCTTCCCGTTCGAACACCACGAAAAATTCGCTGTCCTTGTCGGAAAAAAGGAAGAAAAAAAAATATTCCATAAAATAAAGTATAACTCACCCAACGTAGGAAACTTCCGATATTTGTCGCATCATCCTGTGCACCCCGAACGCGTTCATTTTTCTTCTATATTCGCGACGCCCGAGGCAGCGAGACCGAAAAATAAGAAAAGCTATCGGTCGTTTGAGACCGTATTTCTCCTCATGCTTGAGAAGTTCTTCGTGCGGAACACGGACTCGCGCGTGAATGATAATTCATCGAGAATTAGTGTTACGGATGATGATGACCCATAAGGTTTGCAATGCGCGGGAAGCGTTGTACGAAACCCGAAGAACGCGCGCGCGCCCGCTCGTCCGTGTGACGATTTGACCAGACGCGTGACATACAAGGGAAAGAATGTCGCGATAATTATAAATCAAAAGACACTCGACGATGAAAGGCTCGTATGCCAAACGGGTTTTACAAATTTAGAAGAATCTCGCGGAGTAATCGACCGGATCTCGAGGCCGTCGGAAAACAACTGAATCCCGTGTTAAGTTTGGATCGTTGTAAAACGAGCGTAAACATTAGCCGCGACGCTCCGAGATGGCGTGTCCATATACACTGCTACATCGCGCACAGTCTACCATGTATCTCCCTTGCTCGCTGCGCGCAATACACCTCTTTATGTGTTAGTATACTTTCACACCACGTTCTATTACGATACAGCTCTTGGAATTCAAGTGTCGTTATATATATATATATATATATATATGTGTGTGTGTGTGATATATGTGTACAGGTATATCTACAATTTATTGCGAACCATCTCTGCGGTTCTCCTATGATATTGTTTAAACATTCATTCTCGACCGACAGTCTTTTACAGTTCGATGGCTGCTGACCCGAATAATCTTTGTATCAAGGGCTTACACCCACTTGAGATATTTCTAAATATCGCTTTTTCGTTTTCGACGGATTCTCGAAACATAAATTTCAAAAATGTTCTCCGAAACCTTCAAGTCGATTGAAATTAAAAAACGTTTATCTCAAAATGACTTTGTCAAGATCGGTGACCACGATATCTCAAAAATCACTGCACCGATCGACCTCACATTTTACAAGCTTCTTTCACATATCAAAGAGCAGTGTTTGAACGAAGAAGTTCTTCTTCCATGCATAATTTTTTTCATCGACGAAAACAGTGCTTTTCCCTGCAAATCGATACTTCCACTTTGGACGGCGGTCATTTTTTCAAAAGTCAACCTTTTATTAAATCCATCCAAGCACTAGATAATTCAATGCCAAAACTAAACGCGTTCGATACACTTTATTTCGTTCGTGCAGAGCCCTGCACGAACCATTGGATCTGCTGCGTTTGTAAATATTTTTCAATAGAGAGATTGTAAAGGATACTTAACCCCTTCGTTGGCATTGACGGAATAGTGCGTCAAATAATTCCGTGCCCTGTGTGACATTGACGCGATAGTGCGTCATCCTTTATTTCCCTATTTAACTTGCTTTGACTTGAAATCGGAGCCTCACTCGGGGGTTTTTGGGCCCGCTGAATCCGAATTTGAAGACAAAATTTGGAAATTCCAAATGGCGGCGCCAATATGGCGGACAAAAATCAAAAACTTTATGCGATTTAGATGAAAATTAGTACTCCGGGATTTTTTAGGTCGCTCATTACGAATCTGAACTTCAAATTTGAAAATTCAAAATGGCGGACCGAGATTGAAAATTTTACTCGATTTAGATAAAAATTGGTACTCTGGGATTTTCGAGGTCGCGTATTACGAATCTGAACACAAGATTCAAAAAATTTTAATGGCGGATCTAATATGACGGACGAAAGTGCAAAAAACAGCTCGATTTGGATAAATCTTGGTACTCGGGGGTTTTCGGGGACGCTGAGTGTGACGCTGAACTCAAAATGAATGAATTTTCCATGGTGAATTCAATAACATGGAGTATAATACAATAAATAGGTGGAATCTGTATTATTTGTATTTTCATTCGCCATATTTGTTCGTCATTGTGAATTCCTGAATTTTGAGTTCAGATTCGCAATCAGCAGCCTCAAAAACCCCAGAGTAAAAGTTTTCAGGACAAGAAAAATGTCCTGCCATTTTGGGTACTTTTTGTCGAACTCTCTCTGCCAACGAAGGGGTTAAAATCGTACCCTCTAATGTGAGACAAAAAAAAATTAAAAACCTGCACACGTTTTCCCAGAAAAAAATCACGCGAATTTTGGTCTCTCGCGGTGTCGAAATAGTCGCAGCCGCGATTTCAAAAGTTCGATTCGAAGAATCATCGCTTCCCTCGACACACGTGTCTCGCAATTGTTTTCCAGAAACGAATATGAACTTGCGTAAGAATTTCTCGAAAAAAAATTGCATTAATAATAGCCTCGTGTATAGGCCTGACCGGTACGTCATTGCGGAATAATTAGCGCCGAATCATCTCGCCCCCACCTTCGTAATTCGTACGCTACAATAATATTCAAGTCCGTCGAGGGCTCCGCGGCGTTGCAAAATCACGTACGCGTCATTTCGTTCGTTGAAGTATCGCAGCGCGGATTAGTTGCCGCGCGAGCGTGACTTTCGTCTGCACGCGAATTTGGGCGAAAATAACATATCTGCGAGTGAATTTGTGTGTTATACATGTTTTGAAAGATGTCGAGAAAAAAGTAATATCCGAACGATGATTTTCAGGACACGATGGATAAAAGGGCGTACAGAGAGGAGCAAATTTTTCAGGAGATCGCCGTGCCGCCGGCGAATATCTTACGATCGTTCGTAAATTTGGAAATTGTATGGGCTCGCGACTTTCCCTACGATCCGCTGTTTGTAACGTATTACGTAGATTTGCCGAGGCACTGGATAAGCAGCGAGACCGAACGGCTAACCGGAAGAACCCAACGATGCCGCGTCGTCGATGGAAACGCTCACTTTGCTTACGTCAGCGAGATTCCACTGGATTTTGACTTGAATTCTCTAAAGACGGCAAATGGTCAGCAGCCTCGCGCCTGGCCCTATCTTATTTTCATCGTGGGCTCGATCGACCATTGGACGAGGTTAGACCGCAGCGCTCTCGACAGCGCCGCCAACGACCACCACCGACACCACTAACCTCCTTTTATTGTCATATTTATAGATATCGCATCGAGGGTTACGCCTCGCTACCTCTGCCACCCTCGTCCGGTAGTTACAGCTTCGATTTGACCACGTGGCGTCCGCTCGGTCGATTCGTCAATGCTCTGCGACGATTTTTCACCGGTGGAACGTCCGAGCTGGAGGACCCGGCCTACTGCGGTATACCTTTCGAAGTCGACGACTCGACGAGACTCGAAAAGTCCCGTCTCAAGGTTACGCCTGGTGGCTCGATAAGGATCAATCTCAATATCGCTCGTCAGAGTAAAATATTCACCAAGAATCAAAGTCTTTGTCGCGATGCCTTCGAGAGATTGAGCACGGGCACGCTCATCAATAGTTTGGACAACGTTCTCGAGCAATTCAAAGCCGCCCGTGACCGAATGATTCACGCCAGAGCACAATGAACTTTTGGCAAAAAAAAACAGGAAGAAAATACATCCCGATAACACGGGTGACCTTCGTTGTTTTCTTTTTCTCGTCATTGTCACTGTTGCTTTTTCTTTCAACGAAAGAGCCCCGATCGTAACGGAGGTGATTTTTATTTCAACAAAAATAACAATTTACATTGAATTGTTCTGATAATAATTATTCATCGTGTTATGCTACACCTGTTTTTCTTCTTCATTTCTTTATTTCAACGTAGGCGTGGTATGCGCGCTCGAACGCTATTTAAAATTTACCTCTTCTTTTTCCTTTCTTTAATCAATTATTTCATTAGTTTCTCGTATATAGCATCGCGTTTATTTTTATGTTTTCTTCACATTTTCCCCGCGACTTGTTCGCTTCAACATCGCCATCAGCTTCTATAATACAATTTGTGTTGACGAGGAGGAGAATGCGCCCCCCCTCCCCGGTAGCAACATTTTTTCTTTTTCTTTAATTCAGCCTTCAGTCAGCGGATGATCGAGAGGGGAAACATTTAAAATTAAATCGGCTTCCAAGTCGAATAGGTACACTTGTTACAGTACATTATACATCATCTCTAGTCTAGATTTTTGTTTATTTTTCCCTTTTATTTCAAATTTTTTTTCGGAGCATTAGCAGTGACGATTAATACGCACTCGATCGTGATTCTCTCGCTTACGATGCTAAGAATCGCTTACGAATCGCGAACGCCGTTCGCTCGCTATCGTCCACATAATCAGACCATTTTTACTCTGGAAGCATTGATAGTAATTCTTTGTTTGTTCGTTTGTTTTCTTTTTCTTTTTCGTCACAGAATCTTACGACGCTCAGTGAAGTCAGTCGAAATGATCGGTTTTGTTGAAAACGAGTCAATAGCAGCATTTCGTTTCTCTCTCTTTCTTCGGGCAAACGTATGTAGATGAGATTTTCTATTTTTTGTGAAACGAATCAATCGACAGAGGAAATTTTCATAGGTACGAGAAAACTCGTTTTTTTGTCACCGTTCCAATGACCCACGTGCTCCAATTCAAATAGCCAAGGTGAAACGAAGATGGAAAAAAAGAAGCGCTTCGAAGCATCATCGAGATTTTCCCCGCGAGACGAGAATATTGACCGGTCGAAAGATTTCGTGTCAAACCAAAACAGTGCCAATGATTCTTAAATTGGTTTTCATTTGTTGTTTTCTTCTTAAAGGCACCGAGTACTATTTTCTGCGTGTGTTTTCTTTTTGTATTCGAAATTTCGCAATTCACGTTAAACTAGCGACAAAGTTATCAATGACTGCACATCGTACCTATTGCAATAATGAAGTATTTTGAATGTACATATTGATTTTAAAAAAGCCACAAATACGGTCAGAGGCAAGGGGTTGGTTACGAATCCAAAGTCACGTTGCGTACAAATATAAAATTAGGCTGTATAAAAAAGTGTAACTCACGTGTTTGTGTGGTTGTGTGTGTGTGTGTGTGTATGCGCGTGTCCGTTGTTTTTGCTTTTTCTTTTCAAAAACAGAGTGTAATGATTTTTTATTACAATTAGCTAAATGAAATAAAATTCACATCCATTCCATTGATGACCAATCAAATTTCGTTTTCATTTTTTGTTTGTTATTTCTTTTCTTTCTAATAGGTGTTTATTCGTGAATAAGAGAACGTAGTCTCGGGAGAATTTCCCTAGTCAGTTCGTGGTTTTCCTAACTTCTAAATTCTATCTACTTTTATTTTAAACACTATATCTAAGATGTCTTATTCTAAATCCTACAATAAACTAGTAATCGATATAATTACTTGATCGTCTTAAAAACTAGATACTATGTACTATGTACAGTGGCTTATAGTTACGATTTTCCGACCACGTTACCAAAAAGAAGACATACACGCACGCAGACACACATGTACATGTGTACACGCACACACGCACACATATATATATATGTATATATAGTCGCAGCGGTGAAGGATCTCTTCTTTCGCGAAACTATACGGTTTAAGGGTGCCCGAATACGTCTTTGTCGCACACTTGCCAAGCCCTCTTCCGCTTTCGCTCGAACCCTCTCTCCGTCATAGATGATTAGCGTATGCGGATTATATTCACACCGGTACTCGTAAACGCATACGGAAAATAAAAACACGCACACCTTTAACGCCGTATCATCGTTTCAACGATTATTATTCATAGTATATACAAAAAAAAAAAAATTGTCTCACTTTTTTTCCCGTTATCAAGCAGGAGCATTTGCCGGCTTTTGCCTGCTTCTTCTTCAGAGTACAATCCCCGTTTATCCCGGCTGCAGTTGACCGCGAGAGTCCCGCGCGACTATTCTTTCAACGAGTATCAGGCAAATCGCGCTAATTAAACTTCATTGCGACGCGCGATCATATCTTCGTCGTCCGTATGAACAAAAGTGGTTCGCAATAGAAGCGACGAAAAAAAAATGTGTCGGTAGTAAGGAATGATGGAGGAAATCGGCTCGGGGCTGGGTCGGATTTTCATCGAAAAACATAGAGGAGATAAGAAATAGAGAACCATTGTGGATTTCCCATGGGCCTCGATCCGGCAACGTCTGGAATGCGTTACATGACATCAGTCCCGCAAACAAACATCCGAAGTGCATCGTGCTGCGTTTCAGCGCGCCGAGTTTTCAACGATAAAAAAAAAGAAAAAAAAAACCATCGAGATCAGTGCCCACCGTGCTCGCTTACGTATCGTGTCCGGCAAGCATCGACACAAGAGAGAAAGAGAGAAAGAGAGTAAAAGGGAAGCAGCGTACCGCATAAAATTGCATCGTTTCACCGTGGCTCGGTACGACGGAGTCGCTTCGTTTGGCGAATTTGCCGATCAGAGATTTTTCAATCGCGTTTGACGCACCTTTATTTCCCGATTCGCCCTTTCAATCTTCATCCGATAGAGGATCGTATTGGGCGGACAATAGTGGCGCCGGTTCCGCCTGCATCTGATCAACTTTCGTTCCCGTAACCGAGCCGCTTGTCGGCGGGGGCGCGGGTGGGGGTCCCGTGTGAACACCAAGGGCGCTGAAGGGATAAAAGTTCGTCGGTCCTGGCGGTGGTGGTGGTGGCGGTGGTGGCGGCGGTGGAGGCGGCGGTGGCGGCGGTGGTGGCGGTGGAGGTGGCGGTGGTGGCGGCGGAGGTGGCGGCGGTGGAGGTGCTTGTTGCTGTTGAGACGTTTGACTCGGACTTTCGTCGATTATCATCTCGCTACCCGAAGGACTGTCGACTCGCCCGCCCTGTTTGTCGTCCTTCTCCGCATTACCACCGTTCCGATCGCCACTCACGACCGATTTGTCATCCTCGGATGTCCGCATTACTTCGACTATTTTATTTTTCACGTAGTCGAGAGGTGAAAGATGGGGCTTGTTGGAGGGATTTGCGGGACTCGTAGTCGCGGTCGCTCCTTCGTAGAAACGCCGGGCGTAATGATTGGCGTTTGCTTCCGGTGGTGATACTGGCTCTACCGAATGAAACTGTTGCTTTCCTCCTACTGAAGGAGCTTGTTGCTGCGGTTGTTGGTGTTGTTGTTGCGTTTGTTGCTGCTGCTGCTGCAGTTGTTGTTGTTGCTGTTGCTGTTGTTGTTGCTGCTGCTGTTGAGCAACGCGTATAATCTGTCGCTCATCGCCAGATTTCACAGAGTCCGCTTCCGAGCCTTTCCTTCGCTTCCACTGATCCTCAGTCATTTGATATCTGTCGAACGAAGCATACACGTCCATAAGATAACAGAAATGATTTTTCATTAACTGGGTACAATCAACGAATAACCGAAGCAACGAATTAGAAAGATAAAAATGCTCACCCCGTGTGGGATCTATAAGAGGAATGGGGAGGTCCGTAATCCTTCGTAACGATGTGATCTACGTGCTCGCCCAGTGTCATTCCCTTGCCGCTATTAACACTTGCTGGGCCGCTGTTCGAGCTGCATGCATCACCGGCAGGACTGTGCGCGACACCGTTCGGTTCGGCTTGATTCTCACGATGAAAACTCTGAAGGAAGAGTAAAAAATGTTACACCTGATACGTCGATGCGATTCGAGTACATTTTGAGGCGTCGCGTACCTGGAACAATCGATCGCCCGGTCTCGTCGGTTGACTGTTCGATGCTGGTGCTCCGCCTGTGTTTTCGACGCTCTGATTTATTTGATGAGTTATTATCGCGTCTATCAAACTAGCAGCGGTCAAAGTCGACGAAGAGTCGTTCTGTTGTTGATTCGACGATTGATTCTGTCTCGAGCTCGACTGTTGCTGCTGCTGCTGTTGTTGTTGTTGTTGTTGTTGTTGTTGTTGTTGTTGCTGCTGTTGTTGCTGGGGTGGCTGTTGCTGTTGTTGCTGCTGCTGTTGCGGGATTCTCGATGATTGTGAAAATCCACTCGTCAGAATTCGCGATGAATCTCTGTCGAGTTGCTGATGCTGCTGATCCCGATACATCTGAGCGAGATGACGTCTCTCGGCCTCCATTCGTTGCTGCGCTTGAATGTGCTGTTGTATCTGTTGTTGCTGATGCAGATGAGCGAGATCCCTCTCCCGCTGTTGTTGCACCGCCAAACGATGCTCGGCGTGCTGCTGTTGCATCTCCTTCTCCCGCTGTTGTTGCACCGCCAATCTGTGCTCCTGCTGTTGCTGCTGTATCTCCTTTTCTCTCTGTTGCTGCACGGCCATACGATGTTCCTGATGTTCCTTTTCGCGTTGCGCCGCCGCGGCCGCGGCCGCGGTCGCCATCTGATGCTGGATCTCCTTTTCTCGATGCTGCTGATGCACACTCATACGATGATCGCCATGTTGCAAATCTTTTTCTCTTCCTTGTACCGATATCCGATGCTCAACGTGTTGCATCTCCTTCTCCCGCTGTTGGGCCATACGATGCTCCTGTTGCATCTCCTTCTCTCTCTGATGATGGTGTTGCTGCTGCTGATGCTGCTGTTGTTGTTGCTGCAGTTGCTGATGCTGCTGCTGTTGTTGTTGTTGTTGCTGTTGCTGCTGCTGCTGTTGCTGCTGCTGCTGCTGTTGAACGGAAACCCGATGCTCAAACTGGTGCAGGTCCTTCTCCCGTTGAATTCGTTGCTCCTCCTTCTCTCGCATATGCGCGATATCGCGTTCCCGCTCTCTATCGCGCTGATGCTGACGATGGACAGCCGCCATTTGATGTTCGGCCTGTTGTTGCATCGCCATACGATGTTCCTGCAGTCGGATGCAGTCCTGCTCGCGAAAAGTACGGGTATTGTCAATGTAACGATCGGCGAGCAATCTATCGGCCATAGTTTTGCCAAGACCCTCGTGACCACCGCTCCCGGAAGACGGGTGACCGTGGGGATGAGGAACCGGAAGACTCGGCTGTTGGACCGCAACGTCGACGAGACTCGAGAAGGCCTCGAGGCCAGCCGGCGGTGGTGGATAATGTATCTGCTTCTGCGGATTGTGCCTCTGTATGACACCCTGACGGGGTTGCGTATGCGACTGAGGGGGCGGCGGTGTGCTCGCGTAATACATGGTCGAGGTTGGCGGTGAGGCCTCGCTCTTGGCAGGATTCTCCGCTACCGTCCCGCTGCGACTTCGCGCGTGCATCTGCTGACTCGTTATGTAGTCGTTCATGATTATCTGACGGGAGGACAACTGTTGCTCCATCGTGTAGCTAGGTGGTGGACGGGCGGAATAAGAATTGTACTGATTGCCATGGGTGACGACTACGCCCGGATTCGGAGTTCTAACGCTCCCGGTAGTCGTCGGCTGCGAGTGCCTCATACCCGGCCGATGATAGTCCGGCATGAAAACGTGTTGTTGCTGCTGCTGTTGCTGTTGCTGCTGCTGCTGCTGCTTCTCAACGGTGAAGGAGGGCACTGGCGTTCCTTGGGTTATCGATCCGGCCTCCTTCGGACAAGGTGGATTTCCGGTAACGACGGTAGCCGAATTGCCCGGTGGCGTCATTTGTCGCAAGAGGCCCTCGTAAACTCGTTTCTCCACGGTAAACGGTTGGACCGGTGTACCGTGCGTTATCGAGCCACCCTTGTGTCCCATGCTACCCGGCTTGGGAGACAACTTCGGATGAGGGGGTGGAACGGCCGAAGAAACTTTGTTCATTTTGGGTGTTATGGGTGCCTGAGGCCGTGGCGACGATGCGTAAACGAGGGGACTTTTCGCACCGCGACCCTGTTCCGAGGTGTGAGAATGCGGATGGTAATACGCTCCGGGTGGTGGGGGCGGTGGCTCGGGACGATAGAGGGCAACGGGCGGGGCTTTGTGCGGCGGCGGTTGAAGAGCCGAATGATTGTACTCGTGGTGTTGACGGGGCTTTTTAATACTAAGATCGAGAGTGCCCTCGGTCTCGCGGAGCGCCTGCTGCACCTGCATCACGACGAGGCCCTCCTTCGGCAATAGATCCGACGATTGGGACTGCACGCTCGCTGGTGCGGGCGGACAAGGCGTAATCGTCGCTTGCATCTGACCTGTTGAGAAATAGACGAAACGGATGAGACTCGGAGAAGCGTTTTAACAGCAAAATGCGCGGAGCCTCTGGACGACGCGTTGAGGTTTATCGAACGGATGACGGCAATGGCGTACCTATCTGCTGGTGGGGGCTCGCGGCCGAACGATGACCGTGATGAGGCACCGAAACGACGGATAACGTAGCGAGGTTCGAGTCCCTGTTGGACATGGCAGTGGAGGACATACTCGGCTTGTACTCGCGAACGAACGTTATGTCGTTTCGATGATCCGTCTTGAGGATACTCGATATCGTTGGGGTTCCCGAACTTCCGGGTACCGAGGAACCAACGGAGCCCGCTGGACTGTTGGGATTTCTCTTGAGTTGCCTCTCTATGACGTTGCTCATGAGGTCCTTGACGGTGAGGGGTGTCGTCGTGCTGCTCGCGGTCGTCGAAGGAGGCGAGTGATCGACGGGGGGAGGCGGAGGTGGCAGAGACGGTTGCTGAATCATCGAGCTCGCGATACCGGCGGAGATACCAGGGGTGCTAGGCACACCGATAGTACCACTTCCAGTGTCGATATCCGTTCCACCCTGACCCTCGTCCGCCGTCTCCTGGAACAATTGTTCGACCTCTATCAGATGGCTCCGTCGAGTTTATCGAGTCAAACGATAGACTCGCAATCTAACGCGTAGCAAACTATTCTTTTCGTGCATTACGGATGAGCGGGGAAAAATGTTTTAAAGTAAATAGGGCGAGAGTATCGCGAGCAAGGGGAGGTAGAGTGGAAAATGTTTCATTCCAGTCAGCGAAAAGTCGATGTCTTACCGTGGCAGAGCTGTCGTAATCCTCTCGGTTGGACATCGAAGGAACGACGGCGACACTCGTCGACGATTGTTGCTGAAGTCCAACGCTCGTCGACGGTGGTACCAGAGAAATTCTTATGTCCGAGACGTTGTCCGACGGGAAGGCTACTTTTATCGTCGTCGTCGACGTCGTCGCGCTCGTTGACGTCGTCATCATCGACGTTGTTGAAGTCGTTATTGCCGCCGCCGCCGCCGCCGTTGTCACCGTCGTCGTCGCCGCCGTTGTCGTTGTCGTCGACAGAGTACCAGCAGCCGAGGCAACCGTCGATACGAGGGACACCTGGCCAACACCGCTCGATGCGGCGTTTGCCGGACTTCCGGCGCTCGCCGTGTCGCTCGAGTCGTGGACCTTTTTTGGTTTTGAGAAGAAAACAATGAGAAAATATAACAAGATTGTGACGCAATCGCATGGGCCGTTCGACAGAGGGTAACGGCAGAGCGGGGAGAGATGACTTACGGCCAATTCGTCGCAGCTACTCGTACTACTGCCGCTCTCCTCCTCGTCCGTGAGGCAGGGTCTTCGCTCCTCTCCCAACGATTGGTAATATTCCGCGACGACTTGATCCAAACCGAGCTTCTTCCGATACGTCAGGTAATAATTTTTGCACTGATGATTCGACTTGCCGGGTATCTGTTCGGATACTTTCGGCCAATTTGTACCGTGCTCCCGCAACGCTCGTCTCAACTGCTTGAGGTCTTCGTCGGTCCACGATCGGGCCGATGACTCGGCACTCTCGTCGGAGGCCTCCGTTCCGCCAGCGAGATGAGGAGCCAAACGCCGGGATATCCGATTGAAACACGCCGAGCAGCATTTTGTCGCGTTGCTGGGTATTTCTGTTCAATTAAACGAGTTATTTCAGCCCGAATAACGAGACGAGTACTTTTCGGTGGCCAACAACGACGTGACAAACTTACGAAATTCTTGTACGACGGGATCGCGAATTTCAGGCGGGAGATCGAGCCATTTAGGCGGCAGTGCTCTCAAACGTTTGACCCTCGTCTTGGAATTGGCGTTGTTGAGATTCGGACAGCCGGGCAGAGGACAAGCGGTGTAACGACCCCGGACGGCTTTGCATCTACAGGTGTTGCAAACTCGTGCGCCAGGCTGAATCTGATCCTCCCGAAGACCGTACAACGAGGCTTGGCTACGCGACAGAGCTCGGCTCTGAGCACCTCCCTCGACCACGCTCCGACAAATGGCACACGCGTGAGGACCCAGTTGTCTTCCGCTCTCTGCGAACAAAACAAATCATTCCAATTATCAATTATTCGTCGCGTCTGTCACCTACAACTTTTCGTTTTATTTTTCTACTTTTTTTTTTTTTTTTTTCATTTGGCAAAGTGCGGCCGCCAACGCTATCGAGCGTTGCAATCCCGGCCATCCCCTCCCAGCCGTCATCGTTAGCGTCACGCGATACACGACGGAAGTTGCAAGCGACGATAAAAATCAAATAATATTACGGAGCCCCGCTGCGGGGAGGCTCGATTCCGCTGGCTCGACGCACGAAACGCCGCAAACGTTTGTTGCGATTCTCCCGTATGTGCCGATGCAAAAAACGCTTGAAAAACAAAAAAAAACTCTAGCTCTGCACAGCCAGGGCTGTTACGCGTTATTGACTCAGAAACTCCCTGACTTTTCCAGGTTTTGCAGAAATTCCAGGTTTTGCTAATTAGCCAGATTAGGGTCAAATAAAGAACATTTTCTTTTCATCGAACATATATTTTTTGAGTTAGAGAGATATTAGTCTTTGTAAACGTTACAAACGATACGGGAAAATTATATACGTAAAAATAGCAATGACTGATTTTTGTGCAAAAAAACATTTTTAACCGATTTGAAGAAACAAAGGAAATTCTCAACTCGATCCTCCTATTGATGAATCATGTTGAACTGGATAACATAATTTTTTTTAAGACCAAATATATGGAAATTTGATAAAATTGATATTTATTTTTTTTAACTGAAATTCGAAACATAATTTGAACATTATAAAGTAAAAAAATGCATTAAAAGCAGATCCTGTTCTTCATTATAAAAAAACGTTTGTACGCCGGTGAAAATAAACAAAAATAAATACAAATGCTTATTTACAATGATAATGATGTGGTTGTGTATCGACAGATCGAATGCAAATGTTTTTTTGTAGCTTTACTTTTAATTTACATTAATTTACAAATGTAGCTGTGCAGTAAGTTAGTTTTCAGTTTTTTAAATTCTCAATGTTTGGCACTGACATAACTTTCCTTTGTGTACAACGAGTAATAATATAAATATTAAAGATATACAAAAATATTTATTTTTCTACTCTTCAGTTTTTTGTTAAGTCGGTTTAATTTTTTGTATCTCTTTCAAAAAGTAAATTGTGCGAAAATTCAAGAAAATTTCCAAAATTCCCCGACTTTTCCCTGATTAATCCGGGAGGAAAGAAATTCCCCGAGTTTTCCCGGTTTTCCCTTTTTTCCATATGCGTAACAACCCTGTCAGTTTTTTTCGTCAGCTCAAAAAGCTTCGTTTCACGGCTAGAGTCTGTGTGTACCGCATTATTATTTTCCTTCGATTAACGTCGTTGCAATTGCAGCGTGAATACGTTTGGAAAAGTCGAGGCGTTTATGAGGCATTCGACGAAGAAGAGAGCAGGGTGTAAAAAGGGAAATGGAAAGGAGCGCACGGAATACGCGGGGGATGGAAACGGATACGAAACTACGACCAAACGGAATAATTGCGGAGATACTTGCTCGTTAACTAATTAAGGGTAGCCAATTAAAAAGTTCTTGCGCTCGAGGCTCGTCGACAACGATGGCGCTTTGGGGATCCGTGTTGAATATTATTACAGTGTAGGGGAACCGAAAGAGTGGAATGATGAAGGGGGGGGGGGGGCACGAAAGTTTAAGGGGTTACCCCCACTTGCGATTTTGAAAAAATCGATTTCTTTTTATTGCATTTTTTTTAAGTATAAGTATCTGCGAATATGTCCTGAAAATTTCAAGTCGATCCGAACAAAATTGACTGAGATATGAGCGTTGAAAGAGAAGAATCCGTTGTGTAAACGACCGGCTAATTGAAACTTTAAACGCGTTTTTCTCAAAATGGCATTTCTGAAGTCGGTGACCAAGATTACTCGGACACTAATGAACTGATCTTCTTGAAATTTTGCAGGCCTATTTAAGGGCGGGGTAAAGTATTAAAATTTTTTTTTTCATTTTTTAAATGAATGCATAATATATCAAGTATATTGTGTTAAAATTTCAAGTCGATCGGAGTAAAATTGACGAAGTTATGAGTATTTGAGCGTCTATTGCTCCATGCCGGGTTTTATACCTGGGCGGCAGCTGCGCGGCGCGCTATTGTATTTTTCGACCCCGAATAAATTTCTTGATAAACGGGCCTGTTCCGGTCCCGTTATGTATATTCGAGGCATGGTGTATATTAGTATACACATTAGTGGTGTATATTAGTATACAGATTAGTGTTGCTAAAAAGATCCTCTCGATCATCTTGATGGAAGCCTTTTGCTCTACGGACCTGGCATCGACGACTTTGAGTATAAGAAAATTATCGAGTTTTATTTTGAATTTCTAAAAATTCAAAGATAATTGAAAAATCTGAAAAAATTCATACGTATTCAGAAAAATGAACGAATCACGAAAAAAAATTGGGTTGCGGGGAAATTTTTTGACTAATTTTTTTTTTTCATCATTTTGTTAATAACATTTTGGAGTTATTATTATGCAAAATTAATCGTTTGAGTACCTTTAATATGCATGAATTTTCTTAGATTTTTATGCAATCGAGAAGTGTTCTCAAACTTATGTGCAATGAGCGCTAAGCGACCAATTTCTTCTGCGTTTTTCAAACCGTTTTTCTGAGACTTGTCATATTTGAAGTCCGTGTGCACGATAACTCAAAATCTACTGGACCAATCGCTTTGAAATTTTGCACAGTACTTCTTCACATAATTCACCAGATATTGTCGAGAGCTTTTTTGTTTTTTTAAAAATAATTACTAATTTTTCAACAACAAATTAGCCGATTTTTTTTAAGCGAAAATCGGGTTTTTGGCTCTCAAGTGCTACGAAAAATCGAAAAACCGAAAAAAAAAATCCTCCTGTCATTACCTCGAGAAACATCTCCTTTAACAAATGCATTTTGATTTTTTTGTTTCAGATGATTCTGTTGCGAGTTATGATGCACACCGCAAACCAACTTTTTTTTGAGGCGCCTCCGGGGTTTATTTTTCACTCGCTCAATTTTGAATATTTTGCAATGCAAATTTAGGAGAACGTTGTTAAAATGTTACTTTATTATATGTAAATTTTTTAATAAACGAACACTATTCGTTACGCCAAAAAAAAACTTAAAAACATGCCTTTTTTCCGCCGAATTAACTTTACCCCGCCCTTAATACATAAAAATGTAGTCTTTAATCGTTCGATTTTTTTTTCGAAAAAAAAATTGCCGTTTTATAGCCAAAAAACGGCCGTTTTTTTCGTTAAAATCGAACCATTAACTTTGACTGTCGCCATTTTGTGAAAAATGAATATTTTTTTAAAATCCTTCGATTAAAGACTAGTTTATACTTATATTTGACTATATCCATCCGCATTTTTTTTTCAGATGATCCACTTCGCCGCAATGTTGGTCACCACAAACCGTGTATATAAAAACATTATTTCATTGACGGCCATTTGACACTAAACAATGTAATATTTTTCAATAAAAAAATTACTGAAAGTTCTTCAAGATGTGTTCTTTAAGATGGTATATTGATCGATTAAAAAAGTTTTGTAGTTTTCTTTATAAAAAATTCATGAAAAAGGCCTTTTTTCGCTACAAGTGGGGGTAACGCCTTAAACCTGTTTGAGGCATGTTTTTTTAACCTTAAAAATTCGACGTTGTCGCGTACACTCGTACAAGTCCGACACGCAAAAGCAGCAATGATTTCGGCGGATGGCGATTTATCGTTTCGCTGCGCGCACGTACTTGGCCGTTTATTCACATTCGACGGGTACCCGTCTCGTGAATGAATAACGATAACGCGAAAAGCTCGCAGATTTTCCACCGTTATTCGAGTTGTCCCGGGAATGTGCAACCAACGACGATAAAACATCGATATTCCGCGGCGTGGAAACAAGGCAACCCGTCATACAAGTCCGATATAAGCGGGAAACGTTAATTGACAAGCTATTCTCCCGAGAGTGAGCGGACAACCGCTTGCCAATGTGATTCTCCCGCTTGGCCCCCGTTCGAATCGCTTGCAATTGTCGAGCAATTACATACGAGGAACGACGAAAAATTAACGGCTTATACCTAGTTGACATTTTTTTTATATCAACTTTTGCATTTCGACAGATTCTCGAGGGCTAACATTTCAAAAATGTTGTATAAAAAGTTCACGGTATCTAAAAAATCACTGCACCGATCGACTTTAAGGATGTTGAGTCCCAAATCGCAAATGATGATGAAATTCTGAAAATTTGGTATGTTTTTGTATGAAGTATTTCAGAGGTGGTGTAAAAATTTCACGACAATTAGGAAGCTCGTTATTGAACAATTAACATTCACAAATTAAATGTTGTTTTATGGAAACTGATGTAACTTTGCAATAAGTTTTTTTTTTGACCTCTCAAATTCATAATATCTACAATATACTGAAAGCAACGGAAACAAAACGAAGTTTATTGATAATTTTTTATTTATTTCTTTTAAAATTTGTTCTTAACAAAATGTTAATTTTTTAATAACGAGCTTCCTAATCGTCGTGAAATTTTAACACGACCTCTTAAGGGAGCTTTCCAGTGTGAAATTTTCAAAAAATCGATTTTTTTTTTTTGCTTTATCGAATAGTATACACTCTTCCGAATATTCCCTGAAAATTTCATGCCGAAATTCAGATTATTTCGGTTACTGTACAGCATTTCTTGGAAGAAGGCAACGGAGCGCTACAGCTACAGCGAAACTTTGAACGCGTTTTTCTCGAAACAGCATTTTTCAAAACGGTGTCCAACTTGGAGGGCAGAGTTTTAAAGCTATCGAGTTGAATTTTTTACACAATATTCTTAACGTCATTGTTTATCGTGCTATGGAAGCTTTTTTTTTTTTTTGACATCTTCCTATTTTTTTGTAAAAAAACTGCAAAAAAAAATGCTAAAATCGATACTTTTTGTTCAAACCGGCGCCATTTTTGCAAAAAAAAAAAAAAAAAAGCCTCCATAGCACGAAAGCCAATTATATACCGATCAATAATCTTTTTGTGTTTTTTGTTTCAGATCAAAATTGTGACCCCCAACGTGGACACCACATCCAAGTGCATTTTCTGCAACAATTGTTTCATCATTTTTATAGATATTAATTAATAAATAAATCGATCTTTAAAAAATTGTTTTGTATTCTTCAATACCCAATTAATATACAAAAAAAACCAGACCGATTAGATTATTTTTTCGTTAAAAAAAAAAATCGCGAAAAACAGCGATTTTTCGGGCTGTCACACTGGAAAGCTTCCTTAAATACTTCATACAAAAACATACCAAATATTCAGAATTTTCTTATCATTTTTTATTTCAACCCTTAAGGAGGTTGAAGTAATGATGATAGAATTCTGAAAATTTGGTATGTTTTTACATGAAGTATTCAGGGGGTCGTGTAAAAATTTCATGACGATTAAGAAGCTATTTATTGAACAATTAACATTAACATGTTTCATAGGGACTCAACATCCTTAAGGAGGTACGATCGCTTCCACGGGGTCAAAAAAGAGTCCAAATTTGTTTTACCCACAGCTCCTCCGATTGATGTTTACTCGTGTTGATTATTCGTATTATCGATTATAGTGTGCCAAATGTTGTGGCAAATGATGAATTTATTGCGCGTGAACGAATAAAAACTGATAAATTCGATTGTCAACGACTCGGTAGTGATTTTCGTAACAATATTAACGTAATAAAATTCAAGCCTATCAAAATAGGCTTGAATTACCTCAGCGGAATTAACACGATAGGCAGAATATAATTATACATATTATTGATACGTGATAAACGATAAAACACCATAAATTGTTGTTTGCGTATTTTGCGGCGGCTTCTATTTAAATTAATTTCAAAACGAAGCTGGGTTATGTTCGCCAAACGCATCAGCTGCCACTCGCGACGTTCCTAACTCTGTGGGAGCTATTTCGTCGTTCTGACCATTTTCAACCGGAAATTGAAACTTTCTTGTAATGCAGTGCTTCATCTACACGGTGGAGATTGATTTTCTTATTTTTTACAATAACTATTATGTTTTTTTCCACCGAGAATCGATAGTTTTACACTTTGGACCACGGTCGATTTTTCAAGAATCAATATTTTTGTTAAATCCTTCGTTCAAGCACTGGACAGTTTCATGCGAAAACTAAATGGGTTCGATTTTCCTTGTTTTGGAATATTCAAAGAGTGGTCTGCTCAAATCATTGCACCTACCACGTTTATGGATACTTTTCAACACAAAAATTGAGAGACGATTAAAACCATACTAATCGGTGTAAAAGAAAACCTGCTCGCGTTCTTTCAGGAGAAACTTACGTAAATTCCTTTTTTTTTTTCAGCCACGAGGTGTAAGCAGTTAAAAAATATTGCGTCGCGCTTTGGTTCTCGCGAGCTGTTTCCGTTATATTTTCGATGAAGAGTACATCGGAGCGTTCTCTTAGGTACAAAAAAATGGCGCGGGCCGATATGCGAAACAAGAGTGTACATTGCGGAGTTCGTACTTCGTCGTCGGAGGACGAGGATAAGCGAATACGGTACGGAATACAAGGTGCAGTGTTGGCGAGAGATTCTACTAATTAAGCCGGGTTCGCTGAGTGCGGGACGAGAGAGAAAAGGGGTTTGCCGCGCGCGGAGCTACTTTGAATTTTTAATAGAGACCGATGGAAAGGGAGAGGGCAAACTTGGACGCTCGGTCGTTCTTGCAAAACCACGATGAAACGCGATGAAGCGCGTTTTGAAAAACACACTAATCAAAGATGCCCCGACCCGGCTTGTATCATTATTATACGCGTGTTACAACGTTATCGAAATAGATACGAAGCCAAGCCAGTCGAATATTATTAGCACGTTCAACAAATGGGGTTGACGTTTGCATCATTGGAACGCAACGAAAGTTCTTTTCAATCTCGCATTCCCATTATTATCCGAAATCATAGTTGGCAACATTTTTGACGATCGCTAAATAAGAATCCCAAAAAAAGTTTGCGCGATTTTCGTAGCTCAAATCTGGCCAAGGAAATGTGGAAAAAAAGTGCATCATTTTCAACGTCGCGTTGAATAAGTTCTCGCTGTTTTCCAACAGATGGCGTTACTGCAACTGGGCGCGTTAAAAATGAAATATGTGTGGAAATTCTGAGTGAGATGAGGTTAGGACTGCAGTCAGCTGTTGCCTTGCCGTCACGTCTCTTTCATCGTAGCAAGTGGTAATAAATCCAACACCGAAAGTTCAAATTAAACTTGATATTGCATGAAAATTAGGTAAATAAGCGTATTTTTTTCTGAGACCAATTGATTACTACAAGTGTTGAGTATGTAAATCTGATTGTTTTTAAGAATCTGACGGTTTCTCAGTATTGCATACACTTTTGTAGCGAGCGGAAATTGGGTTTTCGTGTGTCGTCTCGGAATTCCTTCACAAAAGTACGCAATTTTTATATATTTCTTTCTCTGAAATAAGCTCGATAACCGACCTTTAAATTTTACAGGGACGATGGTTAATATATTTAGCGAAGCTCAAAAAAAAGTTATGAAAATCCTATGAATTGGAGCCTGTCGATAGGACTACCTCAAGATGGTAACGCATCTACGAAGTACTCCAAGCAAGCTTCAACTTCTTTTTTTCATTGCCACTTTTCACAGCCACGTGTCAGATTTCGTGCAAAAAAAAGTATTTCCAGGGAATTTTACAGCACTACTTAAAAAACTGCAGTTGCAACGTTCCAATATGACACCGATGAAACGTATTTCCCCATTGACGGATCGGTCGGCGTATCGACTTATTGTACAGCGAAGAAGGAAAAATGCGACTCGTGTGGACCGTAAATTTGTGCTAATTGGTAGACTCGGGTAAAGGGAGATCCGTGAGATTAGCGGGTCTCGGTGGTAACGTAAGCTTCGAAAGAGCGTCTCTCGTCGCCACTCCACGCTCGAATATTCCGTTTGATTTCACTCGGCTGATATACGTATATAAGCTCGCACCGAGTGTGTTACGAATTTAGTCACGCCGGTCAACGAACGTAATTTCGGTGGCGCAGCGACGAGTTCCCGAGAGTCATCCGTTAGATCGATCCGAGCCTCCTCCTCCCGCGTACTTTGCCCCGCTATTCTCGTGAGAACGTATAAATGTTAATTTGCGATTATTATTGAAAGCTGAGCGAAAAAAAGAAACCAAGCAACGATACACGGGTTACCGTTGAAAATAACGATGCTCTTCGTCGTTGAATTCAGTTCTATCGAAGACAACTCCTTCGAATCGTCCGACGTGAGCGGCGGCGACCTCGCGAGATGGAAGTTGCACAAGAGGCGCGTGTACGCGAGAGGATCGATCTTTGGCTCGCGGCAACCTTTTTCAATTAATGTATTTATGAGATTCGCGTTACGCGGCCACCGCTGCAAGCGTGTACAAAAAAAAAAAGAAGATTAAAAGCAAACAAGAAGAATCCCCGCTGGAGCGAACGAGTCGCCGCGGCGGACCTTCGACAGGGGAAGAGAATATTTTAAAAAAGGCCTTCCCCGCGGTTTCTGTAGATTAAAGGATCGCGTCTCGTTGAAACACGTTGTTTTGCGGAGAAAAGAAAACGACAAGTTTTTCCTAGCGTCATTCGTCGATCGAGGGGAAAAAAAAATGGCAATAGAAGAAAAAGAAAATCGCTGACGGAGAAGAGGGAGTAGGGCGATATGGTTCGGAGCGATATAACGTTGAGCGAGTCTAGCGGGTAACTTTGCGGGGGAGGAGCAGAAGGGAGAGACTCGAGGGTGCATCGGGGATATGCTCGGGGGCTAATTGCCGTCGCGGTCGGATAGCCGGTTGGTGCAACGTGAGCAAATAACATCTGTCAATTAGAGATTGCAAAGAGGATCGTGGATCAAGTTTACGAATGGGAGTTGCCGCAACGTTTGCGAATCGCGCGCGCAATCTCGTACCTACACCCTGCCACGAAACAAAGAAAACGATTATTCGTTTCGAAGGGGCTTTGAAAAAATAACATGTGTATACATATATAAGAAATTATATATTATATACTATAATAATTATAAATTATTTATATATAATTGTTTATATATATATACACACAGGGTGTCCTGTTATGAAAGGATAATCCTCCAACTGTCGATCGGTCAGATCACGTCCTACTACCAGATGTAGAAGTATGAAACCGAAATTTTGTTTGTAAAAATGACACGTCTGATGTTTGAAAATGATAAAAAAAACGAATGGAGAGGGCTTTCTGCGTCACATTCAATTGACCCGCGAGTTCTTGTTGACTTTGAGTATCATCATCATCCAATAAAGGGTGCGATTCGTTGTCTGCGAACTTTTTCGGTGATTTTCCACGCTCTTCGTTTCTCGCGTAAAAATCACGACTTTTGAATCTTTTGGACCATTCGAAACACTGTGTTTTACCAAGATCGTGTTCACCGTAAGCTTCGACAAGCATTCGATGCGATTCCGCAGCAGCCTTCTTCAAATGATAACAGAAAACCAATGCTGTCCGCAAATCGTAGTTCGTGGGCACAAAACTCGACATGTTTGAGGTTATAGAAAAATATAGCGGTGTAGGGAAGTTGGGTTGTTGTGTGTTGAAAATCTTCGTCAGCTGTTACAGGGTGATGATGGCGCTGCAGAAGCGATCTTACGGTCCCTAAACTGATGGCTAGCACCATCTATAGGAAAATTCCGGTTTCATACTTCTACACCTGGTATATGCTGGAATTTCAAATCCATCAAAATCATGGATCAAAATTCCATCTGCTATTGGTTGTTCGCATGTCATTTCTACAAATGACATGAATCGACAATAACTAAGCGACTTTTGAAAGTAATAGGCACACTACGCGTAGTACATTTCTTTTACCCCGCAGGCTATCAAAATCAGATGTTCAAATTGGTTTGTATGAAAATTCTGCATAAGATCTCTTTTCGTAAAATTTTCTTAACATTTAAAGAAGGTTAAAAAGACTTTTTTAGATAAAACGAATAACCGAGAGTATTTTTTTTTAACTGGGTGGAAAAACGTTATGGTTTGTAGAAATGGCATGCGAAAAGCCGAAAGCAGATTTTCACCTCGAAAACCGTGGAACTTCTACTAACAAGGGGACGCTGTCAATTGTCAAATTCAGATTCGATTCATACTGCGCGTAATAAAAGCTCAGGGTCAGAGGTGTTATGTGGCAAAGCAGTAAGACGCGCTTCTTCGTCGTTGTCGAGAAAATCGACATTGAAATATTCCGTTGCGTGCACGAAAATTTAGCAATCTCGTCGAGCCATAGTTTTTCTTTATATTACATGTATGAGAAAATTATCGTTCGACGAGATTGCTAAATTTTCGTCATCACTTGGCGAACGTTTCGCGTTCGCTCGATAATTTCTCGAGGGAGGCTCGTTCCTGACAAAACCAAAGCCGACGGTTCCTTCCAACGGGCGCCAACAACGAAAGTACACGCTTCCTTATCATCTTCCAGCTATTCGAGAGACAACCAATCGAAGGATTCTTCCGCGGTCCTTAGCTATCGGAAAAATAAAAGAAACCTCGACTATACGAGCAACGAAACGAGACGAGGGCGAAGGAAAAACTACGCGAACGAAAAAGCCAGAGAGAGAGAGAGAGAGAAATAGCGCGTATCGTTTGGTCCGCGGTAACGCATGCAGCCTCTCCTGCAAGAGAGTATCCATCCTCCTCGTCCACGGGTTTGCGCGCGCGGCTCTGCGCGGGTTAACGTGTAACAGTACGTACATAATCCGTTATTTGCTCGCGGTACCACCAGCCCTCTCCGAACCACCCGCGGAACGCTCAACGAATCGTTGCAGGTAGTCGAGGCATTAATTGGGATTAAGTAAATCAAGACGCTAATTAGCTCGTCCGCGCTTCCAGAAAAACGTTCGACCGAGCTCTCCGTGTGTTTCAACTCGAGTCCGCCTCACCCCGCCTAACATTTTCTCACCAATTTGCCAAGCTTCCTACGCTTGGCCGCAAACTTTTATATTTATTATAAGTAAAATTTGTATTTTGCTCGACTACCGGGCTTCACCCGA